>CM033643.1:41670235-42412290 GCA_019512145.1 Engystomops pustulosus
TTTTTCTTCTTCACTACATATTGGAGTGCTGCTTCAACCTACTTTCTCGATTGTATTTAGCTAGTCACGTCAGACTCGCTCTGAAGACCTGCACCCGACCTCTGCACGGTGCCGTTCCAATCTGCTTGCTTTTTCCTGAGTGTATTGAATTTACGGTGTCTTACACATTAGAAGTGTAGCCTGTTTACATTTATTTTTCTGTTTATTGCTGTGCACTGGGGACATAAGTATATGTAGAGCACCTAGGGTGCTTTTCAATTGTTTTTAGCTCATTTTCTTTGTATTTGCGAAACTAATAAAGTTGATATATTTACGACTTATGGGCATCCGCTCTTCTTTAGTGTTGTCATATTATATTTTGGATGTTCCTCTTTACCTATGACCCATACTTTTTGGGGAATTTGATTTGAGAAAGACCTCACTACATGAAACAGACCGTCACCCAGCCACAATGGGGTTTTTTGTGCCATCATCTGATCTCTACTTGCTAAGTTTTCTATGGGTTTAAGGTCTAGAGACTGGCAAGGACACTCCATGACCTTAATGTACTTCTTTTTGAGCCACTCTTTTGTTCCCTTGGCTGTATGTTTTGGGTCATTGTCTTTCTGGAAGACCCAACCACGACTCATTTTAATGCCCTGGTGGAAGAGAAGGGGGTTGTTACTGAGGAATTTACGGTACTTGGCTCTATCCATTCTCCCTTTGATGCAGTGTAGTTGTTCTGTGCCCTTAGAAGAGAAATGCCCACAAACATGGACAGTGTTCACTGGGTCATAGGCAGCAACCTCTTCCTGAGTTGAGTTAGTGCCAAAAGCGTTCAATTTTGTCAATTCAATATCATCAAAGTTTAGGCTGATCTCTCACCTTTCTCATGATCAAGGATACCCACGACAGTGGTGGGCAAACCATTGCATGGGTCGCGGACAACACTCGGAGCCTCTCTGTGGGCACCACAAGCCCACACACCCCAGACATGAGTCCACACAGACAGGACTAAAAGAATCTTCTACAATGATAGAGGGAATTTGCCCTCTTATTTTTCAACTGCTGTGGTGTCTTAGGAGGCTGAACGTTGAAAATTGTCAAAAGACAGGAAAAGAAATTACTGTGCTTAAATTGCTGTGCTGGCCTTTGGCAATAAATAAGTGGCTTTTGGTTGAATTTTGGGCACATGGGCTCTAAAAGGTTCTCCACACTGCCCTACGAGGGTGAGATTTTACATGGTGCCCCAGATCAATGTCGATGGTGACATCATTTTGTATTTCTGTGTCTGCCTTTTCTTTCTTACGTTGTACCAACTTGGTTCTTCTCACCCAGCATTGTAATTATGGTTTTGTAGCCCATTCCAGCCTTGGTGCCAGTCTATGATCTTGTCCTGACATCCTTAGAAAGCTCTTTGTTCTTGCCCATATTGTAGAAGATAGACGATTAATTGAAGTCAGTGGACAGGATTTTTTTATTCAAGGTAACACATAAGAAAAAGCAATAACTGTTCTGTAGGAGCCAGAAAGAGGGATCAAAAACTGTAATACTTCAGCAAATTGCAAATAACTTTATAAATTTGATTTTTCTGGATTTTATTTTTTGATATTCAATCTAGCAATGGTAAATAACCTACCCTTAAAATTAAAAACTGCTCATGTCTTTGCAGTGGGGATAGTTACAATCAGCCACGGATCAAATAATTATTTACTTCACTGTATGCGTGCCATCACCATTACGGTGATAACCAAAATTCCTTATTGTTATTGTTAAAACATGCCCTATGTTGGAAAAACTATAAGAATGTATGAAACTTAAAAGGTCACCATAACATTTATTAAGATGGTTCTTGTTTCCATAAAGGTAAATTGTACAATATGTGCTTTTTCGCTCATGATCTATTTCATCTTTCTATACTGTTTGAATGAGTCACCATTTCTGAACATTTAAAAGGCTGATAAATCCTCCTATAGTATATCTTAGTCAGACTTTTATTTCTTTTGTTCTAAAGATTTCTCTGAAGACATTGCACACCTGCCTCTGAATTGCCATCTACTAATTTTCCACATGAAATGACATGCTAGTCCCCAGCTCGATTGGAGACAGATTTTATAATGATAATTATACCTATATTAATAATATTTAGCTACAAAGAATATCATATTCTAGGCAACCAACTCATCAAAAGAAAAATGGAATTGTTTGTGATGTCTGTGTGATTATCTGCACGTGTAAGGTAACATATGGCACATTCAACCGAAATTTATATGTATACATTCACCTCACTCACGAACATGCAGACAGATTTTTAGGTAAGCGGATTGAGGGAAATCAATGCATGAACATAGATCTTGCAAAATTGAATCTTAAATGGCATGCAAAAATCTGAAATCTTCCATATCCATCAGTTCAGCATGGATTGTGTGGTAATTTCCCCTGCTGATAAACCTGTTCCAACAAATCTTAGGCCTGTACGTATGCATGCTTCGGTCGTGGATCCCGCGCCGTGCAACAAGCTTCACTTTGGCAATGTCTTTTGACATGTACCGACTAAAGGACCTCAAGAATCAACAAACTATATAATTTGGTTCTTCGGGATTGTACTGACCCAAACGATACAGGGGTGTTGTCACTTGAAACTCATTACAAAAGCGGACAGAATAATAAATTGTGCCAACTGGGTTGCACAATTTTTTATTTCTCAAAGATAACAAGCTCTCATATAAACCAGAATCCAAAAGCCTGGTTTTGAAGAGGTTCATTGTCCCCACTGGTTATTATGGCAATGGCTCCATGCCATCCACATCTGTTTGGTGGACATGTGTGACTAGCGTCCTGCTTATGTCTAGATATGCGGATTTTACAAACGTTTTGTGGTATATTGTTAATAAATTTTAAATACAAAGAATATACTACACTATTGTACGCGTATTTCTTCTAGTGAAATTGTCTTAAAAAGATCGGCATGAAAGGAGGATTAGGAAATGCAATGGAGTTGGTCTGAATGGTGACCTATTCTTGTCAGAAACTTGTGGAGCCGTGCAAACTCATTGAAAAAGATCGATGCTTCAAGCAATATACCGTGATGGTATTCATAAAGATTATAAAGGATTGTTGGCGCTCGCGGTCAGATATTTTTCCTCTTCATTTGTTTTAATTGTGGGACTGGAGTGTTTTGAGTTGACGCTCCAGTAGCGGCGTCTATGTCATACATTAATCTGTCCTAGAGCTCAGTGTGCAACATTAAGATTGTTAATAATTGTTTCCATCCTAGTGTGCTGTTCTGGGTCTTATTAGCATACAAATTATGCAGATTTATTTTCCATAAAACCACAATTGTTTTTTTGAAATTTCCCTTCATTTAACTTCCTACATGTGCACCAACTATTGATTCTTTAAGATCACTGATGATGCTCCTTTCTCAGAACAAGCAAACTGTTAAAATTCAGCTTTTTTAGAGGTGGTCACACTTGCTGGATATTTAAAAAGTAATTAATCTGAAAGTAACAAATCATTGGAAAAAAAGGAGAAGGTTCCTCCAATTGTGGAGATGTGGCCGCAAGTGAATTAGGAGCCAGAGGACACGGCACGATGGGGTATGTGGTAGTCAATGGGATCGTTTTTGATAGCCTTTACTTTTTGATAAACAAATGTGGTTCACATGCTTGAATATGACCCTGTGATTTGGATATGTAGGTAGAACTGAGCATCCAATTAAACAGAAATATGTGTCTGCAACACTTTAAAGTAAACATAATTCAGACCCATAATGTTTTTGGACGATTGAGAAAGTAGAGAGGACACTAGAAAGGAGAGTAAGTCACAAAAGATAGATCAGAAGAGGAAACGGATTGGATATATTGGAGATAGTTGTCAGCCTGGAATTGACTTAATACTGAACTTTTAGGTTAAAATGTCATTTAAGGGATATTTTATATACTTTATATGGGGTGGTTTATATTATATTCTATTTCACGTGAATAATCAGTAAATTTAACTCGTAATTTACATTAGATTATTTTTAGTTTGCTGGACAGATTCCATGGAACAACCACAACTATTGGAAGCACAATCATTATGTACATCCATTAGGTTATTACCATAGCTCCGCTATGATCATACCTGCCTATAACGCCTTCTCAACCCACTGAGCAGTCCGAGTGCTTTTGTGTCAAACTTTGCAGAATGCTCCTAGCTTAACGGTTCTATGGATCAGATGTTTATTTTTATATCTGATACATAAACTATACAAAATCATATATATATACGGTAGCTGAGGTAGGGAAAGTCCAGAGACACTGTCTTAAGATATAACGGTAAAAGGTATTGGAAATTACAGGTCCTATATAGTCATTACAGGCTCCACAAACTCTTCCACTCTACTCTCCGGTCACTTTAATTAGGTACAACATAAAATCATACCATGCTATTAACGTTTGTACCCCCTTTTGCCTCACCTCTGAACTGCCTCAATTCTTCGTGGCATAGATTCACAACACGTTGCGGGAAGCATCCCAGAGATTTTGTCCAATAGTGGAACAATGAGGCAGCACACAGTTGCGTGCAGATTTGGTCGGCTGCACAATCCATATGCGATATCTCGCCTTCCACAACCACATTATCCCACAGAGTGCTCTATAGGATTGAATCTGGTGACTGTGGAGGCCATTGAGTACTAGTGAACCTCATTGTCTATGTTTCATGAAACCGTTCTAGATGATTCTCTCAGCTTTCATGACATGGGGCGCATTACTGCTGCTGAAATAGCCTCATGATTTGGGTACATTGTGGGTCATAAGGGATGGAACACTGGTCCAGCACAATCTCAGTAGGCTGTGTTGGTTTCTTCATCAACGTCTGCAACATTGGTGTACCAAAGGCCCAAAGAGTGGCCAAGAAAAATTCCCCACATCCATTATCACCGACCACCCATGACACTGCAGACACAGCCAGATCCTGAACGTGATAGCGGATGCGATCCATGCACTTATCTGGGGTGGTGAGAAATTCTGACACAATCCGCAATTTCCCTAGCATATGTTAGATCCTATCTATTACCAGACTGGACGTTACTCCACATCTATCACACATCTCACTGTCAGTATATTCGGACGTTTGCAAATGTGACGCATCAGACGCGTTTTTTCTCCTCGTTCATGTCCATTTCGTGGCTGGAAATGTAGCCTCATGCTGGCAATGCCCCAGTGTGGTTTTCTGCGACGGTAACCCATCAGCCCTCAAAGTTCGCGTACGTGCGTTCAGAGATGCTGCTGTTCTGATCTCTACCTTGGTTTAACTGGTGGAGGAGATTTGAGTCGCTGTTGCCTTTCTATCAGCTCGATACCATTCGCCCATTCCCTACTGACTCTGCTCTGTACGCTCTGCATCAACAAGGCATTTCTTTCCAAGCCGCACCGCAAAAAAGTCGACGGGAAACTGCCGCTCACTGGATGTTTTTTCTTTTTCGGACCCATTGCGCTGTAGTAAACCTAAGATTGGCTTGGTCTGCGTAAAATCGTACGCCGAATCAGAAATCAGCAGTTTCTACTGACAATACTCAGACGCAGCCTTGGCACCAACGAACTATGGCACCGTTCAAAGGTCACTCAAATCGACCTTTCTTCCCATATGATCCACGCTCCGTGTTGCTGAAACTGCAGAGATTGCCTCTTGAGACCAGTACATCATGCTAAATCCACTCGCGTGCCGAGTGTGTTTCCGATCAGATGTCAAGTTTTCCTGTGAAGGTTATGTGAAACAGAGTCTAACCTATTACCAAAAAGTGGTCCGTCCTCGCGAGCTTGTAGCATTCTTTCATCAAATGGCACACACCACTACCCGCCCCTTTTCAACATACAGACCGCGTACGTAATGGCCGTCTACGGTAGGGAGCCGCGGGTGCAATGGAAGGGCTCCACGCGTCTGAGGCCCTCTCCATACCGTAGTACCTTTGCGCATATGCGCAAAAGGCTTACCGGTAACACCGCCGCAAATCCGGTCAGAGCTAGCTGATCGCGGTGTTTTCCCGCTGATCAACCTCCGACGCAAACGGGGGGACGTGACGTCATCGAGCGGAAAGCCGGCGATCCGTTCGCCATGGTAACTCGGTCTGTCACGAAGACCCTATGGCTACTTCTGGGGTTAACCCATATGTCATTACAATGGTTGCTATTGAGACATTGTATGTATAGTAGTAAAATAAACCATAAATCACTGCGTCATATCTGTAGTATGCCAGTATATGATAGGATCGTGCATGACACCCTAAGGTAAGAAGTACCCAGGGTCTGAAAATAGTAAAATTAAAAATAAAAAAAAAGTTCAAAAAAAAAAATTATATAATAAACTCCGCTAGAAAACTCAAATCACCCCCTTTCCCGAAACTGTATAATATAAATAAACATGAAAAATCATAACACATATAGGATCACCGCGTCCAAAAATGCTCGTCTACAAAATATGAATAAACTTTTTTACACTGCGTCAAATATCCCGTAAACGGAGAAATCCGCGCCGACGCAAATTCCGAGAAAGGCCCTTTTTGTCAGTTACAAAAAAAAGAAAATGTCTATAAAAAAAGTACCAGGCCATGCAAGTCGCTGACATGGTCGCGATAGTCAAAATTGATACATGGTAAACGTCAAAAATCTGCAAAAACACGACCTACCCCCACGCTCTCAGCTCGTCCTCCGTACACCAAAGTATAGCTCAAAAACGTCTTATTATGCCCTTCCCTTTAGATAGATTGGCATAAGATCCCCCAAAAAATTTTTTGTACAGAACGTCCTAACTGCTCAAATTTAACTAACTGGCATGAACAGTTTGAGGACTTATATATTATATTCACTACCATTAACTATTTGGTATCCCTGTCTTCCACCTGTACATGGTTCGGGCTATATACTTAGTCGATCTACTCTTTTGCACCTACCGTTCCTCTAGCTTTGGAACGGACGACTACTGCACCAGGAGAGGCACTGGGGGAGGGGGGGGGGGTCACACGGGGGGGGGAAAACTGGGGTGGGGGGGGCGGAGGGGGAGTTGGGGGGGCAAAAAGCTTGAAATAAAAATGACAATGAAAAAAGAGTCAAAAAGGCTCCACTAAGAAAGCTAAGCACAAAGCGTTTCTTTTAGAGAATACCAATTGTCCATTCATCACAGCATTCTGAATTTATTTTTTCCCGCATCCCCTCCACTTACACGCTCATGGAATAAGAAATACGATTCCACTATGAAGTGTAATTTGGTATACGCAGAGAAACAAAGAGCCGTCACACTCACTACAAGCGTCTGTGACATTTTGCCCCCCTTCTCGCCTTGCCCTCTGTTTTCTCTGGGTTTTTTGGAGTCATGGGCGTGCAAACTGAAAATGAAAAACAAAAAGGTGGGCCAGAGTCCTGAACGGGTTAAGCTTCAGATAATAGCTGAAGCCAGCGGTTGTACTTGACCTAGCCTTGAAATCTTCGTCATTTGCCATATTCTGGTACATCCAGATTAAGACCTTTAATGACTTTTTGTGGCATAGATTGCAGTTTCCATTCTTCTACTTTGTGCCAATCCCAGAAGAGAAGGAGGTAGGAAGGTTTAAAGACAACAAGAGAGTAAGAAGTTCTGGAGTGGGATCATATAAACTTATTCTACAACAACATCTTCCTCCTAATCCTGTCTCAGGTGGACATGTTCGCTGCCTGCAACACCCCCCTATCTTTGCGAGCTCTGGTCAACTTAGGTAGGAAAGATTCAGATTCATGCCATAATTCCAAAATCCTAAGGTTCTCACTGTCATCCTTCATTACCTATTCCTGTGACTTTTCGGGTCTGGTGGGGGGGGGGGGGGCAGGTCCTTTGATGCAGTGTAGTTGTTCTGTGCCCTTAGAAGAGAAATGCCCACAAACAGTGGACCAGTGTTCATTGGGTCATAGGCAGCAACTCTCTTCCTGAGTTGAGTTAGTGCCAAAAAGCGTTCAATTTTTGTCAATTCAATATCATTTTCAAGTTTAGGCTGATCTCTCACCTTTCTCATGATCAAGGATACCCTACGACAGTGGTGGCGAACCTATGGCACTGGTGCCAGAGGCGGCACTCGGAGCCCTCTCTGTGGGCACCCAGACCATCACCCCAGCATGAAGTTCACCAGACAGGACTAAAAGAATCTTCCTACAATGATAGGGGAATTTGTCCTCCTTATTTCAACTGCGTTGGTGTCTTTAGGAGGATGAACGGTTGAAAATTGTCAAAGAACAAGGAGAAATAAATTACTGCTTAAATTGCTATGCTGGCACTTTGCAATAAATAAGTGGCTTTTGGTTGAAGTTTGGGCACTCGGGCTCTAAAAGGTTCGCCATCACTGCCCTACGAGGTGAGATTTTACATGGTGCCCCAGATCAATGTCGATTGACAATCATTTTGTATTTCTTCCATTTTCTTACTGTTGTACCAACAGTTGTCTTCTTCTCACCCAGCATTGTAATTATGGTTTTGTAGCCCATTCCAGCCTTGTGCCAGTCTATGATCTTGTGCCTGACATCCTTAGAAAGCTCTTTGGTCTTGCCCATGTTGTAGAAGTTAGAGACTGATTAATTGAGTCAGTGGACAGGAGTTTTTTTATTCAGGTAACTACATAAGAGCAAAGAAAAAGCAAATAACTGGTCTGTAGGAGCCAGAACTCAAAATGGTTGGTAGAGGATCAAAAACTTAATACTTTCAGCAAATTGCAAATAACTTTATAAATGTGATTTTTCTGGATTTTATTTTTGATATTCAATCTATCAATGGTAAAATGAACCTACCCTTAAAATTAAAAACTGCTCATGTCTTTGTCAGTGGGGATAGTTACAAAATCAGCCACGGATCAAATAATTATTTACTTCACTGTATGCTGCCATCACCAATTACGGTGATTACCAAAATTCCTTATTGTTATTGTTAAAACATGCCCTATGTTGGAAAAACTATAAAGAAAATGTATGAAACTTAGAAGGTCACCATAACATTTATTAAATGGGTTCTTGTTTCCATAAAAGGTAATGGTACAATATGTGCTTTTTCCTCAGTGATCTTATTTCATCTTTCTATACTGTTTGAATGAGTCACATTTCTGAACATTTAAAAGGCTGATAAAATCCTCCTATAGTATATTCTTAGCGTCAGACTTTTTATTTTCTTTTGTTCTAAATGATTTCTCTGAAAGACATTGCACACCTGCCTCTGAATTGCCATCTACTAATTTTCCACATGAAATGACATGCTAGTTCCCCAGCTCGATTGGAGACATGATTTTATAATGATAATTATACCTATAATTAATAATTAATTTGAGCTACAAGAATAATCATATTCTAGGCAACAAACTCATTCAAAAGAAAAAATGGAATTGTTTGTGATGTCTGTGGATTATACTGCAGTGTAAGGTAATATATGCACATTCAGCCGAAATTTTAATGTATACATTCACCTGCACTCACGATACAATGCAGCAGATTTTTGGTTAGTATTCTAAACATTAAACATAAATGCAGAAATACATTTAAATCTCCAAAATTCCTCAGCTGGCTATCATTTGGCAATATCTTTTACTGTCTAAAGACATAACCAAACTATATAAATTTGGTATCTTCGGGATTGTACTGACCCAAAGAATAAAGGGGATGTGTCACTTGAACTCATAAAAACTGGCACAGAATAATAAATTGTGCCAATGGGTTGCACAATTTTTCTCAAAGATAACAAGCTCTCATATAAAACCACACAAAACTGGTTTTGAAGAGGTTCATTGTCCCCACTGGTTATTATGGCAAATGGCTCCATTGCCATCTCATCTTTTGTGTGGACATGTGTGACTGGCGTCCTGCTTATGTCTAGATATGCGCATTTTTACAAACATTTTGTGAGTATATTTTTAATAACATTTTAAACTACAAAGAATATACTACACTATCTGTACGCGTATTTCTTCTAGTGAAATTGTCTTAAAGAAAGATGGCATTGAAGGAGGATTAGGAAACGCAATGGAGTTGGTTGACAAGAATGGTGACCTATTCTTGTCAGAAACCTGTGGAGAAGCGTAATACTCATTGAAAAGGATCAATGCGTCAAGCAATATTACGTGATGGATTCATAAAGAATTTATAAAGGATTGTTGGAGCTCCGGTCAGAGTAATTTTTCTCTTTCTTTTGTTTTCATTGTGGGACTGTTTGTGGACCGGTCCTGAGCCGTTGCTAGCTCCTAGGAGCCAAGTGTGCAACACATTAAGATTGTTATATTGTTCCAGTCCTTAGGTGCACGTTCTGGGTCTTAATAGCATACAAATTATGCAGATTTATTTTCCATAAACCACAAATTGTTTTGAAATTTCTTCATTTATCTTCCTAATTGTGCACCAACTATTGATTCTTTAAGATCACTGATGATGCCTTTTTTCCAGACAAGCAAACTGTTAAAAATTCTGCTTTTTTAGAGGTGGTCACACTTGCTGGATATTTTAAAAAGTAGTTATATTTGAAAAAGTACAAATCATTGGAAAAAAAAGGAGAAGGTTTCTCCAATTGTTGGAGATGTAAAGCCTACAATAAAATTAGAGAAGCCAGAGGACACGGCACGATGGGGTATTGGTAGTCAATGGGATAGTTTTTGATAGCCTTTTACTTTTGATAAAACAAATGTGGTTCACATGCTTGAATGACCCTGTGATTTGGGATATGTAGGTAGAACTGAGCATACAATTAAAACAAGAAATAATGTGTCTGCACACTTTAAAGTAAAACATATTTCAGACCCATATGTTTTTGGACGATTGAGAAAGTAGGGGGACACTAGAAAGGAGAGGAAGTCAGCAATAAGATAAGCAGAAGGGAAACGGATTGGATATATCAGTTGGGAATAGTTGCAGCTGAGTGACTTAATACTGACTTTTAGTTAAAATGTCATTTGAAAGAGGAGTAATTTTATATATTTATATTTTTATATTATAATTCAATTTACAGTATAATAATAGTAATAATTTAATCTAATTTACATTAGATTATTTTTTTGCTGGACAAGATGCCATGAACACCACAACTATTGGAAAGCACAATCATTATTTACAGCAGCTTAAGGTTATTACCATAGCTCCTGCTATGATCATACCTGCTATAGCCTCTGCACCCACATGAGCATCTGGAGGCTGCTTTGTGTGCAAACTTGTAGAATGTCCTTAGCTAATGGATTCTATGGATCAGATGTTTATTTTATATCTGATACATAAAACTATACAAATCATATATATACTGTACTAAAGGAAAGTCCAGACAACTGTCTTAAGATATACAGGTATAAAGGTGTGGAAATTACAGGTCCTATATAGTCCAATTACAGGTCCAACATACACTCACCGGCCACTTTATTAGGTACACCATGCTAGTAACGGGTTGGACCCCCTTTTGCCTCAGAACGCCTCAATTCTTCGTGGCATAGATTCAAACAACGTGTGGAAGCATTCCTCAGAGATTTTGGTCAATATGACATGATGGCATCACACCGTTGCGCGCAGATTTGTCGGCATGCAATCCATGATGCGAATCTCCCGTTCCACCACATCCCAAAGATGCTCTATTGGATTGAGATCTGGTGACTGTGGAGCCATTTGAGGACAGTGAACTCATTGTCATGTTCAAGAAACCAGTCTGAGATGATCAGCTTTATGACATGGACATGGCGCATTATCTGCTGAAAGTAGCCATCAGAGTTGGTACATTGTGGTCATAAAGGGGATGGACATGGTCAGCAACAATACTCAGGTAGGCTGTGTGGTTTCAACGATCTCAATTGGTACCAAGGGCCCAAGAGTGCCAAGAAAATATTCCCCACACCATGACACCACCACCACCAGCCTGAACCGTTGATACAAGGCAGGATGGAGTCCATGCTTTCATGTTGTTGAAGCCAAAATTCTGACCCTACCATCCGAAATGTCGCAGCATGAAATCGAGACTCATCAGACCAGGCAACGTTTTTCCAATCTTCTACTGTCCAATTTCGATGAGCTTGTGCAAATTGTAGCCTCAGTTTCCTGTCTTTAGCTGAAAGGAGTGGCACCAGTGTGGTCTTCTGCGCTGTAACCCATCAGCCTCAAAGTTCGACGTATGTGCGTTCAGAGATGCTCTTCTGGTCTACCTGGTTGTAACGGGTGGGAGATTTGAGTCGCTGTTGCCTTTCTATCAGCTCGAACCAGTCTGCCCATTCTCCTCTGACCTTGGCATCAACAAGGCATTACGCCCACAGAAATGCCGCTCACTGGATGTTTTTCTTTTTGCGGACCATTTCTGTAAACCCTAGAGATGGTTGGCGTGAAAATCCCCGAGTAGATCCGCAGTTTCTGAAATACTCAGACCAGCCCTTCTGGCACCAACAACTATGGCACGTTCAAAGCGACTGCAAACACCTTCTTCCCCATACATGATGCGCGTTTGAACGCAGGAGATTGTCTTGACCATGTACATGCTAAATGCACTGAGTTGCCGCCATGTGATTGGCGTGATTAGAAGAAGTGTTAACGAGCAGTTGAACAGGTGTACCTAATAAAGTGGCCGGTGAGTGTAATTTACAAAAGGCACCACCACTTAACCCTTTCACGACCCGTGACGTAATGGCACGTCACGGGTAGGCCGCGGGTGCATGGAGAGGGCTCACGCGTGAGCCCTCTCCATAGCCGGTAAGTCTTGCTGCGATTGCAGCAAAGGCTTACCGGTAACACCCGCAATCGGGTGCCAGCACTGATCGCGGGTGTTTTCCCGCTGATACCGCCGGCAAAGCGGGACGTGACGTCATCGGGGAAGCGGCGATCCGTCGCCAAGGTAACCTCGGGTTCCACGAAGGACCCGAGGCACTTCGGGTTAACCCATGCATTACAATGTGGTATTAGCACATTGTAATGTATGAGTAGTAAAATAAACATATACTGCCATACTGTAGTATGGCAGTATATGATAGGATGTGCAGACACCCTAGGGTAAAGTACCCTAGGAGTCTGAAAAATAGTAAAAATAAAAATAAAAAAAGTAAAAAAAAAAAATATAATAAAAACCCCTAAAAACTCAAATCACCCCCTTTCCCTAGAACTGATATAAAATATAAATAAACAGTAAAAATCAAAACACATTAGGTATCACCGCGTCCAAAAATGCCCGAGCTATCAAAATATGATAACATTTTTTCACTGCGCTCTAATCCGTAACGGAAAATCGCGCCCCAAAGTTGAAAATGGCACTTTTTTGTCATTTAAAAAAAAAAAAATTCTATAAAAAGTGGATCACAAGGTCGAACAGTCCTAAAATTGATACATGGAAACGTCATCATAAATCTGCAAAAACGAACCACCACAGCTCCGTACACCAAAGTTATTAAAAAGTTATTAGCCCCAGAAGATGGCAAAATCCCCCAAAAAATTTTTGTATACAGAGTTTTAATTTTTTAAAATGCATGAAAACATTATAAAACCTATATAAATCTGGGTATCTCCCGTTATCGCCAACCGACCCGCAGAATTAAGTAGACATGTCATTTGGGGCATAACAGTGAAATCCGGTAAGATCCAAGACCACAAGAAAACAAGCACAAATGCGTTTTTTTACCAATTTCACAGCATTCTGAATTTTTTTCCCGCTTCCCGTTACACGGCATGGAATAATAAATACTATCACTATGAAGTGTATTGTACGCAGAAAGAGAAACAAGCCGTCACACAGCTCGCTGGACATGGAAAAATAAAAAAGTTATGGATTTTTGATCATGGGGAGTGCAAAATGAAAATGAAAAAACAAAAAAGGGCCAGGTCCTGAAAGGGTTAAGCTTCAGATAAGAGTGAGCAGACTTGACCTAGCCATGAAATCTTGTATTTGCATATTCTGGTACATCCAGATTAAGACTTTATGACTTTTTGTGGCATAAGATTGCAGATCCATTCTTCTACTTTGTGTCCAATCCACAGAAGAGGAAGGAGGAAGGGTTAAAGAAGAACAAGAGAGTAGAGAAGTCTGGAAGTGGATCATAAAAACGATTCTACAACATCTTCCTCCTAATCCTGCTCAAGGTGGACATGTCCTGCCTGCAACCCCCTATCTTTGCTGATGCTCTTGGTCAACTTTAGGTAGGAAAGATTCAGATTCATGCCATAATTCCAAATCTAAGTTCAATGTCTCCTTCATACCAGTCTGTGCTTTCTCGGGTTCGTGCAATAAAGGGGAGTCCCACAACGGGACAATGAGATTGCATAAAGCTAAAGCGGGTGGTTTGCTGAAGATAAAATGTGACAGATCTTTCTTGGTTACCTCATTATACACAAACTTGGCTTAACACAAACTGCTTCATAATTTTAGTAACTCATCTACTTTTTTCGAACAGCGGTGCGCCCCGCAGTTAACAATGAAGAGGATCTCGACACACTGGGAAGAAATAAAAAATAAAAGGAGGGCTACAGCCAAGCCAGGGATCTTAAGCGCAGTGGCATTAAATCAACATTTCTCTGACGGTAGTTGCTGCATCTCTTCCATGTTAGTAGCTGGAGTAAAAAATACTTTTAAAGCTATAAATCTCACAGTGTACACAGACAGAATTCAAGCTTTTAAATATGTTGCCTTTGAAGCCGTACAGTATCACATCAAAGTCTTTTCAAAGCAGTGTTTCCTGCAAAATAATTTAATAACTTTTTTTTTTCCATAGGATATGCATTTGATTTTCCTTTGAATTATATAAGACTACAATCATTAGGTGGCGTGATTATAAGGCTGAACCACAGTCCATGGTGGGTTTGCACAATGTTGATGTAGGTTTCGGCAAAGCTTATATTGTGCAATAGGGATTGTGGAGCTCAGAGCAGAAGTTCTATTATCCGTGTATAGTTTTTGGACTATGTAGTTTTAGAAAGTTGGATTTTTGGTAGAAGTTCATTGAGATGAGTTTTTTTAACTTAATCAAAGGCCTCAGTGGTAAACTCCATTTAGTTTCATGTCACTGCTTACATCGGGGCTCATTCACTAAGGGTCCGCGGAGCGCATTTCCGTTTTGTGCCGAATTGCCCTGGGATTTTGGTGCACGTGATCGGATTTTGGCGCATTGCCGCCGGCTTACACGCAACAGAATCGGGGGCGTGGCCATCGGCCAACCCGCAAGATTTAACATTTAGAATTTTGTCGCAAGACACGCACTTACATTCACCAGGAAGAAGAAGGTGAACTCCGGCGGACCTCGGCGCGGAAACGACAGATGCAGGAACTCGAGCGCCAATCTTAGTGAATCGCAGCAGACCCAAATCCTCGTTGGACGACGCACCACGGGATCGCGACAGGACCGGGTAAGTAAATCTGCCCCATGGGGCAGGATTTATCAAGCTGTCTGAAGTCAGAATATTTCTTAGATTGCCCATGGCAACCAATCACAGTTCAGCTTTTCATTTTACCCAGTGTCATGAGTATTTTAAAGGGTGTAAGCTGTGATTGGTTTGCCAGTGGGCAACTAGAAATATTCTGAATTTCAGGACAGATTGCTAATCGGCACCAATATGATCCATCATGCTGATGGTCCACTGGTGATCCTAACAAAAACAGAGACATATAAGGAAATAAGTAAGTCGGATTAAGGAAAACAGATAGGACAGGAATATGTTATCTTATTAACTCAAAACATTGATTTAGTTAAACAACCCTCTTTTTGGTCTCAACTTTTATTTAAACATAACTTAAACCTGAAACAATTTTTAATTGCATAAATTAATATAGCAGGTGATAAACTATGCATAGTAAACTATGTAACATACTAAGCTGAGTAGAAAAGAATCTTCTCTATTCAATACATTTCTTATACTTTAATAAACTTCTTTAGTGAGCAGTGTTTCTGAAATACCCATGCACAGCAGATTGATAATTACAGGAGGCTAAAGATGAACTTTTCCATGCCTAGAGAATTTCCATGTGAGATTTCCATGCCAGATGCAGCTATGCAAGAAGATGAAGATCTGATGACTGGAAATGTAAAGAAGAAGCTGATGACATCTCTAATGATTTATCTCTAAAGTCACATGAATTGGATCAAAAAATCGTGTGTATGGCTGTGCGATACAACAAGAGTGGTTTTTGTAAGCTTTAATTTTTATTCGCACGTTAACAGACTACGTGTTTCAGAGGGGAACTACCCCCTTTGTCAGGTTTGTAGAGTACACACTAGAAAATATATGTGTATATATATATATAAGATATATAAATATAGTATTAATATATATATATATATATATAATAGTACATAGCTGGAGCTCCGACGCGGCACGGATAAGTAAATAACTGCTCTTAGGAAACAAATATAGAATTAAAAAGATTTTATTGTCACTGACTGTCAGTCCATGTCACAAGCCGTCTCTCAGTCAGTCCCTGTACGCCTGTCTCTCAGTCAGTCCATGTCACAGCTTGTTGTCTCTCTGTCAGTCTCTGTCACGCCCGTCTCTCCAGTCAGCCCTGTCACAGCCTGTCCCAGTCAGTCCATGTCAAAGCCCTGTCTCTCAGTAAGTGTCATGGTCACAGCCTGTCTCTCAGTCAGTCCTGTCACGCCTGTCTCTCAGTCAGTCCATGTCAACCAGCCTGGTCTTCAGTCTTTGGTCCCTGTCACAACCTGTCTCTCAGCAGTCCATGTCCGCAGTCTCTCGGTCGTCTATGTCACAGCCTGTCTCTCAGTCAGTCCAGTCACAGCCTGTCTCTCAGTCAGTCCATGTCACAAGCCTGTCTACCAGTCGGTCCCTGTCACAGCCTGCTCTCAGTCAGTCCATGTCACAGCCTGTCTCTCGTCAGTCTCTGTCCCAGCATGTTCTCTCAGTTTCTAGTCCCTGTCCAGCCTGCTCCAGGTCAGTGCCCTGTCACAGCCTGTCTCTCAGTCAGTCGTGCATGTCAACAGCCTGTCTCTTCTGTCAGTCTCTGTCACAGCTGGCGTCATCTCAGTGTCTTCAGTGCCTGTACAGCTGTCTCTCAGTCAGTCCATGTCACAGCTTCGCAGGTCCCGGCGGCTGTTCAGTGTCAGTCACAGCCGTCTCGAAGCAGTCACAGCCTTGTCCTCTCTCCATTGTACACGTCATCGGTCCGTACAGTCCTGCTCGTCTAGGTCCACCTGTCAGGCAGTGACAGAATCGATAGAGAGGGAAAATGAAAAATAGATACTTGGAATAGCTAATAATAAGGTAGAATGTATCAAATTCTTTTGAAAGTTTTTGTGGGGCAATATAGTTAACTTTTTCTGGATAGGGTCTACAGTACCAGGAAGTGTCTGCTTGCTTAGAGTGTATCACCGACACGCGTTACCCGAAGCTTTTAAAAAAGGCTCGTTTACTATTGTTGCCGTAAATTGAGACTTATGTGTAAGACTAGAAAAGAGAAAAATATAACATTTGCGGCATTAAGAATTGTCATCATCATCTATAGCAAACTGGCAGAATTAGGATTGCAAATGTATCCCTACAATTTATATTGTCTGATTCAACAACTTTAATTCCCGACTATATCTATTAGCAAAAAAACGACAAAAGCATTTCTCAGCAACCGCAATTTCAAGATGACTATTTACGGTTGTGCACATTGTCCTTAGTAACAATTAATATTGTCAAATTTGAATAAAATAAATAGGTACAGTATTTAGCGAAATTGCCTCCTCTGGTCTTGATGTGATTTCGAATCCAAACACTTTCCATTATTGACTTTCTTCAGAACTCGTAACCTCACATTAGTCATCACATTATTCCCCAATCTACGAAAACAAGGACAACATGAGTACTTTAATGAGTACTGTAAATCTTGTTCATTACGGAAGCCAGATTAGTGGGCAGGTTAATCTGAAGACGGTCGTGAAGTATTCGGGAGCTGTAGGATGGCAAGCTGTCAGTGTGTCGCCGTCATTGCTGTTCAACTTAACAACATATGAATCCGATCAATACATGGTACTAAGAAGGTGTACAATAGGATATTCCAGTCATTTGTGTCGTGATGGCAGTTAAAGGTTTGCTGATGGGAAGAGAACCAAAATCTATTAAATAAACAAAAGAAAAATAAAACTCGCTCATTAAAAATATGACAGGGTAATGTGAAAACCCTGGGTTGGTCATGAGCGCTCTAAATCTAGATTAGCTCAATATGTCCATTTCATTTTCTGTTTTTAAAATGAGTGAAAAGTAAGCGGCATGTTCCAACCAATTTAAACCACTCTGATAGGAAAAAAGTTAAGCCGTTTAAAAGCATATATCATTTTGACAGGCAACACTTCTGACAAGCAAGAAACAAACCAGCAACGCAAAGACGTGGGCATGGAGAACAAAGGCATGCACAGGCTGGCCAACTCCATGTAGGCATAAGCACATCTACAGTGTGAGATACACCAGAGGCAGAGTCATAGTATCATCTGTATACAGACCTGGCTTACCTGGGGTTGCCAGCAACTACTTTGCATATTGTGCTGATTTACAATTCAGTCAGGGCATAACTTTTCAAGGTGATTTTCATCCTCAAGAACTGTGAACAAATAAGCAACATGCAAATATGGATTATTCTAGGTTTATTATATGTGATATCTCAAAAGTGAAATTGCCAAAAATATTGCCAACTGAAAATATGGCTGTGTTGTTTGGTTTATGTGCTGGACACACCGGAGCACGCAGCATAAAGGTGCAGTTCCATCCATGTTTCCCAGGACTAGTCAATAGCAAAACCTGGCTAGCTTCACAGGGACACATCCCTGCCCCTGTATTACTAGATGGATCTCAGGGATTTTGGGGAATTTTATCATGTGTGTGATTTGATGGGGGAAGGCAGAGCTCTAGGACACTCAATTTAAAAGGGAGTCTACCACCTCTCAAGCATTATAATCCATAGCAGAATGTTGTAGAGAAATGTGTGCACCTAGGATGGATGTCTTCCTACACCAGGAGCTGATATTCTTGGCTGGACCACCACCCTCTCCATCAGATATGCCTGAGCTGAGCTAGATTGTTCTGAGTGGACCCGAAAAAATTAAAAGTTCAAGTCCAGGCCCCTTCTTTTCTTTGCTTGCTGTGAATCGCTGGCACTGATCATGGGCATTTTAACTGTTTAAATGCTGCGGACAACGTTTTCAGAAGCAGGTCATTCCAATGCGATGCATCCAATGTCATAGGGAGCGGCATCTAATCCTTCCCAAAAACACCTGGCACTGCTTGATTAAAATGCCACGGCATGGGGGCCCATGTGTCACATAAATAAGAGTAATCCCCCACTTATTCATCACATTTCCCCATGGTTTAAACACCCATTATTCTACTATAGGTACTCAAAACTCACTGCCAACAGAACGTGGTATGGTAAGGGACTTTTAGTTGGGTGTGATCTCTGACACAATAAGCTACAGTGACATCACAAGTGGTTTTAATTAGTGAAACTGTATTGTCCAGCAGATAAAGCAATCGTGTGGTATCAGACGAGCCTGGTCCAAGACTGGTACACTACATACCAACTACTATGAGGCGCTTACAATATTGCTTCATTTTTGTGAGCAGCTAGGAGAAAACATGGTATTTCAGTCAAACAGGCCACGACCTAGAGTTGATGTGGGTTCATGATAACTTCATGACTTTTAAACAGTGTTAGGCAAGTAACTTTACTCGCGTACCACAAGGTGAGTTTATGTCAAGTATAATGCAGGTGACATCACAAAAAACTATGTTACAATAAGGTACCTAGTTGTAAAACATCCACACTTGTAGTAAAATATAGAAAATTTTCCACTGCTTCACTAAATAGGTTGACTCATAAAGGACCAATTGAAGGTCAATTGGGCAGCTGCCCACCAAAAAATTCAGCTGTATTAAATGGATGAAATCTAGACAGCATTAAATTTATATCACATGATATCAATTCAGATTTTAATAAAATAAATCGACAGGGATAGGCTCACACTGAGCTGCCAAGAGGATAGGAAAAGGTCCAGTTGACTCTCCATTAAGTCTTCAGTAATTTGAGCCAAAACCAGGAGAGTTCGAAAACGAAGAAGTGCAGTCTTTCCAGTACTACAACAGAATAAGGTTATAACGAGAAGAATTGCGACATGGAAGTCAAGCGCTTCAAGTAGGATCACTAAACAAGCGGGTAGTGGTTTGTGACGTTTATTGGACGAAAGTGGGAGAAGGAGACCCACTCTTCTCTGGTTTGGGCAAAATAAACTGGTTTTTGGAGCTTCTACACTGGAGGAAATAGATGAAGGGACTAGAGATGAAGCGAAGCACTAAAATGCTCGAGTATGACTCGGTTATCGAGACGAAACTTTTCCAGATGCTCGAGTGTTCTTGTCTCGGAATAAACGAGGCCCATTGAAGTCAATGGGAGGACTCGAGATTTTCAAAGGGACCATTGGTGGGAATTAATGAATAAAATGTGTTATGTAATTGAAAAAGGAAATGGCTTGCTGTAAGGTTATCAGATGTAATACAAACATCTGCATTATTATTCACTGTTTCCGTGCGAAAGATATATCCCGACAACGTAGAAGAAGAGTGAATGAAAGAAACAGTGAAGAATGAGAAATAAAACAGTGAACAATAGGTATCTATTTAAGTGCAAAAAAACACTAGTGAAGAATAGATTGCAGTATGTTTCGGCATGCTAACTTACTCACGGAAGGGAGATTTGATCGTCCCTAGGGGACCGCGTGTCTTCTTTCAACTAGAAGTCTCACACTTGTATCTGACCCCTATTCGTTCGCTGCTCCACCGTATGTCTCCGTCTGCTGCTCCCTACGAATTTCGTGGCTCGCAGTCTCCTATGCTGCTCCCACGATGTCTAGTAATCAGGCCGCCCAATGTTCCAGTTTGTGATTCCCTATGTCTCGTGTTTCTGATGCTCCCTATGTCTCCGTTCTGCATGATCCTGATGGTCTCCCTTGCTGATGCTCCCGTATGTCTCCGTCTGCTGGCCCATGTCGTTCCGGTCTCTGCCACCCGATGTATCCGTTCTGCTGCTCCCCTAGGTCTCCGTTCTGCTGCCCCAATGTCTTCCATTTCTGCTGCTCCCCTAAGTTCCAGTTCTGCTGTCTCAGATGTATCGTTCCTGCGCCCATGTCCCGTTCTGGCTGCCTCCCCTATGTCTCCGTTCTGCTGCTTCCCCGGTGTCTCCGTTCTGCAGCTCCCGATGTTCTCCGTTATGCATGCATCCCGATGTGTACTCCGTTATGCTGTCGATGTCTCCGTTCTGGCTCCCCGATGTCTCCGTTCTGCCGCCATGTCTGTATGTTCTGCTGATCCCCTATGTATCCGTTCTGTGCTCCCCTGATGGTTCCGTGTCTGCCGCCCCATGTCTGCGTTTGCTGGCTACCCTATGTCTCCTTCTGCTGATCCCCTATGTCTCAGTTCTGCCGCCCCATGGTACTCCGTTTCTTGGCTGCTCCCTATGCTCTCCGTTCTGCTGCTCCCCTATTGTCTCCGTCTGCCGCCCCAGTGTCTCGTTCTGCTGCTCCCCGATGCCTCCGTTATTGCTGCTCACGATGTCTTAATTCTGCGCCATGTACAATGTCTCCGGTTTATGCTCTCCTATGTCTCCGTTCTGCGTCCCCTTGTCTCACGTCCGCCGCCCAATGTCGCCGTTCTGCCGCTCCCCGTTGGGGGGGCTCGTCGTGCTCCAAGTTCGCTCGCCCACATGTCTCCGTTCTGCTGCTCCGCGAGTCTCCGTTCTGGCTGGCTCTCCCATGTGTGTCTCCGTTTCTGCTTGCTTGCCACAGATTTGTCTCCGTTGCGCCGCTGCTCCGCCAATGTCTGTCGGAAGTCTGCTGCACCGAGTCTACGTTCTGTCCCGGATGTCTCCGTGTCTGCTGCTCCCCGATGGTCTCCGGTCTGCTGTCCCCGAAGTCTCCGTTCGCTGGCCTCCCCGATGTCTTGCGTTTGCCCCCGATGTCTTCTGGTGCTGCTCACCTGTTCTTCAATGTGGTCTCCGCAATAATATTGGTTCTTACATAATTTGTTGGCACCGTTGCGCGATGTTCTCTCGAACAAGTCAGCAGAGTGCCGAAAATCTTTAATCTATTCATCACGAGTGGTTTTGCGTGTCTGGTTTTAACTTAAGATCTGTTGTCACTGTTTTATTCTATCTCATTGTTCTTCCACTGGTTTTTTTAATTAATGCTACGACTCGACGAGCAGGGGAAAATACTCGTCCGAGCAACGAGCCGTTTCTAGTACCTTAATACTCGAACGAGCATCAAGCTCGGACGAGTATACTCGCTCATCTCTAATGAAGACCTAACGGAGATATGAACTGGGACTTACGTGATCATCCATTGTGAAGGCAGTCCAGGAGATTGCTGGAGAGCAATAGATACCAAATGGAGATACCACACTGATCTGATCTGCACTTTATTAACTACCATGGGATCAGTTGACCTGCCCTATTTCACTTCTATGAGAATACTTAAAGTCCCACAAAACTACATGTCTTGTATGTGCACCCTTTCGAAAGTTTCCCCATCACATTAATAAATGGAAATAGAGCTCGGGTCTAAGAATTAGCAAAAATGTAAAACAGTAGAACATAAATGACTAAAAAGGAAACAATGAATACTGAGGTGTATAACTGCAATAGGTTAAAGATAAAAGAATCTTAAGTCAAGAGAAAGTAATGTCCTCTTTGACACATGAGTGACATATTAGAGTAATAATTTTGACTGTGGATTAAAGGGGAATTGTTTTTATTGTATGTTATTAATTGTCTCTGAATAAATCCAATCAATCACCAACGTAATATAAAAGAACAACTCCTGCAGATGTCAAACTGCTTCCGGATCTCATCTCACCGCCATGTATTTTTACATTACAAAACACGAGACATGTCTATGGGAATCCCACCCTGTGATCTCCTTTATAATGAATGACTGCATAATTAAGTGGAAGATATAATATTAAACAGTAAAATTACACATAATAGTCAGACATTTCCTTGCTATGAGTTTTCTGGTGTTTTCATGTGTACAGTATATTGTGCTCACCGACAACCCACATCCCATGAATATTTCTTCTAATTGATTCCCTTGTTCTGTGAGCTGTAGTCATAATATACATGAGTTTGCAACATGAGATGGAAAAGTCGCTCCCTACCTGTTCTTGTGGAACATAACACCAGGTAGGAAGCCTCTGAAGTTACTCTACCTGCTGAGAGCTGCCTTCCATTCGGCAGAGAGACAAAGGTATTGCTTTTAACCTAGCTGTCTTTGAAGAGGTGGCTTAGGCACTTCCATGGCTTCTCGAGGTAAGTCAATAAACAATGGTTCTTGATATTAAACAGGCATTGATTATGCAGACACACAATGTATCAGGAAAAGCAGCATCAGACCAGCGCAAGATGTTTATTTATGATCACCCGCATTTTGTTTATTTCATATTCACAGGTTTCACATTATTTTCTTACATACAAAGCATACACCTTTTTTATTTGGGAAAAAAAGATACATCTACAGTCTGCACCACTATAGCTTTAAATATACTTTTTAGAATCTGTATTATAGCTGTAATGCCCAGATGTTTTGCTGATCTACAGAACTAGACCATAGCTTCACCACTAATCTAAGTCTCATTCAGCAGAACTGATAGGGGTCCAGGACTGTGATAGGATAGCTAAATTGTGCCTGTATAGCAACAGTCTAAAGGTGGCATAAAAACTTAGAAAAGGGTTATTTACCAAGAAGAAAACAACAATAAATGACCAAATATGTACAACTGTAGTGATAGGTCAGGTCAGGGTCGGCTCCAGGTTTCAGTAGGCCCCTGGGTGACAGACCCTCAGTGGGACCTTTTGCATTGAACTCACATGGCAACATTAAAAATTTAGAAACTAAAATGTATTTGTCTCCTATTCCCTAAAATATTTGTTTGTTTATCATACCAAACAGCCCCCTCATGGTTATTTTATATACAGCCACCTCATGGTTATTTTATATAAAGCCCCCCTTCTACCCTATGGATTCATTACATACAGCACCCTCACCCCATTGATTCCTTACATGCCTTATATGCCCGCCCCCCCAGAATCCCTGGGCCACTATACCTGCCAGGTATGCCCAGTGCTGGAGCCGGCCCTTGGGATTCCATCTTTTTCTAAGTTGCAGTAAAGTAATTTTGGGTATAAAGGACTAATTATTTCTATATTTATTTGTTTATATTCCCCAAATACTGAACATTTATGAAAAACATCATCTGTACACACAGGTAGCCTTCAGACCTAGTTGTTTCAGGCCTCTTCACGAGCCCTTAGTCATGCTCAGAATGAATGCTGGGTAATACGTTCACACTATAAAATACTATAGCACAGCTGAAATTGATACACAACTAGAATAACGTTGAAAATATTTTATTACAAGAATCAATACACAAATGCATATAATCAATAATTTTGTTCTGCCTGGATCAAAATTATCACCATACAGTCATTAATATTTCCCCTCTATAGTTAACGAATAAATGCCATGATGCAAATAGTATTAGAAATCATACAGCTGCAATACAGCCATACCACAGGCACTACCATTTCCATAATGGCTGAATACCACCATACTGATTGTGAATAATACCACCAAACCACTACATAATGACTAAATAATACAACCATAATACCACCTTACTACTATTTTAAAACACAGGTTTACTATGACCACTGCCACTAGATAATGACTGAATAATAACACAATATTGCTTTTATATGATCAGTGTCGGACTGGCCCACCAGAGTACCAGAGGATCCTCCGGTGGGCCCTGGCTCAGCCCAATACTAAACCCCAGAGGTCCATCAGAAAACAACACAATTTGAAGGTGGCTAGAGTATTCTTCCTGGGGGATAATGAAGAGTGGGCCCCCGGATAGATTTTCTCTGGTGGGGCTTAGGAAACCCAGTCCGACGCTGTATATGATACTGCCACACTATAACCACTACATAATGACTGAATAAAGCCATCATACTGATACTGAATAAAAATCATTAAACAAAGTAAATAAAATTAAAATAAAACAATATACAACTACCAATTCTAAATTGATGCTCTGTGGACCATAGACGTGGTGACAGTATAATTATTTCTCGTGACTAATGACGGTTGATGTCTCCTTTTCCCTTTTAGATGTCTTTGGCCCACATTGTCCTGTAGTTTTTGCAGTGTCTCCTGTAGCACCTCCTGTAGCACCTCTTGAAGTCTTGTGCCAATTATACTCCTCCTGGTGTAACTAATGTCCATTGGGTCCGGGGCAAAATTCCTAACAGGGCCCCCCCTTCAAATTTAGTTGGAATCATGAATGTTGATGCTCGCTAAAATTGATTTCAGTACCCTGCTTCTTTACTGAAGTCAACTGTAGCAAAACTGTGTGCTTAATGTATGACAATAAATTGTGGTTCTGATACTTGCCTGTCACTGATTGTGTACACCTCAGACTGCCCTACCCCATGATGTTTGCTCCATTGAAATATGTGCAGATAAATTTCTAGTAAATGTGTTACAAAGTCAAGACTATTGAGCAGCGAATCTGTGTGGAAAGAACGTCCTTTGTAGGCATGCCTGTGATTAGCTGGGCCTGAATATGACTCTGCAGTATGAGAGCAGGGTCACATGTCCAGACGCTATTACACACACAAGAAATCTAGGGAGAGGTTGCTGGCCATTATAGGGTCAGACAGACAGGCAGGGACTTCATAGAAACTGATCTTGTA
The DNA here is from genome assembly GCA_019512145.1 of Engystomops pustulosus. NCBI lineage: Eukaryota > Metazoa > Chordata > Amphibia > Anura > Leptodactylidae > Engystomops > Engystomops pustulosus. The sequence goes on from CM033643.1 coordinate 41,695,931, forward strand.
AGGTATATAGAAGATGTTCCTATTACAAGGGGCAGAATCACATCAGTGCATGGATATTCTTCCTGATTACACAGCAATACTTGTAAAGAGCAGAAAGGATTATTATTTATGGCACCATCCAGGGACTACATAAAAAACAGCAATTGCTCTTTTCTGGTGTATAAAAGAGGCTCCTGTTATAAGAGATAGGTGGAAATCTGAAATAATTGCCCTTATAAGGGCACACTGAAGAATTGAATCAGTGCATGTATATTATTTCTTATTATACAGAATTATAAAGCAATACTTGAAAAGACCAGACGGTATTATAAGCATTTACTGCATCATCCAGGGACTTTGTAAAAAACAGCAACTGCCCTTGTCAGGTGTAATGAAGGGGTTATTATTATTATGGGCAGGTGAAAATCTGAAATAATTGCCCTTATAATGGCACAGGGATATTATTACTGATTATACCAGATTACATATGAATACAGACCAGACTGGATTATTTAGCATTTTACAGAAAAGTAGTGTTGTCACAGAATAGCACACACTGATATGTGCATCAGAAAAGTAGTGTTGTTGGTGATTACTGTTCAGTAATATCTAGATCAAATGTTTGCATGGTATTTTGAGAGTGGGTAATATAATGTGCTGTTGTTGATGGCTATGCAGAATACAATATGAAAGATGTATATAATAGTGCCAGGAAAGTCTACAATTGGTGCTGAAATTTTTTTTAATTCAACTAAAAGGGATATAGTTTATTCCTCTTAGAAAAATAGAAAAAAAAGATGTTTTCAGCTCACCATATGTATGTAGGCTTTATGCCAACTAATTTGAGCAGCCGGTGTACGGACACGCTGAGTGGGGGCCAGTCAGGAATCCACAAAACCAGAAGGTGAAGATCCAGCATCCAGGTAATGAAGGTATTTTGATCAAATAAAAATCCACTTTATTTAGAAAAATAGTTTAAAAACATATAGTGACGTCCTATAACGTAATATTTCTTATAATAAGAAAAAATATTATGTAATAGGATGTCACTATATGTTTTTAAAATATTTTTCAAAATAAAGTGGATTTTTACTCGTTCAAAATACCTTCCTTGCCGGGATGCTGGATCTTCTGGTTTTATGTAAGCCCCTATATTTCATGAAAGGAAATGGTTCTCAGACACCTCAACCATCATGGGTCCATAAATATCAAAGGGCCTCATTGCAAAACGAAGTATACATTTCATTTTTGATGAATTTACCATGAATTTATAAGAGTAGAAAACTCCTTCGAGCTACCACAGCATCTAATTCTATGCACAGCAAGGTCTTATGTATATGTACCCTTTATCAATGTTGCAGGGATCCACAATACAGTTGCCATAGTCAGCGGTAGGCCATACTATACCTGTGTGTACCTTTGATTTTCTAAACAGCGCACAGTATTATTTCTCATGGATTCTGTGAGAATCAGCATGGAAACCATTGTGACTTGTTCAATGACTTCTTTCACAGAGACCCTTGGGGTCTATGTCATCAATTTGGCAATTCTTTTTGCATTTATTAGTACTTCTGCTGCTACTAAATCTTTTTATCCTGTCAATTAGATACATGTAGTATGATCATAACATGAGTAAGTAATCATAGCATGCAGTGTGGAGGGGAGGGGGGATGGATCCAGGATTGAAGGTAAGACGGACTGGGAAGATAACAGCATGCAATAAGCAATACTGAATATTTAGTTTTACTTGGTGATATCCTCTACAATATTCCAACCACATTATTAACATAAAAAGGAAAATCGTGATGGAGTAACAGAACATGTGAAGGACAAGTTTATACTACCAACAAACAGCACTAATATAACCAATTATACTGAAATACTGTGATTATAATGTTCAACATGGGCAAGCAGCAGATTATTATCTGAATGGACATAGTGAAAGTACACATAGTCAATGCCTCAATTTGTATCAACTTTAATGAAAACTACCATTAAAGGGGTTGCCCAAGAGTGTAAATGCAATAAACCATTGGTGAACCCGCGTTTCTCTGAGACTATAAATTATTTATCAAAATCACAAACAATAAGGAAAAAATTTGTTATGTAATATATATTTTTTTTAAAATACGCTTTTGTACCAAAAAATGCATCAACCCTCCTGACATTGGACATAATAGTTCTGCTTGGTGGGTGGTGACTTCCTGCATCATGCAGTACTATTACATCAAGCTTCTGGCACGGGCTCGCAAGTATTGCAATGCATGAGCTTGAACACGTGATCATACAATAGTTTGTTCAAGTCCAACAGTGAATAAAAGTATGGCGTAACTACAATGGTAAAAGCTATACCAGCCGCTATGGGGCCCGCAGTGTCAGGGGGGCCACCCTCTTGACCTGCTACACTTAAGAAGGGAGGATGTGTACCGTTATATTGTATACATATTATGCTGCACATTGGGTTCACATCTTCCACAATACACATCTGAGCCTGCAGCTCAGATAAGAAATGTCCAGGGAGGAGGAAGGGACAGAAGGATGACCGGCCAAGGGATCTTCCATCTCTACCTCCTGCCCTTTACTTCCCCATTGTGGTCAGCAGCTACTGGGCCTTAGGATAAGAAATCTGCAAGACCGCAAGGGTCATTTAACTTAGGAATTTCTCTTTTTTATCTCTTATATTTGTGACTTTTTTTGGGACATTGGTATATTTGTGCCTAAATCTGCGACTTTTCCACTCACCAGCAAAGCTAGCCACACAAGAATGTGTATAATTGTATGGTGTGTATATATTGTATGATTGTATCTATATGCTGTATTTGTGTGTATGTATATGTGATATGTGTACTCTCTATATATGTATATGCTGTATGGATGTATGTGTATATGCTGCTATATGTCTGTATATGGTACTTTATGTTCATATGTTAATGATGCCTGCTAAGCCAGGGACACTTACTTATAGGTCCAGGCATTGTGACGGTGGTAATCTTCATATATTTGTTATCTGTGGCCTCCTTACATCTAAAATGAGCTTTTAAAATTATGCTAATGAAGGGGCATTAGCAGCGGCGTCTTCATAGGCTTTTACACTTTGCAGAAGAACTTCCCCGCACCTTAAGCGCCTTTTCATTAGCATAATTTTAGAAGTTGATTTTAGAAAGAAGAAGCCATGGATGACTAATATAAGAAGATTACCACAGTCACGGTGCCTGGGTCTTTGAGTAAGTGCCCTTGTTATCATGCTGCATTTTGGTGCATGGTAGATTTTCTTTTATTAAGTGAAACAAGTGTACAACAGTTTTTCAATAAAAAAAGAAAGAAAATAAAGAAAAAGTCCCCAAAACACAACTTTTACATATATAATTCATAAAAAGTAAAAAAAACACTGCCGCATCCATAACATTCTGTAAAATACTTAGCAGTGAATTTTGCCATTTTATCCATTGTGAATGTGCACGTTTTTTTGAAAAATACATTTATTTAGGCAAAAATATCACAATATCAAAATTACTCATTCAACTTTTGAAAGTATCTCCCGGCATATCACTGTGTGCAATCCTAATGGTATAGATTAATACAAAGATGCCCCAATCTCCAATAGATGCTTAATGTGAGTATCATGTAACCGGCTACAAATTTTTCTGCCTAAATATTATAAAGTTTCTAGTCCTCACTCACATTTCAACACTCAATGGGCATATTAGAGTAAACTTAATATCACATCAACGTTTTCTCAATGCAAATTTCAAAATTGCAGACGTTCATCATTTGTGGCGCTGGGTCTGTTTTTTTGTTGTATGAATCATACTATATTTTGCACTGAAACGTAAGATTGTGGCGTGGCCAAAAATGGTCTGACCTAACTCCCTATTCATGAAGGTGAAATAGAAATCCATAGACCAGCCTCTAGCAGCTCCAAGTGTGCCCAAAATGTGTTGGTAATCCAGAAGCGCAGTAAAAGTGTCAGATTCACAAGGGACACCCAAATTGTGCACCTAAAAAAAGGGACAGAAAAGCACCAATATTGTGCCGCCGATACTTTATAAATAAACTTCATAAGATTTCAGGTTAATCAAACATGATTCCAGAGCAGCCAATAGATTCTAGGTCTACTGCAAGAAGATTGAGAGTTGAAGGTGTATAAGATCAGGGATGCAGAAAGTGGTACAAGAAAATCAGGGATTCAGAGTAGAAGTAGCATAAGATGATCAAGGATACAGAGTACAAGTATTTAAAGAAGTTTAGGAATGTAAAGTAGAATTGGTATAAGATCAGTGGTGCAGAGTAGAAGTAGTTAAGGAAAAATTGGGATGGTATATGAATAGTGATGCAGAGTTTGGATGTAAAGCAGAAGAGGAATGAGAAGAGGTATAAAAACAATAGAGATGTACAGAAGAAGTGGTACTGTATATGAATGGTGGTGCAAAGTAGAGGAGGTATAAGATTCGGGATGTAAAGTAGAAGAGGTATGAGGAGATCTGGGAGGCAGGGTAGAAGTGATATAAAAAGTTCAGGGATTCATAGTAGAAGCAGTATAAGAAGATCCGAGATGTAAAGTAGAAGTGGTATTAGAAGATCAGGGATGCGGAGCCCCCACTGAAATATCCACACAGCTGATGAACTTCAAAAACAGGAAATGTGCAAGTAGACTTCACTGCAGATTATCTCACTGCTATGTAAGAATTCAATTGAGATAATTTAATTACCTCTCATCTAGAACACAAAGGAACAGAGCAATGAGATACTGAAGCCGCACAACGGAGTGGAGATCAGTGTATGAATTATTTACAGCACACTTATACATTTTTAAATAGCAACTCTTAGGGGTTTGGGAAACTTTTTCAGGGTGGTCTGGCACTAAACAATAGAAAGGAACAGAGGCAGGAAGAAGTGATCAGCAGCAGCTAGACTCTCTTGTGATGTCAGATACTGAAGTGTTTGCTGTTCCATTATGTCTAATTAACACATAAGAGACGATCTGCAGTAAAAAGGCATTTACTGAATTCGCTCATTTTCAGAATAGCTAAGCTGGAAAAAAAAAGACTACACAAAAGGCATTTCACTCACTGGCATTAAGAATGTCAGTACAGCAATTATCTATACTGATTAGTAGAAAGCAGCAGTTGTTAGCAGAGTAATGGAAGCAAATGATAACAGAATTGACACTCCACTTCTAAAATAAGAGGAAAAAACAGCACAACCTTTCCACGAATAATAGAGCTGTCAACTGTAGTTTGTTAAAGGACAAAGTAGCCCAGAAAATAAGACGTTAAAATGACCACAGCGTCACCCGTTTTTTGTGTATATAAATGACACTTGTGCATTTAGTGATAGCGTTACTTGTGTATGAACAGAGGCTAAACTGGTGGATGCTCAAATCACTAAAAGATAGAAGCGCTTCACATGGTGGGGGTTATAGGGCTAATGTTTGTTTCCTAATACCCCAGACATTATTCACAAAACCCTATAACATGACATCCCGCTCTTTTTAAAGGGCAGACCTCAGGTCATTGAAATTCTGGGGTACAGAGTTACAAGCCTGTATATGGTGACTCTACTGATTCCATATGTTTCCATACGTCAATGGTGCTAGAAATGTATATTTTGTCTTATTTAAGGATCTTCACTTTTTAAAACATTGGGGCACATTTACTTACCCGTCCGGAGGAGTTCCCGAAAGTGCATTGTCCGACGACAATTGACTGACATTGTCTGACATTGTACGCCCGATATCCTGCACTGTCGCTTCCCCGCTCAGGTCCGCCGGAGTTGACCATCTTCTTCCCGGTGCATGTAAGTGCATTGGTTGTGACACAATTTTAATCTTAAATTCGCCACTCAGTCCGAATCAGTTGGATCGCCTGACGGCCCTCCCCCTGATTTCTGTCGCATGAAAGCCGGCACCGCTGTGCCAAAATCTGAACATGTGCAACACAATCCCCCTTCTAAATACCTGTCCCAGCGCCGCAAATCCCAAATTTGGATCCGCGAACCCTTAGTAAATAATCCCCAGTACACCGTTTACATCCCCCTTTATTATAATTCATTTCAGGCTACAATTTATTCCAGGGTGTTGTACATATGCACATATTTTGCATAAATAATACATTACAGAAAAAAATTACAGTAAACATGAAATGAGCAATGGATTGGTAAAGAAAAGAAGAAAAGTGCCCGGCCCATGAGACCACATATCTACATGAGAAGAGAGACATGTATGTGTATGTAGAAATAACACTAGTTTTAGTTATAGGGTAGCTTATTGCTTCTACTGAAAAAATTTTGACTGCCTAGTGAGATAAATTTTGGAATTTTCTGCTTTACTGATGAGTTTTTGCATGCTAACCATAGAGGACCTCCTTTGTATAAGGGACTGTAGAGGGTATGACAATGGGTATGGGAAACACTAATCTATTGGACCTTCTTTTCCATAGATGACAAGGACCAGACAAAAAAAGATTTTGAAAATATTTTACCTGGAACTCCTCAACCTCCTGATAATGAGAAGGATTCCTCTCCACCATGGAAATCTTCTCCAGATACAAAACCTCAAGGGCCTAGGTTCTTGGTCCCACCTGGACTAGAACATTTGAGTAAGGTAACAGTCATTGCAGGTTTGCTTATAAATCATGTGCTCCAGTTCACCCTTTTGCTTTTTCTTTTCTTCAAACTTTGTGTGAAAAACACTAAATTGTTGAGAGATACAGGGGAATATATACTGAAACTATCTACTAAGTTATGTCTGATACTAGATGTTAAATCTGACATACTATTAGACTCTCTACCTTCTATTAGTTGGCTTAATGTATGCCTGAAAATTGCATTGCAAATGTGACACATGGCTGCCACAACCCAAATTTCGAAAGTCAAACTCCTATGAATTAAGTATTGCTTAGACTTATCTAACTAACATTTTTATACTATACATTGTATCTTAACAAAATAGAGAAATAAATGGTATCATCAAACAGGTTTGCCTATCATAATTATTTTCATGGATGTCCTAAAAATATAACCATTATTATTATTGATTTGGATTTTTTTCAGATACAGCACATAATTATTCATCAAGAGGTAGAACTCTTAGGAGGTAAGTAGTAGAAAACACCCAATAATAGTAAGTAAGACAAAAATACTAGCCTTAAGATAATGGTTGAAAGGTGTAAGGCCCGGTTTACACAGATTTACGTAAACACTATGTTAACGATATGCTCCAATGCTGCATGTGTGCCTGGCCTAAGAAAACTTGGAACACAAATAAAAAAACACCCAATTAAACATAAACCTAACCTAAACCTAATTTCCTTCACTTATTTTGAGCCAAAACCAGTTAAAGGAAATCTAATACTCACAAAAAGTAAAAAAAAACTTTACAGATTTTAACCTGCCCTCCTCTTCATCCCGATCCTCGTGCTTGTCTTCACCAATCTTGATATACAGGGATCACCTAAGACTTATAAAAAGCAGGCCAGAGTGCATGGACACAATGTCCGGTGCTCCAGGCTGCTAATTATTCAAGCCCTTGCTGGGAGAGGGAGGTGACGATTCAAGCCACCTGCATGATAGATGCATTCCTCTCCCATCTAGTCCCTGCGCTCAGTACAGCTTTTTTCTAGGTGATCCTGGTGTGTCAAGATTAGCAAAGACAAGCACTGGGATCGGGATGAACAGGTTAGAATCTGTTGGGTTTTTTTTACTTTGTGAGTGGTAGATTGCTTTTAACCCCCCAGAACAGGCTCAGGTCTTTCCAACAACTATACAGAGGTAAAGTACAATGGAAATACTTAAACCTGCTCTGTGTGCTTTACCACCCCTGGTTTTAGCTCATAATAACTAAAGAAAATAACTAAGGAAATACAGAGGTATAAACTGAGCCTTATCTGATCATACTATCAAACACTTACATCTCCCAGGAAACTCAACATTTAATTAAAAGATATACATATACTGTATACTAGACATTATAATGCAAAAATATACAGAGGCACCACTCCAATGTAGATAAAACTACAGGACACACGAGTAATGTTGAGGATATTCATCTAAATTATTATTCAATGGATGGTAATTTTTTTAAATGATAAAATTTTTATTGTTTTTAAGCATATAAGTAACATGTTATTTTAATATGAAGATTAAATAAAGAAATAAGAACTTTTTACTGTACAGCCAGTCCCCAGGTTATGTCCAAGATAGGTTCTGTAGGTTTGTTCATAAGTTGAATTTGTATGTAAGTCGGAACTGTATATTTTATCATTGTTGCTCCAGCCAAACATTTTTTGGTCTCTGTGACAACTGGATTTTAAAATTGTTAGATTGTCATAAGAATCAGGATTAACAATAAACTTAATTGCAGACACCAGTGATAACTGTTACAGCTGATTAACCTGGGACTAAAGTACAATAAATTACCAACATCCAGAGGTCCGTTTGTAACTAGGGGTCGTCTGTAAGTCGGGTGTTCTTAAGTAGGGGACTGCCTGTATCATCTTTGTCAATGCCTGGATGTCAGACATCCCTGTGTCTGGTTATAGGGGTGAGCAAGATTTACCACTGTTTAGCTTTTATTTAGTTCCGTTCCGATGCACCAGGGTAACATTGGTTACTTAAAAATAAGTATTTATTTAACTTTTTCAGGTTTTATTTGACATTTCTACTTTGACAAAAATATCAGAAAGTCAAATAATAACATATTGTTAAATTCTTAAAATAGTGCAGGAGGGATTACTTAGTCCTGATACAAATAATAAAGAGATATTTTGTTAGTTCATCACAATAGAAAAGTGGAATGATAGTAAGAAATAATAGTACATTTATAAGATTTTTTGAGCAGTGTAAAATTTTTTGTCTCATATATTATGTATATTGATCTGAACCAAAATCCTTCTTGTTTAGAAAGTAAAAGGCACCATGTGACAAATATGCTTTAAATTTCTGGGGATACATTCATGATGCAAAATACATAATAGCAGAATGTACACAATGCACCTTCTCTCGCATCCATTGTCATATATACAGTTCTTTATGGTATTCAGAATGGATTCAAGCTTGGCACCCCAGAGAATGTTAAATTGGCTTTAAATGAGAGCATTTCTGGATCACTGTGCATCTCCACATATGACAAAGAAGCGGCCCCATTTACTTAGGCACTTTTGAGATATTTTGCGCCTGCCATGATGCTAGTTGTATTTACAGAAAACTGCCACCAATTAGCTGGAAGACTTGTGGAAGGAATATGAAAGAGATAATGTACATGACGAGAGTGAGATTTAACAAAAGGGCATTTTGTCTTAGATTCAATTAAGACTTGTGTCTTAGTAGGAGATGAGTATTAAACAACATAACGGAAGGACCCCACAGGAGAACAGGCCCAGCTTGTAACTGACTACACGCAGATAATCATGCCTTTGGCTATACAAACTTTGATGCTTTCAGTTTTTTTTCTTTGCAAAGGCTGGGATATTTAATAGGTTTCTTGCTATAATAGCACAAAAAAAGCTCAAGCAGGTATTGGGGAGGTTGGAAAAGAAAAAATTCAAGCATGATCGATCACTGTGGGGCGCATATTTTGTATTTAATATAATATTCACTGATGGGTTCTCCATGATAGCAACTGTGAAACATCCCCCAGGCTTTCCCAGTGCTCCACTCGTCACTCACATTTGCCGTTTTGGGTTTAGCTTCTCTTTGAAAATTTAAATATTGCTTACGGAATTCAAATTGCGAGGCGATAATAAAACAGCATGTCCTAAATTGTAAGGGTTAAACAATTACAATTCGGAAGGCATTCCAATGTTAGGAGGTGCAAGCACTGATAAGTATAATAAAAAATGATTGATAGAAGTATAAGGAGTGAGAGATAGATAGGGGAAAGGATACACAGTAGATTGCAGGCAGCACTCCAGAATCCAGGGATCACTTAAAGGTGAAGTTTATTGTGGATGTGGCCACATTGTTTATTGTGGATTTAAGTGCCCTCTAGATTCTGGAGTACTGCCTGCAATCTACTGTGTATCGTTGGGGGTCTTTGGCCGGACTCATGGTGGTGCTGCATCCATCCTTCTAAGGAGCCTATTTTACCCACAGTGCTGATCTAGACTTTCCATAGTATAGAGGATAAATGATAGATAGATAAAAAGTAGAAGATCCAGAGCAGCACAGCTAGCGGTGGGTGCAGAAGCCGGTGATCCCTTGGCCAGGGTCTCCAATATAGGTTCAGTGAAGAGGCAGCCTCTTCACTGAACCTAGATAGATAGATAGATAGATAGATAAGATGGAAAAACCAAGTCCACGCAGTGTAAGGAAACCTCCACAGAGGGGGTGCAAAGTCTCCACAGATCCTGGCAAGATCCTTTGTTAGCAATAGTATATAAAGACAGTCCCCGGGTTACGGACAAGATAGGTTCTGTAGGTTTGTTCTTAAGTTGAATTTGTATGTAAACTAAAACTGCATATTTTATAATTGTAACCCCAGCCACATTTTTTGGTCTTTGTGACAACTGGATTTTAAAAATGTTGAATTGTCATAAGAACCAGGATTAACAATAAAGCTTAATTACAGACACCTTTAATAACTATTATAGCTCTTTATTGTAGTCTAAGGCTAAAGTACAGTAAATTACCAACATCCAGGTGTCTGTTTGTAACTAGTGGTTGTCTGTAAGTCGGGGGTTCTTAAGTAGGGGACCGCCTGTATAGTATAAAGAGATATATAGATAAAGTTGAAAAAAGTGTAGGCAGCACTCCAAAAATCCCAAATTCCAAAGGGTGAAGTTAATTGAAACAGTGGCAACATTTTGGTGTGAACCACCTACATCAAGCTTTACTTCTGACGGATCTTGCCAGGGTCCATGGAGGCTCTGAACCCCCTCATTGAGGTTTCTCTCCACTGTGCAGACTTGGTTTTCTTCTTTGAGATAGATAGATAGATAGATAGATAGATAGATAGATAGATAGATGTGTGATCCTGTAATACTTTGCACTGGATTTGTAAAATGAACATGTATGTACGGATAAAAAGAAAGAATTATAATTTCATCACCAAGTTGAATGAAATCTTATTGTAAAATGTGGGCCAAATCACATTGAAGGTATTTTTGCATCAGTTATTCTGTGCAAAACCAGGAGTGGAGACTACAAGTGGTTATAATGGAAAGATTTGCACCTGAGTGCATAACCTCTACCAGTTTTGGCACAGAATTAATAACACACACATTTGACATGAGAAACAATAATGCATTCTTGTAAATTTATTCATATATCCTGATGATGAATTACACAGAAATGGCAGAAATTAAAAGGGAACCTGTCATTAGGGTTTCACATTTCACTGCGTTAAAAGTATACCTGCTCCCAGTCAGAAAAGAGGATCGAGTCTTGGGGGCCCTTGTGCCTGTCCCTGCGAGTTCCTGTGTCATCCTGCTCTTCTCCGAATGTGAGCTGACAAGGATTTGCTTGCAGCACAGGGTCAGCTCACTTCTGCATGAGACAGAGGGAGGGTAAGAGCTAGGAGGGCATTGATGACCCATGACCCCATCCTCTTTGCTGGCAGGTAACCGGGTATACTTTTATACATTTTTAAAACTGAATGCTTATTGTATAGAAAGATTGTTAATAAGTATCAAACAGCCCATGGGAACCCGTCAAAATGTGAAATCCTGATGACTGGTTCTCTTTAAAGTTATTTGTAATTATATAACCTAGATTTTATAACCTATTTTTTAAAAGGAGCTTTGAGAACTCACTAGAATTTTACATTTTTCATGTGTTTTCCCCCTTTTAGTGATCTACTTATGGTACATTTATCTTGTTACTTATTATTATACTGTTATATATATATTCACATAGTTTCCTACAACCAGTAGATCACGTCACCGCTTAGTCATACAAGTAATATGGTTTTATCCTTTCATCATCTCCGCTCTGTATTTGCTTCTCTAGCAATTCTTGGAACAGAGAAAAGCAACAAGTATGAAATAAAAGATAACTTTGGACAAAGAATTTATTTTGCAAGAGAGGAAAATGTCTACCTCAATAAGAACTTGTGTGGACCATTGCGGCCCTTTACCATGCACATTGCTAATAACACAGGCCGGGAAGTAATCACAGTTATTAGGCCCTTGAGGTGCATTACTTGCTGCTTTCCCTGCTACTTGCAAGAGGTTAGTGACTTTGTGTTGATCGCTTGTTATTATTACTGCTTTTTTGTGATGAGATGCACAAGTTCTCTGTTAAACCTTTCTAAGTATCGGATTTAGAATACAAATCGCTTCAATATATGTTTCATCTAAAGAAAATTCATATATTACAATAAAATAAACAGTTGAAGCTATATTAGCAAGCAGATATCAACCTTGTGATAAAAAGGCATGTACTAAGCTATCATACTCCATACTGCACTATAACATGTAAGACGCACATATACATAGTCATATACATAGATGATTAACTGTTTCCAATCCATCATGATATTGTTCAGTGCACTATGACATCAAACTGATCTTGCAGTTACATTGCCAGTAAGGTACAGCTTGGCAATGTACATGATTGCAGCCCGGTACAAGGTAGGATGCCATCTTGTAATAGCGATCATCATTACCAGCAGCGTGATCACAAAGGAGACTGAAAAATGACCCTCAGGACTGTTCTAATAGTTGTATTATTTAAATGTAGAGGTGTTGTTCACAAATTATATATATATATACACATATAGTATGTGCAAGGTAAAATGTAAATTATAGACGTATTGAAAGGCAGAAGGTAGAAAAGTTCAAGGAGGCGAATACTTTCACATGGTGCTGTACTGAACTTTGAATATAGATATGCATTTCAGACTGAATTTCCATATTGTGACAAAAATTAATAAGCACTGCTTGTACCTTAAAAATCTAATTAAAAAATGCAATGTAAAAAATTTGGGGGGGAACCTCCACCAGTTTCTGTATCGGTTGGTTGAGCCGAACCCTAATCGAACCCATACTTATGAATGAAGTTCAGGTTGGGGTCAGATTAACACTGCTTATAATGTCATGTAAAAAATAAAGTACTAGTAACCAAAAAAATAAAACAATGAAATAGTGATAATAAAAAAGAAAACATTATGGTATAGTACATGCCAGGCTCTATCTCTCAATATATACATATGTATGTATATACACATATATGTATTTATATATATATATTCCTACTCCTATGATGAATATTTCCATACACTTTCTTCGACTCTCTTTGTTCTGGTTATACCTAGCATCAAGCACAGCAGGCAACTTTTCAGACTGTCAGGGCATTGTAGTTCTATGTGACCAGTCTTGTCACCTGCTTCTCTAAGAAGTACTAGTGATTGTAGATATCCAATACCACCAGCACTTTCATACTCCACCAATATAGAGGTTTTTTAAAATTCATATATTATTAAAGCCGATTCACCAGCTGCAATCCCTTTATTATTACCCCTTGAAAGGATCCACCACCTATAAAGCTGTCTATCAAGTTGGTTTCAGCCTCTTGCTGGCGATAAGCAAATATTTGATGTATGATATTTAGATTTAGATGATATAATATTAAGTATTCAAAATATGCAACATTTTAAGTAATTTCATGGCCATCAACAACCCTTAGGACAATGCTTGTCCCTTCCTCAAACTAAAGACAATTAAAGGGCACCTACCACCACAAATCTACCTATAAAGGTAGATTGGGTGGTAGGTGGATCAATGGGACGGGAGGATAGCCCTTTTAAGGGCTAATCCTCACGTCCCCACACTTTTTTCTTTGTCCCCTCCACAAAATATACTGGCAAACTTTTATATCATGTACCGATATTATTTGACACTTTTCTTGCTCACCCACCGTCCTTGTGGTTCCTCTCTGCCACCCATGTGGTTTGAAGCCTGAGTCATTTACAGAGTATGGTCGCATCCAGACTCTCTAGCCTTTCTGCCAGGTCGAGGTCCGATCTGCCATTGCCGTCCCCTATAGTTCAGGGGGCAATTATTGCATCGTTTTGTTCAGATCTAATCTGTAGCTTCACTTTCTGTTCCACTCTGTCATGGCATCGCTGTGCCCATAATCTTTGGCATAATGGTTGCGTTGTAGAGCGCCCTCAGAGGCATCGCATGCATCGCTGGCCCCTCTCCCGCCCTGTCTTTTTCCTGGTCCATTCGGTCCGTGGTGTTTTTCTCATCCACCTTTTCTGAGGTTTCCCAACGTCGAGTTTGGGTCCAAGCTGTCCCTGTGCAGAGCCTTGAGTCCCGCTTGATAAAATGGCTCGGAGCTCCTCCCCCATTGACTTCAATGGGGGTTCGTTAGTCGAGAACGAGCACAGCATTCGTGGCCATACGGTATCGAGGTGGAAAGTTCCGTTAGTGCCGTCTTGATTAATTTTTATTACAAATATATTCAAATTTACTTATGCGGCTACTGGGGCGTGGAGTAGCCGCATCTGAGGTTACCACGAGGTGCACTCCACGCCCCGGTAGCATCTTTTCCCTCCTACTCACCCATCTTGGGGCGCAGCTCGCGTAGCTGTGCGCGCTCGTGGCGATCTGCGTCTGCGCATGCGCAGAAGGCAGGCCCGCGCTGTTTTGGAGCAGTGACCGCGCAGGCGCGGCCGCTCTTCTGAGAGAATAACGAGTACCCGAGCATTTTAGTGTTCGCTCATCTCTAGTTATAATCCTTGATTTTGACAGAAAGGATGTTGCAGACTCTTAGCAGAATAGCTATGCAGTTGTGAACTTAGTCTTACATTGTAAGCCTTATATTATTTGACTATATCTAAGGAATAATGTAAATGTTCAGGAAGTAAATGGGTAAATACATGTACATACTGTACACTTCAGCACATACACAACTACTTAGCGCTTTTCAATGAGATTCATGGAGCTTTCAGTAATGCATTTTTGTGCACAATTAAACACTTTGCTACATTTGTGATGGTTTTTGACGTACAGAGAGGAAATTACAGCTTTCTTTGTTTTATAATGGACATAATGCAGAGGACAGATATTGCTGAATGGTTTGCTTTGACAATCAACTCGAAGTGACA
Organism: Engystomops pustulosus; assembly: GCA_019512145.1. NCBI lineage: Eukaryota > Metazoa > Chordata > Amphibia > Anura > Leptodactylidae > Engystomops > Engystomops pustulosus. Next base: position 41,710,956 of record CM033643.1, read on the forward strand.
GCCCCCTGGTAATGTCAAGGGTATTGAAAGTTACTGTTCTAGATGAATTTAGACATCATTTTTCTCCATGGATAATTGAACTTTTTTCTTTTCAGCTCGAAGTACAAACTCCTCCTGGGACAACTGTTGGTTTCATTGTCCAGAAATGGGATCCTCTTCAGCCAAAGTTCACAATTCAGAATGAGAGTAAGGAAGATGTATTGAAGATTGTTGGTCCATATTTAACACTTCGTTGCTTAGGTGATGTCAACTTTGAGGTATGATTCACTATATATGTATAGCCTTTTGTGCTGTATGGTGACTGGAAATCGTGCACATACATCCTTACTATACATACTATATAGCACCTTTCTTTTCATTCTGTTTAGATTAGAAACGCCTGTTTCAGTAAAAGGATTGTCTATGTAGGGCAATTCCTGTCATATTAGCCCCTGTTAACCAGTGTAGAGGGATGTTGCAAAGAGTAATTCAAAGGGCCATGTACACCTAGGGGTGAAATAGCCATGAGGCAAGTTGAGCTTCTTGCCTCAGGCAACACCACCTGCAGTAAGATTAGGGGCAGCATTATGGGCACAGTTATCTGCTACAAAGCAGGACCTGCCACTTAGAAATAGCGTTTGTTCACCCCAGATGTCAACATGGGTGTGAGTCCCTGCGTGGAGAACCCATTTACTAAAAAACGAACCTAAAGGGGCACATTTACTTACCCGTTCCAGCGAGTTCCCCGAAAAGTGCATTGTATGGCACTGGCGATCATGCACTGTGCCGCGATTCACTAAGAGCGGGTGCCCGATATCCTGCATGTGTCGCTTCCCCTCACAGGTCCGACAGAGTTCACCTTCTTCTTTGTGGTGCATGTAACCGAAGTTTTTAGGGCTTTTACTGTGGGTCTCAAATGACATATCTCCTTTACTCCTTGTATAGGTATGATCACGCAGATTCTAAATTTATAAAGGTTTTATTTGGTTTAAATACATAAAAAAAAAATAAAACCTATTCAAAAATATATTCTTTCTTTCCCAACTTCTGGCGCTAATTACTGTTCCTTACTTCAGTTTAAAGAGCTGTGTGATGTGTCATTTTAGAGAATGTACGACCTTTTGATGACTTTTTCTAAAATTTTTATATGTTGGGCGCTATTTTCCGTTATAACTATTTTCCAAGAATAACTATATTTTAATAGTGCGGACATTTTGGGAGGCTGCAATACCCAACATATCTATGATTTTTACGGTTGATTTATTTTTATATCAGTTCTGATGAAAGGGGGTGATTTAAATTTTTTATTTTGTTTTTATTTTATTTTTTTAATGTCCAATTTTTTAGACCTCCTAGGGTACTTTAACCATAGGTTTTCCAGTGGATCTTACCAGTTACTGCCATACAGTATGGCAGTATATGGGGATTTTACACATTGAGGCACATTTTCCATGGACCTTACGCCAGTTTTGTGTCAGACTTTTTTTATGTGCAAACTGCTTGCACATGTATTTAAGAATTGCCTGTGCCAATTTATGTGTTGCACGCCATTCTTATGTCACAGATTTCCTCACTGTGCAAAGTCCGACAGAAGTGTGTCACATGCCCCATGTTAAAGTTTCACCAAAAAAAGTTGAGGAGCGCCTGATTCATGAAGAACGGGCCCCAAAATTCATGAACCTACCCTGTACACTCCACAGACAAACTGCACATAATGCAGTTTGTACAGTTTTTAGTAAATGTGCCCCATTATCCATTACAATGTGCCACTGGCACATTGCCTTGTGTCTTATAAAGACCTTGGCTCATAAAGACCCAAGGGCCAAAGAAGAAGAGCAAAAGTCACAGGAGGCATGGTGGAGGCAATTTCCTTAAAGAATTATTCTGGGAATATGAATGTCTGAAATTAAAACCCATAATGCGTTAAATCAATGAATACAACATAACTATATGTAATTAATCACAAAATGGAGCGTAAATAGCTTGTTTTTATGAATTTTATGGGCTTTCTAAAGTAGGTGGAGATATCTCCAAGATGGTCTACACAGGATACTACAATTCCCATGAGCTCTTAGTTCTCAGTATATATATATATATATATATATATATATATATATATATATATATATATATATATATAATAGCTCCTCTCTCTCATCCTCTGTTTCCAGTGATCTCTGAGGTGATGATCTAACAGATGGTCCTGCACTGTTAAAACTGTAATGACAACTAGTAAACTACATGTTTCACCTACTATCTCTGTGCAACTGCCATCACTGCACTTTACCTCAGCCTCACCTAGATGATGTTTCACTGGCCATGCTGGTGGTGTCACATATTTTAGTGGTGTACCAAGCATTAGAGGGTGATAAAACCCCCTATATCATAATGACCTGCCATGTGCTTATTACCCCCATTTACATCATCATCCAGTCAACTCCATCCAAATCCGTCTCCCTCTTCAACATACAGTCCCATGTAACTACATCCCTCCACACCCTAACATGCAGCCCCATGTAAATGCATCCCACCTGTCTCCCCAGACACCTTACATGCAGTCCTTTTTAAATCCTTCATGTCCCCATAGCTTCTTAACTTCAGTGCCATGTAACAACAACCCTCCAACCTCTAACATGCAGTCCCATGTAAATAAACCCCTCTAGTCCCCCAAGCCCTAATACCGTATATACTCGAGTATAAGCCGACCCGAGTACAAGCCGAGACCCCTAATTTCAACACAAAAAACTGGGAAAACCTATTGAGTATAAGCCGAGGGTGGGAAATGCATTGGTTACAGCCTCCCAGTACAGGCAGTCCCCGGGTTACATACAAGATAGGTTCTGTAGGTTTGTTCTTAAGTTGAGTTTGTATGTAAGTCGGAACTGTATACTTTATTATTGTAACCCCAGTCAAAATTTTTTTGGTCTCTGTGACAATTGGATTTTAAATATGATGGATTGTCAAAAGAACTGGGATAAACAATAAATCTTAACTACAGACACCTGTGATAACTGTTACAGCTGTTTATTGTAGCCTAGGACTAAAGTACAGTAAATTACCAAAATCCAGAGGTCCGTTTGTAACTAGGGGTCGTATGTAAGTTGGGTGTTCTTAAGTAGGGGACCGCCTGTATATAGTCTGTCAGCCCCTGTAGCATACAGCCTGCCCAACCCCTGTAGTAGAAAAAAAATAACACTGTACTCATCTTTCTGACGTCCCCCATAGGTCCTCTTCTGTCTCAGACTGTCTCAGACAGAAGAGGACCTACGGGTGACGTCAGAAAGGGGAGTTTTGTCTTTATTTTTTAGTTGACTCGAGTATAAGCCGAGTTAGGGTTTTTAAGCACAAATTTTGTGTTGAGAAACTAGGCTTATACTCGAGTATATAAGGTAAATTACATCAGTTCTAGGTATTCCACATCCAGTCCTGTTCTGCCTCACACACCATTTTTTCTATCATCAATGAACTGACCCCTTAGCAGATCTCTAAGGCTTCTCTGTTCCTTGATGTTATATTTTAATTACCCATTTTAATATAAATTATGCCTATTCCTCGATTACCCCTTTAAATGAGTAATATTAAGGAGTGACAGCCTTCATCCTGCCACTACCCCCGTAGGAAACTGGAGGTATAATCAGGACTGGGCATAGTATGAGCAGGGAAGGATGAGGGGGGTCTCTCCCTAATTACATATGTGCAAAAACATCTTTAAGACCATAGTCCAACCGTAAAGAACCCATGATCCCTTTAGTAAACTAAATATAACTTTCCAGAATGAGTGTCCAAGCTAAACATGTTGAGGTCCTTTGTTGCTGCAGATATAATTCTATATATTTTATAAGGTCAAGCTATAGGAATTGGTTGACAATGTATCTTCTATCCATAACTGATGCTGATAACTGCATGTCAGAGGAATAATTGTAGCTCTGTCACTATAAGTTAACCTTTCCACCATTTTCCTGTTAATAACCACTTCCGATGCAATCCTATATTTTATTATCCATAATAAAGTGCAATGACCAGATTAGAATACACTCTGTGTGCCGCATGCACCATAGTGAGAATATTAATGGTATTCTACCCATTACCTTGTATTTCTTCATTTGAGTCCAAGAGTATTAACTGGTTTATGGTTCACTGTACTATTGTGTCAGATGGAAATAATGGGGATGTAAAATGTAAAGCAAACAACAGCATGGGTCCAGTGCATTTCTTGTCTATGATACTATTTTATTGGATTGAACCCCTTAGCGTCTGATTTTAGCCTAAAGCAAATCACTTATTTCCACTGCCTATAGAGGGGAGCCCTATAACATAAAGATTGTATTAACTCTTTACATGTAATTCAGAATGACACATTCTGCCAAAAAGATGGTGTTACTGTGAGTTACAAACTGTTGTATACTGTGTTGATTTTATTTTTAAAGTTTTCTCATGCACCAGGATTCTCATGGTGGTAAACAATAAGGTGTCAAAATGTTTATACATGTTTTTATAAGGCCCCTTATCACTATGTATCCAGTGTAAGGGGATATTAGGAGGGAAACAAAAACATATACCGTATATACTCGTGTATAAACCAAGTTTTTCAGCACAAAAAATGTGCTGAAAAACGTCCCCTCGGCTTATACACGAGTCAATACTTAAGTCAATGGGCTTAAAAAACAATAAACTTACCGTATATACTCGTGTATAAGCCGAGATTTTCAGCACAAAAAATGGATGTCTGAATTCCTGTAGCTGGATCCCCAAACCTTCGTATTGCCATACAACTAATCTCCAGTCCAGGAGAGGATCTACAGCACGGAGGACGTCTATACATGCAAATATCGGTGAGCAGACTGTGGTTTTCTTTCTTTTTCTTTGAAATGTTATGCAGCAACTTATTTAGGTGGTAAATCTATCTACCTGAAAATGTAATGATTTTGAATTTCAAAAAAGTGAGATTTTTCAAAAAATTCATCATTTTTTCTTTTTTTGGAAAATAAACGCAAAACTTATCAGCCAACATTTACCACTAAAATGAAGTACAACATGTGGGGAAAAAACAATCTCAGAATCCCTTTTTATAAGTAACAGTGTTCAAAAGTTATAACCATATAAAGTGACGCAAGTCAGAATCCAAAAAATGGGGCTGAGCCTTAAGCTGTAAAATGGCTGCGTCCTTAAGGGGTTAAGTTATTTGGGGGAATGACTATCTGCCTGAAAAACTAAAAATTTTTGTTGGAGAATAATGATTTTTTTTTGACAATTTTTTTTTTTCTTAACGCAACAGATACAATCCCAAGTAAAGTACAATCCATCACAATTAAATTATTTGGAGGGGAATGACTATTGCCTGAAAAGCAGACATTTTTTGTTTGACAATAATAATTTTTTTTCACATTTTTCACCAAATATTTTTTCATAACTTAACGCAAAAGATATCACCCCAAATAAAGTACAATGCATCACGAAAAACCATCCTAAAAATCAGCAGAGTATGTTAAAGCATTCAAAAGTTATCTCCATATGAAGGGATACATGTCAGATTTGACAAATAGGACTTTGTCACGCAGGTAAAAAGTGACTTTGGTGGCAATGGGTTAATGAGCAAAAAAACTTTTTTGATCTTACATAGGGGCTGCAATGAAACAAATAGTGCAAAATTTAAAGGAGTCTGAATACTTTCCAAACGCACTGTAGACTATGATTCATATGCTCATGGAACGTTACAAACATTTTCAAATACACTGAATCATTACAAACACTTAAAATAGTAATTAGAAATATACTGAAACATTAAAAATATGTGATGTATCCCTATAAACTATGGATGCTTTATTACATGATCTAGTGTAGATATATATAATAACTCTTATATTCATCAAATAATCTTGATGGAATTCTACACTAATATATATACAAAAAATTATCTTAATTTATTAAAATGGTATAAAATTACACAAAAAAGAACAAATCACATGAAATGCCATCAAAGTATTAATTAAATTAATGCAGAATTAGAGCTTATCACTAGACATGTACATAATTCAGGTAATTGCCTGTAGAGGTATGTGATGGTTAATACAAAAATCAACCCGTTTCGGCGTTGCCTTCTTCTAGGGGTCCTGCCCTAGTGTCTTCTGCTAGCAGGTTAGATGTTACTCAGGAGATGACTCCTTGCACAACCGGCATTGTCTTGTCGTGTGCATTGTTAGACAATTCGCTGTAAGATTTCTTTGACCTTGTCTCCTTCTTAGCTTGGTAAGTGGCTTCAAATTGAATTACTGTTTTATTAAGTTATAGAGGTCGTGAGCTATTTACCGTATATACTTGTGTATAAGCCGAGATTTTCAGCACAAAAAATGTGCTGAAAAACCTCACCTCGGCTTATACACGAGTCAACTAAAAAAAAAGAAAAAACGAGTCAAAAAAAAAATAATAATACTCACCCTCCGGTGTCCGGATCCTCGGCGGCAGCTCCAGATTCTCGGCAGCGGCTCCGCTCCTCTCTTCTTTCTTCACTGGCGGCTCCCGGGCTCTTTGCTTACTTCGCTAGCCGGCAGTCGGGGGGGGGGGGGTCTGTGACCAATGCATTTCCCACCCCCGGCTTATACTCGAGTCAATAGGTTTTCCCAGTTTTTGGTGGTAAAATATAGGCTTATACTCGGGTCGGCTTATACTCGAGTATATACGGTATCTATCTATCTCATATCTATTATCTATCTGTCTGTATCTATCTCTCTGACTCATATATATATTTACACATGGGACACACAGGGATAGGACATTTCTATATACAAAGCTGAAACCGTATTATTATCATTTAAACATAAAATCATATCCATTTTTTGATTTTTATATACCATATATACTCTTGTAAAAAAAAATGTGCTGAAAAAACTCACCTCGGCTTATTCACGAGTCAATTAAAAAATAAGAAACTTAATACTCACCCTCCGGTGTCCAGATCGTTGGCGCGGGTCCCTATCTTCGTTGCGAGGCTCCCGATCTTCGGCGCGAGGCTCTCAATCTTCGGCGCGGTTCCCGGAGGCTCCTCTTCTCTCTACTTTCTTCTCTAGCCAGCAGAGTCGCGTTTATGCGATCTTCCGGCAGGTGCACACTATGATGCGGCTGTGTCGGCAACACCAGGTCAGCGGCAACACCGCCGCATCATAGTGTGCGCCCGCCGGCAGATCGCATGGACGTGACTCTACCGACTAGAGAAAAAAGAAGAAAGAAGAGGAGCCGCCGGGAACCGAAGATCGGGATCCGCACCAACGATCTGGACACCGGAGGGTGAGTATTAAGTTTTTTATTTTTTATGCGCTTGGCAGGGGCTGGCTGTATACTACATGGGGGCTAGCTGTATACTACATGGGGCTGGTTGTATACTACATGGGGGCTGGCTGTATACTACATGGGGGCTGGCTGTATATATATTTCTCCCCAATCTCTCACACCGACAGGTGCCCAGCAAGCAGGAAGTTAAGGACATTTCCTGTGGGTGTCCACCAACCAGCTGAGACAAGTTTAGCATTTGAACAAGAGTAGTGGGTGAGTCAGAACTTTCTGAATGGGTTCTGGTTGAAAGGCTTTTGAAATCATGAGCCCACTCAGGGCTGCCTAGCAGTATCCCTAGAAAGCTAGGTAGTTTGTTCTGGAGCTTGGGCAGTGTCCTGGAATAATAGCTAATCCTCAGTTTACTCAAGGCTGGTTATGCTTTCTCCTGTGACTTACATTAGTTTCTGCCTGATGCAGAATCCTGAACCTGTAGTTGAACCTGAATCCCAATCTCATCTGGAATTCCTAAACCCGATCTGTTTCCTGTCCTGGGTGGTTCATTCTGGAGTTAATTGCTAGACTCAGTTGTAGGTTGAGTGATACAGTGCTTAGCCAGTCAGTTGCATTGGCGACATCCAGGCACTGGATAAATAGCTAATCCCCAGTCTACTCAGGGCTGGTTATTGTTTCTCCTGTGACTTACAGTACTTCTGCCTGTTTGTGTTTTTCTATACTTAAAACACTAAATCTGTACATGACTCTGTACCATGCCTGATATGAAACTCTTTATCCTTTCTGATCTGGAACCCTGTTTTCTGCCAGAGCTGGAACCCCAAATCTGTACTTCAGGCTTATATCCTGTGTCACGGGTGGTCCCGCGATATGGTCCCATATCGCGGGTCACAGGCTCACCCGTGCCCCTCCCTCCCTGCAGGCGCAGTGCCAGCGCCTCATACCTGTCCCCGCTCCCGAGTCCTGGCCTCGCTACGTGTGCGCGCATCCCCGTGTCTCAGGGCGCGCGCGGCAGCTTTAGAAAATTTAAAGGGCCAGCGCGCCATTAATTGGCGCTGCCCATTTGCCATGAGGCTATTTATACCTGCCTCTCCCATCACACCCTGCTGGATCTTTGTGCCTCACAGCCTGAGAGAAAGCTCTATTGCGATTTAACTGCATTCCAGTGTCTCCTGCGTTCCAGTGTCTCTTGCGTTCCAGTGTCTCCTGCGTTCCTGGGTCCCTCCGTGTTCCTGTGTTACTTGACCTCCTCCGTGTTCCTGTGTACCAGTGTTCCTCCGTGCTGCCGTCCTGTGTACCAGTGTTCCTCCGTGCTGCTGTCCTGTGTGCTGTGTTCCTGTAGCCCTCTGCTTGGACCTCCTGTTGCTGACCCCAGATTGGACTCCGACGTTGCATCTCTGCCGCCTGCCCTGATCCGGTGCCGGGACTTTGACCTCGAGATTGAATGCCGTTCCTGTACCTCAACCTTGGCCACCACTGCAGACAAGTCACACCTGAGGAATGACCTGGTGGTACCATGCCTCAGCTTGTCTAACCCGCTTTGCGGCGAGCTTTGGTGAAAACCGAGTACCACTTAGACTCCGGTCCCAGGTAGTGGCTTGAGTCATCGTCTGCAGTGGTCCAGAGGATCCACAACCCGCAAGCCTGACATCCTGCCTGATCTGGAAACCTGAACTCCAATCTGATTCGGAACCATACCTATATCTGAGCCTATTGCCTGTACCCCGTTCTGGAACTTGTACCCTGATCCTAAGTTTATACTCTAAACCACATTTTGGAGCTTGTACCCTAATCCTGAACCTGTAACCTTGCAGGCTTCTGAGCTTGAGAGACACACTTTCAGATGCCTTGCAGTATCCCTGGAAAGCTGAGTGGTTTATTCTGGATTTTAGTGCTAGACTCAGATGTAGGATGAGTGATGCAGATCCTAGCCAGTTAGCCGTTTAGATGACACCCAGGAACTGGATAAATAGCTAATCCCCAGTTTACTCAAGGTTGGTTATTCTTTCTCCTGTGACTTTCAGTAGTTCTGTCTGTTTGTATTTTGATGGACCTGAAACCATGAACCTGTACCTGATCCAGAATCCTAAATCCAAATCTGATCCAGAAGCCCTAACCTGTAACTGAGCCCATTTCCTGTACCCCTTTTCTGACCCTTTATCCTGAAATTAAGTCTATACCAAACTTTATGAGTTCTGTAGTTTCTGACTATAGCAAAGGTGAAGGACACAGGCCGGGCTACCTCTTAGTCACACTAGGATAATCCAGATCTCTTTCTTGTGATCGGCACCGGGATTTATGGTTAATATCTGTGGTACATGAAAACTGGATTAATTGATGCACGGCAAGACTAACGAATGTAGACATTGGACTGCCTGTCTGCAGCATCATTTTCACCAGCCTTCTGCACATATTTACCTCTGCAGGATATGAATACATCTTGATGGACCAGGAAGACATTTATTTATGTTTACAATCTAATATCCATTTTTGCAATTTTCAATTAGTGTGCAGTAATAGCATAAACTGTGCACTTCAGTGAGTCTGCTGGGATTCCACCTCAGATATTCTCTCAAAAGGGGCTATTACCTAGCTGTTCAGGCCAAAGTATCACAAGAAGTCACCGGGTAGAATAGAATATTTCTAGACCACCCGTGTCGGACTAGAAAAAATCTATTTGGGGGCCAACTCTTCATTATCCCCCAGGAAAAATATCTAAGCCAGGGCCCACCGGAGGATCCTCTGGTACTTTGGTGGGCCAGTCCGACACTGGATACCACTACAATAAAAATTGGACATAGAATGGTACCAAAATAGTAGCAAAGATAACATTAGCATGTCCTGCAAAAATAACACCTTGCACACGTCTCTATTTCGTAGTATGAAATAGCAAGTTAGCGAAGAAACTCAGGTTTAATGTAGGCGAAAACAGTGTTATGTCAAACTGCTCATGTATGCCTTATGCCATGATTACTCAAAAAAAAATCTGACACTAGAAAGTACAATTGGGCAGAAATAGCTTTGTAAATTGAAAAATAAAAAGGTCTGGCTACTGAAAGGAAGGGAGTGAAAACTGAAAGGAGTTAAACCTTTGTGTCCAGCTGGCCCACTTTAGAGACCTGAACTTAACTCCCACACAAGGTTATTTCAGAAACTGAGGTGTAATGCAGGCACATACAGTGTTATGTCAAACTGGTCTTATTGCTCATGTATGCCTTATGCCATCATCACACTGGCATGTTCACAAAGCCAACAGGCAGTCCCCTACTTAAGGACACCTAACTTATAGATGACCCCTATTTAAAGACAGACCCCTCTGCCCACTGTGACCTCTGGTGAAGCTCTCTGGATGTTACTTTACTCCCAGGCTGCAATGATCAGCTGTAAGGTGTCTGTAATTATGTTTTATTGATAATCCTTGGTCCCATTGCAGCAAAAAATTTTTGAAACTCCTATTGTCACCAGGCCAAAAAAATGAGTCTGGATCTACAGTTATAAAATATACAGTTTTGACTTGCATACAAATTCAACTTAAGTACAAACCTATGGAACCTATCTTGGATGTAACCCAGGGACTGCCTGGAAACCTTTTCTATTACTGTCCATGGATGCAATACTATGGGGGTCATTCACTAAGGGCCCGAATCGTTTTTTTCCCTCGGGTTTCCCAATTTTTCCGATTTGCGCCGAATTGCCCCGGGTTTTTGACGCACACGATTGGAGTGTGGCGCTTCGGCGCCGGCATGCATGCAACGGAAATCGGGGGGCGTGGCCGTCAGAAAACCCGACGGATTCGGAAAAATCGCTGTATTTTTTTTTTTTTAAAGTGTCGCTTGACACACACTTACCTGCACCAAGAAATAGAAGCTGAACTCCGGTGAACTCCAGCGGATACCTAGTGGATATCGGCGCACAGACCTTAGTGAATCCTGGTCGGACCCGAATCAGCGTCGGAGAACCCGCCACTGGATCGCTAGCTGGACCGGGTAAGTAAATCTGCCCCTATGTCATTGATACAAATAAACAAGTTCCTGATCACTTGCATCTTACATAGTTTTCCAGGCAGCTTCATAATAATATTTAATTATTCCTATACATTTTCCAGTTGAACAGGATTTTTCTTGAGCCCCTCGTATATATTTGCCTGCTTATGGTTTTGCATGTAATTATCTTGTAGGTCTTTGTTTCTGAAGTTCTTTTTGTTGGCACTGAAGCCAGCATGCGTTGCAGGTGTAGTGAGTGAAATCTGAGACTAAAAGCTGCCTACGAGGCAAAGACGTCTGCTTTGAGCTTTGAAGTTTTTAGTAAAAAACACATTAAATATTCCCTTTCTCTGAGATTACGATATGATGAGCTCAGTGCTGCCAGTAATGTGTTACCTTTAGGAAGGTTCTGGTAGCCTGCCACAAAAAATACAGAGAGAAAGCACCAGGAGGAGCATCACAACCGCAACAGAAATACAAGAAGAAAGAATCTTCCTGAACTAAAACTTCGTTGTTGAAGTAACCTAGAGCTGACTGCCGCATACAAGGGTTCACTTGCTATACAGCTTACACAGCATATTAGACACAAGGATACTTACCTTATACCAAACAAAGTCTTTTCTAGCAAACAACAGAAGTGCTTGGAAAAAATGTAATTTTTCTGAGCTTATATGCAGGGTTGTAGGAGAGGACTGTCCCCATAGCAGACTTCTGAATTGGGCCCCTACCCTTACAAAATATATACATACATCCGTACACACACTTGTTTATATAATTACACAAATTTATACACTCATCCACACATTTATATACTTATACACACACATAAAGTTCTACATTAATACACACAAATGTTTACATTCTTACATACAAACCCAATAACCCTATGTGTACACATCGGGGTACATTTACTTACCCGTCCGGTCGCTATCCCTGCCGTGCATTGTCCGACGAGAATTCGGGTCTGCCGCGATTCACTAAGATCGTCTGTCCAATTTCCTGCATGTGTCGCTTCCCCCGCTCAGGTCGGCCGAAGTTCACCTTCTTCTTCCTGGTGTATGTGAGTGCTGATCTTGCAACACAATTTTCTTTTTAAATTCCGCAGTTTGTCCGAATCAGTCGAGTTGTCCGACGGCCAAACCCCCCCCCCCCCCCCCCGATTTGTGCCGCATGCAAGCTGGCGCCGATGCGCCACAACCCGATCGCGTGCGCCAAAAACCTGGGGCAGTTCAGGGCAAAAAGGAAAAATTCGGTAAACCCGACAGAATCGTGGTGAGCGGACCCTTAGTAAATGAGCCCCATTATGTGCAGTATATACAAAGTATATAAACATCTTGTACACATATAGTATACATACTTCATATTATTACACATATAGTATAAACACCCACCGTATATGCACATGTACACAGTATTAACACACCATATACACATATGGGCAGCATGGTGGCTCAGTGGTTTGCACTACAGCCTTGCAGAGCTGCGGTCCTGTGTTCAATTACATCAAGATCTACATCTGCAAAGAGTTTGTATGTTCTCTCCATGTTTCTCTGGATTTCCTCCCACACTCCAGAACATACTGGTGGGTTGATTAGATTGCGAACCCCATGGGGACAGTGACTAATTTGGCAAGCTCTGTGCAGCGCTGCATAATATGTGCACGCTATATAAATCAAGGAATTATTATTATTATACAGCATAAACAGACACACTTATAGTATATACACACCATATCTACAAACCTACAGTATATACACACACATAAAGTACCTTATATAGAGATATAATAGATAAGCACTCATACACCTACAGTATGTACACAACTTACATCATATACACACACATACAGCATATGTACACCACATACACACATACAGAATATACACATCACATATACGAACATACAGCACATACACAAATACATACAGTACCATAAACACACATACAGTATATAAACCCCATATACAAATACACATACAGCCAGTGGTGAACCTAAACTCTGAAGCTATAGGCAAGCTATAGAGCAGTGATGGCAAACCTTTTAGAAGCCGAGTGCCCAAACTACAACCAAGACCCGCTTATTTATCGCAAAGTGCCAACACAGAAATGTAATTTGTGATTTATACTCCCTTCTCTGTCACAGCTTTCATTGATACCAGCACCTGAGGACACCAATAAAGCAGAAAATAGTCCCAGGTAGAGCTGTCACTTTAAAATACCTCTGTGCACAGCAAGTCCTGGGCTGTCTGGGACTGCAGGAAGATACCTGGAGTCATCTCTGGTGATGGCCTGAGTGCCCATGGAAAGGGCTCTGAGTGCCACCTCTGGCACCAGTGCCATAGGTTAGCCATCACTGCTATAGAGCATCCACTAGTAATATATTAGGTTATTCCAGTAGTAATATATCAGGTAAAGTGGGTTCTCCATGTCTAACACCCATGCTGACATTTAGTGTCAAAAAACAATATTTTTAAGTGTTAGATTCTGCTTTGTAGCAAGAGACTGATTCCCTGATGCTCACCTCCCATCTTTCTGCAAGTGAAGCTGCCTGAGGCAAGAGACTCAACTCACCCCATGGCTTGTGCACCCCAGCAGCTAGCAGATATTGAAGTACACGGTGCTCATACCTTTAATGTTATGGTTATTTTTCTGCTGTATATTCTATAGGTGAAAACACTAAATGAAAAATCAATCATTGGGAAGATTTCCAAGTACTGGTCTGGATTTGTAAATGACGTGTTCACTAATGCTGATAACTTTGGAATAGAATTTCCAGTCGACCTTGACGTGAAGCTGAAAGCCGCTTTGATTGGCACCTGCTTTCTTATAGTAAGTACAGTAAATGCGTCTGTTGTACATTGTGGAGTCGGATAATTAGCCGGGCTCCCATGGATATCTGGATGTAATTAAGCCTTCTGATCATGCTCTCAGAGTCATTCTTACAGCATCTCGGCTGACTGAGAGGGAGGGAAAGTCTAGGGGGTGGAAAAGCATTACTTTATCCACAGTGGCACAGTGCTTCACGTTGTTCCCTCGCAGGGCCGGAGCATTTGGTTCAAATCCACACAGAGCGCTATGTATATGAACCCTGTAAATTCTCCTCTTGTTTGCAGGGTTTCCATCAAGGGTTCTGTTTTCCTCCCTCCTTTCAAACTCATACTGGTAGGTTAATTGGCTTCTAACTAGTTAAGTGTGCGCCCGTTGTTGGGAATTAGGAGGCCCTGAAAGAGTGTAAACAACCATTTTCTGTAATGTGTTGTACAAAATTGTAATATTTGCTTAAAAAATGCCAAGTGTTACATGGAGTAGTTCTTGCCTGTTTTAATGTTACAATGTTTAATAGTTCCAACATTTTACAGCTATGTACCAATGGGGCGCTTAGATTTTATTTTTATCTCAGACATTAACCTAAAGAAAATGGTGCATATTTACTATGGTCCTTGCGCCAATGTTCTGCCAGACTTTGCAAACTGCTTTCACATGTATTTAAGAAGCGTCCGCACCACATCTGTGTCGCATGTGACCCTTTTGTGTCACAGCTGCACCATTCTTCAGGGCGCATTCACACGATGCGTTGCGTCGCGTTGTGCGCTGCTTTAGCCTTGATTACATGCTAAGGTTACATTGCGTTTTAGCAGAAGCAGTGGAAACGCAATGTAACCTTAGCATATAATCAAGGCTGAAGCATCGTGTGAATGCGCCCTCACATGACACAAATTTCATCACTGAAATGGGCATTTGCGCGCCACATTTGTCATGCAGAGTCTGACATGTGTCGCGGGCCCATACCTCCGAACCATTCCAGATTCAGCCCCAGTTTATCACCTCTGTCCCACTGCCCCAGGCGGCTGAGAGAATGTCCCGAATGTCCCACAGCATCTCGCACTACTAGGTGCTGTCACTCCCCCAAGTCCCAGCTCTGTCATGGTGCGGAGTCCTCCTTCTCTCCAGCGCCCGGACTGTTTGCAGCACAGCCCGGCACCACCCCATCATCTCGCCTAAGAGGCAGAGCCCTCACTATGCTCACGCTGCCCCCCAGGTCAGTTCTATCACTCTCCCTTCATGTGGAGTAACACTGAAGCTCCTGGCATGTGGCTATATTCTGTGCCGGAGCTCCAGTGTTACTCCACATGGAGGGAGAGCAAAGGAGCAGCAGTGCAGAGCGTGATATTTTTTACTCTGCCACTACACAGCAGCCCCAGGGGATCAGCCTCTGTGCAGGCTGGAGCTCACCAGGTCAGCTACCTCTTCTTTCCCTCCGTGGAGCAGTAGGTCCCTGCCCCTTCCTTGCTCCCCCCTCTTCCTCCTCACTAAAGCTGAGCCTGGGAGAGGCCGTACTAACGTCACTGTACCCCAACTTTCCACCTGACAAGAGGACAAAAAACACAGACTCGTAATTGGGATAAAAAATGGGGGGTCGGCCACAGCTTTAATCTTTAAACAAATTAACTGTTGATCCAAATGGGGAACCCGAGACCCTCCTCTTACCACCTCGCATGCCAGGACCCGCCTCTGCGGGGGCATGTCCTCGTTGATTCGTCAGGTGATTGATCTCATTCCCGAGAGGGTCAAGGATTCTGCCGTAGGCCAAGCTGTGACTTCCAATACATAATAAACAATGAAAGAAAACAAAACATATTAACAAACACTTATAAAACCAACCACATTAACAAAAGTAAACAAAAAAACAAAAATGGGGAGGGCGGGCGGGATCTTTCCTGGCGCGGAGCCGTCCTGAAAGAGGACGAAATCCTCCGCGCCAGGGAATAAATATCCCGGACCTGCACCCCCGTGTGGCCAGCGGAAGCGCTGGCCCAAGCAGAGCTCCCGGGTGGGAGGAATCAAGGGGCGGGCCGTGCTCAAGCAATAGAGCACGGCCAGTCCTGCAACCCCCGGGCTTAAGCAGCCCGAGGGTTTAACAAGACAGGAGATGAAGCAAAGCCAAGAGTGTGCAGCTGCTGCAGAGTGATGTCAGACACTCTGTGATTGTTATATGTGTAGGCAGGTAGCAACATATTTGATTTAACCCCACAAATTCAAGTTAGACACTATCCACAGGTCGGTGGGGGTCTCAGTGAAGAGACCCCCACAGATCACGAAACAAAGGGTCCGATGGTGTCCCAGGTACCTCAGTCGGATCCCTTGTTGCTCTATGAGAGTAAAGGAGCAGATGGCTGGCATGACCATTCTGCTCCATACATCTCAATGGAGCTGACGGATATTGCGTCTGAAAACCCTTTAATGGCCACCAATGCAGTAGTAAGATGTTTACAACAGATTAATGAAAAAGTGGAAATAGTCTTGTGAGACTTTTTAGCAGTGAAAACTCACAAGAAAAGATGTGCCATAACAACCCAAAAAATGAATATCGAAATTTACTTTATTAATTTACAAATTTACAGACAACAAAGACCAGACAAACAATATAAAAACAATTAAAACGTGTAGTGACTACACCAAAAAACTCGATGTGGTGAGTGTGATAAACTCACCAACAACCATCCCTGGTTCCAATAATTATATGGGTTGCTGCTCTCATATGAAACAATAAAGTGCATGTAAGTAAACACTGAAGTTATAGTCAGTATAAACAGTATAAGTACAGACACTATATGCTCAACATAGCCAGGGCATAATGACCACATGAACCATCCTGAATACAAAACCTGAGGTCAGCATGGCTGTACAGAGGGGAGCAAAACAACCCAGGCAACCAGGGAATGTGCGTGTCCACATTCCCTGGTTGCCTTAATGAAAAAGTGGAAATAGTCTTGTGAGACTTTTTAGCAGTGAAACGTCCCAAAAAACCTCAATGCAAATATTTTGGGACCAGGAAAACCCAGGAAAAACAATGATAATTAACCCCTGTTTGTCTGTATCTGCTTAATCTACTTTTTTTTCCACTAGATGGAAGCCTCTGCACGGTGCATCAAATAAATGGCCCAGATATATTTTTGTGTCTGCTCCAGTTTTTTTGTCTAAGTTTGCACTAGAAAAAGGGTCTTTTGTGCTTACAAATGTATTTATTATGTGTTTGCGCCACTTTTGTATCACAGTTGCATTTTGTCCAACAGTTTAGAAACATGTGATAGTGGTAGTGGTTATTCATAGTTTACATCATATTTAGACAGAATTGTGCTGCAAGGAGCAGATTGAAAGTCCACCAATGAATAAAAGTTGCATCTGTGCACACTTTCCCAAAGCAGCGCTGCCTGCGACGTAATGAACGGCTTGCACCACTATTGGATTATCTGGTGCAAACTGCACATTAGTGAGTCAAGACTGCACTAAGGCAGTTTGCACCAGTTTGGGCCAATGTTCTTGCACATATCCGCATGTGGTCTTCAATCAAGGAGCTTCTCGGTCCAGAACTGGTCCGAAAGTTCACATGTCTACAATCAATAAAATAATGACTCAAGCTCTAAGTATCTGGTTAAAGCCTTTTTCCAGACAAGGTACAAAGCAGTCCCCAGGTTACGTACAAGATAGGTTCTTTAGGTTTGTTCTTAAGTTGAATTTGTATGTAAGTTGGAACAGGTATAGTTTGTAAGCGTAACTCCAGACAAATAAGTTTTTAGTGCTTTTGACAATTGGATTAACAATAAATATTTGTTTCCGACACCTTACAAGTTGATCATTGTAGTCTGCGGGTAAATTTCAGTAAATTTCCAGCATCCAGAGAGCATCACTAGAGGTCACAGTGGGCAGAGAGGTCCGTCTGTAACTAGGGGTCATTTGTAAGTCTCCTTAAAGGACATCCACCATCAGTATAACTCATGGTAGGACTTCTTCTATTATAACCCTATACGTCATGATTGTGGCAGTGGTGCAGAGTTCTAAAAATGATGCTAATTAGTGTGGGGCATTCTGGCTACATCACCAGAGCGCCTTGGAGCTTCTCAACTTTTAATCTATTTACTTGCCCCGTTCTGATACAAGTCCTGCCCACTCCCGCCAGACCACAATGCATAGACCAGGTGATGGACTTGTATTGGAAAGGGGGTGTGAATAAATGAAAAGACGTGGCGCTCCGGAGGTGGGTGGGGATGACGAACGATACATTGATGTGATTTTTATGCTTGTATATGTCTTAATTTGTTTGTATATGTAAAGTGCTGCAGAATATAATGGCGTTATATAAATATTAAATATTATTATTATTATTATTATTATTATTATTATCTATTACTATTTAGAATAAGTTTACTTCTATGGTAATAGTTTGCATATCTCATCATTATTTAATAATATAAATATAGTCAACTATTTCAAACAGTTTAATGAAATACCTGCAGAAATGAATGAATAATTAGCCTTTTAAGTCAGGGGTACACAAGAAAAGTGAAGATCTACTGTTCTAAATAAAGGATCTTGAAGGTTACAGGTCAAAGTTCTAGAAGTCAGGGGCCGGACTGGTACCTTGGACAGATAATTATATGGTTTGCTAGAGTTACTTCAATGAACTTTTGATGTGTTTACTTGACATATTCATGATTATGAGCCAAAGTTTGACTGGTCCGTACACTTTACACTGTGATACTATATGTTTAAATTAGCTCAAGTTTATTAGATGTTGTATATTTTCCAGGACTTGATGTACTTTGAGCCATCATCAGATGGAATATGAGGATTTTATAAGGAGCTAGTGACTGGGCTAAAGAAGCAAGTCTGACGAGAAAAGGAATCATAGAGGAGAAGAAACACAGAATGAATATAGGAAGATGATACTGAAGATTTTTATAAGGACAATTGGAAATAAAATCTACAGTAAATGGATTAAAGATAAAAAACCTGTGGTCCTACGACTGGAACATATTCCATTTATACCAATGAGTAGTTTGCAAAACCTAAGAAGTGCTAAGTGTGGACTGAAGGAATTGTTAAGAAATGTATATTTTAAAAAAGACATTTTTGTTAAATAAAAGAACAATGCGTCTTCTAAGTTTTGGGAAATGGTTTGGTCAGGTAATGCTTACACACAGTAACAAGTTCTGCTACTATTTGTGATCCATTTATCTTAATGTTTATGTATGCACATGCTTTGTATAACCCACTCCTGGGTAGGACAGCAAGAGAGGTAAATATGCATAATCTTGTATCATACTTATATTATATGAAAGGGCTATGTGTATTATGGGATACATTACCTGTCTCCCCCAGCACAATCCTCAAAAAACTCATAAGTGATTTTGGAAAAAAACATTTCTAAAAAACACAGCCCGACCACACAGGATAATGCCCCTCCTCCTGCAAAATGTATCCTTCCTGGGGCCACACCCACTTATAATGCCCCTTCTCCAATTCAGCCCCCACATAAAATGCCTTCCATTTCCCCCACCACCACTAATTCCCGCTTTCTGAAGCTTCACACTACTAATACCACTTCATAGTGCCCATATTTGTGCAACCCCCCCCCCCCCATTTTAATGTCACATTTTGGTTGCTTTGATCTGCAAGGAAAGATCCTGTTGGAATAGGCGCTGCTTCACTCAGGAATATATTCAAAGTATTTTCTCCATAAAATTGCTTTATTAGATAGGTACAACACCACGCGTTTCGACTCCGAACTGGAGCCTTCGTCAGGTGCAATTACATACCTACATAGCTACATACCTACATGAGTGAAGCAGCGCCTATTCCATCGGGACCTTTCCTAGTGGATCCTCACTTTCTGTCGGGTCCGCCACTCTGTATGTTTTGTGAGCAGTGGCTCCTCTTCTCATTAGCACATATGCTACATGCCTGCCATATGAGCACATCAGGTGTGCATCATTCCCTAATATCTGTCTCATCATAGTAGGATCTCACTTGACTCCTCTGCACTCTTTGTCTCTTCTTTCTCTACATTGGCTTTGTTGCTGTACACCCGTGGGGTTCCGCGGTACGCTACTCAACACCAGTCCTTCTGCATTTTGGTTGCTTTGTGCTTCTTTTTCTCCTTATTTTCAGTAGCTGACTAATAATACCCCTCCTCACCCTGTTGGCTCTTATTTTCCTTTGCTCTATTCTCTGACTGTGCATGAAGACAGTGGAGTGGGTATGATTGGCTTAAGATCTGGGACATACCTATCAAAAATCTGGGACTGTGCTGCTGGTATTTTGGGGCAAGTGAAGAACCTATGATATAACATACTACTGGTTTCAAGGGTTTCCTCTCCTTAGATTACAGACGCAAGTATCTTGTGCTACTCCTCCTGTGGGGACACTGAGCACAGAGATGATGCTAATGCACTTGCTGATTGCAATTTCTCTGCTTCACACGCACTAGAGTCTCTTTACATCTAATGGGTAGGAGACACTGCATGGACAATAACATGATATATTATTACTGGATGAGTTGGGTGATGTCACACCTAAGAACAAGGCTGCAAAGATGAGAAGTCCTGGAAAATGAAGAGTACAAGTCACATGATTACCAAAAATAACTCCTCCTGTACTTACTGAATTACTGATTTCTGCACAGGTTATAGGAAGGTTAAATGTACTTTAAGGCAAACATTCGGGTAATTCAGGTACCTTTTTGGCGTTATCTCCATTCACTACTGCTACATTTCTAGGGTTACAAGTTTTCACTTTCAGCAATCCTAATTTTACATGACATTGTCCATAATCTAGTGCTTCTTTGCAATACAAAAAGTATCCAGTAGATGGCAGACAAACACCATATAAAATGACGGTTTACTTGATTTATGTGCTTTTAGCTGCATGATGTGGATAGATTTCTGTTGGTCATGTACCTGTATTATTCTATAGTAGCTTCGTTATTTGGATATATAACGAAGCTATTTGGAGGTTTTTATATTTATATACAATGAGTTATTATCGCTGATATGTCACTGTATTAGAAACTGGCTGTAAACTTCGTGTGCTGTTGCCACCTTGTGGACAGTTTTGAAAATACAACATCAGATGTGACAAATGATGCATAAATCCTATCTCTGACAAAAATGTAATAGTTTGCTTCTTTCCATATCTTCGGCCTGTCAGATAATCTGATGATAATTCTCTGTGACATTGTGTTATTATGGTCCATAGCTCTGAACCTACTGTACTGTATTTTTTAGATAAAAAAATATATGAAGTGAGAAAAAAGGCAATAAAATAGAGAAAAAAACATCATAATTTCCCATTGGGAGGGGGTCACTATTGGAGGCAGGACTAGTTACTGTTGGCAGCACTGTGACTACTGGGGAAACACTGACTGCTGGGAGCAGCACTGACAAAAGCACTATAGCTACAAGGGGAAGCACTTTGATTAATGGGTGCAGCACTCTGACTGCTGGGGACAGCATTATGGCTACGAAGGGCAGCCGTGTAACTACTGCGGGCAGCATTTGCAACTGGGGGCAGCACTGTGACTAATGGGGGTAGCACTATCTACTGGGGACAGCACTGTGACTATTGGGAGAGCCCTGTGACTAATAGAGGCAGCATTGGCTACAGGGGCAGTATGGACTACTGGGTGTTGCCCTCGGGCTACAGGGGGCAGCCCGGTGACTACTGGGGGCAGCACTCTGCCTACTGGGGGCAGCATTGGCTTCTAGGGGAAGGCACTGTAATTAATGGCTACTGTGGGGCATAACTGTGACTATTGCCACTGTAAGAGCATAATTGTGAACTCTATTGTCATAAGAAGGTGGAGGAGATGGTGATAACATACCAAACCTAACTTTTTGTGTTTCTAAATCTTCAGAGCTGAGTTCTGGCTGGAGGAAGTTGAGATATTTTTCAGATAGAAGAAAAAGATGAAAGAGAATTCCTCTGACCAAAGAAGTCATATGAGAGTTGCATTTTCTGTCTTTTTATTTCATGACTGTAAAAATTGTAGATTCACACTGAAGGCATCAGAACTATGAATTAACACATGTGGAATTATATATCTAACAAAAAAGTGTGAAACAACTGAAAATATGTCTTATATTCTAGGTTCTTCAAAGTAGCCACCTTTTGCTTTGATTACTGCTTTGCACACCCATGGCATTCTCTTGATAAGCTTCAAGAGGTAGTCACCTGAAATAGTCTTCCAACAGTCTTGAAGGAGTTCCCAGAGATGCTTGGCACTTGTTGGCCCTTTTGCCTTCACTCTGCGGTCCAGCTCACCCCAAACCATCTTGATGGATTTAGATCTGGAGACTATGGAGGCCAGGTCTCCTGGCGTAGCACCCCGTCACTCTACTTCTTGGTCACATAGCCTTTACACACCCTGGAGGTGTGTTTTGGGTCATTGTTCTGTTGAAAAATAAATGATGGTCCAACTAAATGCAAACCGGATGGAATAGCATGCCGCTGCAAGATGCTGTGGTAATCATGCTGATACAGTATATTTTTAATTTTGAATAAATCCCCAACAGTGTCACCAGCAAAGCGACCCGACACCATCACACCTCCTCCTCCATGCTTCATGGTGGGAACCAGACATGTAGGGGCTTATTTACTAAGGGTCCACGGATGAGCTTTCATTTGATTTTCCGACATTTTCGAGATTTGTGCCGATGTGCAATCTGATTGTGGCGCGGCTGTGCCGGCTTTCATGTGACAGAAATCGTGGGGCGTGCCATCGGACGATCTGACTGATTCGGACTGAGCGCGGGATTTAACTTTCAAATTGTGTCGCAAGATCAAGCAATTACATGCACGAGGAAGAAGAAGGTGAACTCCGGCAGACCTGAGGGGGGAAGCGACACATGCAGGATATCGGGCACACAATCTTAGTGAATCGAAGTACAGCGCATTCCGGTCAAACAATGCACTTTCAGGGAAAGCGTCAGGAATGGAAAGTAAATGTGTCTGGTAGAGTCCATTCGTTCACCATGTGTTCACCTTTTTACAAAGACACGGTGGTTGAAACCAAAGATCTCAAATTTGGACTCATCAGACCAGAGCACAGATTTCAACTAGTGTAATGTTTATTACTTTCTTAGCCCAAAAAAGTCTCTTGTGCTCCTATCAGCTATTTTACCATGAAAGCTGCTGCACACAGGCTCCTCTTACCAGTTGTTGTAGAGATGTGTCTGCTACTAGACCTCTGTCTGGTACTGATCTGGTCTCTATTCTGAGCTGCTGTTAACCTGCAATTTCTGAGGTTGGTGACTCGAATGAACTTATCCTCCGCAGCAGAGGTGACTCTTGGTCTTCCTTTCTTGGGGCGGTCCTCATGTGAGCCAGTTTCTTTTCACCACTTGATAATTTTTGCAACTGCACTTGGGGACACTTTCAAAGTTTTCCCAATTTTTCTGACTGACCTTAACCCCTTCCTGCACCTTGACATGATTCTACGTAATAGGATGCAGGTAGTTTCCGCACCTTGACATAGAATCACGTCATGGCGATTGCCCGGGCTCAGAAGCTTAACCTGTGTGATCACAGTGTGATTCCGGCAGTGCAATGTAACAGTTAGAATCGCGACTATTGCGATCCCGCCTGTTAAGCACTGTGACTACAGAGTCTATAGTGCATCCACGCGACGATTGGGACCCTCCGTGCAGGGCATGGAGGTGCGATCATTGCCATGGCAACCCTAACAATAAGGACCCCAGGGCTGCCTTCTGTAGCAGCCTGTTAGGATCGTGCCTACAGAAAAGCATAGGAGAAAGCATAGGCTGACTATGTAATGTACAGCAATACATTAGCATTGCAGTATATTACAATGTACAAGTAATCAGATGATCATTTGTTCATGTCCCACCCTGGGACAAAATAAAACAGTGAAATAAAATTAAAAAAAATAAAAGTGCAATTAAAAAAATTATTACAAAAGAATATAAGTCCCATGAAGTCCCATCCCATGCAATAATAAAATGAAACATAAAAAAGTGAAAATCACCCTATGAGCACACTACGATGCAGCAGTGTCACCGCTGATGACGTCATAGTGTGCTCCACCCGGCAGAGCGCATGGCTGCATGTCTGTTGGCTATTACAGCAGACAAAAGAAAGAAGAGGAGCCGCAGTGACGAGAGCATCGTGGAGAAGGTAGAAGAGGAGCCAGCTGGCTGGCTGGCTACTAAAGGGGGCTGGCTGGCTACTAAAGGGGGCTGGCTACTAAAGGGGCCTGGCTACTAAAGGGTTTTGGCAGGATACTAAAGGGGGCTGGCTGGCTACTAAAGGAGGCTGGCTGGCTGTACACTACTGGGGCCTTGGAGGCTATATACTGTGAGGCTGTGACCAATGCATTTCCCACCCACGGCTTATACTCGAGTCAATAGGTTTCCCCAGTTTTTGTAAAATTTGGGGCTTCTGCTTATACTCTGGTCGGCTTTTACTTGAGTATATATGGTAAGTATATAATTCCTCATGAGTTAATTCATAGTCTTGAAGCCTTCAGCGTGAATCTACAATTTTTATATTCATGAAAATACAGAAAACTCCTTGAATGAGAAGGTGTGTCCAAACTTTTGGTCTGTGATGTAAATAGATACACATACAGTAGATACTCATACATGACCTTCATGATGAAAGGGTTTGTCCAGGCTTGTATATAAGTGGAGCGGGAAGGTTGTAAGAAAATAAAGCAGTTGTACTTGACAAGTCTCAGGGATAGTGACCCCCCTGGACCACCACGAACGATGACACAAGCCGACACCTGGGACCGGAATGTAAGTGGCACCCGGTCTTTATCAGAGCCCGCCTCAAAGCAGGTTGGTCTTGCTGCGACGTGGTACCACCAGGTCGTTCCACAGACGCGACTTGTCCACGGTGGCAGCCAAGTTCGAGGTAGAGAATCAGCAAGCAATCTCGTAGTCCGGGACAGGCAGATGGTCAAGACAAGCAGCAATGATGCAAGGTCAGGGACGGAGCAAGAGGTCAGGGCTGGCAGCTGAGGAGAAAAGTCAAGAAAATGAGGCACAGGGAACAACTTTCTCATCGGCAATAGCACAAAGATTCGGCGGGGAATGCTGGGAGAGGCTGGCTTATATCAGTTTCCTGGAAATGGTCAGCACCAATTAGTGGTGCGCTGGCCCTTTAAATCCTCGAGCACAGGCGGGCGCGTGCCCTAGGAAGCAGGGACGTTCAGGGCCTGCTGCCGTAGGAGGGACACGGACAGGTAAGGCACGAAAAGGAGCCAGGGGCTGCGGGGAGGCATGAGTATGCGGGGGCACCCGAACACCGGGGGGCACCCATGACAGTACCCCCCCTTTGGCCTCCCCCTCCTCTTGGTTTGGAAGAAACTTTGCAGGAGGCCACAGTCCAGAATGTTATCCTCAGGCTCCCATGATCTCTCCCCAGCCCGAACCCTTTCTAGTCAACAAGGAAGAACCGCTTACCTCTCACTGTCTTTATGTCCAGAACCTCCTTTACCAAGATCACATCAGTGGAATCAGCCTCAGGAGCAGGAGGTTGCTGAGAGAAGCGGTTCAAGATGACAGGTCTAAGGAGAGTAAAATGGAAGGAGTTTGGGATGCGCATAGTGGGAGAAAGGCGGAGTTTGTATGCCACAGGGTTTATTCGCTTCACCACCTCAAACGGACCCAGAAAACATGGTCCAAGTTGATGTCATTAAGGGGCATTGTGAAGCCATTATGATAAACAGACATTGAAGTATCACAATGGGGCACTGTGATTCACAATTAAACATTTTAATTTCACAATGAACAATGTGATATCATAATGGACCTTTTCATTCAAAATGGGCATTATGATGTTCCAAAGTAAGGACATAAAGAGGCATACATATGTCATAAATGGACATGTGATTATTACAATGGGACTTTCTGATGTCACAACAGGGCATAGTGATATCACAATTGAACATTCTGATGTCACCAAAAAGATTGTGATGTCAAAATTGGGCATTGTGTTGTTCCAAAGAAGGTAATTGTGTCACAATGGGGCTTGATGATATCAGAAAGGGGCATGGTGATGTAATAGAAGGGAATTGTGTTATTGAAATGGGTATTTTGATTTCAGAATAATAATATTAATCTTTTTTTATATAGCACCATAACATTCTGTAGTGTTTTCAGATTATGAGGAACATATACAAATAAAATAAGACATTACAGATTAATAACTGTCATATGGAACAATAGGAATAAGGGCTCTGCTTGCAAGAACTTACAGTCTATGAGGATGAAGGCTAGTAAAACGGTCTACGACGTACGTCGGGTGCCGGTTCATGGAGAGGGCTCACAAGCTGAGCCCTCTCCATAGCCAGTAAATCTTTGCTACAATTTGCTAGCACAGATCGCGGGTGTTATCTCCCTCCCCATGATGTCATCGGGGAGTGGCGATCCATTGCTATGACAGCCTCAGGTCTTCCGAAGACCCGAGGCTGTCTCGTTTTAACCCTAATTGCACATTGTAATGCATGAGGATGAAAATCCCCATATACTTCCATACTGTAGTATGGCAGTATATGATAGGATTGATCAGACAACCTAGGGTTAAAGTACCCTAGGGGCTCTGAAAAATAGTAAAAATAAAAAAGTTAAAAAATTTCTAATAAAAAAACTAAAAATTCAAATCAATATTATAATAAATATAAATAAACAGTAAAAATCATAAACACATTAGGTATCGCCGCGTCCGAAAATGCCTGATCTATCACAATATAATAACCTTTTTTTACTGCAATTAACACCGAAACGGAAAATAGCGCCCAAAGTCTTAAATGGCACTTTTTTGTCATTCTGAAAATCATATAAAATTCAATAAAAAGTAAGCTAATGTCGTACAGTCCGAAAAATGGTAGCATTGAAAATGTCATAAAAAGTCACAAAATGACAGCACCCACAGCTCCATACATTAAAGTATGAAAAAGTTATTAGCACCAGAATGTGGCAAAATAAAAATAAAAAACATTTTTGTACAGTAGGTTTTAATTTTTGTAAATGTATGAAAACATTAGAAAACCTAAACAAATTTGTTATCCCCGTGATCATACCGACCCAAAGAATTAAGAAGACATATCATTTGGGGCGCTCAGTGAAAGCCGTAAAATCCAAGCCCACAAGAAAATGGTGCAAATGTGTTTTTTTTCACCATTTTCACTGCATATGGAATTTTTTTCCTTCTTCCGAGTACACAACATATTAAAATCAAATTAAATACCAACACTATAAGGTTCCATTTGTAATAGAGAAAACAAGCCTCCAAAGAGCTTTTTAAGTGTGAGAATAAAAAAGTTATAGATTTTTGTAGGTGGCCAGGTTGTTAGAGAGTTAACAAAGATGCTGCTGCTTGAACCAGCCATCAGCCATCATCTTATATACAGAGTCCAAGGTTAATGGAACTGCAGAGAAGTCTGGAGCTTCTTGCCGGATAACAGACGGGAGGATGACACGGGATGGGTTAGTAAAGAGAGAGCTGAAGGTACATGCAGTTAGGGAATGTGATAGGCTTGCCTAGAGGGTTACTTTTTAAGAGAAGCACTTTTGAAGCTTTGGAGGTTGAAAGTTTTGAGTCTGCAGTTTGGGAAAAGTTCTGTAGAATAGTGGGAGAGATTCGAAAAAATAATCTAAGTAAGAAAGAATCTAGGAAAGAGACATTGTTATGTCATATCGGGCGTTGTTATGTCATAATTTGGGAATTATGATGACATAAAGAGACATTGTGATACCATAATGGTTCATTGTAATGTCATAAAGGGGAAGTCTAATGTAACAACCTACAGCAAAGCACAGATACAAATGAAGAGTCAGAAACAAACAGTCAGATGTTAGATTCTGCCACCAGGTGGCAACATGAGCCAGACTGCGAGAGAATGCAGAATGATAAACAAACACAACAATTGTTATAAAATTGGTGATTGTTTAACCCCTTAAGGACGCAGCCTGTTTGCAGGTTAAGGCTCGCAACTTTTTTTTGAAATTTGACCAGTGTCTCTTCCTGTGGTAATACTTTTGACTCTGTTACTTTCAAAGCATCTGAGATTGTTGTTTTTCCCCCACATGTGTTACTTCATTTTTAGTGGTAATTTTGGCTGATAATTTTGCGTTTATTTACAAAAAAAGAAAAAAATGATGATTTTTAGACAATTTGCCTTTCGAACATTCTAAATCACCCGCTTTTTCAGGCAGAAGATTTACCCACCTAAATAACTTGCAGAATAACATTGCCCCATTTGTTCTACTTACATTTCATAATTTTTTGAAATGTTTGGATAATTTATTTGCCGTCACGTCGGCCTACAAATCGAATATGCGATTTTCCGTATTTCGGATTGACTATTTTGGTGATAAATTACTGTTGAAATCAAATTCTACATATTTGCAACAAAACCCCCTATATCACCAACCCATTTTCAAATCTGCACCCTCAAACTATCAGAAACAGCATTTACAAAATGGTTAACCCCTTGAGATCTTCATAGTAATTGAATCAAAATGGCGGTGAATTTAGATGCAAATTTTGTCGGTTATACGTTCATTTAGCACCTACAATTTAAACACTTTCCAAAAGATTAAAAGAGAAAACTCCCATAAATTGTTTCTAATCGTCTCCTGAGTGGAGCGACCCCCCACACGTGGCCGTTACTTGTGTTTATGGGGGCACAACGAGGCGCAGGAGGGAGGAGCACACCCGCAGCTGCCAGGATTTTTTTCTTGGTTGCCCCCTTTGAAGGCTTAAATTTCGCTTTCCGTTATTGGGTCATGTGACGGCATTTTTGTTGCGGACGAGATGCTTTTTTCCAGTGTTTGCCATTTGGGGGTTGGTATCACCTATTGTTGAAAATTTGGAACTTTTTTTGGGGTCATGAGTAGAAAGATCATTCTGTACTGGATTTTTTAACTTTTTTTTTTTTTTTCGTTGTACACCGTATAGCCTAATACTCCTTTATCTTTATTCTATGGGTCGTACGATTACGGGGAATACCAGACATGAATATTTTTTCTTATGTTTTACTAATTTACCAACATAAAACCCTAATGTGGGGAAAAATCTATCATTTTCATGGCGCGTCTTCCAAGTGGCCTAACTTGTTATCTTTTTGGCTACAGAGCTGGTCGATGGCTTGTTTTTTGTGGACATGTGTTCTTTGCAACTATCATTCTGGAGTACATATGTTTTGTTGATCACTTTTTCTTTTGCATTTTTGTGGGATTAATAGGTAAAAACCATTTTTAACGTTTTTTTTTACGGTGTTCATCATATGGGTTCAATAGTTTTTTTCATAGTTTATACGGTTGAAAAAAGACACTTGTCCATCAAGTTCAACCAAGGAAGTGAAGGGATTGGATGAGGAAGGGATTGGGACAAATATCTATATTACTTATACCATCATTGTTATTTAGGTGTAAAAAGGCATCTAGCACCCTCTTAAAGCTCTCTGCTGTCCCTGCTGTGACCAGCGCCTGAGGCGGCTATTCCACCAGGAGTTACAGTTCTCATAGTAAAAAAAGCCCTGTCGCCACCGGTGATTCCTTGTTTTCTCCAGACGGAGACAGTGTCCCGTCGTCTTTGTATGGATCTAATCGAAACAACTTACCACCATATTTTTTGTATGGGACCATTCATATATTAAATAAATTAATCATGTCCCTCGTAGTCGTCTCTTTTCCAGACTAAATAAATCTAGTTGTTTTAATCTTCCTCATAACTAAGACCCTCCATACCCCTTATCATTTTTGTGGCTCTACGTTAACCCTCTCCGCTCCAGGGCATCCTTTTTAGGACCGGTGCCCAGAACTGGACAGCATATTCCAGTGAGGCCGAACCAGTGCTTGTACAGGGGTAATATTACATCCTCTTCACGAGAGTCCATACCACTTTGATACCGACAAGATCCTACTAGCTTAGAGGCAGCTGATTGACATTGCTGCTTTATTCAATTTAGATCTACTAGTACCCCCAGGTCCTTCAACAAGGGACTCTCCCAGATTTACTCTCCCCAAGGACATATTTTGCCTTTGGATTTTGGCCCCCAGGTGCTAACTTACATTTATCCACATTAAACCTCATTTGCCAAGTGGATGACCAAACATTCAGTTTGTTCCAAGTCACCCGCCGCCGATGAACATCCTCCATAGACTGTATTACACTACACAGTTTGTGTCATCTGCAAAAATAGACACAGTGCAATTAATCCTACCTCTATATCATTAATAGAATATTAATAGTAGTGGCCAAGCCAGAACCCTGAGGTACACCACTCAATCGGGGTGACCATTCCGAGTAGGAATCATTGACACAACTCGCGGATACATCCTTCAGCCAGTTTTCAATCCAATTGCAAATGATTTCTGCCAACCACATAGCCCAATTTTACCCATCAGGCGTTCTGTGAGGAACAGTGTCAAATGCCTTTGCAAAGTCCAAAACACAGTTATTTCGTTTATTCTTGGATTGTCTACGACGCGTGAATATATGTGGGGTTTGTGTTATGATTTAGACTTTTTTGAGCGTTATATTCTCTTTATATTTTTGGGGCTTATGGGCATTTGTAGGATTTATAATTAATTTTATATGAAAACCATTTTTTTTACTTTTTTTACATGATCCACCATGGGATATAACAAGCAATCATCATACTAATGTTTGCAGGGTATTATCAGTGCCAGCCTATGCAGATGCATAGGCTGACACTTTGCCTTTAAGATGACGTCACAGACGCCATCTTAAAGGTAAACCCTCCAGGCTTCTTGGGGTCCCGATCGGACCCCAGAGGTGCCAAAACAGCGATCGCCCCCCCGAAAACCGTGCGGGGGGGCGATCGTGGGGTAAAGACCCCCAGAAGGCATGTTAAATGCCGCGGTCGCGTTGACCGCGGCATTAACGGAGTTAAACACCCGCGATTCGGACCCACCCGCCGCGGTGTTTTTAGCCCGATGTCAACGTAGATTACCGTTGAATCCTGCGTAACGATGCCGGTTCGGCTGCTTATACAGCGCTGAACCGGCATCGTCTCTTGCGCATATCTGTAACTGCGGCGGAGCTCTATTCGCGGGACTCAGCGCAGTACAGCTACGGCGCAGAGCGCTAAGGGGTTAATAGATATTTGGCTATTGATTTTTTTTTGTGTGTGTTACTTTAGCATGTTAACATATATAAAGCCTTTTAGTCGATAACAAAAAAGCTATTTTGTCCCCATTTTTCTGCCATCACATAACAAGAGCCGTAACTTTTATTTCTCCTTATAGTCTTTTACCTTGTTTTTAGTGTTTTTCACCTTATCCAAATAACATAAACTATATTGAGGTCATCGCGACCACACGGACGCTCAGACTGACTGGTCCCTTGGTGAAGCGCTGTGGGTCTTGTTGTCTGTAGACAGCAGAATCATGTAGCTTATTTCCATGCAGAGAAAACCCCCTTCCTATCTTTGCAATACGGTATATACGGGTACATATATACGGTTACATATGGAAGTTCCTCACTGCTGTTGTCAGTCTGTGAACCACAGCTCATGCAGAGTCCTGTGTTATCGACTGAGAACACTGCTGGGAGGGGACTTCTAACAACATAGTGATATATGATATAAGGAGCCCCCACTTACCAGCTAAACAGCAGCATTGACACTGTGATGATGTTTACAGTTTTGTTTCAGCTGTTTAGTGAAGAAACAAGGACTTCTTCTATCACATATCTCTATAATGCAAGGTGACCGATTCCCAGCACTCTTGTCAGTCTGTGACATAGGTCTCTGCACATTTCACAGACCAACAATAGCAATGTGAACATTCCCTTAGATCCAGACCACCTTGCAATTTAAATTATTTGGGCACCCTCAAAGGGCTTAATAGGATCATCCAACTCCAGTAATTAACTCCTTTCGTACGTTAGACGAGATGTTGCTGCAGTTTTTTTCTGCTCCCACACTAGTCATGGCAGTACACCCGGACTGGTACTGGAGGACTAGGGAGTGAATATCGCATCTGGTTTCTCCGTTAGCCAGCACTCACGTGACCACCGGGTCTACAGTTATTTATCAGAGCTGCTGGGGCTGATCAAACCCAGTACAGCTGTGATCAGCATCAGCACTCACAGGGGGTCGTTTCTCCATTTTACTGGAGCCCTAATAGATCCCCCAGTTACAGGGGAAAACTTTTACGTTTTCCCAAGACTATATATATATATATTGTGACAGGACCAGGGGAAAAGTGTTGTATGGTGTGTATGTTTCCCCTAGGTTTCTGTCCTACACTATCTAGGGAGCCAAAACTTGGTCTGGAAGACCTGGGTGCTGCAGTTTGGAGTGTAGGGCTTGGTCCCTACCCTGCTCAGCCACTCCAGGTGATTGGGGCTAATCACCAGCAGCTCTGAGATGTTGCTTTAAAAAGTCAGAAGATACACAAGAGGAGGCGCTCTCTCTGCTCCTGGGAAAACCTTATGTGAGTTGCCAATTGCTGTATGCTGTGGTTGGGAAGCTGTACAGTAGGTACAGTTTCTTGGTAGTGAGGAAACTACTGTATTGTATAGTTAGTGGCCAGATGGCCTAGGATTTTATTTCTGTATTGTTTTTGTTTTGCCATTTTTCCGGCTTGAAGTTAATAAAACTGGTTGAGGCCAGTTGCACCCAACTTGTCTGGAGTGGACTGTGACTGCGTTGTGCCAAAAAGTTCTCGTCTATCCCAGGAGACGGCGATCCCAGAGCTAATCCCGTTACAATATATATATATATATATATATATATATATATATATATATATACTAGAGTATAAGCCGACACGAGTATAAGCCGAGGTACCTAATTTTAACACAAAAAACTGGGAAAAACTATTAGTGGGAAATTAGAATGGGTAATGCATTTTTCACAGCCTCCAGCCAGTATAAAGCTGACCCGCCCTCTTACCCCACAGTATACAGCTAGCAGGTCCCCTTCACCCCAGAATATAGCTGCATGCCCCCCATTATAGAACAAGCCAGCCCCAGCCCCCCAGTATATAGCCAGCCCCTGCCCCCCAGTATATAGCCAGTCACTGCCCCCCCAGTATATAGCCAGCCCCTGCCCCCCCAGTATATAGCCAGCCCCTGCCCCCTAGTATATAGTGAGCCCATGTCCCCTAGTATATAGGCAGCAGCCCCTAGTATATAGCCAGTCTCTGCCCCCTAGTACATAGCCAGTGCCTGTACTATAGGATATATCCAGCAGCCTCCTAGTATATAGCGAGTCTCTGACCCCTAGTATATAGCCAGTCTCTGACCCCTATTAGATAAACAGCGCCTTCCCTCTAGTATATAGCCAGCCCCTGCCCCCTAGTATTTAGTCAGTCCCTGACCCCTAGTATTTAGCCAGTCTCTGACCCCTAGTATATAGCCAGTCTGTGCCCCCTATTATATAAACAGCACCTTCCCTCTATTATATAGTCAGCGCCTTCCCCCTAGTACATAGCCAGCCCCTGCCCCCTAGTATTTAGTCAGTCCCTGTCCCCTGGACCCGGTATAATCTGGATTATCCTTGCTGAGATTATGCAGCAGCTGGATTTTGTAAGGGTGACATTTGTAAGTAGCTAATATCCACTGAAGGGATGTTTGACTGATGTCACTCTCCAGTGACATGCGGTGAGTGGTACACTGTGTGCTCTTGAATTGAATAGAATAATAACTTAATGATCTCCATAGGGGAAACTATTAGTGTCACTGAAAAGACTGCCGTGTTGTTACATACAAAAATACAACCTCAGATTCATATAAATACATACACATACATATTATCATATATAAATTACAATATACTTGCTGAAGAAGCTAGAACGGCTGCTGATGTTTCTTAATTTGTGACAGTTTTCTTGCATCTACATTTTGCCAAATCCAACACTGAACCTGTTTCACGAAATTTGGCAAGCAGTTTGCTAGATGAAGCATGGGAGATGGGTGGTCACCTAGGGTGTCTTGCATTGAAATCTGCTGCAATGACCCGAGTTCACCAGACATCAACACTATTTCTATCCGCTTCTCACTTTTTAACCTCTGCAACAAGTCAATGGCTGTAATGGCTGTAAACAAATTTATAACATTACAATTATTGTGAGATTTAAGTAAGATGTGTTACATGACTTCCCCCACTGATGTCAGCTCACCACCCTGGGAGGTCTATGAAGGAGCAGCAGGGAGGAGCTGTACAGAAGCACAAAGGTGGAGGCCAAGAGCTGAGGAGTCTCCAGCACAGACAAGTCACATGTTGTTTTTTGAAGTTCATCCAAACCAAAGCCCAACCCCTGGGACTACACCTGCAAGGTAAGTTATAACACACAATTATAATTGTAATGCAAATGCTTAGGTGTAATGGGCTTCTGTAACCTGTCTTTAGTAATAATGAGGTCCCTGGTAACAGGTTCCCTTTAACATTTTCCGCATAGGGAGCTATATTTTGGCTTGTTCATTGGGGCAAGCCTGGTTGTAACGACATTAGACCCTGTGGCATTTCTTAATAGGCAAATATTAAAGCGAACCCGTCACCAGGAATGGGATTTTTAGCTGGCATAGCCAAAATTTGTATGTGCAGTGCAGCAGAGGGAGGCGGATAGTCAACTACAAACATCAAAGTAGCTTAGTTTTTTTGTGTAGCAGACTGGTCATGTTGAGAATATGTTGGGAATACAGATGATGGCCACATGTTCATGTTATTCAGATCCGGTGTTATTTCTAGGCGGCTATTAAGTAAAGTTTACGGAAAACCATATGGCCACTTTTTGCATATATTTTCTCATATAAAGAGTATAGCATGCAAAAACAAACAAAAATCTAATATGAAGCAGATGGAGGAAATATGATTATCTCTCCACAGCAAAATAGCTGACCATAGCGTGATCCAACAGAGCGGTCCCTCCCCGCTACCTACAGGGTATATGCTTCTATCCATACGTAAAGTGAAATCTATACTGAGCGCGCTTCAGTGTTATTAGCTAATTATATACTAGAGGGAGAATGGAGGATAAACAAGGCTAATCATTGGGGAGACATCATCTGCCAATGGGGCTGCCACAGATTACCTACCATTACAGGATGCTACAAACAAAATGGGGTTTTCCCACTATGTACAATAAGTGTCTAATAACTGAGGGTTACAGAAGTCAGACCCCCTAGCAATCAGACATTTATTCTCTATCCTAAGGATCCTACAAGTACCCCAAGTGCTCTGTGAAGCTCACGGTGTTCAAGCAGGTGACCGGGGTCCTGGTGCATTTGATCCACCAGTGCTACACTCATGCTGTAGGACAACAGTGTTATCATGATCACTGAGGGTCTTAGCAGATGGTTTTCGGCAAAAACTTTAATATGTATCGGCGATTAGTATAATTATTAAGAAAGTTAACTTAACAATTTATAGCAGTAATAATTAGACATGGTATGTATATTACAATATATTATGTTATCATGTTAATTTGGTGGCAGTATGACCACTGTTTTGTACTATGTATCTTATATACTTAAGTATAAGCCGACCTGAGTATAAGCTGAGGTACTTATTTTTAACATGTAAAACTGGGAAGACCTATTGACTCGAGTATAAGGTTAGGGTGGGAAATGCATTGGTCACAGCCCTCACCCATTATATAGTCTGCCAGCCCCCAGTATATAGCCAGCCAGCATATGCCCCTTAGTATATAACCAGCCAACTCCTGCCCCCCTGTTTATAGCCCACAGCCCATGTCCCCCGGAATACAGCCTGCAGCCCATCTACCCTAGTGTTTAGCCAGCATCCCCCTAGTATATTGCCAGTGCCTACCCCCTAGTATATACCCAGTACAAAGCCAGTGTATGCACCCTAGTGTATAGCCAGCAGCCCATGCCCCCCAGTATATGGCCAGAAGACCCCTAGTATATAGCCAGTACCAGCCCCCTAGCATGTAGCCAGCTCCTGCCCCCTAGTATATATTCAGTGTTTGCCCCCTACTATGTAGCCAGCAGCCCCCTGCGCCAAGTATGCCCAGCCTATAAAAAACTCACCGTTCCGCAACCCGCCTCAGGTCCTCTTCTGTCTTTTGATGCTCCGGATCTGGACCTGAGTCACCATATACCTTGGCGTCAGCCGATTGCTGACATAATAGAGTGTGTCGATGGCAGTGGACTCACTATGATGTAGGCAAGCGGCTGACATCATGGTTATGTGTGATGCAGCGTGCAGGGACCTGAATATAGAAGCGAACCTGTGGGGGGTGTCGGAAAGGTGAGTAGAGAGCTTTTTTTTTTTGCATAGACTCGAGTATAAGCCGAGTTAGGGTTTTCAGCACATTTTATATACTTGAGTATGCATGGTAGTTATTGATTTACTGTTACTTGTTCTAATAAATTCAAGTAAAAGTACTTTATACATTAAAATCCAAGCAGCTGTATAGAAGTGTTATTTAACCATTGTCTGGCGCTGGCATATTTTGTAACTCCAGACAAACTTTTTTTTGTCCCAGTGACAATAGGATTTTAAAAATGTTGGGTTGTCATAGGAACAATGATTAGCAATAAAGCTGATCGCTGCAGCCTGGGGTAGTAAAGTACCAGCATGCAGAGAGCATAACCAAAGGTCAAAGCAGGAAGAGAGATCCGTCTGTAACTATGAGTTTCCTGTAAGTTGAGTGTAAGTTGGGGACTGTATGGGTTTTCAGTTTCCATAGGTTTTGAACCCTATGGATTCTGATCATTCACGCAGTATACTGCAATATTACTAGGTATGGTTATTTCCACAATATTTTAGGGGAGGGGCTCCAATGAAATGTACCATCCAACTTCCTATTGTGTAATACACAAACCTATGTTCATTTAATTTTATATTTAAATTCTCTTATTATAAAATATCAATGAAATAGCTACAATCTCAATAGACAATCTCACCTTAACATTACACAGGCCATTGAAGCTATATTGTAGACAAGTCATGGCTGTAGCCGTAGACACAAATCCCACAACAGATCATCCGAGTGCTGCAATGACAGCTTTGGCAGAGAACATGTACATATAGGATTATTTATTTAAGAACATTCCCCATACTTGAACACATTTTCTAATAACTTGGACAACTCTTTAATTTACTAACACAATTTCTATAAACTTTGCGGACATACTTGATCTTCTTCGCTGCTCGGCATTCATATGATATATGACATGTGGCTGATGTATTGAGTCCTGTACACAGGTATTGTCTATAGGTTAATATGTATAAACATCTCAGTAATGAAGTCTTCCAGTCAGCCTTAATGATTCCTTGTGTTTACTGTACTGCGGTGTGAACCAAGCGCCATCTAAATATATCAGCTGAAGCGTATAACCTGTCAAGGGAATAAATCTTGTTATTCACTTCGTTCCTGGAAAGTAATCCCATTATGACTCATGCGGCTCTACTTCACACAGCTACAGCAGAAACAAGAGGATCGACTATAGGAGAGCAGCTGTTGGAAAAAACAATACTAGAGACCTGTGGTAGTGCATGGACCTGCTGAATATCATATTATCCAGTTTCACTGCTGTGCTCTTAGATCTCTGGAATGAGCTGCTTTATAGTGCCTCCTCTCTGAATGAGTGACTGCTGTATTACACAACCAGATGCCTCCTATAGCTGTCATGCAGGGACAAGGGGTTATAGAGATGCATGCAAATGGTTAAAGGAAATCTACCATCACAATCAATCATGGATAAACCAGGGGCACTTACTCATACATCCAGGCACTGTGACTGTGGTAAACTTATTATATTTGTTATCTATGCCCTCCTTCCATCTAAAAGTAACTTTTAAAAGTGAAATTATGGTAATGAGCCAGAAGGGCTCCTGGGGGATGTTACCAGATAACCAAAAAATAAAAAGCATGTTTACTCTGCTCTGACTCCCAATTTCAGCATTGTAGTGGTCTCCCTGTTTTCAACACTTCCAGCCCGGTGACATAATTTGCGATATAAAACAAGTGACATTGCTGATGGACTAATCTTCAGCAATGAGATCGATATGGAAGTATTGAGTGGAAGGAGGTACATGAAGCATATTATGTAGCACGTAAGCAATCTCTGGATTCTCTACTATCTCTGCTTTAAAGGGATATTCCCATGAAGACACGTCTCTTAAATATACTCAAGATAACAAAAAACACATTCTCTAATTCTGTGGCGAAAGATAGAAAGAAAAAATAGAGCTGGCACTCACCAATACTCACTGGCCCGTGGTCAGTCTCCCGCAGTCGTGCTCCCTCCCGCAACGATATATTTTAAAGTGCCGGAATAAAGAATTGATTTTTATTGGTGAGTGCCAGCTCTATTTTTTTTTCTATCTTCCACCACAGTTTGTACCTCTTTGGACTTGTTATTCGAGCTAGAGCACCACACTTATTTCTACAAATGGCTGACATCTCCAAGCAGCATTGCATATGTTAAAACATTGATGAATGGATCTCTGTGAAAATCACTGTGTAGTGCCCCTCATTACATCCTTCTCTCTATATAAACATTCTCTAATTCACTGTTATTACCAAAAATACAGCATTTCACAGAAGTAATTCCAACCCATCTCTATGAGTCCTGCTGTACACAATTTCAGTTGTCCCTGGTTTCCAAACCTCTATCTTCTGACTTTAGGGTCGGCAGCTGTGGAGCTGAGCTCTTCTCTGCTCCCTGCAGGGGCCTCTCCCCCTGCATTAAAGGACGAGCTCACACTGATACACACTAACTTCCTGCCGGCAAACAACAACACATCACATCACATCACAGACGATGACACAAGCCACTACCTGGGACCAGAGTCTAATTGGTACCCGGTTTTCACCAGAGCCTGCCGCAAAGTGGGTTAGACAAGCTGCGGCGTGGTACCACCAGGTTTTTTTTTGCCGCGGTGGCAGCCAAGGTCGAGGTACAGAATCAGCAGGCAATCTCGTAGTCGGGGACAGGCAGATGGTCAAGACAGGCGGCAATGATGCAAGGTCAGGGACGGAGCAAGAGGTCAGGGCTGGCAGCTGAGGAGCAAAGTCAAGAACAGGTCCGGGGTCACAACAGGAAATCGAAATACAAGCATGAGGCACAGGGAACAACTTTCTCATTGGCAATAGCACGAAGACCGGCGTGGAATGTTGGGTTATATCAGTTTCCTGGAAATGGTCAGCACCAATTAGTGGTGTGCTGGCCCTTTAAATCCTCGAGCGCTGTCGGGCGAGTGCCCTAGGAAGCAGGGACGCACAGGGCCGGCTGCTGGGGGAGCGGCAACGCGGACAAGTAAGGCATGAAGAGGAGCCAGACGTAACTTGTCTGCAGTGGCGGCCAAGGTCGAGGTACAGAGACGGCAGACAATCTCGAGGTCAAAGTCCAGGCACAGGGTCAGGGCAGGTGGCAGAGATGCAATGTCAGAGTCCGATCCGGGGTCAGCAACAGGAGGTCCAAGCAGAAGGGTACGGGACCACAGCACACAGGACAGCAGTACAGAGGAACACTGGTACGCAGGTAACACAGGAATGCTGGAGACACAGGAACGCAGAAGACACAGGAACGCAGATAAATCGCAGAAGAGCTTTCTCTCAGGCTGTTAGGCACAAAGATACGGCAAGGGTGTAAGGAAGGTGCTGGATTTTTAAAGGGGAAGTGATCAGCCAGTGCACCAATTAGCGGTGCACTGGCCCTTTAAATCTCCTGAAGGTGCCGCGCGCACACCCTAGGAGACGGGGACACGCGCGGACGTAACTCGGCAGGGATTCCGGAACGGGGAGAGGTGAGCTGTGCTGGTGCCGCGCCTGCGAGCCGCAGGGAGCACGGGTGAGCCTGCGACCTGCGACACAGAACCACCTGTGACAGTGAGCTACAAGCTGCAGGCAGATATGTTTTCTTTATCTGGGGGAAGGGGGAGGGAGGCACATCAGATCTAACGGTGTGTGTAGCTGAGATGCAGTAGAGCTGAAGAGTGTCATTGTGTGTAATTTGTATCTCATGGATCTCATCATCTCATCTCTGATCTATCTCATCGCTCTTTCTCATCTCTTATGTGTCAGATACTAGTACAATGTTCAGAAGGTAAATGAAAGTTTATATAAACCTGGACCATGATATTCTGACCACATTGTCAGCTCACAGAACTAGATATATCATGCTTAGAGAGTCCCCACCCACACCCTGGGATTTTACACTGACCATCCCTGAGGGATAGGAGCTAAAACAGTAATAAAACTGAGAAAAATTGTAATGTAAAAGGTTAAAAATTATCTTTATTGTGTTAACATCACTAGGGGATTGAATTTTGAGAATTGAGCCCCTTTAAGGGTGAGGAGAAATAGCCAAGTATCTGTTAAAAGGTTATATGTGCACAGTAATATTTACCATTAACCTTTCCTATCAATATTATTAGCCTTTTCGGATAATATAAGAGTAAGGACTGCTGAGGAGCAATCCCTATAACACTGTAATGTTCTCAATTGCTGACTAGAGGTAGTCTACCAGCAATATTGGCCATACAAAACTGAAGACAGTGTTAGGTAGTAATCCTGGAGATCTGTGTATCCGTAATTATATGTGTGTTGTTAGCAGCAGCAGGTCTTTGCTAATAGATTAATAATCCAGTATTGTAGCTGGCCTTTGAGTTTTTGGGGAGTTCTCTTAAACTGCTGTGCTCTTTGATTTCTGTATTCAAGCTGCTCCACAGCTCTTCCTCTCTTCTGTGATATCTAACCATGGTTTATGCTGCCCTTACAGGGGTTTGCAACAAGTCCAGCTAAAATCCTGGATTAAAAGATACAAAGGTATGATTACACAGATCCAGGATCAATTCCTAACACTGTCTGATGCTGTGTATGGTCAAAACCTGGTAGACTTAATTGTCTGGATCTGAATCTCTTAAAACTAGCATTAGCATACAATTTTGTTATTAAATGAATGGCTGATTATCAGAATATCTAGATTTTAAGTTCCATATCAACCCTTCCATACATATGAAGACATTGCATTGAGCATATAAATAATTCTCAGGATGCTCAATGCTAAGGCAGAGAAGGGCTGCAGTCATGCCATTCCATGCCAACACATTCTAGCCATGGATGTGAATGTGCCAAACAAGGCAGGCTGGTGAGAACAATCCAATCAGGGATGGTTGAGATCTCTTACGTAATGGATGATGACGTCTTGGCTCAGAAGCTATGAGATCACTGAGATCAGAGTGTGCGGCTCCTTTTAAACCATTTTGTTTCAGCATTGACTCCTATTGGTATTATACTTATGGCAATGTATGGTAACAAGTCAAATAACTACACCATATGTTTTCTGGAAAATAAGTCCAGCCATACTGTACACTTTGTGAATACACCCTGATATAGGGAACAAAGTAAAGGATAAAGCCAATGTATAGTCTCTTACAATTCTTTTATTTTCTATGTACTGATTGTTTTACTAAGAAAAGATTATAGCTTTGTGTTCCTGACCACAATGCTGCTTTGAAGAGCAAATACTTCACTATAAAAATGAGCAGTGTCACATTACCATGTGTAATTTTCCTTGCACGTCCACACAGCATTGTCTGCTCTTATTTTCTTTGCATAGTGGTTTTTTTTTTATATGACGAGAAGGTAAAAGCAGCCAGTAGGACGGCCAGACACTGCAGGCAACAAATCAGAAGAATGAAATGTTACTACGGTGGTAGATTGTATATGAACAGTCATGGCCAAAAGTTTTGAGAATGACACAAATATTATATTTTCATATGATCCGTTGCCCTCTGGTTTTTATGTGTGTTTATCAGATGTTTTTATCACATACAGAAATACAAGTGCAATCATATTATGAGTAACAAAAGCTTTTATTGACAGTTAGAACGAGTTAATGCAGCAAGTCAATATTTGCAGTGTTGAACCTTCTTCAGGACCACTGCAATCAGGCCCGGCGCCAG
Source organism: Engystomops pustulosus (assembly GCA_019512145.1). Classification (NCBI taxonomy): domain Eukaryota; kingdom Metazoa; phylum Chordata; class Amphibia; order Anura; family Leptodactylidae; genus Engystomops; species Engystomops pustulosus. Next base: position 41,752,911 of record CM033643.1, read on the forward strand.
CAACCGGCCAACCCGGGCAAGTGCCGGGACCCCGGGGTACTGGAGGTACCATTCGGGCCCCCAGATCAATTGTACTACTAGTGTCGCTTTAAGACACTGGTACAATTGATCACCATCCGGCTCGTGCAGTTTTCTGCCTCTATGCTGCGCTCGTCGGGAGCGCAGCATGGAGACAGAATCTAAAACTCACCTGTCCTGGTTCCCCTGAAGCTGTGCTCCCCACTGTATGTGACGGCTCTGAAGCCGGCGCACATGGTGATGTCATCAGATCACGTGTCCCGGCTTCAGGGCTGGCGCGTACGCGAGGCGCAGGCCGAAAACAGAAGAAAGCTGCAAGCAAGCGCTGCTCCGGGGGAAAGAGGAAAGGTGAGGTTTTTTCTTTCCCGGAGGGGGGGCATTGTGTATACAGGGGGAGGGGGGGGGCAGTGTAGCTACTGGAGGGCAACCCACAAAGGGGCCCACTAAGGTTCTGTCGCCCAGGGGCCCACTAAAACCTGGAGCTGGCCCTGTCTGCAATTCTCCCTGGCAGCTCTCAATCAACTTCTGAACCAAATCCTGACTGATAGCAGTCTATTCTTGCAAAATTAATGCTTGCATTTTGTCACAATTTGTTGCTTTTTGTTTGTCCACAACTCTCTTGATGATTGACCACAAGTTCTCAATGGGATTAAGGTCTGGGGAGTTTCCAGGCCATGGACCCAACATCTCTATGTTTTGTTCCCTGAGCCATTTAGTTATCACCTTTGCTTTATGGCAAGGTGCTCCATCATGCTGGAAAAGGCATTGTTGATCACCAAACTGCTCTTGGACGGTTGGGAGAAGTTGCTTGGAGGACATTCTGGTACCATTCTTTATTCTTGGAGGTGTTTTTAGGCAATACTGTGCGAGAGCCGATTCCCTTGGCCGAGAAGAAGCCCCACACATAAATGGTTGCAGGATGCTTGACAGTTGGCATGAGACAAGACTGGTGGTATCGCTCACCTTGTCTTCTCCGAACAAGCTGTTTTCCAGATGTTCCAAACAATCGGAAATGGGATTCATCAGAGAAAATGACTTCACCCCAGTCCTCAGCAGTCCACTCCCTGTACCTTTTGCAAAATATCAATTTGTCCCTGATGTTTTTTCTGGAGAGAAGTGGCTTCTTTACAGCCCTCCTTGACACCATGCCTTGCTCCAAGAGTCTCCGCCTCACAGTGCGTGCAGATGCACTCACACCTGCCTTCTGCCATTCCTGAGCAAGTTCTGCACTGCTGGTAGCCCAATTCCAAAGCTGAAACACTTTTAAGAGACGTTGCTGTCGCTTGCTGGTCCTTCTTGGGCGCCCTGGAGCCTTTTTGGCAACAATGGTCCTCTCTACTTGAATTCCTTGATGATGCAATAGATTGTTGACTGAGGTGCAATCTTTCTAGCTGCCATAATCTTCCCTGTTAGGCCAGTTTTGTGCAGTGCAATGATGACTACACATGTTTCTTTAGAGATAACCATGGTTAGCAGAAGAGAAACAATGACGCCAACCACCAGCCTCCTTTTAAAGTGTCCAGTGGTGTGATTCTTACTTAATCATGACAGATTGATCTCTAGCCCTGTCCTCATCAACACCTACACCCGTGTTAATGGAGCAGTCACTGAAATCATGTTAGCTGCTACTTTTAAGGCGGGCCTGCAATGAAGTTGAAATGTGTTTTGGGGGAAAAAGTTCATTTTCTAGGCAAATATTGACTTTGCAATTAATTGCTGCTAAGCTGATCACTCTTTATAACATTCTGGAGTATATGCAAACTGCCATTATAAAACCTGATGCAGTAGACTTTGTAAAAATTTACATTTGTATCATTCTCAAATCTTTTGGCCATGACTGTAAATGGTGGAAATATAATTCACAGGAGTAAACAGCACAGCAATACAACCAATCCCATATAATCTATCCATTGCTCTCAGAATTAGTCGTCTTGTGTTTACTCTGCTGTTTCTCAACTGCTAAGATTTTTCTGCCAATTTTCTTTACAAGTCTGTACATTATCCACCAATTTTTTGGCATCTATGTGTAGTGAACTTAACTAAGTGCAATATAAAGTGAAAGGAGGCAGGTGCAGAAATGTTAGGACACATAATTAGGCCCCTGATTGGTCTGTATTATTGTCATTCAAAGTTCATAGATAACCACAGGCTTCTTTTCTAAATAAAGAACATCCCAGACATCCATAAGTCAGATCAGTGGGCTAATTGGCTAATGTTTAGAAAAGAGATCACTGGGATGCAAACAATGCAGCATGCTCTTGGTTTGGTATTTTGCCTATAACCTTCCTCATGGCACTTGCAATCCAGAGCAAGTGAATGTTAACAATGCAGTGAATGAAAAGAAAAATTACACTAAAGCAGTGATGGCGAACCTTTTAGCGACCGGGTGCCCAAACGGCAACCTCAAACCCTCATTTATTGCGAGGTGCCAACCAAAAATTAAAGCAGTAACTTATTACTGCCTGTTCTTCAACAATGTTAAATCATACTGGCCTCCTGTGGGCACCAACACAGTAGAAAGGAGGGAAAAATTGCCTCATTGTAGCTCCTTTCCAGTGTCCCTCTGTACAAAGAAAATCATGGGGCCAGCAGGAGGTCCTCCAAACATCATTAGGCCCTTTCTACACATTCTCCCTCTTCCTACAGTCCCAAATAGCCAAGTAAGTATCACTTTAAAATATGACCGAAAGCAGCATCTTTGCTTCCAAGTTGCTTGGAACTGCAAGAAAATTCTTTGAGTCTTGTCTGGTGTGATGGCCCGGGTGCCCACAGAAAGGGCTCAGAGTGCCGCCTCTGGCACCCGTGCCATAGGTTCGCCACCACTGCACTAAAGACTATCAAAGCATACTATGAAAAGCTTAAGTACGTGTTAGTATGTGTAAAGGAGGCCTAAAGAAACATCGTATACAGACTGTTGCTCCACCAGAATTTATAGGCGGTTTCAGTTCAGGCTGCATACTGTTTAGACAGTATGTTAGGAAACATTTTTTTATTTTTTAAATAACTTTTTATAACATTTCTTTTTCCATACAAACTTGTTTTACAGGTTTTATATAGTAGAAACAACATTAGTAATCATAAAATAGCAAGAGTTCCCCCCTTTCCTTTACATGGTTAGAGTTTAACTCATTTGTATCTCTTATTTCCTGTACACATCTCATTAATATTATATTACCCACCCCCACCCAATGTCTGCCAAGGTGGAAAGAAAAAAAAACGAGAAAAACTTCCTCAATAATGTCAGTTTTCGAAGCTAAGTAACTGTCCTCCAAATTTGTTCCCACCTGTCCAAAGACCCCATTTTTTCAAAGTATATTCTTTCGTAATTCCTGATTTTACCTATCAAGCCTCTCCATTCCCCAATAGTTGGGGGTAAAGGTTTCATCCAAGATCTTGCAATTAATACTTTCGCCGCAAGGGATAGCCTGCAAATTGTTATTTTTTGTTTGGTGATCTTTACAATTCCCTTGTTCATTAAATCATTGATCACCAGAACTTCGAAAGAACAAGGTAACAGAGTGTTCAGAATGTTGGAAATATAAGAGTGGATCTCAGCCCAAAAGTTCTCTAGGGCTAGACACCCCCAACTCATATGCAAAAAATAGGCCTGTCTTCGTTACACTTAAGACAGGTGGAGCTATACCCGATCTTAGCCATCCGGCCAGGGGTACAAAATTAAACTGTATCAACCTATGATTCATATATATTACGATATACTTCTGACCAGTGAATAACAGTGTTATAGTTAGTATCCTCCTAAATCTTCTCATTCCCAATGCCCTTCCCTAATGTTTTTACCTACTACCTCTGAGTCCTTCAGTCCTTCAGGTAGTTTCCCTGACTTTTATGGAACTTCAAGAATGGCTTATAGGATGGAGGTTGTCTTTGAAACCTTATTATGTATGGAGTAGCTCAGAAAACTTTTGGTGAATTATTTAGGCCAATGACTGGTCACCACTGATCAAAGTGCAAAATGTTATCTTTTTCAGTAACTCAATTCAAAAAGTGAAACTCATACATTACATGAAGTCATTACAAACAGAGTGAACTTTTTCACGTGTTTATTTATGTTGATGTTGATGATTATGACTTAACCCAAGGAAAACACAAGTCATTATCTCAGAAAATTCTATAAGACCAACTGTATAAAATAATTTGGACACAGAAGTGTTGGCCAAATGAAAAGTATGTAACGTAAATGCACCTAATACTTTGTCATAAATGTGGCACGGCATTGATGGCAATGCAGAGGTGTTGTTGAAGCCCAGGTTGTGTCATAGCAGCCTTTAATTCATCTGCATTAGGTTAGGTCTGGTCTCTCAACTTCCTCTTGACATAACACCATAGATTCTCTATGGGGTTAAAGGAAAATTTTCCAACAGAATTCCTGATGATAGATACTAACTACTCACTTCCCTGTCCCGTTCCAATCGGCATTAAACTTCTTTTAGCATGTTGTAGAGAAAAAAACTTTTTCAATATGCAAATGAGCCTAAGGAGCTCTCCTGAGCGACTCTTGGCTCCACCGCTAAGACACGACAGGTAAGCCTACACAGTGCTTTCCATTGGTCTGCCATATGGATGTTTGTATTAACTGTATTATCTCCTTAAATACTTGTGTAATACATTTGTAATTATAGATATATGTGTGGGTCTATGTTTATCATTTGTAAATAATTATACGACTTTGATTAGAATAAATGATTTTAATAGCAGCTATGATTCCTTTTGTGCCATTTGATTGTTGTATGTAGTATAGGGAGGGGTTGCTAGTACAACCTTTGTCATACGTCTTGAGGATGCTATGGTTAATAACAGTGTTAAGAGAGCTGGTGACGTCACCATTTCGCCCTCTGCGATTTTTGCGCTATGCTCTCAAAGAGGCAAGATTGCGCTTAGCTCGAGAATTGCAGAGGGAGAGCCTGATGTCACCGGCTCTCTTAACATTGTGTAGGCATGCTTATCGGGCCAGGGAGTGTAAAAAAATTAATTAGCGGTAGAGCATATTTTGCATGTTGCATATTTAAAAAAGCTTTTTTCTACTCAATGCGGTGGTTCTAAAACATACTAAAATAAGTTTATTGCTGGCCAATCAAGCACAGTGAAAATGTGATTATTAGACCAGGTACTTGTAGTTTCGGCAGTGTGGACAGTTGCCAAGTCATGCTGGAAAATGAAAATTCCATCTCCAATAAGCTTGTTGGAAGAGGGAAGCATAAAATTTCCTGGTAGATGGTTGCACTGACTTTGGTCTTGATAAAACACAGTGGACCTACACCAGCAGATGACACGGCTCCTCAAACCATAACTGATTGTGGAAACTTCACACTAGACCTCAAGCAGCTTTGATTGTGCCCTTCCACTCTAGACTCTGGGATCTTGATTTCCAAATGGAATGAAAACAGCACATTGGACCACTGAGCAGTGAACTGAACAGACCATTTTTTGTCTCCTTGGCCCAGGTAAGATGCTTTTGCATTGTCTATCGGTCAGGAGTGGTTTGACACATGGAATGTGTCACGTTTAGCCCATTTCCTGGATTGAATTTTTGAATGGCCTTTTCTTAACAATCCTATCAAGGCTGTGGTTATCCCCATTGCTTGTGTATCTTTTTCTACCACACCTTTTCCTTACACTCAACTTTCCATTAATATGCTTTCATACAGCACTTAGCAATGACCTTTTGTGGCTTACCCTCCTTGTGGGATAAGTCAGTCACTTCCTTATGGACATCTGTTAAGTCTTCCCCATGATTTTGGGTTAATTATTCAGATTTTCTGAGAGAATGACTGTAATCATCAACATTAACATAAATAAACACTTGAGTTTCACTTTTTGAATTGAATTACTGGAGAAATATCTTTTTTAAGATATTCTCCCTTATCCTGTGATTAGAGCATACATGTCTTTAGTAAATAAAACTGCTTTAAATGACTTGAACCCCTGATGACGCACATAAAAGCTCATTCAAGTTCAAGGCTCTGATTGACAGCTTTTTAAATATAGATTTCAAAACTATACTAATAGCCTAAAGAAGAGCTTTGTGAAACACTGCAAAATGTGTCATGAGAAATATTTTATATCAAGTATGTATGTTAAACATATTTTCTAAGAATCATTGGTGATGCATTCTTACATTTTCTACATCAATATCTACCGTATATACTCGTGTATAAGCCGAGTTTTTCAGCACAAAAAATGTGCTGAAAAACGTCCCCTCGGCTTATACACGAGTAGAGATGAGCGAACATGCTCGTCCGAGCTTGATGCTCGGTCGAGCAGGGGCAGGCTGTATACTACTGGGGGCAGGCTGTATACTACTGGGGGCAAGCTGTATACTACTGGGGCAGGCTGGGATGGCTGTATACTATAGGGGGCTGGTTGGCTATATACTGAGGGGGTCTGTGACCAATGCATTTCCCACCCTCGGCTTATACTCGAGTCAATAGTTTTCCCCAGTTTTTGGTGGTAAAATTAGGGGTCTCGGCTTATACTCGGGTCGGCTTATACTCGAGTATATACGGTAGTTGAAATTACAACAAGCCTCCTTAGAAGCAGAGAGGGCATGACAAGCACAAGAACAGGCTTCTCTAGACTTAGAAAGGGCGCGCTTGGAAGCAACACTTGAGAAGCTGACAATTGAAAGGAAAGCAGCAGCTGCCATGGCTGAGGCAGAAATATTAGAGGCAGCCACATTCTCTCACAGTGAGCCCAGCAGACACAGTAGCATGCCTGATCTGGAACAGGAACCCCAGGGTTCGCTAGAATGCACTTCAGAATATGTCCTTCAACATCCTGTGTGTAATCCTCAAACTACACAGGAAACAAAGGTTACCAACACAAGTCCAACACAACATACTTTATGACAAGGCGCTGACCTCAAACCACAGTTCTGCAAGCAAGAGAATGACATGGCTCAAGTCAACTTCCCTGCTGATCAGAGAACCCATGCTTCATCCCAGCATCCAGGAAGTTTCTTCACTCCCAGACAGTGTGGCACTGTGAAACCTGAAGCAGAAACTTCTGACAGGTATGACTACACACCACACTCTCACCATGGCAACATCTCACAACATCTCACAACTCTCACAAGTTGGCAACATCTGCCAACTTGTCTCAGCACAAAACAAGCCACAATAGACTTTGCTAAGTTCTTTGATCAATGATCACCCTGAGAACTATAGGGCTTGGCGATCCTCATTCCAGGATCTGAGAATTCCTCAGATTCTGATAGGAGACTTAGACTTGTCTTCTAGGGAAGAGCTAGATCTACTGGTGAAATGGCTTGTAAATTAATCTGCTGAGCATGCTAAGAGGATCAGAGCCATTAACATAAACTATCCAGAAACAGGCTTAAAGGAAACCTACCAGTTAGAATGGCAGGGGTAAGCTGTAAGTACCGAGCACCAGCTCAGGGTGAGCTGGTGCCGGTACTTACTTTCGTTGGCTGTATACTACTGGGGGCAGGCTGGACTGGCTGTATACTATAGGGGGCTGGTTGGCTATATACTGGGGGGGGGGTCTGTGACCAATGCATTTCCCACCCTCGGCTTATACTCGAGTCAATATGTTTTCCCAGTTTTTGGTGGTAAAATTAGGGGTCTCGGCTTATACTCGGGTCGGCTTATACTCAAGTATATACGGTATGTATTCAGTAATTAAGGTATAAATAGGGCTTAGAGATAAAAATAAGTTTGTTGACCTGGTTAAAAACCACTGTGATATGCTGTGCAGCTTCAACAGCATATTTATAGGGTATGTTTTAACCAGCTGTATTTTGTCTGTTCTGTATATAGAGTATATGAGCGGGAACAGGTAAGGCATGAGAGGAGCCAGAGGACTTGTCTGCAGTGGGGGGCAAGGTCGAGAACAGACGACGGCAAGGACAATCTCGGGTCAAAAGTCAGCACGGGTCAGGGAGGGATGATGGCCGAGAAGATGGCAATGTCAGTCGCCGATCCGGAGGTCAGCAACAGGAGGTGCAAGCAGGAAGGGTACGGGACCACAGCACACAGGGACAGAGCAGTACAGGAACACTGGTACGCAGTAACACAGGAATGCTGGAGACACAGGAACGCAGAAGACACCAGGAAGCAGGGATTAAATGCAAAGCGGAAGAAGAGCTTTCTCAGCCTGTTCGGCACAACGATACGGCACGGTTTGTCCAGGGGGTGCTTGATTTTGAAGGGAGACGTGATAGCAGTGCACCAATTGAGCAGGTGCACTGGGCCCTTTAAATTCCTGAAGGGCCGCGGCACACCCTAGGCGACAGGGACACGCGGCGGACGTAAGCTCGCCAGGGATTCCGGAACGGGGAGAGGGTGAGCGTGCTGGTGCGCGCTGCGAGCCGCAGGGAGCCCGGAGCTGCGGACATGCGACTGGGTCACAGAACCACCTGTGACAGTGAGCTACAAAGCGCAGGCAGGCACTATGTCTATCTTGGGGGAAGGGCGGAGGGCGGAGAGGACACATCAGGACATCAGATTAACGGTTGTGTTGTAGTGAGAGCAGTAGTAGAGGAGAGTGTATGTGTGAATTTGATCTGCATGAATCTCACATGCTCATCTCGGACTATCAATCGTCTTTCTATCTTTATGTGTCAGATATAGTACATGTTCAGAAGGTAAATGGAAAGTTTATATAACTGGACATGATAGTTCTGACCACATGTAGCTCACAGCAATTAGATATGATCATGCTTGAGAGGTCCCCACGCCACACACCATGGGATTTTACACATGACATCCCTGAGGGATTAGGAAACTAAAACGTAATAAAAATGAGGAAAAATTGTAATGTAAAAGGTTAACAATATCTTATTGTGTTAACATCATAGGGATTGAATTTGAGAAATTGAGGCCTTGTTAAGGGGAGGAGATGATAGCCAAGTATTGTTTTAAAAGGTATATGTGGCACAGTAATATTTACCATTAACCTTTCCTATCATTATTATTAGCCTTTCGGATAATATAGAGAGAGGCTGCGAGAGAGCAATCCCTATAACACGTGTAATGTCTTCAATTGCTGAATAGAGGTAGTCTACCAGCAATATTGGCCATACAAAACTGAAGACAGTGTAGGTAGTACCTGGGAGATCTGTGGTATCCGTTTAATTTATATGGGTGTGTTAGCAGCAGCAGGTCTTTGCAATAGTATAATAATCCAGATTTAGCTGCTTTGAGTTTTGGGGAGTTCTTCGAAACTGCTGTGCTCTTTGCATTTCCGTATTCTACGCTGTCCACAGCTTCTCCTCTTTCTGTGGATATCTAAATGGTTTATGCTGCCTCTACAGGGGTTTGCACTCACAGTCACGCAAAATCCTGGATTAAAAGATACAAAGGTATGATTACACAGACCGGTCAATTCCTAACACTGAATCTGACTGCTGTGTATGGTTCAAAACTTGGGGGACTTAATTGTCGGATCTGAATCTCTTAAAATGCATTAGCATTACATTGTTGTATAGTAAATGAATGGCTGTTATCGAATATCTAGATTTAAGTTCCATATACCACCTTCCATACATATGAAGACATGATGAGCATATAAATAATTCAGGAGCTCAATGCTAAGCAGAGGAAGGGCTGGCACGTCATCCATTCCATGCCAACACATTCTAGGCATGGATGTGAAAATGTGCCAAAACAAGGCAGGTGTGGTGAGAAAAACCATGCCAATCAGGGTTATGGTTGAGGTCTCTTACGTAATGGATGATGACGTCTTGGCTCAGAAGCTATGAGATCACTGAGTGAGAGTGCTGCGGACTCCATTTAACCATTTGTGTTTCCATGACGCATTAGGATTATACTTATGGACAATGTTGGTAAACCACTTCAAATAACTACACCATATTGTTCTGGGAAAATAAGTCCAGCCTACTGTACACTGTGTGAATACACTGTAATAGGAACAAAGTAAGGATAAAGCCAATTATAGTCTCTACAATTCTTTATTTTTATGTATGTGTTTTACTAAGGCAAAGATTATAGCTTTGTGTCCTGACCAAGCTGCTTGGAGAAAATACTTCATATAAAAATGGAGCCAGTGTCACTTACCATGTGTAATTTCTTGCAACGTCCACACAGCAGTGTGTGCTTTATTTTTCTTTGATAGTGGTTTTTTTTTATAGACGAGAAGGTAAAAGCAGCCAGGTGTAGGACGGCCAGGACATGCAGGGAACAAACTCAGAAGAATAATGTGACTACGGTGGTAGATTGTATATGAACAGTCAATGGCCAAAAGTTTTGAGAATGACACAAACTTACAAGTTTCACTATGATCCGGTGCCTCTGGTGTTTTACGTGTGTATCGAGATGTTTTTAGTCACATACAGAAATACAAGTGAAATATATATGGGTAACAAAGCTTTCTGCAGTGTAGACACGGTTTAGCAGGCAAGTCAATATTTGCCAGTGGAATAACCTTCTTCTTAGACCACTGCAGACAGGCCGGCGCGCAAAACCGGGCCAACCGGGCAGGTGCCGGACCGGCGGGGTACGGACGGGTACCATTCGGGCCCCCAGATCATTGTATATAGTGTCGCTTTAAGACACTGGTACAATATGATCACATCCGGCCGTGCAGTTTATGCCTCTCTGCTGACGTCGTCGGGGAGCGCAGATGGAGACAGAAGAATTCTAAAACTCACCTGTCCTGGTCGCCTGAAGCGGTGATCCCCACTAGTATGTGACGGCTCTGAAGCCGGAACATGGTGATTCACGATCACGTGTCCGGGTTCAGGGCTGGGCGTACGCGAGGCGAGGCCGAAAACAGAAGAAAGCTGCAAGAAGCGTCTCCGGGGGAGGAGAGAGAAGGGAGGGGTTTTTTCTTCCCGGGAGGGGGGGCATGTGTAGGGTGAGAGGGGCAGCGAAGGGAGTAGACGGGGTGAGGGGGGGCGTGTAGTGTTATACAGGGGGTGGACTGTGCGTCTGGGAGCGCAGGTGTGTATACAGGGGGACGGGGGAGGGAAATGAGGGAAAAGTGTGTCCAAGGGGGGGCTGTGTACAACAGGGGGACGGGAGTAGGGGGGCAGTGTGTCCACGGGGAGAGGGGGGGGGCAGGGTAGCTAATGGCGGGCAACCACAAGGGGCGCCACTACGGTTTGTGTGGCCAGGGGCCACTAAAAGCTGGAGCTGGCCCTGGCTCTGCATTCTCCCTGAGCTCTTCAATCACTTCTTTCGAACCAAATCTGATGATGAGGCAGTCTATTCTGCAAAATTAATGCTTGATATGTACCAATTTGTTTATTTTTGTGTTTGTCAAACTCTCTTGGATGATTGACACAAGTTCCAATGGGATTAAGGTCTGGGAGTTTCCGGCCCAGGACCCACTCTTCTGTTTTGTTCCGAGCCATTAGTTAACACCCTTTGCTTTTGGCAAGGTGCTCATCAGTGGAAAAGGCATGTTGACACAAACTGCTCTTGGCACTGGTGGGAGAGTGTTGCGTGGAGGACATTCTGAGTTACCATTTTATTTCTTGGAGTGTTTTAGGCATACTGTGCGAGAGCGATTCCCTGGACGAGAAAGAAGCCCCACACATAATGGTTGCAGGATGTTGACAGTTGGCAATGAGACAAGACGGTGGTTACGCTCACCTTGTCTCTTCCGAACAAGTGTTTTCCAGAATGTTCCAAACATCGGAACAGGGATTCATGAGAGAGAAAATGATTCACCCCAAGTCCTCAGCAGTCCACTCCCTGTCTTTGCAAAATATCGATTGTCCTATGTTTTTCTGGAGGAGAAGTGGCATTCTTTACAGCCCTCCTGACACCATGCCTTCTCCAAGAGTTCGCCTCCAAGTGCGTGCAGATGCATCACACTGCCTTCTGCCATTCCGAGCCAAGTTCTGCAATGCTGGTAGCCCAATTCCAAAGCTGAAACACTTTAAGGAGAGTTGCTGTCAGTGCTGGTCCTATCTTGGGCGCCCTGGAGCCTTTTGGCAACTAATGGTCCTCTGTGACTTGACGTCCTTGATGATGCAAAGATTGTTGAAGCGACGGTGCATCTTTCTAGCTGCCATAATCTTCCTGTTAGCCAGTTTTGTGACAGGCAATGATGATACACTATGTGTCTTTAGAGATAACCATGGTTAGGCAGAGAAAGAGAAACAATGACGGCCAAACAACAAGCGTACCTTTAAAGTGTCCAGTGGTGTGTTCTTACTTAATCATGACAGATTGATCTCCAGCCCTGTCTATATCATCTAACACTAACCGTGTTTAGGAGCAGTCACTGAACAATCATGTAGCTGCTATTTTAAGCGGGGCTGGCAATGAAGTTGGAAAAGTGTTTGGGGGAATAAAAGTTCAATTTTCTAGGCAAATATGACTTTGCAATTAATTGTGCTAAGCATGATCCACTCTTTTATAACATTCTGGGTATATGCAAACTGCCATTTAAAACCTGATGCAGTAGGGATTTGTAAAAATACATTTGTATCATTCTCAAATCTTTGGCCATGGACGTAAAGGTGGAAATTAATTACAGGAGTAAAAAGCACAGCAATTACAACCAATCCACATAAACGTATCCATTGCTCTCAGGAATTAGTCGTCTGTGTTTTGACTTGCTGTTTTCAAATGCTAAGATTTTTATGCCCAATTTCTTTACAGTCTGTACAGATTATCCACCAATTTTTGGACTTATGTGTAGTGAACTTAACTACAGGCAATATAAAGTGAAAGGAGGGCAGGTGCAGAACAGTTAGGACACATTATTAGGCCTGATTGTCTTCTTGTATTATGTGTCATTCAAAGTTCATAGATAACCACAGGCTTCTTGTCTAAATAAACGAACATCCAGACATCCATAAGTCAGATCAGGGGGGCAATATGGCTAATGTTTAGAAAAGAGATCACGGGATTGCAAACAAGAGCAGTGCTCTTGGTTGGTATTTGGCCTATAACCTCCTCATGGCACTTGCAATCCCAGAGCAAGTGAATGTAACAATGCAGTGATGAAAAAGAAAAATACACTAAAGACTATCAAAGCTACTATGAAAAGAGCTTAAGTGTGTTAGTATGTGTAAAGGAGGCCTAAAGAAACAATCGTATACAGGACTGTTGCTCCACCAGAATTATACGCGGTTTCAGTTCAGGCTGCTACTGTTAGACAGTATGTTAGGAAACATTTTTTTTTATTTTTAATAACTTTTTATACATTTCTTTTTCCATATAAAACTTGTTTTACAGGTTTTATATAGTAAAAACAACATTAGGAATATAAAATAGCAAGAGTTTCCCCCTCCTTTAACATGGTTAGAGTTAACTCATTGTATCTGATATTTCCGACACATCTCATTAATATTATATTACCCACCTCACCCAATGTCTGCCAAGGTGGAAAGAAAAAAAAAACGAGGAAAAAACTTCCTAATAATGTCAGTTTTCGAAGCTAAGTAACTGTCCTCCAAATTGTTCCCACCTGTCCAAAGACCCATTTTTCAAAGTATATTCTTTCGTAATTCCTGATTACTATCAAGCCTCTCCATTCCCCAAAGTTGGGGGTAAAGGTTTCATCCAAGATCTTGCAATTAATACTTTCGCGCAAGGGATAGCCTGCAAATTGTATTTTTTGTTGGTGATCTTACAATTCCCTTGTTCATTAAATCATGATCACCAGAACGTAGAAAGAAACAAGTTAAACGAGTGTCAGAATGTTGGAAATATAAGAGTGGATCTCAGCCCAAAAGTTCTAGGGCTAGACACCCCCAACTCAATATGCAAAAAATAGGCCGTCTTCGTTACACTTAAGACAGGTGGAGCTATACCCGATTTTAGCATGCCGGCCAGGGGGTACAAAATTTAAAACTGTATACAACTATGATTCATATATATTACGATTTATACTTCTACCAGTGAATAACAGTGTTATAGTTAGTATCTCCTAAATCTTCTCATTCCAATGCCTTCCTAATGTTTTTACCTAACCTCTGAGTCCTTCAGTCCTTAGGTAGTTTCCCTGACTTTTATGGAACTTCAAGGCTGGCTTATAGGATGGAGGTCGTCTTTGAAACCTATTCTGTATGGAGTAGCTCAGAAAACTTATTGGTGGAATTATTTAGGCCAATGACTGGTCACCAATGATCAAAGTGCAAAATGTTATCTTTTTTCAGTAACCAATCAAAAAGTGAAACTCATACATTACATGAAGTCATTACAAACAGAGTGAACTTTTTCAGTGTTTATTTATGTTGAGTTGATGATTATGACTTAACCCAAGGAAAACACAAGTCATTATCTAGAAAAATTCTATAAGACCACTGTAAAAAAAATAATTGGACACAGAAGTGTTGGCCAAATGAAAAGTATGTAACGTAAATGCACCTAACTCTTTGTCATAAAGTGGCACGGCATGATGGCAATGCAGAGGTGTGTTGAAGCCCAGGTTGTGTCATAGCACGCTTTATTCATCGTGCATTAGGTTAGGTCTGGTCTTCTCAACTTCCTCTTGACATAACACCATAGATTCTCTATGGGGTTTTAAAGGAAAAATATTTTCCAACAGAATTCCTGTGATAGATATAACATACTCATCCTGTCCCGTTCCACATCGGCATTAAACTTTCTTTAGCATGTTGTGAGAAAAAAAACTTTTCAATATGCAAATGAGCCTAAGGAGCTCTCCTGAGCGACTCTTGGCTCCACCGCTAAGACACGACAGGTAAGCCTACCAAGTGCTTTCCATTGGTCTGCCATATGGATGTTTGTATTAACTGTATTATCCTTAAATACTTGTGTAATACATTTGTAATTATAGATATAGGTGTGGGGTCTAGTTTATCATTTGTAAATAATTATACGACTTTGATTAGAATAAATGATTTATAGCAGCTTAGTTCCTTTAGTCCATTTGATTGTTGTAGTAGTATAGGGAGGGGTTGCTAGTACAACCTTTATCATAGTCTGAGGATGCTATGGTTAATAACAGTTGTAAGAGAGTGGTGAAGTCACCATTTCGCCCTCTGCGATTGTTGCGCTATTGCTCTCCAAAGAGGCAAGATTGCGGCTTAGCTCGAGAATTGCAGAGGGAGAGCCTGATGTCACCGGCTCTCTTAAATTGTGTAGGCATGCTTATCGGGCCAGGGAGTGTAAAAAAATTAATTAGCGGTGTAGAGCATATTTGCATGTTGCATATTTAAAAAGCTTTTTTCTACTCAATGCGGTGGTTCTAAAAAACATAAAAATAAGTTTATTGCTGGCCAATCAAGCACAGTGAAAATGTGATTATTAGACCAGGTACTGTAGTTTCGGCAGTGTGGACAGTTGCCAAGTCATGCTGGAAAATGAAAATTCCATCTCAATAAGCTTGTTGGAGAGGGAAGCATGAAAATTCCTGGTAGATGGTTGCACTGACTTTGGTCTTGATAAAGACCACAGGGACTACACCAACAGATGACACGGCTCCTCATAACTGATTGTGGAAAACTTAACACTAGACCTCAAGCAGCTTTGATTGTGCCCTTCCATATAGACTCTGGGATCTTGATTTCCAAATGGAATGAAAACAGCACATTGGGACCACTGAGCAGGAATGAACAGACCATTTTTGTCTCCTTGGCCCAGGTAAGAGCTTTGCATTGTCTATCGGTCAGGAGTGGTTTGAACATGGCAATGTGTCACGTTTAGCCCATTTCCTGGATTGAATTTTTGAATGGCCTTTTCTTAACAATCCTATCAAGGGCTGTGGTTATCCCCTTGCTGTGTACTTTTCACCACACCTTTTCCTTACACTCAACTTGCCATTAATATGCTTTCATACAGCACTCTTAGCAATGACCTTTTGTGGCTTACCCTCCTTGTGGGATAAGTCAGTCACTCCTTATGGACATCTGTTAAGTCTCCCATGATTTTGGGTTAATTATTCAGATTTTGAGAGAATGACTGTAATCATCAACATTAACATAAATAAACACTTGAGTCTCACTTTTGAATTGAAATTACTGGAGAAAATATCTTTTTTAAGATATTCTCCCTTATCCGTGATTAGAGCATACATGTCTTTCGTAAATAAAACTGCTTTAAATGACTTGAACCCCTGTGATAACGCACATAAAAGCTCATTCAAGTCAAGGCTCAGATTGACAGCTTTTTAAATATAGATTTAAACTATACTAAATAGCCGATCAAAGAAGAGCTTTGTGAAACACTGCAAAAATGTGTCATGAGAAATATTTTATATCAAGTATGTATGTTAAACATATTTTCTAAGAATACATTGGTGATGCATTCTTACATTTTCTACTACAATATTAACGTATATACTCGTGTATAAGGCCGAGTTTTTCAGCACAAAAAATGTGCTGAAGAAAACGTTCCCTCGGCTATAACACGACTCATACGAGTTAAAAATACTTAAAAAATAATAAATGTATTACTCACCCTCCGGTGGCCCTGATGTGGGCTGCGCTGCTCCCCCGATGTCCAGCGGCTCGTCTTCAGGCTTCCGCACCCGTCTTCTTCTTCTGACAGGGCGACCGCCATTGTCTTTCTCCGGGCGGCGCTAGTATGAGTCCAGCAGCGGCGCCGTCATACTAGGCGCGGCCGAGAGAGAGAGCAATGGGGGCGGCGCCACTGCAGAAGAAAGAAGAGGGTGTGGGAAGCCGAAGACGAGCCGGCGGACATCGGGGGAGCAGCGCTGCACATCGGGGCCACGGGAGGGTGAGTATATACGTTTATTTTTTTTTTATATGTGGGCGTTCAACTGTTATTACGGGGGGGATATATACCGGGGGAAGGCGGGCTGGGTGTATACTCTGGGGCAGTGCTGTATACCACAGGGCAGGCTTATACTTGGGGGCAGTGCGATCTACTAATGGGGGGCTCAGCTGGCATGGATACTACTGGGGGCAGGCTGTAACTACTGGGGGCCAAGTGTTACTACTTGGGGCCAGTGCTGAATCTATGGGGGCAGTGCTTGTATACTATTGGGGGCATGCTGTATACTACTGGGGGCAGTGCTGCTATTACTACTGGGGGCTGTGCTGTGTATACACTGGGGGGCTGTGCTGTATACTACTGGGGGCAGTGCTGCATATACTGGGGGCAGTGCTGTATACTACTGGGGGCAGTGCTGTATTACTACTGGGGCAGTGCTGATA
Source organism: Engystomops pustulosus (assembly GCA_019512145.1). NCBI lineage: Eukaryota > Metazoa > Chordata > Amphibia > Anura > Leptodactylidae > Engystomops > Engystomops pustulosus. The sequence goes on from CM033643.1 coordinate 41,770,027, forward strand.
CTACTGGGGGGCAGGCTGGGCTGGCTGTATAGTACGGGGCAGGCTGGGCGGCTGTATAATACTGAGGGCAGCGGGACTGGCTGTATACTAGGGCAGGCTGGACTGGCTGTTACTATAGGGGGTGTTTGGCTATTACTGGGGGGGGGGGGGGGAGGTCTGTGACCAATGCATTTCCCACCCTCGGCTTATACTCGAGTCAATATGTTTTCCCAGTTTTTGGTGGTAAAATTAGGGGTCTCGGCTTATACTCGGGTCGGCTTATACTCGAGTATATACGGTATATCTGAAAAATATTTTTAAAATTCCAGTTCTCATTCAAGCAATTAAAACTAATAAAATAAATACCTACAAATACAGATATAGGTATATATTGCACACATATATGGTTTACATATTTATACACAGTACACATACATACATAAAAACACAGGGGCTTATTTACTAAGGGTCCGCGGCCGCACTTTAGTTGGATTTTCCGACATTTTAGGTGATTGCGCAACTGTGACAGGTATTTAGCAGGGGACTGTGTGACTGTGTGATTTTGGCGTAGTTGCGCCGGCTTTCATGCGACAGAAATCGGGGGCTGTGGCATCAGACGATGTGACTGATTCGGACTGAGTGCAGGATTTAACTTTCAAATTGTGTTACACGACAATGCACTTAGGAAGAAGATGGTGAACTCCAGCGGACCTGAGCAGGGAAGCGACACACCCAGGATATCGGGCGCACGATTTTAGTGAATTGCGGCAGAGTGCATTATCGTCGGACAATGCACTTTCGGGGAACTCCTCCGGATGGGTAAGTGAATGTGCCCCATTGTGCACACACATGTATTCATTACACATGTATAAATTAAGCACACAGGTACACATTAGGCATACATACAAACACCCTAAGCAAACATAAAAATAAACTTTGTAAATATACATCATTTGGCAAATCGGCGTGCTTCATTCCAAACAATAAAATTATCAGGACAGTCTTTAGAATGAGGGTTTGTCTCCGTATAAATTCCGTACCATTGGCAACTGTTCATAACAGCATAAATACCCTATTACTATATCTTCTGGAAAACCAGATCTTAGACCCTGTCAAATCAATATTCTACCCCAGTGGTGGTAAACCTGTGGCATGGTGCCAAAGGTGGCACTCAGAATTTATTCTGTGGGCAAGCAGGCTGTTGTCCCAGCACAGAATTTGCCACACAGGCCTCAATTCATCCTACAAGGCAGACCTGTACATGCCACACTCGATAGGTGTAATATTTTAGTATCAAACACATCAATTTATTGAGAGTATGGACTAGAAGATATGGGGGAACACAAAACGCAGGAGACTCAAGTGCAGGTGATATATATCTTATTACGGCAAGAGATAGTAGAATGCTCACCTTCTAATGTAGGTTATATAAACATATAATAGGTGAAGTCTTGTTCTGAGGGAAGAGCAGCTCACAGTGGTTGTATCAGCACGGGGTATCAACGTCCATAGGTTAGACCCGTTTAGCAGTAGAATCCAATGAATAGCAAGCAAGGACAGTCCACTTTAAAAGCGCATCTTCCAGAAATCAAAGCGTTTTAAATTTTTTGTTACAAAAGGTATATAAGAGGTATATAAAACAATGTGTTTCTGCATTGAACTAATGCCTTCATCAGGTTAAAAATCAATATATGTACAACAAGTAGTATAGTCAATTCTCCTTTATACAAACAAACATAACCTCATTTTCACCCTAGGAAGTACGTCAGAGCCTCAGCTTAGGGAGACTGCATTATCATAGGATGAAAAACATGTCCATATACAGTAGATGTTTAGTTGGTCCGAGCGAGGTAAAGTGTATCAAATTAGGCATTCTATGTTCAAAACTACATATTATACATCATGTGTAAACTTATATCGGTAGATGATTATATATAGAATAAAGGAAGAAAATAAAAAGACATACCGTATATACTCGTGTATAAGCCGAGATTTTCAGCACAAAAAATGTGCTGAAAAACCTCGCCTCGGCTTATACACGAGTCAGTGATAAAAATAAATACATTAATACTCACCCTCTGGTGTCCCCGATGTTCCTCGCGGCTCCCGGCGGCTCCCGATCCCTGTCGACACTGTGATGCGACGCTGTCGCCGCGGATGACGTCATCAGCGGCGACAGCGCGGAATCACAGTGTGCGACGGCCAGCGCGATCTCCCGGCCAGAGAAGAGTGAAGAAGCCGCCGGGAGCCGCGATGGGGATCGGGAGCCGCAACGAACATCGGGACAACGGAGGGTGAGTATTAAGTTTATTTCTTTATCTGTATAGGGGCTGCTGTATACTACTGGGGGCTGTGCTGTATACTACTGGGGGCTGTGCTGTATACTGCTGGGGGCTGTGCTGTATACTACTGGGGGCTGTGCTTGTTAACTTACTGGGGGTTAGCTGTATCTACTGGGGGCAAGCTGTATACTACTGGGGGCTGGCTTGTTATACTACATGGGGCAAGCTGTATACTACTGGGGCTGGCTGTATACTACATGGGGGCTGCTGTATACTACTGGGGGCAAGCTGTATACTACTGGGGGCTGGCTGTATACTACATGGGGGCAAGCTGTATACTACTGGGGGCTGGCTGTATACTACATGGGGGCTGGTTGGCTGTATACTACATGGGGGCTGGCTGTATACTACACCCTCGGCTTATACTCGAGTCAATAGGTTTTCCCAGTTTTCGGTGGTAAAATTAGGGGTCTCGGCTTATACTCGGGTCGGCTTATACTCGAGTATATATGGTAAATATAAAAAAAATATAAAAAATGGCCAAAAGATATAGAACGAGGGAAATTATCCTATATCACATAAGACCAATGTGTACATTCCTATAAATAAATGGACAAGTGAGGATGCATACCATGAGGCACTCAGATGACAAAAATGTATATAATACTATAAATAAATGGATACATGGGGATGTATCTGTAAAGGGAACAGGTATTTTTTATATATAAAACCTTATTATAATGGAAAGCTGTATGTGGTTGCGATGTCAGGTCTGGAATAGTAGCGATTGCGTTGCTTATGGAAGCCGAGATGGAACAATTTTCTCAATGTTACGTGGTCCGGCCTTGATGTAGATTCGTACTCATGAGTGATTGCGGAGGCCGACGCGGAGCCAATACTCCCCGATTGCGATGTAGCTATGAGATGGATCTTTTTTTCTTTCTCTCCTACCTCCAATGGTTGTGGACCAGGTAAGTACTGCTGTAGATTGGAGATCTTGGCTTAGTTTTCCGCAGTTTCCATGGCCTCATTGAGGCCTTCAGGAGTTAAGGTGTGTAGTTTATAAATCCAGTAGGCTTCTTTTTTGTTTAGCGCACCATCTCAATCTTTTACGTCTGCATGCATTTGTTAGATCGGGACAACTGAGATGCTATTGAGGTCTCTATTATGGGCTAAAAGTAGATGTTTGGATACACTCTGGTTTAAGAAACCGATTTTTGCTTTATGTCTATGCCCATTCAGTCTTAGTCTGAGGGACTGTGTGGTACATCCCACATACTGCAAACCACATATGCAATTGATTAAATATATCACGAAAGATGCCATGTCATGCATTGTTTGATGGGGAAGGATTCCTTTGTGATATTCAATGAAAAATGAGTCCATTTATCAATTATGGTTGTGCATAGGCCTGGTTGTTAAGCGGTTAAAACCAGGGCATAAGAAGCTAAAAGCCAGAGCCAATCCTGCCAGAGGGGGCACATATCAGTATGTCAGTGTACTTGCTTTACAATTCTTGATCCTGGTGGTAAATGTCCTTTAAAGAGGACCTATCACCCCAAAATAGCCCCCACCAAATGGGCGCCGGGCTTATTGACAGTCCCGGCCGAATGTTATATATATTCGGCCGGCACTGTCAATAGGCGCGGCCGGCCATGTGAATAAGCCCTGCACGGCCGCATCGCAGAGAGCCGGCAGCGATTATGCAATACATGCTGCCGGCTTCTCCTATTGGTCCTAGGTGACAGGGGGCGTGCTGGGGGAGTGTCGGCCGGACCCCTTATGAATAACGCCGACTACATCTCACCAGATATGAGGATCCGACCTCTTATTTTGTAAGAGGTCGGATCTGTGAGAAAGGGGCTAGGGAGAGGGTTATGGTGGGCCCATTTGGTGGGGGGCTATTTTGAGGTGACAGGTCCTCTTTAAGTCGGTGGCTGCCGGTATATGTAAATAGTCCCCTGGGTCAGATAATCCATGCACACATACTGTATGTATAGAAACAAACAAACAAAATAGAATCAGAAAATATAAACAGGTTACAAAGAGTAATATGTTTCACTTTAGGTCTTACTAAACCACAAATACTTAAAAAGAGTCTGGTATGCAGTTATTCCTCTATTGTGTCTATGACCTTTCCATGAATCTGTTATAACACGTCTCTTGTGAAAGCTCCGTAAATGTTCACTTATAAAGCTATAGAAATAGCAAAGTGAAAATATATATAGATCCAAACTAATGCAAAAAAACAATATATTTTTACTGCATTATTTTCTGAAGACCTATTCGGTATACATTTTATATCTCCTGATGTATGGATGGACTTTGAATATAACATTACAACCTATTGACTTTTTTATCGCATGTGCTTACAGATAACAGGCTGTAGATAACCTGTAGTATATATAATAGTGTACTCAAGTGCATTGAAGTGTAATTCCGTGTGCCTATTTATTCATTCCTGAGTATCTTTTCATTTTTGGATGGGACTGTAATGAAAAAGTACTGCAACAGAGAAAAACTGTTTTTTAGAAACATTAAAAAGTGCTGTCACGAGCATCGGCACCAGCCAGTGATTTCCAGTGACAATGTTCAGAGTATTTCCCTAGTGATGTCACTGTTTTTATATGGACAGTAACATCACTAGTGACCACCCATTAGCGTACACTCAGTGTAGGCTGGGGATGGATACAATTCTTTGCATCCATCTCCCATAGGCTCCAATGGCCTACACTAAGTATATACGTCGCTCAGCAGGAGCTGGTGGGGTTGAAAGACATAGCTCACTTTGTACTTCCTGCATTATACAATTTACACTGTGCAGATGGAATCAAAAAGGAGGCCCCTGTCCATCAATACACTTCTATGGACACGTTCATACAGTTCGTACAGTGTACAGAAACTTTTGTGGCGTAAATGCTGAATGTAAACATAAAACATGGTGTGAATGTAGTCAAGCCCTTAGCAGTCAGTTGACCATTGAATAATTATATAAACTGAGTAGACACGCTGCCAGAAATAGAAAAACAAATACATGGAAGCACTAAACATACACTAATGTACTTGGACCTGCACCTTCTGACAACTTCTGTGTACATTACTAACCATATTAGAAACTGAATCATTTTATTAAAGGGGTTGTCTGAGACTTCTTTAAAATAAACAAAAGGTGGCCGGGAGGGGGCTACTTAAAAAAAATAAAGATGTACTTACCTTCCGGCATCCTCCGGGTGTCCCGCGCTGCTGTCACTCTGGTCCGTGAGCCAAGCAAACAAACATGGTCGCGGGAGCAGTGCTGGATTCAGCATCCGTCCGGACCCGACATACAATGCTACGATTAGGGACGGGTGGCCACGGCCATGTTTGTTTACATGGCATGCGGACCGGAGCGACATCAGCGCGGGACACCCGGAGGCACCGGAAGTTAAGTACTTATTTATTTATTTAAGCAGCCCCCTTCCGGCCATCTTTTGTGTTTTTAAGAAGTCTCGGACAACCCCTTTAATTTCTATAGCGCCAACAAATTCTTCAGTGCTGTACAGTGATTGCCATCACTCACATCTTCGTTTGGTCTCATTGGGCCTTAGAATCTAAACTTCCAATTATTCGATCAGTATGTTTGTGGAAGGTGGGCGGAATCTGGAATACCGAAGGACACTCACACTAATGCATTTGCAGGAATTTCCTAACATGTCTGTACAGAAAGAATTGCACCTGAAAAAAGGACATACTGTACCTTGAAAAATATGTGACCAAGGAAACATCACTAAAAGGAACACATGAAAGAAAAAACACTTGACAATGAAGAATTACAAGCACAACACTTGCACATAGAAAGTCACAGTACAGTCATGGCCAAAAGTTTTGAGAATGATACAAATGTAAATTTTTATAAAGTCTACTGCATCAGGTTTTATAATGGCAATTTGCATTATACTACAGAATGTTATAAAGAGTGATCATCTTAACAGCAATTAATTGCAAAGTCAATATTTGCCTAGAAAATGAACTTTTTCCTGCCTTAAAAGGAGCTGCTAATATCGTTTCTCCATTGATTGCTCCATTAACACAGGTGTGGGTGTTGATGAGGACAGGGCTGGAGATCAATCTGTCATGATTAAGTAAGAATCACACCACTGGTGCTTGGCATCATTGTTTCTCTTCTATTAACCATGGTTATCTCTAAAGAGACACGTGCAGTCATCATTGCACTGCACAAAACTGGCCTAACAGGGAAAAGTATCGCAGCTAGAAAGATTGCACCTCAGTCAACAATCTATCACATCATCAAGGAATTCAAGGAGAAGTGTTCCATTGTTGCCAAAAAGGCTTCAGGGCACACAAGAAGGACCAGCAAGTGCCAGGACCGTCTCTTAAAAGTGTTTCAGCTTTGGGATCGGACTACCAGCAGTGCAGAGCTTGCTCAGGAATGGCTGCAGGCAGGTGTGAGTGCATCTGCACGCACTGTGAGGCGGAGACTCTTTGAGCAAGGCCTGGTGTCAAGGAGGGCAGCAAAGATGCAAATTCTCTCAAGAAAAAACATCAGGGACAGACTGATATTCTGCAAAAAGAACAGGGATATAAACCTATTGTTCATATATGTGAAAAGGATGAGAAATCCAACAAAAGAAAATTGTAGGCAAGGAAAGGTATGAAAAAATGTAAATATTTTATTTTACACAAATTAATAATAACACACTGATTAAAAATGATATTGGCCTAAGTGAGACACAAAAAGAGAGTTGTATTCCAAGCGTGTCGTCACTTGACTGCGATGTGGTGCATCATGTGATGGGTACTATCACATGATCGGTGCAGGAAATACCCATTGGTTGTTAAGGTACATTTATTGTGGCTCGTCGCCCTAATGACTCCACCCTCAGACGAAAGCTGTATAACAGCCAAAACGTACGTCGGGGCGGTTGTGTCTCCAGGCAGTGACTCGCAATACCATGGGTGAGTTTGTTTTCTCTCTTTGAATTATGAGATCTTCGGATATTACTATGTACTAATATACCCGCATTGTACCTCTCCCATGTATACTTATTACAAACACCATGGCCAGTGATGCCTATACATATTTATATTTTATATTGTAATATTGCTTCTTGGAATACAACTCTCTTTTTGTGTCTCACTTGGGCCACTATCATTTTTAATCAGTGTGTTATTATTAATTTGGGTAAAATAAAGTATTTACATTTTTTCATACATTTCCTTGCCTACAATTTTCTTTTGTTGGATTCCTCATCCTTTTCATATGGATGAACAATAGGTTTATATATTTGTTAGCCAACTAGAACTATGGTAAAATAAGATATAGGGACATACATATTGACCAAAGTTCATGATCATAGAACTAGTGTATCCTACGTTTCCCTATCTCTAGTGTGTTTGATTGTATTTCTAATAAAAGGTACAGGGAGTGGACTGCTGAGAACTGGGGTTGATGAATTTCTGATTGTTTGGAACATCTGCAAAACCGCTTGTTTGGAGAAGACAAGGTGAGCGATACCGCCAGTCTTGTCTAATTCCAACTGTAAAGCATCCTGCAACCATTCATGTGTGGGGCGGCTTCTCAGCCAAGGGAATCGGCTCTCTCACAGTCTTGCCTAAAAACACATCCATGAATAAAGAATGGGACCCGAATGTCCTCCAAGAGCAACTTCTCCCAACCGCCCAAGAGCAAGAGACGGGTGGACAAACAAAAACCAACAAATTGTGACAAATTGCAAGCATTGATTGTGCTTGAATGGACTGCTATCAGTAAGGATTTGGTCCAGAAGTTGATTGAGAGCTGCCAGGGAGAATTGCAGAGGTCCTGAAAAGAAGGGTCAACACTGCAAATATTCACTTGCTGCAGTAACTCATTCTAACTGTCAATAAAAGCTTCTGTTACTTATAATATGATTGCACTTGTATTTCTGTATGTGATTTTATCTGACAAACACACATAAAACATCTGACAAACACACATAAAAACCAGAGGGCAACAGATCGTGTGAACATATAATAGGCTTATAATAAGTTAATAAGACTTAACAGTTGTTGTTTGTGCTGGTCCTTTAAATCAACAAACTTAAAGGCTCCACTAGAACATGTAGCATTGCATCAGTATTCAGATGCTTTTAAAGATCACTCTGCAGCATGGAAATGGCAAGAGGTCATTAATGTCACTCTACAGGCATGTCTTAAAAAGCCATAAATCACAGATAAGATTGAACAGAGCCTTGAGATCAATAAAAATCAAATGGAGACTTGTATTTAAATATCATAGACAATGCCTACACTATAACACAATGTTATAAAAATAAACCCAGGCAGAAATAGCAAGGTTCTATACATACAATACATAGGAAATATGATAATATCTACTGGATTTTTTGTAACTCTTTAAGTCCCATATCTATTGCATATCTTCTTACTCCCCAACCCTTTTAAAGGAAATCTGTCACTGCTAAATTAATTCAATATCTTGGCTTAGCATAGCATTTTAGCATGAAGAATATATTAAGCAGAGGTCTAGTAACGCATATCCTTGGGCAGAATTTTATTGCTTCTTTCCATCAACATGTGTAACCTACCACTTCTACCAAATCCCCTTCTACCTTCTACCCTGGAATGGAAAAACATATCAAGAGACCAGACAAACGACCAAAACATTTGAAGAAAAAGGGAATATATATATAATCAACTGGACAACATACATTTAACATCACCATTTAGTTAAGCTTGTATGGAGACAGCTCATGGGCCAAACCTTCTCCATACAGGGAAGGTGTTGTATTACATAGCAGACACCTGCTGTTAACTGTAGTGACCATGATCAAAACTGACCAGGAAACCCAAACTGTGTCATATTTCCATTACGTCATCTGCATCTGATGTAGATGATAGGCATATGGCTTTATTTGCAATGCAAAGTTTCGCAAGCCTAAGCCTTCAAAAAAGCCTTAAAAAAAAAAGTTTGTAAACTTATCTGCAACTCACCTGACGTCCAATGATAGAAATGGACAGATAGAATGATAGAAAATGCACTGCCCTTCCTCCCTAGTCCTGATTGACAGGAATCACTGCTACCAATACTTAGTGACCACATGCCAATATTTAACTACGGACAAATACAGCTCTGTAGTAAATACTGTGTCATGGAATATTAAGAGAGAGCTCTGTTACATAATTCAGTACTTCATGTCATGTGACCAGGGTGATGTCATCTAAGGTCTTTCACCCCCTAACATTTGCTAAATCTACATATATATGTATGATTACTTGAAATCACAGCCTGCCTCCATAGCATTTTAGTTCTCCCCATGCCTCCGTAGAGGCATGCCGAAATTTCATGTGATCTGACACATACATGGGGTAGTCATAAGCCATCATAAGGCTCTGTAAAATTAAAAAAAGATATGGCTTTTGAAATGGGGGGAGTAAATAAACGGAAAAGCAGAAACTAAAAAGGCGTTGTGAATTTGTGTATCGCCAACATATTCTGTAACACTTGATCTTTTTCACTCACATTGCTATTTGTTCTCATTGGTCACATGTCAGTATGTTCATGGAATGTAGAGTACATGAAGAGTACATGAAGGACACCCACACTAACACAAAGGGAACAAACAAACTCTGTATAAATGTTGCTGTTGGTTGGAATCCAACACAGAACCGCAGTGTATTCAGTAACAATGCTATCTACATAGCCATCATGTTTTGACTTTAAAACTTCCAAGAAAATCCTAGCTGACCTACAACTAGTTAATTTGCATAAGGTTCAAGAAAGTGTAAAGGAAATATGAGAATTAGGAAATCAAAGAATATTTAACAATAGTAACAGTGTAAATGTAGACAGACTGTCTGCACATGGGCCTGATGTATCACAGAGGCTAAAGTTACTTGATAAATCAAGGGCATAGACTGCGTGACTAAGTTTAGTTGGCGTATTATTATTATTCTTATTATTTTTTTTTATAAAACTTCCATAGTGCTATTAATTAAAACATTTGGGAAAATAAAACGGTACATTTGAATCCCTGTACATAGGATATCTCCCTATAGTCAATCAGCATTGCTAGAAAGAAGACAGCTGTTTTCACTAAAAATAGGAGAGCTATAAGTGTATTCGTCAACCAGCACGGATTTCACTTTCAGTATTTACATACAGTACTCATTACAATTCCTCAAATCTCCTGATCGTGAGATTCAGGGGTGCTGTCTAGGTGCTGGGTGAAAAATAAAGCAGGAACATTGTGAATCTCAACAATAAAGGGGGAAAATTTAAGGATTCACTTCTATATCTTACTCACTTATTTTAAGTGAATTAAGTGTATTATTTTAAATAAAAAGACCTTTTCAGAAAAGCATAGAATGCAAATCTCTGTTGCAGAACCCTGTTTTTGCCCAAGTCATGCTTCTTCAAGGGCAGCCCCTGCTACTTCAATTGACTACAGGAATATGAGGTCTTATTCCATCTGCAGAGTACATCTGAAAGACGCTTCACACATTGTATAAATATTACAAAGCAAAAAAACTAGACTGAATACAATATTTCTACATATGTTAATGTTTTAACAATACGAGTGGATCAAACACAGTAGTGAAGAAAGCCTTTTTAAAGTTGCAAGTGCTGTCGCACAGGCAGGAATTGTGAATATTTCCCGCCTTATACCTACTTAGCGTCAATGGGCTTGTAGCGGGCAGTGCCCAGCCGCAGGTTTGTTTCTCGCTTGTACACTAGCCCTAGCCTCTGCCATTTCCTGGGCCCGGCATAGAATTGTCCAACAGCGCAGCCGTCAATATACAAAAAAAACGGAGGCTTTTAATATATTTCAAACGTCAGAGCACAATGCACCAGTGCTAGATTCATCATCCTCTAAAAGTCTTTACAACCTGTTAAGAAGACTACTTTGAATATAACCATATTACTTTACTCTATTGTACTGGTAGTTTAATAACATTTTAAATATTTTTTCTTCATATAGAGCTGGAAAACTTGAATATAATTGTGTAAGTATTGTAGGGAATGTAAGAAATAAGAACTTTTACTCTTGCCCACCAAATAAGAGTATGGAGAGGAGAGGGGCAGTGTCAGGAAATACGCTAACAGTGCAGCCTCATTTTGCCAAGCATTGTGGTTCTTGTATCGGGAGAGAGAATATATTTTTCATATATCACCAATGACTATGGTCGGTATATACCTCTAAATAAATAATAAGATTCAAAAATACAACTCAACCAAATCCTCAGTTTAACCCCTTAACGCCTTTTTTTTTTGCCTTTCCATTTTTCACTCCCCACCTTCAAAAATGTATAACTTTTTTATTTTTCCATGCAAACACAGTTATTATATTTTGATAGATCGGTCATTTTCGCGTGTGGCAATACCTAATGTGTTTCTGATTTTTACTGTTTATTTATATTTATATGACTTCTTGGGAAGCTGCCACTTTGCCGGCAGCGATCAAAGGGTTAGCACCCACGATCGGTGCCAGCACTGTCCGTGGGTGTTACCAGTAAGTGTTTGCAGCAATATGCAGAAAAGACTTACTGGCTATGGAGATGGCTCAGCCCGTGAGCACTCTCCATTCACCTGCAGTCGACGTGTGACGTCACGTGTCGGTAAGGGGTTAATAAAGTAATAGATTTAGGATTTAAACCATATGCAGACAAATTAAATTACATCATCTTTTCGGACAAAGTGTATTCACAGGTGACTCAATTCCTGGTTCCCAATGGTTTGATGCCAAGTATATGGTGTTGAGTTGTCATTTATCTGTTACTCTTGTGAAATTTTACAATCAAGAAGCCTTATGAAATCAGTAACTAATTTGCCTACATAATTTGCATTTGTGTTGTAGGTCAGCACATAGAAAGCCTTATAGAAGTCTAAGTAATAGTAAAGTGGATTGGTCATCCTCAAATATAAGGTCACATAAGAGTATACAAAATAAGAATGAAATATTTGCAGTCTAAGCTCCCACACAAATCCAAAGGTGATCATGTCATATCATGGATGCTCAAACTGATCAGCAACGCCCAATGAGATGTATGAGAATAAGATTTTGATGCAGAATATCCACTGAATTGTAAAATCGGGTGTCCAAGCATGTCCTTACACAAAGGATTGTCACAATCTCGGGGAATAGTCCCTTAGGACTAAAGTCTTGTGGACTCCCTGGAGTATAAAGTATAGTGAGCTGGATGCCAGAGGGAATGAACCCTATAAAAGCTGTCTAAGGTCTGTACCCTGTGCACAGCATGAAGGTGGCCGCTGGGATGTGAATCCAGTACACCAGGGCCCCTTAATAAAGCTACCAGTTCTTACCTATTATTCGGGATATTGCTCCACCGTCCGGGAAGACCACCTCCCCGGTATATACTTTATATACATATGTATCAGCTGCACATCGTCCGGTGCTAGACCGCCCTTTTTGTTTCTGTGTCTCGCCACTCAATATTGTGTTGTATCCTGTGGACATCCTCAACGGTGAGACCACATTTCTGTCTCCATGGTTTTTAAAAAATTGGAATATGCATTGTAGTAATAATAAAGATTTTGATATTTTTAGACTAACTACCTGTGTATTGTATTAGTGTCTTTTCTCCCTTCTCCTTGAAGGGTAATTTTGGATCATATTTGAGTATTGTGTCCGGCACAATTAAGCAGGGGGCCATATCGTGTTAGCAGACAGGACACATATGCTATGTGATTGGACCTTTTAGGCCTCCCTTGTACCTGAGCCCACTCATTAGATTGTATAGGCTTTCTCTTCAGTAGACTGACCTGAAGATTCGGCAGGGGATGCTGGGAGTCGCCAGGCTATATAGCTGAGCCGGAAATGCCAGCGCCAATAAGGAGGATGCTAGCCCTTTAAATTCTTGAAGAGTTGGGCGCACGCACCCTAGAGAGTGGGGACAAGTGCGGCCTAGTCCGCGAGCAGGAGCAGGACTGGAGCCAGGGACTGGAGCCATCAGGAGCCGGGACAAGTACCGACCCGGGAGAGCTGGGCAGCGGTAGCAGAGCACGGGTGCGCCCGCGATAGATGGATCGTGGGGACACCCGTGACAAAGATATTGTCAACTGTACATTTACAGCTGCTTTAGATCTAGTCATAAATAGTCCTTGCATATTAAGAGGCTAAGATACTTGGTGTTTCTTGAAACATAAAAGTCCTAGAAGCTCACTAATCTATAAGTGGTGGTAAAACCAATCAAAACATGTATCCAGCGCTTTGGCATCTCTTTAATCACCTTTACACGATGCTCAGGTATTACCTTATCCAGACAGGTTGATTATTAACGCACAGATGTAATATCTGGTGGCACTCCCTGATCTGAATGACAGAGCATAAAAATAGCAAGATTTACTGAGGAAAGAATTGAGTCCACCTTTCCACTGACACACCTCTGTGATGTAACAGGCAGCAGATATCCTGGAGGGTTGTGTTTCTTGGCCATGTAACACTTTCCACCAAGACGTAAAATAAAGCTAATCTGGAGACATAAAGGTGTGGTGGCAGATGTGAATATGTGTGCACATAACAATGAACTAATATAGTGCTATAACCTTCCATTACAGGTGGAATGTAAACTGCCCTCACAAATGTGTATCTGCCAAAGCCACAAATTCCAATAAGACAGGAGACCACTGGTATGTATGGTAACTTAAAGTCTCATCCTTAAAGGGAACCTGTCAGCAGACATCCATTTTTATCCTTTATATCCCCACAGAAAATAAATAGCACATCCCCAAACAGTTTTTATAAGACTTCTGGCATTTGTGGTTAAAGCTATAACTTTTATTAAAGTTTACCTGGCTCCCTGCCAGCCTGGATCATGGATCCCCGTAGCATATTCAGCATGGAGCAGAGCCCCTAAGCCTCCTTTGAAAATGCTCGTCACTCCATCCTCAGAGTCACTCTTTGCCCCCGCCACTACTTCTTCTTGCTGACCGCAGAAAACGATGAAGACAGCTCGTACGACTTCACCTCTATCTGTGCATGCGCCACATCACATGCAGGCTCCCGAGGCGCCAGCAGGTAAGCAAACTCCATAGCGAGTTGTGTTCCTGGCTCACTGTCTAGCAAACCAATTTACCATAGTCTTCACAACATAAAAATACAAAAAAAAGCCTGTATATCTGACGTTCAGAATGTATCTTGTTTGGTGTAATACCAAACAATAAAATGTCTTTATTCTTCAATTACTTACCCTGCCATGTGGCTCTGGTCCCATATTTATACTTTTTCTATCTCAGTGTGCTTTTTTTGTCATTAGTATTTTTATATATTACCATGTATTACTAGACTTATTAAAGTTGTTGTTTTTTAAACAAACCGTCATACACAAGCTTTCTCTATTGGCGCCTGGTGGATAACAGACATTTTCTACTACATATCTTACAGAATAAGGAGTTAAAGAGAACCTATTTTATATAAAATCACACCTGTTGACCTATAAAAAAACCTATAAAAACCTAACCTATAAAAAATTGCCTCCAAAGTTAGGTAAATATGACTCTTCTCACTTCATTTTCACATGAGATGAGTCAAAATTTGATAGTTGCAAGTGTAGTCACTTTAGACATCCCTATCGTCTGTTGTATAGCACCTAAAAAAAATCGTGTTGTCTCATATGAAAGATAGGGATCTCATCTTTCATCAGGGATGAAATGCAAGCTGCAAGTAAAGATCCAGTCGATGTCCAATTTTAACTGCCTATATGTCCAGTTCTGTAGCTCACAAAACTATAAGATTTATGTGCTCTGAAAGATGAGATTCTTATCTTTAATATGAAATGAGCAGAATCTTGTGCTATAGAACAGAAGACAGAGGGATCTGAAGTGAAACCCCCTATGGGGAAGATGTTTTTTTATAGGGAAAGGTGTGAGATTGCACATAAAAGATGGAATTGTAGAAAGGACATTTCATACCCTACCTGTGGGTGCTAGTAGTTTAGCGGGGTAAATCTTGGTGACAGGTTCTCTTTAACTATTGCTTTCAAGAGTAAGACAATAATTGACATGTGAATAAAAATATGGTCATGTCATGCCCTAAAGACCAACAATGGTAGAAAACAATTGGCTTAGAGTTGTGCTTCATTCTCTCTCCTTTCAAAGGCCTACACTTCAATCTAAGGTAAAGTCATATTGATTATCTAGCGCTTCAAAAAAGTATTTCCCCCCCATTGCACATTCCATGTGATTTTAAAGCCATGATAGTGATCCCTATCTTTTCTGACCCAAGCAGGGGCGTAACTTGAGGGGGTGCAGAGGTTGTGGTCGCACCCGGGCCCAAGAGGTTTAGGGGGCCCTTATGGTGTCACTTTCCCATATAAAAAGACTATTACTATAAACCATACATTATAGTCAGGGGCCTGGCACAGACTTTGCACTGGGGCCCATCAGCTTCTAGTTACGCCACTGGACCCAAGATATCAAAATTGTGACCTGAAAGACCTGGTACCTCATATCTAGTTTCTTACATTTGTGCTTGTGTTTGAGCAATTTCTTCCTTGCTGTCAATCACAATTTCAACACTTTACACTATATAAACAGCTTAGGCTAACTCTGTCACTATTACACAGCTATTTTGTCATTTTCATGCCAAAAGTTTCCCTCACCCTTAGAGTATAGACTAAAGACTCCTATAGAAATTACATCAAAATCACGTACATCCACTAATTTTAGAGAGAGATATTGGGAGCGATAAGTTTTAGACAAGTTGGAATTAATCTGCCCTATCCTGTTTTTTGGAGATAAGTCTCTGCAGAGGTATCTGACATCTGAACTTTAGGCCAAGTAGATTAGGTATGTCTATAGATGGGTCACAAAAGATTTCTGTCAATCAGCCCACAGTAATCTAATATGCACGTGGCAGGCAACATGGTACCATACTGTAAGGTTGTACTAACCCATGATGAGTAATGGCAGCAATTAAAGGCAAAAACATGGACTAGAGAACTTGGTAGTTTTTCTACAAAACAGTTCTACTTTGCTTTTATCTGACCATATGACACTCTCTCCCAATACTCTTCTGGAACATCCAAATGCTCTCTAGCAAACATCAGAAGGGCCCGGATATGTACTGGCTTAAGCAGGAGGACACGTATTAGCCTTTGTTACGTTGATCCCAGCTTTCTTTTTGCTCAGATTTTGCTCACCGTTCTTGTGATCATTTTGACCCCACATGGTAAGACCATGCGTGGAGCCTCTAACTTTAGGCCGATTAGATTAGGCATGTCTGTAGACGGGTAACAAGAGACTGTTGTCATTCAGCCAACAGTAATCTAATATGATAAAATATGGTACCATACTGCAAGATTGTACTAATCCATGATGAAAATGGCAGAGGGCAGGTAGCAATGAAAGGCAAAAAACATGGACTAAAGAACTTTCTTGCTCAAGTCTAAAAAAAACGAGAAGATCATCCAGAGACTTAAAGGGGTATTCCCATTTCAGAAAATGTATGTTATTGTTTGAATAATGAAAAGTTATACAATTTTCCAATATACTTTCTGTATCAATTCCTCATGGTTTTCTCTGCTTGCTGTCATTCTACAAAAAGCTTCTATGTTACTTCCAGTGGATAGAAATCTGACCATGGTCACACAGGTGCATGGCTCGTTATATCATAGACAGTAATCAGAGCTGTGTGATATAACGCGCTGTGCACCTGTGTGACCATGGTCAGATTTTTGTCCACCTGTCCACTAAAAGTAAACATAGAAGCTTTCTATAGAATGACAGCAAGCAGAGATCTAGACAACAATGAGGAATTGATACAGAAAGTATATAGGAAAATTGTACAACTTTTCATTATTCAAACACTAACATTTACTAGCCGAAATGGGAAAACCCCTTTAACACAAAAGCCTAGACATGTGCTTACTTTGTAAATCCCAATGGCCAAAATCCCAAATCCCAGATCCCATATGGGAAAAAGCATAAGAAGAACAAGAAAAAGCCAATGTGGCTTTGAGGTAGCTATGAGGCGTTACAGTTTTATAGAGAGGAAAATAAATCCTGTAAAAAGCAGATTAAGGTACAGCGCCACCTTGCAACCACTAAGATAGATAAATCACTGGGGCCAGGTGGCATACACCCCCGGGTTCTGCATGTACCATGATAGGCAGACCGTTATTTTTAATATTTGAAGATTCACTGAGGACTGGATATGTTCCACAGGACTGGCGCATAGCAAATCTGGTACCAATATACAAAAAAGGATCAAAAAGCGGTGACATTCGGAGGAGCGGCGATCTGAATAAAGATGGCAGTGCCCATGTGGCGCCATGTTTTAAATGCTACCAGCGTCTTAACACCAGCGATTGGTGCAAGCACCATCTGCGGGTGTTAGCGATGGGTCTGCAAAGCCCATCTCTGTATGAAGAGGGCTCAGCCCTTGAGCCCTCTTCATACATCCTTCATAGCTCTGTGGCGTATATGTCTGTCGCAGGGCGTAAAGGGGTTAAGTACCAATGAAAATAACAGAAAGCAAAAACTGAAATGCACCCACAAATGCAGCAAAATACACTTATGCATTAGATAACCATGTCATCATCTGTGTCATCATCTCTGTGTTTCTGACCTCCAGTAAGTAGTGGGGGAGAGAAATTGCACTCTATATATAGCATTCAAAAGGATTTATGCCTAAAGCAAACAAACAGAATAAAAAATACATTGATAACCAATGTTCCTCTTCCTCTTCTGCAATGGCAATTATTATGCCACTGCTTGCCCAACAGTGAAATTACACACAGATGTCATAACTTTACAGACCACATTATAACATAAAAGCTCCACAAAAGGCATATCCTAGTGACATAAGTAGACTCAATGACATATGGTGGCCTTCTGTAACCTCATAGTAGACATAAGGGAAAATGGTGATTAGTTGGTGGGATTTCAACATGTTCAATCCATTGTTCTGTAAGGGGATTGTTAAATGGGGATTGTTAAAATTATAGATTTGACCACTATGGGGTTTTGATCATCCCTAGCATCATATTTATTTTTTTCTTTTTGCTTTCCCTTATGCTTTTCACCTTTTATCTTAATTTATGTCCACCTAATCCTTAATATTCATGCTCTGTATAAAGCGGGTGAAATATTGGTCTTCATTTCCTTTAAAAAAAGTGTTTTCCAAATGTTGTTGCTACTTTTTTCCTCTAGCACCCAATAGGTCTGAGGGTAACAAAATGTTTGTAAAAGTAATATATTGGGGTTTATTTACTAAGCGTCCGCGGATTGCATTTCCTTCAGACTTTTTCATGATTTGCTCCGCTGTGACAGGTATTTAGAAAGGGATTGTGTTGCACGCGATCAGATTTTGGCACAGTAACGCAGTTTTTTTATGCGACAGAAATCGGGGGACATGACATCGGACGTTCCGACTGATTCGGACTGAGCGCGGGATTTAAGATTAAAATTGTGTAGCAACCAATGCACTTACATACACCGGGAAGAAGAAGGTGAACTCTGTCGGACATGAGCGGGGAAGTGAAAGATGCGGGATATTGGGTGCACGATCGCGGCACAGTGCATTATTCGGGAAAGTTTTACTTTTGTGCCTCCTTTCAACAATAAAGTATAGATTGAAATACAGGCGGTCCCCTACTTAAGGACACCCGACTTACAGACAACCCATAGTTACAGACGGACCCCTCTGCCCACTGTGACCTCTGGTGAAGCTCTCTGGATGCTTTAAAATAGTCCCAGATTGCAATAATCAGCTTAAAATTGTCTGCAATGAAGCTTTATTGATAATTCTTGGTCCTATTACAGCAAAAAAATTTGAAACTCCAATTGTCACTGGGGCAAAAAAAAAAAATTGTCGGGAACTACAATGATAAAATATACAGTTTCGACTTACATACAAATTCAACTTAAGAACAAACCTACAGTCCCTATCTTGTATGTAACCCGGGGACTGCCTGTACAGTGATATTGGTTATATTATTTACCTCAAGATTTCCAACATATTAGTGTTGGAAACTTGCAACAAAGCTTGATAAGAAAAAAAGCAGTCTAAGGACTCACACGTCCGCTATGGGGATTTGCGACCAGGTCAAGGTGTGGTGAGCACACGGTGGATCACCACGCCACAACCGTGTCTGGCCTGATCACAAATCAGCACAGCTGCTCTTATGCGTATGGTCGGAGGAGGAGTGACGGGCGCTCACCCCTCCTCCTCCCGGTCCTGTGTTCGCCGGGATCTAGTCTGGACAAGCACACGCCATGGGAATGCCCCCTTAAGAGGACAAACTAAATCAATATTGCCTACACAGCATATTAGACCCCCTCAACATATGATGTCAGGGATTGGGAAATCTCCACTTTTCAACTCTTTTGAGCTGGTGAATGTGGTAGTGAAATAACTGGGCAGCTTGAAGTCTGACATAGCACTCTATGTATTGGATACAACTTTGACCATGAAAGAAAGCTCTCAAATTTTAATCCCCTGGTGATGTTTACACAATAAATCCCATTTTAACCCACTTTTTAGTCAGTTGTATTGCTGCTGTGTTACAGGGTGTGGGCGTGGACTCTCTAAGCAGACACTTCATGATCCATCTAGTCCTGTGAGATGCTGTGTGCTGACAATGTGGTTACATTATCAGGGTAGATGTTTATATACACTTTCATTTACCTTCTTAACAATCTACTGGTCTATAACACATAGAAAGAGAGATGAGATCTATGAGATGTATATAACCCATGGTTGTATACTGTCAGCTTTGCCTCCCTCCACTGGATAAAGATCTTACTTATCTGTTGTACAGTAAACTCTGTAGCTGCATACCGGCAGGAAGTGTCTATGTGTGAGCTGGTCTTGTAATGGAGGAGCTATTTATGAGAAGAATCTGCCTTGCCCTAAAATAGTCAGAAGATTTACGGTCAAAGCCTGGGGCAACAAAAATTGTAAACACCAACCTGACTGATACAGACAGGTTGGAATTATATCTGTGAAATGCTATATTTTTGTTTATAATATTGAATTAGAGAATGTGTTATTTTGTTATTCTGTGTATACTTAATAATCTTGTGCAAATACCCCTTCAAGGTGTCAAGGCTGTGACACACATTCAACTACTGAACCCTCCATAGCTAAGCTGCTTTATGTAGGAAGCTTGAGACTAGAAAGCCTTTACTGTAATCTGGTAAAATGATCAATTTCAGAACTATACAGGCAGTCCCTGACTTAAAGATGACCCCTAAGCAATTGGAAAATTGTATAACTTTTCCTTACACAAACCATATCAATTATTTGCTGAAAGTGGACAACCCCTTTAAGGGAAATTGATATGGGAAGGCATTTACCAGTAAAGGTGAGGACAGATCTTCCCACTACATTTTCTAGTTTACGAAAAATAGCTTATCAGACAACTTGCTAAAACTTTATTTCAAGATTTGCAGATAGTCTTGTTTTTAGTTAGCATTATTTTATTGCACATTATGGTTAATGTTGAAAATGGTAAAAATCCACATTTTTCAACTTAGGTTGATCTTACAGGGAACCTGTTACTAAAGAACTCCCTCTCCCCCACACACCACACACAGTACCTTTTATACTTTTATACATGTTTTACTGATAACTCTAACCACTGGATCAAAGTCACCATTCTTCTAAAAAAATACTTTTATAAACGCTCTCTGTTACTGAAGATCCAGTTTTGGAGATGTGCAGCTTCAGCATACAGTCAAGCTACCCCGCCTCCTAACTGCCACTGACACTAACCCAGCCCCCTCATGAATGAGTGTGTTGAGAGAGATCCTGGGTGAGGGTGACTTCCTGAAGAGAATTTCATTAAACCCTCCCTTAGGAGGGTGCTCAAAAATATTAGTTTGGTTCTCTCTAACCTGCTTTATTCTTGCCAACATCAGGGTTACCTACAGTCTCATGGTAGTTTTTTTATTTTTATTTTGTGTTCTGCAGAGTTTCAACTGCAAAAATTATTTCAGGGGTTTTACATGCATCTGGTAAGAATTTAACATGATCCAGCTGATATTTGCATGGATGACATTTTGACTAAGTGAAAATTCCCTTTCAAGGCAAATTTGTGAAACATTGTTACGTAATTTGAGCTGTCTTCTTCAGATCTGTGATGAAAGTTCTACTGTCAAGGCCAAAAGCTCATCATTTGCCCATCACTCACACTACTGGAATTAGTCCTTACACAGCAGTGGCATACTGTCCCACATGCAAGTCAAAGTTCTGGCAGACAAACAATGTAAATGCAGCATCTAATTGGTTTATGGATTAGGAACTACCGTTGTTTCTCAACTGAATTCTCTTCAAAATTCCCAAAGCACCTAGAGGCCTGACACTACTTTTAGGCCCTTTTCAACTGTGGAGCCCCCAAAGGGCCTTATTGTTACTACATGTTGAATATTGTTTAAAAATAATGTAAAGGGGGCGTGGCCGAGCTGATGTCAGGCTAGGACACACGTTTAACGTGCTCTGCTCCGAACACGAGTAACTGTCAGGATGAGGGGTAGTGGACCCACTGTATCACCGAATAAGATGACGTAAGGACATCTGGCAGCGGAGTCTAAGTGGCAGACGGTTTTCACCAGAGCCCGCCGCAAAGTGGGTTGGACTTGTTGCAGCGTGGTACCACCAGGTCGCTCCACAGGCACAACTTTGTCCGCGGTGACGGCCAAGGTGAGGTACAGAGTCGTGAGGCAGAATAGTGGTCTGGGACAGGCAGGAGGTCAAGACAGGCAGCGCAGGATCAAGGTCAGGGGTAGAGCAAGAGGTTGGGGCAGGCAGAAGGAGAACAGAGTCAGGAATGGAACCAGGGTCACAACAGGAATTCTCACTACAGGAACAAGCTTTCTCAATGGCACGAGGCACAAAGATCCGTCAGGAGACGCAGGAAATATTGTGGGGATTAACAGATGGAGTGATGCTTAACAGTGGGCAGAGACAGAACTCTGGCGTCTCTCCAGGCTTTTTGAACCCTCCAGCTTGCTGCAGACACAGAGTGGGTTATCCAAGATGACCAACCCCGATGCAGTTTGAGGCACCTCTTCTTCTCTAGCACCCTCCACGTAGATGCTGCATGCCCTCATCATAGAGTTTTGGAACTGGAGGAGCACTATGAGAGTCTGTGCTACATTGTTCATTCTCATAAGGAAGTTATTGAGCAGCACAAGGCACAAATTGCTAACATTATGGACTCTTTGGATACCATAGAAGTAAAAACTGTCACATTTGTGGTCTGAGGAAATTGTGCCAGTGCTGCTAGAACCATGGGCTCAAAAGTTTTTGGGCAACTTGCTACAAATATATCCTTACAAGTAGATAGAAATGGACTGCATCCACTGGACCCTGGGTCCCCGGACCTCGGACGCTCAAAATCTTACAACAAGCCAAAAACAGTGATAGGTACAGGATAGAGTGAGGAGCTGCCTCGCCAAGGCGACAGGCTGTTTCTCGTGTACACACGCTTTCTCAAGGCTTGAGCAATCAAAATAAAAAAGCGTTTTTACATCATTCCGGTGAGTGCCGCATTTTCCTCTCTCGTTTCGCCTATCTATACTTATAAAAACGTATAAACTATACTTATCGATCTAGAAAGGCACACCCTGCTCCTCCGAAGGGTCCTCAAACCTCTACTACAGCTGCTGTGTAATAAAAACATCCCCTACAGATGGGGCTACCCATTCCAACTCATAGCCAAATAGCATGGAAAAGAGCCTCTTTTGGAAGTCCTGTCAAAAAAGTTTAGCTACTTTGAATCTGCGTTGGTGGCTCTGCCTGACTGGCATCATCCAATCTCCCTTCCTGTGACCCCTTGAAGGAACAGTTGGACAAGATCCCTCTGAAACAGCAGAGCGAGACCAAAAGGCTTAAGTGTTTGACTCCACATGGCTGTCCTTCATTTCTGTTCCCTTATTCTCTCTAAAACTATGTATTGCTTTATGCTGTCGTAAGGAGAAAGCGATGTTATATATAGTCCAGTTTGCAAGTATACATCTTTACTGTTTTTCTGTTCTAGAATGCCCGATGCATTAATGTGTTTAGAGTTTTCTTGGATTTTAGATAGGTCTAATATTTATATTATATCTATTATCTGATTATTTGTGTGAACATATTGGGGCAGATTTACTTAAACGGCCCATTCGCGATCCAGTGGCGCGTTCTCTGTGGTGGATTCGGGTCTTCCGGCGATTCACTAAGGCAGTTCCTCCGACGTCCACCAGGTGTCGCTGCTGCACTGAAGAGCATCGGAACGCACTGGAATTACCGAGCCATCCTGGATGAAGGTTTCTCCGAATCCGTTGGGTTATCGTTCAGCCACGCGCCCCCCCCCCCCATTTTAGTCGCGTGGATGCCGACGCCGATGCGCCACAATCCGATCGTGTGCGCCAAAAACCTGGGGCAATACAGGGAAAATCGTCGCAAATCGGAAATATTCGGGTAACACGTCGGGAAAATGTGAATCGGGCCCTTAGTAAATGACCCCCATTGTCTCTTGTCTTATCTCACCCTTTGTCCCACAGTCATTTGTTTGTCATTTGTGCTTAAGTGTTGTCCTTGTTTTCCTTTTTATTTGGCCCTGTCTCAGCTCCCCCGCTCAGTTGTCGGGGGTCATGGTTAATCCGGGTTTCTCCTCCTTCAATGTCAAGGGATTGATTTGCCCAGGCAAAAAAGTGATGTAAAAGAAAAAAGTTGGATTCCGCTCACCTCCCTGGAGTGCAGCGTGTCTGTTATTTGTAGCGTTGATGGTTTTGGATGTGACCAAAACTTATAATATTGCCACCCATCTCAATTGCGAAAGCGACCATGTCATTTATGTGGCTACATGCAACACATGCAAGTTACAATATATTGGGTGTACCACACGCAAACTGAAGAAAAGAATTTATGAACATTGTAATGACTCTCTTGTCAGTTACATATCGTTCCCATAGAAAGAATACCACGCCCCCGTAGAGGCGGGGATTGGTTCAAAAAACTTCTGTCCCAGGAGGCTTTTTGGATATTGGCACTACGCACACGGTCACCCCTAGGGCTCAATTATAAGAGTGATCTTCTTTATTTGTATTGATGCACTCCTCTCTTTTTACTTATATGTATGCTGTTTTCCCCGATATCACCTGTTACCTTTTCAAACGGAAGTAGGGTGGAGCCAAATGTAGGTGTTCACTTCCCCATCTACTATATATTGTCTGCTTTGGTCATTATGTTTTATGCTACGACTAAGGACGGTTACCGTCCGAAACGCGTCAGTTTCCTGACCTCATGCTGTAACAATTTTATATTCTTTTTTTCTAATAAAATGGACTTTTAATCGACTTACCGTCTGTGATGCTGGAGTTTCCTCTTCTATCGTTCCAAAAAAGTGATGTGCCTGCCCAGGGCCAATTCTAGCCTTTATGTTGCCTGAGAAGAGAATTGAAAATGCGACACCCTCCCACCCCTGAAGGTGCCCAATGATGCTACCACTAGTAGTCAGTCAATGACACAGACAGTAGTGACATTGAGTACCTTACATGTCTGCTCCATCAGGAAGAGGGCTTTTTTTACGATTTCTCCTGGACATGACTTATTAAACTGAATTTACACACAAATGTCTTCTGCTCTATGCAGTACAATTCCATAAGGCGCCCCTAAAAATACCACAGTCACTTACATTGTAATGAAGTGTGTTCTTAAATACACAGCATGACTGAACACACTATTCCCACATAAAACATCTTGTATATAGCCAGCCAAATAAATTATAGCACGTACAGCACCCACAATGTATTATATACTCCAAACCCCTTGATTTATAGCACCCTGCAAATATGCACACCCAAACAGTATACACAGCCTCCCCCAGTGGCCACAGTATATGCAGCTTCCCCCAGTGGCCAACAGTATACGCCGCCTCCCCCAGTGGCCAACAGTATACGCTGCCTCCCCCAGTGGCCCACAGTAAACACAACCATGACACCCAAAAAAACCTATTACTTACATTCAGTCTTCGGTTCCGGCTCCAGCCTCCGCACTCTCCCGCAGGTCCTCATCCTCTCCCGTGGGCAGCTATGTTGTGTGTAGTGAAACAGGCAGTCGTCACACACACCGGCCTGTGACATGCAGAGCGGTGCACACAGGCGCTGATGTAATTGATTTTTCTTGTAGTGTGGACTTGGCATTTGGCCAAGGGTCTGAATGTCAAGTCCGCCTGAGATGGGAACTTCTTCCTGCCTAATGGAGATGTGGGCCTGCGCCTGCCACACCTGAGATCGCCTCAATCTAGATACTCCCTGGGAAATCTGCTGCATGTCCTTCTAGGGCACAATGGGAGACCTTGAACCATATCATGAGGATGGAGGAGATGATAGCAACGGAGCTCTTGGCAGACCTTCTGATTTCAAGATTTGGTCCCCATGGATCAACTTCCTCCGCTCTCCAAGTTCGGCCCCTGGGTCACAGGGGATTTTACTTGCCTTAGGTTTAAAGAAAGTACCCTACTGATAATTTTTATCCTCTAAGCTCTGTGATCATGGCATTGATTACCTCTCTCCGCTCCCCTTTTTTTCTGTCCCTCCTATTCATCTCCTTTTGTCTTTACCTTAACCCTACACAGTAATTCACTTCCACTTGTTCCTATCTTGTGTTTCTCCCTGTCTTCTCTATATTTACCTATATGAGTGGGCATTTGCCTCAACATTGTAGTTTTATGTTATTTGCATAATGAGAAGATTGCATTGTCTGATGATTGCTTTATTGTTTACTACAACCAATGCTACTATGATGACATCCTCTCTGCAGTTGTGTTTTTTCTCAATTATTGTAAACACTTTATCTTCATTCTTGTTACAAATGAATATTATACCTTTCAATGAAAGTTTCTTGAACAGAAAAATGATGTAGAGAAGAACAAACATTTTGAATACACTTTATTCACCGCATTATATTCACTTAAAAATATAACATACATTGTAAAAAATAACTCCTACTTTGATGAAAAAAAAGTTATTGCTCATCAAAGGACTAAATGAGAAAGAAAGTGACCCTGGCTGTGACTGTAACAGTATTTACTTCTTCTTCTGTCCGACAATACTATATATATAGATATCTATATAATATATATATATGTAATCGCCTACATACAGAGATGAGAGAGAACTATGTTGCATGTGATCAGCATGTGATGACACAGTTGCCCTGCAGGGAATATCTGACATTTCCTGCAGATATAGCAGATTATAACTATAGTTTAAGGCGTCTAGGAGAGGTTGTCATTACCTCTTTAATATGATGGAAATCAAACAATTGCTTAATAACCTCCTAGTCCAGGTGCACATCTCTTGAGGGCTTGACAGTAGGCTTTTTTTATACGTTGATTTCTGGAAAGTGCAACAGGGGATCTAAACAAGCCCCATAGGTCTTTGTCTGTGATCCAGCTGTCATTGGCAGTAAAAAAGACAGTCTGTCTTTGGGCAGGAATAGGACCGGCTCTATCTTTGAAGACCTAGGAGTCGGTTCATCCTTCTGGATGAGAAAACAATGGTCATGAGGATGTTACCATTCAATATAAAGTGGACATGTGGGAACTGTTAAAAAAATTGGCTACCACATAGCCAAAAACAATGGTTGTGTGCAGGAATGCTTACCTGTACTCCACATTCAGAACAGAATTTCTTAAGTTTTCATAACAGAAAAGCCATCAGGTCTTACTGTTTACAGAAACGCTGTCATCTATTTGTGGCAATGTATGGCTTCATTCAATTTCACTGGGAATAATGACTCATGTAAGCATGGTGTTCAAGCACCATGACAAACTAGTTTTACAAGTTATTTTACAGCACCCTAGTACTGCCTTCATATGAAGTCTTTAAAGGTCGTTGCTGGTAAAGAGTTCTTACATCATTGCCAGTTTCATCAAGAGGAAGTGGCAGCAATAGAAAGGGTCCCACAGGATGTACAACTTCCCCGGGTGACAGAAGACAGCTTGTTTAGCAATGATATTTAGGACCATTCATATATCCAAGCTTAAAACAAAAAAAATATTGTGACTTTAGAGATTATTTGTTTAAAATACCCATTCTTTTCATTCTTCTGCTGGCAGAGGTGCCCATCATTGGGATCTATGTTAAGCCAAATTTAGCTCACATGTGAAAAAATCAGGTGACAAATTGTTAATCAAATTATTGTTAGCCACCAGTTATCTAATATATATGGCCATTTAAGAGGTTTTCCATGTTAGTTGAATTGATAATCTATCCATATCATTTAAAGTTCTATTAAGCTTGATACAGACTGCTGAAGAATTGACTGTCAGATCTGCTGATCGAATATTCCCCGATTTCATGTCCTCACAAAATTTTTTTCGTTTCATCAAGTGATCGATTTGTCAATATGGTTGGAATTCTTCCTATCTCCAGCGCAGAATAAAAATATTTTCAAAGAAATTCGATCTAAACCCATAAAAGATTGATGCAAGGTTGAGTCAGTAAAAGAATATGGGCTAAAAAGAAAAACAGATATTGGGGCTTATTTATTAAGGCTCCACGGATCACATTTCCGTTGACTGTTCATGTTATTCAGGATTTGCGCCGCTGGGACAGGTATTTTTGAGGGGATTTGTGTCCCGTGATCCGGGATTTTGGCGCAGCTGCAGCGGCTTTCATGCGACAGAAATCCGGGGGCGTGCTGTCAGAGGATCCGACTGATTCGGACTGAGGTGTGGGATTTAAGATTAAAATATTGTCGCAACCAATGCACTTCACGCACTGGAAGAAGAAGGTGAGCTCGCGGCGATCGGAGCGGGGAAGCGGCACTTGTAGGATATCGGGCGCATGATCTTAGTTGCGCACAGTGCATTATAGTCAGACAATGCACTTTCGGGAACTCCGGGACGGGAGGTAACAACATGTGCCCACACTGTGTTCAGGAGAACAACCCAAAACTACAAGGGTGTTTAGTTGAGAAAGATAAGATGATGTTTATGACCTGGAAATGATGCAACAGGTAAGTAATGGATATTTTGGAAGGTGACATGGTGATGTTTAGCTATTGCTGACCATACACATTAAGCACTCTATCTCTCCCCGGAAATCCTCAGACACAGTGGACTCCTGGATCTGCTGAGTGTGGCATATTAGTAGGTGGAGAGGTACAGTGTTTCCAGACCTCTTCAGACAGAATCCCATTTTCCAAAGAATCTTTGATATGTATGTTATGATATATTTATTATTATATTACACAGTAATATCATAACCTCTTCATAACTAGTGCACTTGCATTTGGTGACATTTATTTTGATAGAAGATCAGCACAAAAACATCTACCATAATAAATGAGGTGTAGGTTCTGCTGACAACAGTCATACATTGTCTAACCACAGAAAGTACAGGCAGTCAGGTCTGAAGGCCATTATATTAGCCATTGTTATTGTAATGAGCTGGTACACTGGAGATCACTGGTTTCCAAGGTCTCATGTTGTATACATTACTGTATACAGCAACGGTCCCACAATCAGAAAAGGCCCAGACTCTCACAAATCGCACTTAAGATGTCTAGAATCTTTTGTTCTATACCCATCTGATCTTTACCCACACTTTGCCTACCACAATCCTTTGTATGGCTTATTCGAAGAAATGCATTTAATGTAATCTTGGCAATCCGCATATTTACAAATTTGGGTATCTGGACACGTCATGGAGGTGTCTGGATTGTCATGAAGGAAACACATCATTAGATTAAACAGAATATACAGTTTTTATGCCTGCGTGTGATTTTAAAAGTAAATCTACCATAAAATCAGCGCATGATAAACCGAGACACTTACTCATAGATCAAGGCACTGTGGTATCTTCTATTTGTTATCCATGGCCACCTTTCTAAAATCACTTTTAAATTTATGCTAACGAGCCAGAGGTCTCTGGGGGCGTTTCAGGCCCTCCTGCTGAGGGAGCAGAAGTAAGGGAAGATGCAGTCTAACGTCTGTGATTTGCACCACGGAAGGGCTCTGTCCCAGTAGCCTGATTAACATGATTTCAATTGTTGATTTTAGAAGGAAAAATGGCATTAAATAACACATAGAAGAATTACCACAGTATCAGTGCCTGAATCTATAGTAAGTGCTTGACTCTGATTTCCTTTAAGCAGTTTTTCCTACCTGTAATCTTTCCTGAAAAAATCTGCATGCATCTGCATCATACAAAGTAGTTGTGTAAATGATATACAAATTCATGCAGATTTTCATTAGCCTAAAGACTTAAACACAAACATTTTCAAAGCCTCACACAAAAGTGATGTGATCATTTATTCTGCATGATAAAAATGCATCATTTACATACTTTTTCATAATCACATTCACTGTCATGCTATTGTATTATGCAAGAAAATCTGTTCTGTCTTTGTTATGAGTGGATGGCACTCACACAATCAGCACATGTGCCAGGCTCTCTGCCCACTTCATTCTTTTGTTATTGGTGCCTATACTCTGCTGACATCATCTGTAAGCTGATTGTATGTGTGCCAAGCAATGATTCAAGAAAACTATAGGACAAATCTTCCCTTACACGTGATTCGCTCCAGACCCTGAGTGCCTCGCCTACTGCTGGGACACCCCCTATTTCCATTATCCGGGCTGTTCTTTTAGATAGAGCAAGTCACATGATGGAAGCACAAACTATCTCAGTATGATTAGTCATCACTATGAGGGGAGATTCTGCAGGAGGGTATAAAGTCCACACCGCCACGGACTGGATGTGCAGCCAGTTACTATCTATAGTACGACAAGGAAAGTGTGTCAAGTACAATGTATCTTACTGAATAATCTTATGCTCTTTACCATCACCCAATCTGATCAGAATAATCACTTAGGCGCATGTTCAGAACAGCATGCCCCAAAGACCTGACAAACCCTTTGTATAGAAACAGAACCAGCATGCCCCAAGACCTGACAACCCCTTGTGTATAGAACAAACCAGCATGTCCCAAAGACCTGACAAACCCTTGTGTATAAGAGAACCAGGATGCCCCAAAGACCTGACAACCCTTGTGTATAGAATAGAACCAGCATGCCCCAAACACCTGACAAACCCTTGTGTATAGAACAGAACCAGCATGCCCCAAACAACTGACAAACCCTTGTTATAGAACAGAACACATGCCCCAAAGAACTGACAACACTGTATAGAACAGAACCAGGATCCCCAAAGAACTGACAAACCCTGGTTATAGAATAACCAGGTTGCCCCAAAAACTGACAAACCCATGTGTATAGAACAGAACCAGCATGCCCCAAAGAACTGACAAACCCTTGTTATAGAACAGAACCAGCATGCCCCAAAGAACTGACAAACCCTTGTGTAGGAACAACCCAGCATTGCCCAAAGACTGACAAACCCATGTTATAGAACGAACCAGCATGCCCCACAAGAAGAACATGAACTCTTGTGTAGGAACAGAACAGCAGCCCCAAAGAACTGCACACCCATGTGTATAAAACAGAACCAGCATGCCCCAAAGACCTGACAAACCCTTGTGTAAGGAACAGAACCGCATGCCCCAAAAACTGACAACCCTTGTGTACGAAACAGAACCAGCATGCCCCAAAAACTGACAACCCTTGTGTATAGAACAGAACCAGCATGCCCCCAGAACTGACACACCCTTGTGGTATAGAAAAGAACCAGCATGCCCACAAGACCTAGACAAACCCTTGTGTAAAACAGAACATCCAGCATGCCCCAAGAACTGACAAACCCTGTGTACAAACAGAACCACATCCCCAAAAGAACTGACAAACCCTTGTGTACAGAACAGAACCAGCATGCCCCAAAGAACTGACAAACCCTTGTGTATAGAACAGAACCAGCATGCCCCAAAGACCTGACAAACCCTTGTGTACAGAACAGAACCAGCATGCCCCAAAGAACTGACAAACCCTTGTGTACAGAACAGAACCAGCATGCCCCAATGAACTGACAAACCCTTGTGTATAAGAACAGAACACCAGCATGCCACCCAAAGCCGACAAAACCCATTATGTAGGAACAGAACCAGCATGCCCCAAAGAACTGACAAACCCTATGTGTATAGAACAAACCAGCATGCCCCACATCTGACAAACCCTTGTGTTAGAACAGAACCAGCATGGCCCCCAACAGACCTGACAACCCTGTGTATAGACAGAAACCCAGCATGCCCCAAGAACTGACAAACCCTGTGTATAAAACAGAACCAGCATGCCCATGTGAAACTGACAACCCATTGTATATAGAACAGAACCAGCATGCCCCAATGAACTGACAACCCTTGTATATAGACAACAGACCACCATGCCCCAATGAACTGAACAAACCCTTGTATATAGAACAGAACCAGCATGCCCCAAGTACTGACAAACCCTTGTGTATGAACAAACCGGCATGCCCCAAACAAATGACAAACCCTTGTGTATAGAACAGAACCAGCATGCCCCAAAGAACTGACAAACCCATGTGTATAAAACAGAACCAGCATGCCCCAATGAACTGACAAACCCTTGTATATAGAACAGAACCAGCATGCCCCAATGAACTGACAAACCCTTGTATATAGAACAGAACCAGCATGCCCCAAAGAACTGACAAACCCTTGTATATAGAACAGAACCAGCATGCCCCAAAGTACTGACAAACCCTTGTGTATAGAACAGAACCGGCATGCCCCAAACAAATGACAATCTCTGATGTACAGAACACAAAACTGCATACCCCACATAACTGACAATCCCTTATGTTCAGAATGGAACCAGCATACCCCAAAGAACTGAAAATCCCTGATCAGTAGAAACATTGTTTACTGCAAGACACTTGCTCAAACATGTTGCACTAACCGAGGTCGTAGAGATATTCACCCTCATTATCTGTATAATGGCAGGAACTAAACATGGACAACGCGATTTAAAGGGGTTGTGACAAGTGGATGATGGGGGTTTCAAACAGCCAGGACCCACACCATTTGTAAACATAGAAGTTTCTTTTCACCTGTCTGAATGTTGCTTTAAATTCATCTGTATAGGATGGCTATAAAGAAAAGTGAGTGAAGCTTTAAGAACTCTCCCATAGAACTGACTGGAGAAACAATGGGGAGGGGGGAATCAATCAATTCTGGCGCAGGGTCCATGTTTTTGGCGCGTAAATTGGGCAGTAGTTTTCACTGGGATGTTAATTGTGGCGCAAGGGCTTAGCTTTACTTTAATGTCACATACGAACATAATTGATATTGTTTGTGGTGAATGATTCTACGTTTTCTCGATCTCGCTGCTTTGCTTCTTCTTGCTTCATCTTTAACCCCTTCCCGACATTTGACGTAATAGTACTGCATCGCGGGAGGTGCGTTCCCCAAAATGCAGTATATTACGTCAGCTCTGGCACGGCTCCTGAACGCTCCGATCGCAGCCCCGGACTGCCGGTGCCCGGGGCTGCGCGATCCTCTTCTGGAGCCGGGTCCGTGCGCCTTCTGGCAGGACCCGGCTTGTAACACACTGAGCATGCGCAGCATGCTACAGTGTGTTACATTACACAGTGTAATACATCTGTATTACACTGTGTAATGTGAAGAAGAGCTTGAACAATGATCAGTGGATCACTTTTTCAAGCTACCTGTAAAAGTTAATAAAACTGTTAAAAACATTACAAAAAACATTTTTTAATAAATAATTAATTAAATAAGTAGAGTCCCTAAACACAAATATTCCCTATACACATGCAATAAAGTGAAAAAAACACAAATCGCCAAAAAACCCCACATATTTGGTATCGCCGCGTCCGTAACAATCGTACAATAACTCAGAAACATTATTGGACCCGCTCGGTGAACGCCGTAAAAACAAAACCCGAAAAACACGCCAAAATGTACATTTTTCATAAAATCTCTACACAAAGATGTTCTAAAAGTGATCAAAAAAAGTTTGTGCGCAAAATGGTACCACTGAAAAGAACAACTCAACAGAACTAAAATAAAGCCCTAAACTAGCTCTGTCACCAAAAAATATTAAGTTACGTCTCCGAAAAAAATGGCGATGCAAAACCAAATGAGATTTCCTCTATATTAGTTTTTATCCAGTAAATGGTAAAAATAATGAAAAACTATATAATAGGTATCACCGTAATCGTATACCTATAGAATGAAGTAATATAATGATTTTAGTGTACGGGTACGACCCCCAAAAATACGAAAGAAAGTAAACCAAAATTGACAATTTTTCTTTTCACCCATACATTCAAGAGTTAATAAATCACATCAATAAGCTAATGACCCACTAAAATGAAGTATTTGTAAAGTGCATCTCATGTCGCAGAAAATAAGCCCTATATGCCCAAATTCCAAAAAATAAAGATTGTATAGCCAAAAAATTGACAATGCATAATCTGCTCTGAATGGCGCGCTCCCTTCGATTCCCTGGCGTGTGCCCATACAGCAGTTTACCACCACATATGGGGTATTTTTATACACGGGAGAGATTGGGTATCAAATTTGTGGAGCGTTTTGGTATTTTATCCATTGAGAATTGGTACATTTTTGAAAAACATATTAATTTAGCCAAAAAATTTTACTTTCAAAATTGCATCCGATTTTGTTTTTACCCCTGTAAAACAATTAAAGGGTTAACAAACTTCATAAAATTGTTTACACGTACGTTGAGGGGCTTAGTTTCATAATGGGGTTTTTATGGGGTTTTACTTTTATTTAGGTCTCTCAAAGTGATTTGAAACTGAGCGATCCTCAATAGCAGGATTTTGCGTTTTTTTTAAAATGTGAAAAATCGCACCTAACGTTCAAGCCCATAACATCCTACAAAAAATAGACATTGCATAAAAAACCATGTCCACATAAAGAAGACATTTAGTGAATGTTAGTTATTACGTTTTTTTGCGGTTATGACTATGTATGGAAAAAGTAGAACATTTGAAGTTCAAAATCAAAAATTTTTTCCAAATTTTCACCAAATATCTGATTTTCTCATAAATAAATGCAAAACATACTACCACAAAAATTTTTCAAATAACCTGAACTACGATGTGTCACGAGAAAACAATTTTAAAATCACTTGGATATGTTAAAGCGTTCCGAAGTTATAACCACTTACAGTGACACAGGGCAGATTTGAAACAATGGGCCGTGTCAGGAAGGTGAAAAGTGGCTTCAGCGTTAAGGGGTTAATTCGAGTAGATAAACACCGGTCCATGGTCCTGTGATATCACACAGGAGCACAGCTCGTTAGCATCACACAGCTTTGATTACAATGTGTGTAATAACGAGCAGTGCATCTGTGTGAGATCACATGACCATGGACCAGTATTTATCTACAGGAAGTAAAGATGAAGCTTCCTGTTGCATGACAGCAAGAAGACAGCAAGCAGAGATCTTGGAAACCACGAAGAATTGATACAGAAAGTGTATTGGAAACTTTTAGAACTTTTCATTATAACAAACCATATTTGCTGGAATGCGCTTAAAGTGGGCAACCCCTTTAATGAATTGTCACACGACCAAAAAGGTTCTGAACCATCTCCACATTACTAAAAGTAAATATAACTTAGTAACGTAGTAGTCAGGATTGAGCGCTCTTAAGCACGAAACGGGCTCTCGCCTCTAGTGGGCTCCTGTCCTTCCTGAAATGGAATAAAAGACTATGTTTAACATTGAGTGCCAGCTTTTTCTTCTTCTCCGCACATAACTTTGTAAAGCAGCTTTTATTTGTGCACCAAAATAAATGCTGGGAACCTAGAAGCGCAGTGAAAGTATTGGGGTACTAAGCTCCTCTAAAATTGAGTGTGGGAAAAGGAGCAATATTGTGGTGCAGACACTTCATAAATATGGCACACAAGGCACAGCAAGGGAAAAATCTGCCAAACACTGGCAGAAAGCCTATAACGTGCTTGTAGAAGAGATCCCGGTACTTGAGATCAGTGGTTGGTAGTTGTCAGTGAGACACTTAGGCCGCGGTCACACGTACCGCTAGGCGTCCGTCATAACGCGACGCTAGCGCACAGGGGGAGGTCCTCGGTTTCCAGGGAAACGCATGCGATTGTTATGCCGATCGCATGCGTTTCTTTGGAAACGCATGTGCGTTCGACCCGAGGCCCTCCCCCTGTGCGCTAGCGTTGCATTATGAATGGATGCCTAGCGGTACGTGTGACGGCGGCCTTACCTGTCCTGTCCTTGAGTGCTGTAGCCAAACAGCTGAACAGTCTCTTGCCATGTACAGGCTGAGCACAGTAGTGGATTATAATATAGGTGATTTGGGCAGTTGCCTGGGGCCCAAGCCTTCTAGGGGGCCCTTTGCCACTCAAATAGCTCACCAAATTTTATACTGAGAAGGACCTTCGGCCAGGAAATCCTCATACATCTGTTCCTGCTCTCAATACACATGTACACAAGAGCCATTTCAGGACTTTTGAAGGTTCTCCAAAGGTCCTGAAACGGCAGATTGAAAGAAGACAGAAGGGTCACATCCTCCATTCACCAAGAAGCTGATACTAGTACCATATGTAGGAAGCAGGCTGCCATCTTGCCTGAGCTCAGTACCAGTATTTAGTGATATTATTTACAGCAGCCTCCTGGCCATGGACCCATTGAAGTGTATGGAGAGTTTCCTAGGCATGCTCCGTGCAAATAGGAAGTGAAGGTAAAGTGACATAATCTTTTGGCAGCGGTGATGTAACAATGGTGTTTCCCAGAGAGATGTTATCTCCTATTGTATTCCGGTCTGTCTTGTTTGTGATGCATATGAGCTGACAGCTGCATATAAATCACCCAAATGTATCACTACTGCCACACACCTATAAATGTCCTAATATAGCACATACCCCATGCAAA
This sequence comes from Engystomops pustulosus, assembly GCA_019512145.1. Taxonomy (NCBI): domain Eukaryota; kingdom Metazoa; phylum Chordata; class Amphibia; order Anura; family Leptodactylidae; genus Engystomops; species Engystomops pustulosus. Next base: position 41,806,103 of record CM033643.1, read on the forward strand.
CGGATGTGCATAGATGTCATGGCAGGGGCACACTTCTAATGGTTATACCTTCTGGACTGTGGCACCTAGACACACAGTTCTAGAGAATCTTCCCTTGATTATCAGACCAGGATTGTGTTCCTAGGTGTCACAGAACAGGATATATCCATTGTTAGGGCTGGAGTGTGGATCTGTATTGAAAAATCATCTTTTTGACTGCAACAGTGGATATATCCAGGTCTGTGGCACCTGGAAACCCGATCCTGGTTTAATATTAAAAGGGAGATTCTCCACAGTTCAGATATTTTAACCATTTGAACTGTATCCCCCAGCAGCCTGTCGGCCAAAGGCAGAATGGAGAAAGAACCACAGGGCGGGGGTAAAAGTCTGAAGAAGTGCATGCACCCTCTGCATCTGTAGCAGAACCTGGGGAAGGGTGACAGATTGCTGGCACACATATTTTTATTTATATTTTAGTAAAGGTTTATTAAGTTTTACTTTAATGGGAAAAAAAAGCGTAAAATAAAACATGTCACTAACATGTTAATAATAAAACTATCAAGTTAAAGACTCACATGTCATGAAAAAAACAAAGTAAAAATGATATATAAAGTGGTTGCAAACATATTGTCATTTAAAGAAGAGCGACAGAACCTAGTAAACATAGGCAACCTTCCCTTTAAGGTTTTACGTTCTGGTTGTCTGGTGGTACATTGTCCTGCTCCAGTTGGACCACGGTTCTTCTAGATAAAGGGAATAGATTTGTGCTATGGCTGAAAAAGAATTTGTAGTAAACTGCACACAATTCTCCTGCTGATATGTCCCTGACCCATTATTCCTCCTGGAAATGTAAGAATATGGCTGTGTTTTTTGGGGAGGCCAGCAGCCATCTCCAGGACACTTATCACCTAGGAGAGTGGAAAAAGCATTTTCCTATGTGCTATGCAGTGTCCTAATGGGTAATGCCATAAAATATATGGGATCGCTACAATCTTACCATAAAACTACACAGTTATAAAATATGAAGATAAGATTTTGTTTTATTATTATTATAATGAGGGTTCAATGCTCTCAGATTCCACATTATCAGCAGGGGAACGTATGACTGATGCGTCCCACTTGCAGTATGCGGTAAAAATATTCATGTATGACCACCAAAACCATCAAGTGGTGCATGTCAGCTTTCTAGGTCTCTTTTTAAGGAGTACAAGCACACTTTTTTTTCCATCTGAGTGCTATCCGTTTTGTAAAAAGGACATCTACCACCAGGATGAAGGATTGTAAAACCAGTACACCGACATACTGGTGTGTGCCTCCTCCAACAGGATACACTTTCCTTTAAGCTTATTATGCCATTGTAATGAAGAATAAAAGGCTTTAAAAACTATGCAAACGAGGGGCTCCAGGTTCCATTGAAACCCTTGGGCGAATTTGCATAATTGTTAAAGCCTTTTTTTTTTTTTAAAAAAACAGTGAATAGGGAGATTAAACAACAGCATATCCTGCAAAAAGGGGCACACACCTGTATGTCAGTGTGCTTGGTTTGCGATCCTTCATCCTGGTGGTAATGGCCCTTTTAAAAAAAAAAACAAACGGATAGCACACAGAGAGAAAAAGTGATTTAACACTGACATATTGATTACAATAAATACTTTTGCATAGATCTCAGTGGAGGCTGTAACAGTGCAGGTCTTATTTCTATCCGTTTTTGTGCCAATGCCCTTCCTATAAAAGTCTATGGGAACATGAAAAACGTGGATGCCACATGGGTGAGTGGTCCATGTTTGAGGATGACTTCCTAGATGTCACAATCATCTGACCTTTTCAGAGGCTGGGAGAAGCTTGTCACAAAATCTGCCAGCATTCCTCATCTTTTTTGCAGAATTGCAAAAACGGATGACAAGGGAATGACACACGGACCGTTACGTCTCAGAAATGGATGGATTGCACATTGATGATGCAAGGCCGCAAATGTACAACACAGAGTCATTGTTTGCAGCCAGCAAATTGCACATGGGTAGTATTAGGGTGTGTTCACACGTGGCGGTCTGACGTATGTGTCTAAAACGCATTCGTTTTCATGTTACTAAGCGTTTGGCTGCTTCATACTGCTACATTTCAACACACCCTTAGGCTGCATTCACACTATCGTATGGGTGATGTATGAAACGCATGTGTTTCATTGCTAACGCATATGCGTTTTGGCCAAACCCCCTCCCACTTGCGTTTTGGATGCATTTAAAAACGTGACGAAAATGTCACGTGGGAAACCGGCCTAAGGTAGATGTAATGGCCGCTCTGCTGCTGCTTTTGCCCTGCCCAGACTCAAGGGGCGACTAAACTGCGGCAGAAAATGAGAGGTAAATGTACCACAAATATGGGGACGTATTTCAGTTCTTTTCAAAATTGTTTTGCAAAGTTTTGGTGCAATCATATTTCTATAAACTAATAATTACAGAAAAAACTGATGTTTGCCCCTGTGAATTATTTTTGGGTTTGGCTAGACACTGTGCCAGTGAGTGTGTAGCATGTGAACTTATTCAGGATCTGATGTATGGTAATATTAAGATTGTTAGGCTAAAATTTTTCATCCAAAATATTGGAAAAACTGGGAAACTATCTGAAAAGTGAACCTCTTCAAAGATAAGAACATCTTGTACCCCTGTGCTGTTGATACAGGTTTGCATAGGTTACTTAGGATTTATGACAGGATTAGTCAATGACGTAAAACGCTGTTAAATTGTGTTTTCCTGAAAAATTATTTGTGTGAAACCAGCCCAAACCAGACATAGGGGGTCTATGAGAGAAGAGTGATGCCCACACCCCCGGCAGTCACAGCCCCCGGTATATTGTGGTGGACGCTGGTTTCATGTTACGAATTCCTGGATTTGTCTCCCTCTTCCCATCCCCCAGACTGATGGAGATGGATGTTGTGCTCCCCCCGTGCTGCTAATGATCCCTGGGTTTCCCGCCCTCCTCCTCCTGTGTGACGCAGGAGCCTCCGCCCGCAGCCCTGTTATTACTATCACTACTACCTGCTCCGCCACTACTCAGGGAGAGGACAGCTCCACTACTCAGAGAGAAGACAGGACGGGTGAGTAGCTGGCGCTCATACTACTATGTCAGGGCTCCATTCACACCTGCACTTTTTGTTTAGGTTGTTTTTAAATTTCGTATTGGATCCAAGATCAGGAGTGTGTGGAGAAGGAGAGAACGTGTTATGGAGATGACAATGTAAGATGTACGGAGTGTACAGCGCTGTGTGCAGGGAGAAGGACCTGTTGCAATTTACTGAGAGGATGGGTTTCCTGCTTAGGCTAAGTTCACACTACCGTCCAAATCTGCGTTCCTTACCTCCTTTTGAAAAAAGTAAAGAGCAGAGGTTTACAGTAACTTATCAGTTAAAAATCCCAGTGACATGAATGTAACTTTACTGTTTTACCTGCCGTATCCGTTCTCCATGCGTTTTTTTCAGAAGGAGGAAAAATACTGAAGCCAATGTTTTTTTTCGGTCCAAAAACGCATGGATAACAAATCCCTGCCTAAACGGGTGACATAAAATTTACATTGATGTTAATGGGATGTTTTTATTGATAGGTTAAACCTCCTTTCTTTACTTTTTTTAACGGAGGTAAGGAACTGATGTTTGAATGATAGTGTGAACTTGGCCTTAGCTGTTTATTGTGATGTGGGACTGCCTCGTGCTGGGCTGCCGCTGACGTGGGACTGCCTCGTGCTGGGCTGCCGCTGACGTGGGACTGCCTAGCGCCGGGCTGCCGCTGACGTGGGGCTGCTGTATACCAGGTTACTGTTTGCATGATTAATTTGGCTTTATAGAAATGTCAAAATCTTTGCTTTTCTTCAAAATGTGATTTGAAGAACATCGCAGGATCCCAGGCCGTACTGCGATGTGTGAACGCACCCTGAGTTTGCTATCCTCGCCATCATGCTGGATCTACATGAGGATATACATTGCTTTTTTTTTTTCTTGTTCATGTTTACCAGGAGTAGATCCAGCAGAAAGGAGAAGTACAGGTCTTACTTCTATATTTCCCATTTCTTTTGAATCCACTTTTGGCTTTTACAGCGCATAATCTTTTGGAAAAACGGATGCATGCACTTCTCACAGCTCCTGTTATGAAACTTCAGCGAAAAATCATTGGATTTTATGTTTTTTTAATGCAGTTTCAACCACATCAAACCGGAGCGTCCGGATGGTACTGCACTCACTAGGGGGCAGTGTACACGCTGCATATGTTTACATGGTCTATTCTCGCACTGAGAGGACATGTGGATCATAGAGGGGCAGCTCTCAATCTGAGTTGTCAGTGGTTTTTCTCAACAAAAGCACCAATTGTCCCGTATCATTGGGGTCAAGTGGTTTATTGAGATTCCTCTGCATGAATAATGTGTCGTGCTGTAACCTCGCAGCGCAGGTTCTTTTTCACTTTAGGGATTTTTTTTGTACATGTGATTTTGTTGCTCCAACCCTGCAGGAGTAATGCATTGCGAAATTTTGCAACTTCTGAATTTACCAGAAAGGAAGTAGAGAGGTTCTTCATTCACTTTTATTTAAATTATCCCTGTTGTCATGGAGCTACTCTATGTAAGGGCTTCAGGTTTTTCCCATTTTCTTTCATTCTACATCTCACCTGATCGATTTGAAGGAAGAGATGTCTAAAATGCCGCACCCTGGTAATGGTTCCCCTGTGTGATGTATGTGAGGATAGTCTGCACTGATGACCTTCAGCCTAATGAAACAGGGAAGGGTCAGACACAGATGGAAGTGGAGGGATGGCTGCTTAGGTGTGGTCTGACCATGGAGATGTCTTACATCATGGCTATACATTGGCTTCCTGTCAGATATCGGAGTATAATGTAGTTCCTGTCTATAGTGTCCACTGGGATATGCAATATGTGCACATGTCACAGCCACCACTCAGAATCCCTTGTGTATTGGTGGGATCACCCTACATGGGTATATTCTGCTCCTCTAAAATCCAGTGTGGTCATCATGGCATGTCGCACTAGCTGGAATGTGAGCAGCATCCTCCCTTCTGCTCTAGTTTTACTAAATTGATCCCATAATGTGCCCCTTCAAGAGGGAATTTCTGGACTTCTTTCATCATAATGATGCGATTCATGTGAAGGAAGTGTGCTCAGATCGGAATTTTCCCTCAAGAAACTCAGTATTTTATTGTGACTAATGAAAACCAGGTTCTTGGTCTCCAACTTTGAGCAGGGAAGGAGCGGGAATTTGGAGGCGTTTTTTCTATATTTACATTGAATTTTTTTTTTTATGCTGCTAAATGTACATTTTCACCAAGCTCTTCCTTGCATTCCGGATTCCGTGAGTGTCATTGTTCACATCGGTGTTGATATCCCCATATCTGGAATGGTTGAAGATGCTCCTAAATATAACAAGACACATGCCTCCTGTCTCCATATGCCAGCCCTGATGTAAAACAGGATAAATGTGCGTGAACAGAGGATTTATAGGACACCTACCACCACATTTAGGGGTGGTAGACTGTCCCCAAACGTATGCTCGTTACCTTAGGGGTGATGGGGGACCGCTGCTGTCATACTCTGGGGCTGTCTTCTATAGTGAAATATGCATTTTATGCAAATTAGCCGGAGGTGCTCACCGTTTGGCTGGCCAAGCTCCTCATTGCTCCGTTGGAACTTAATTTATTCATATTTCATTATATAGCTTCCCAAATCGGTCCCTGTCCCCAATGGGGCTCACAATCTAATCAACCTACCAGTATGTTTTTTTTTGGAGTGTTGGAGGAAACCGGAGTACCCAGTGGGAAACCGATGCAAACACGGAGAGAACATGCAAACTCTTTGCAGATGTTGACCTGTATCGGTCTCGAACCCAGGACCCCAGCGCTGCAAGGCAAAAGTGCTAGCCACTGAGCCACCATGCTTTACAATTGGACTCTGTTTTATTGATGTTTCTTAGCTCCTATTACTCGGTGATGGTCAGGGTGCCATCACACGCAACATTTTGGTTCTGTCAGAATGCATGCGTTTTTAAATGCTGCAACGTGTTTGGTGACTCTGGAAGCGTTTTCTTCATTGCTGTAAGAGTATGAAAATGTTTACACAGCTGCTTATACTTCCAGCAATTAAGAAAAATGCTTTAGAAGTAGGCAAACGCATTATAACATTTAACATTGCATGCATTCTGACGCCCGCGTCCTGATGCAACCAAAACGCCACGTGTGAATGCAGCCTCAGTACACGGACACTTTATGATCCTTCTAGTTCTGTGAGTGCTTACAATGTGGTTACATTATCAGGGTACAGGGTATAGCTACACTCTTTTATTTGGCTTCTAACCATTCTACTAGTGTCTGAAACTGCGAAAGAGAGATGAGTCAAATCGGAGGAGAGATAATGAGATACACAAGATGCATCTAACACACAATGACACTTGGCTCTGCTACATCTGAGCTATAACACAGAGTGCCTCCCCCCTGGATAAAGATCTTCTCTTGCCTGTAGAGTAAGTCTCTGCAAGCTGCTTGCTGGCAGGAAGTGTCTGTGTGTGAGCTCTTGTTGTAATGGAGGGGCAGGAAGCAGACAGGAGAAGCAATTAATGAGAAGAATCTGCCTGTTCATAATCAAGTTTATGGTTGGATCTCGGGCACCAAAATTGTGTACCCCAGGATACAACAGGTTGCATTTATATCTGTGAAATGCTGTTTTTTGGTGAATAACAGAGAATGTGTTATTTTGTTATCCTGAGTATATTTAAGAATCTTGTCTTCTTGGGAATACCCCTTTAACATGCTTGTTTTGCTTGGTTGAGTGTGCGTGTTGATTCAGTTTACATTTTCTTGGAAAACAAAGAACGGGAATTATCCTGCATACACTATTCTCGTTTTCCTCAAAAATCTCTTGTGCTGTCAATACGTTCTCTTATGTACAAGATTGAGGTCAGATTCTGCTTATCTATAGCGCAATATAATATGATAAAGCTTTATTTATCCCCAAAGGGAAATTACTATGTTATAGCACTTCAGCAACATAGTACATATCACAATAGTTTTACACTGATAAAAACTAAATCTAAAAGGCGTAAAATAAGTGGAAGTCACTACTGAGACCATGCATTACGTCAGGAACACCTCACTGGCCTCTGCTATCATGAATGTTACTATTTTGCTTGTTTTATAACATGGTAATTCTTTTTAGATGTATATGTCTGGACAGGCCCTTTAATGTAGAACCGTTATATAAAGCAGTGAGAAGAGTAGTTTTTCATGTTATTAATTAACAACTAGACGGCACTGAATGGATGAGGAGCTCAGACACCCCAGTACCTGGGAGTGACACCATAGGCTTGTAATGAATATGCAATTCTACAGCTTTCCTTCTGCGTTCCAGGAAATGATGTAGAATTATGGTGGATGGAAAGAGTTGTCCTTCTGTGACTTGTATCCGGACAAGGTTATTTAGTATTGTCAAGGAGATATTAATCGTGAATGTACAGTATAAGATTTGTTTAACTATAGGACAAATACTAACTTTGTTGAACTATATGACAATTGACCCCGTGGACAAAGTAATGAATGAACTAAGCAGAGATCTCATAAAACAATATGAGATGGAGGAAATGGTGTTCGGTTTATGGGGGCTGCCTGACAAGCTGGGTGTTCCATATTTCTCCTACCTCCAGGGAATCAGAATTTACTTTTACATTGTAAGTTTCTGTTATTTTCCTCCCTTTTATTTTATAACTGTTTTGCAGTGTTGTGTGTCATTTTATTTTGTAATTCTTTTGAACAACTTTTTGTCAATAAAGCTTTTCACTTTAATTTTGGTCCCTGTATGCTCTGCGAACTCATAGCCTTGTAAAGTGTGACTGCTAGAGTGCTGAGTGTGCATGTCTAGTGGTGTGACAAGGTGACTGCTTGAGAAGCAGGAGTTTATGTAGAGTGGGATACTTATTGGTCCAAGTATAAATGCAATAAGTGGTGGCAGCGGGTCTGGGGGGTGCTGAAGCTGTATGAGGTGTGTTTTATGCTCAAATTGTGCCCTGAGCGAAAGGTGAGCCCAAGTTTGAGTAGGCTAAATTAACCTGTACAGTTGCACCCCACGTCATGTGACGAGGCGGTGGCGCCCTTGCCGTGACAAGAATATTTTTCTACTTTCTTATTTTTTGATAAGCGTCTCAAACTGCACACCTTCTAAGGGTACATTCACACAAACGTGTGCCCGCACATCACAGTGCTGGATTGGAAGAGCACTGCCCACCCCTCCCCTCTCCATAGAGCAGCACAGGGTAGCTTCTGTAATATGGCAAAATAAAGGACATTTCCTATATTTTGCCATGCACGGTCACTGTGCGGTGAGACAACGGGTGCTCACCGCACAGTGCCTGGACACCATGGACATCAATGGGGACTGTTACGCTGGTGCTAATGGTGCAGCCCCATTACATTTGTGTGAATGGGGCCTTAGAGCAGTTGTCAGGCCATGCAGAGGGTTGTAGCTTGTGATAGTCTGAAGCCCCAAGCTGCAGATTATCTACATGTTGTAGAACAGTCACATTGTATACTGCCCCTAATAATCACGTTTATTCCTGGCCTAGGGCTGGAGTTTAAAGGCTGATATCTATAATCTATTTATTTGGTCTTACTACACTGGTGAAAATAGATCTGTATAACCCTGTGTGTATGGATATATGTATATATATTTGACAGGAGCTACACATGTGAGGCTGTGGGCTGCTTTATAGCAGGACACCTCATGGTATCAGATTCCTGCAGTTCCCCGTTCTATCCAATAACATCCTTTGTCTGTAGTTTCATTATTTGGCTTCAGACCGGTGTTTCAGAAAGTATTGGCAAACGGATGATTCTTACTACTAAAGAGGCTCCTTCCCACAGCACTGATAACTAGAACAATGAGAAACGTTTTATGTTTGTTGAATGACAGGTGCAGAAAATTTAAAAAAAATAAAAATTCCCTTTATATAATCCTGCCAATTTTTCAATGGAATCTGTCTCTAAAAATAGCTTACATTTTTTAAACAGATTTCATTTCGTTTCCATATTTAAAAAAAACACACAACCTCTTGTTATTTTTACGTTGGCAATTGGGTTTTATATCAAGCAGTTACCTTATTTACATTAGAAAGGATTATAATGTAGGACAAACCCTCTATAGAAAACACTGTTATATCGTAGCTCTACAACATCCATTGTGAGTAGTGATCTGTACAGAGCACGCCTAGAAAACTCTTCTTAGACCTCAATGAGTTGGCTCCAATCCATTGCTACTTAAGGGGGTAGCCGGAGTATGTTAAAAAAAAAATATATATATATAAGTGGCCTAGTGGGGGAAAATATATATATCACACTCACCGGCCACTTTATTAGGTACACCTGTCCAACTGCTCGTTAACACTTAATTTATAATCAGCCAATTTAGGCATGTAGACATGGTCAAGACAATCTCCTGCAGTTCAAACCATGTAGACATGGTCAAGACAATCTCCTGCAGTTCAAACCGAGCATCATGGTTGTTGGTGCCAGAAGGGCTGGTCTGAGTATTTCAGAAACTGCTGATCTACTGGGATTTTCACGCACAACCATCTCTAGGGTTTACAGAGAATGGTCCGAAAAAGAAAAAACATCCAGTGAGCTAGGGTTTACAGAGAATGGTCCGAAAAAGAAAAAACATCCAGTGAGTGGCAGTTCTGTGGGCGGAAATGCCTTGTTGATGCCAGAGGTCAGAGGAGAATGGGCAGACTGGTTCGAGCTGATAGAAAGGCAACAGTGACACAAATCGCCACCCGTTACAACCAAGGTAGGCAGAAGAGCATCTCTGAAAGCCACAGTACGTCGAACTTGAGGCAGATGGGCGCACAGCAGCAGAAGACCACACGGTGCCACTCCTTTCAGCTAAGAACAGGAAATAGGGCTACAATTTGCACAAGCTCATCGAAATTGGACAGTAGAAGATTGGAAGAAAAAACGTTGCCTGGTCTGTGAGTCTTGAGTTCTGCGCGACATTCGGATGGTAGGGTCAGAATTTGGCGTCAACAACATGAAAGCATGGATCCATCCTGCCTTGTATCCACGGTTCGGCTGCGCTGGTGGTGGTGTTGTCATGGTGTGGGGAATATTTTCTTGGCACTCTGTGGCCCCTTGGTACCAATTGGCATCGTTGCAACGCCACAGCCTACCTGGTTAGTTGAGACCATGTCCATCCTTTATGACCCAATGTACACCCTGTAACATCTGATGGCTACTTTCAGCAGGATAATGCGCCATGTCAAAAGCGGAATCATCTCAGAACTGGTTTCTTGAACATGACAATGAGTTACTGTACTCAAATGGCCTCCACAGTCACCAGATTCAATCCAATAGAGCATCTTTGGGATGTGGTGTGGAACGGGAGATTCGCATCATGGATGTGCAGCCGACAAATCGGCGGCAACTGGTGATGCCCATCATGTTCAATGACCAAAACTCTGAGGAATGATTCCAGAACCTTTGTTGATCTATGGCACGAGAGAGAATTGAGGCAGTTCTGATGGCAAAAGGGGGTCCAACCCGTTACTAGCATGGTGTACCTAATAAAGTGGCCGGTGAGTGTATATCTCTATACTTGCTTTTTATGGTCCTCCTGGTCTCCCGTGCCGGCGTCCGACAACTTCAACCGCCTGGCACGCCCACCCATCCCCATGTCCCAGGTTGTATACATATATTTTTAATAATATTTATTTATTTAACATACTCAGACCATACTTAAGGCCATATGGTTGCTGTATGTCACTAAAAGTTACCAGATCTCAAGTGAAATGGCAGCCCCCATAATCATAGGTAATAACAAGAAGGTAGAAAAAAATATATACAATCTGAAAATAAAAACTGATTAGAGTAATAATAAAAACGTGATACATCTTGTCAAACCGTCAACACATTTTCTTTAAAATGACACTTGGGGGAAGTGTGGCACGCCTGTACTTACAGGGGAAGATGGAGCAAAATGGATGGGCATATTGCTCATTCAAAGACATGTAAACGTATGCAACCCGTACTGCAACGGCACAGTACTGGTTGCATAAGGCCATATTCCCACGTTTGTGTGAATCCACCCTAAGCCTTCACCATTATCTGCACAGCCAGGTTGTGACCTATAAGTGGCAGTGACCACATGTATAAGGTAAAGGCCTATATCTCCTGAGCCAATGCAGAGGCGATGAAGATCTAAAATGATGGGCAGTGCATTGCCTTGTGCTCCCCCAGTATAGAAATGCAATGTTTCCTTGTAATGTTATTACTGAGGTCAATCCCACAAGCTGTGTTTGACTGTACTTCTTTTTTCCCCCATTTATGAGTTTATGTAAGAAACCACTTGTGGGTTTCCGCTGTTGCATGTGCCGGTCTCGCCTTGGCCCTTCCTAGCTGTAACTATGTGTTTTATTTTGGATCTTTACATCTGTTCCTAGTGATTGTAAGATGTATTCTTTAATTCCTTAGAAAATCAGATTTGTGCAACTTTCTTGTGGTAATCTAGAATGTAGGTCCTCAATATTTGATTAATGAGGGCTCATACCCCCAGTCATCAGTGGTTCTCAGTAACTAATAAACCGAGTATGGAACATGAATTGGACAGCTCTGTGTTCTGTGTAGTGGTCAGACCAGGTTACTGCAGATTAGCTGCAGCCACTTTTCTGCATACAGACTAGATATGTAATTTCACAAGCCATCAAAGACTGTTTAGAGGGTGATAATGAGGAGGAAATTGTGCTCCTCCATTGAAGGTTAAAGAGAACCCGTCATGCAAAATAACCCCCCTAAACTAAATAGATTTTCATACACTGCCATTAGAGAGCATTGCCTCTATCCCTTCATTGTCCCTCTACATGCCTGTAAACCTAAGCAATGAGGTCCTAAAGCTGTATGCAAATGACCTGTGAAATGTCCAATGAAGCATTAGCATATTCAAGCTGTCCACCTTATTCATGAGTGGGTGACACAGCCACACCCCCAGTGCATGACTGACAGCCTGTATAATGATGTGAGGCTGTTAATATGAGTGTGTGCTTGCTGGTGGCCACACCCCTGCAGCGTGTGTGCATGTGTGTGTACAGGAGAGATACAACAGCTCAGCAGCATGTTACAGCAGAAATGCCACAGTTCATGTGTAGCTGATGTCTGTGTCTCTCACCTGTATATTGGAGGATGCAGCACAGTCCAGCAGATGCAAGCACACACACTAGCAATGCTTTAGATATACTAACACAGACATGAGAGGGGGAAGGAGAGGGGGGGGGAGGGGGTAACAGGGGTGACAATCATGCCTCTGACCATGTGACCAGCTCATTTAATATAAATAATAAGATGTTTACAAATGAATTAATGTATGAAATAACTAGATAAAGGCTGGGATGGGATCCTTGTGAGCTGCTCCAACAGGTAGTAGTGACAGGACTAGTGACACAGACCTGATGACAGGTGTCATCAGCTGTACCAGACATGGATGGATGACTATACATTAAGCACATACGCCTGTGTAGTGCTTGTACTGCAGATCATGGTCACTCTGTTGTGCTGTCCGAGAGGTTGGACCTCCACAAAATCATTCTGTAGGCTCCTATGAAACCTCTTGTGAGTACTTACAGTACGATGCATCTTGTGAGTATTGACAGTAGGACGCGTCTAGTTGACATAGCATAGATGAAATAGCAACAAGCTCTGCGGCCAAGCATAGCGATGCCTGGAGTCCCTGCATGCTCTGTCATCCCTTTGCACGCGAGTGTTGATTACTTGCATTCCATTCATTTGTTCCATTAAAAATGTTGTAAAACAATGCAAAAACATGGAGGGGGGGGGGGGAGGGGGGGTATCATAGAAATGTTATTACGATACAGATTTTTTGGACCAAAATATAGAAAAAACTTGAGTATTAGAGGTCACCTGGTTAAATTAAATCTACCATCATGATAAACACTTAGATCAAGGCACCGTGACTGTGGTAATCTTAGATTTGTTATAATATGGCCTCCTTCCTTCTAAAATAGTTTTTTTTACTATTCTGCTAATAAGCCTGAGGGCTACTGGGGTGGTTCCCAGAGCCCCTTCAAGCTGCAGATTCGCAATCTGTTACAATGCATCCCCTCCCCCTGTTAATACTCGGCACTTGCCTCCCCCCATTTCTCCCTCACCCTGATGTAATCTCACTGTAGCACAGGAAGTTTCAGCACACAGTGTAGCAGCCTGTAAGTCTGCACAGAGGGGCTCTGGGAACCACCCCAGATATATAAGATTACCACAGTCAGTGTCTGGATGTCATTTTCTTTTAGGCTTTTTTTTTCCCCACAGCACTTAATCGCCAGCGCTCAGTTTCCTGCATTATCACAGGCTGCCATATTGGCTTGGATAGGCGCCCCTCATCGGATCAGCAAGTAGCGGTTTCTGTTGCTATCACAGTCAGAAGTCCGGGTATTTTTCATATGATGTTAAAATTACAATATACTGCAATACATTTCCAAAGTGTTCCAATATTTGCTGCAATTAGTGGTTACTATTATCCTTACATTGTTCTGTCCGTTATTACTTGTCTCTTTAACAATAGTGTTAAACGGCATGTGTGTACTACTTCTGTTCAGGTGTCTCCATCAGGCATGGTAGTCATGAGTAGTGTACAAATTGTCATTAACCTTTTTAGTTGGCCAATAAAAGGTATCAACAAATGAGGACTCAATTTGTAAATATTTAACCACTGGCCAACACAATACAAAGAATCTGTTGGCTTCTAAAGTCTCCAAGACACACAAGATAGTGGTGTACAATGCTCAAAAAAATAAAGGGAACACTTCAACTATTAACAATTAAATGACACTACTGTAAAATCATCCGTAAGTTATGATTGTGATTATTAATACAGGCAGTCCCCGGGTTACATACAGATAGGTCTGTAGGTTTGTTCTTAAGTTGAGTTGTATGTGTAAGTCGGAACTGTATATTTATCATTGTTACCAAGTCAGAACTTTTTTGGTCTCTGTGACAAATGGATTTTAAAAATGTTGGGTTGTCATAAGAATAATATTAACCCCTTAAGGCGGAGGGTTTTCCGGCTCATTTCTCGCTCTCCAACTTCAAAAAATCCATAATTTTTCATTTTTACGTGTACAGTTGTGTGGGGCTTATTTTGTGCGTAACAAATTTTACTTTCCGTAATATTATTTATTTTAACATGCGTGTACGCGAAGCTGAAAAAAAATTCAAATGTGGAAAAATTGAAAAAAAAAACGCACGTGCGTCACGTTCTTGTGGGCTCAGTTTTCATTTACGACTTCACTCTTCGCTCCAAATAACACGCCTACTTATTCTTGGTTCGGTGCGATCTCGGTGATGATACCAAATTTATAACAGGGTTTATTGTGTTTTAATACATTTCAAAAATTAAACGAATGTGTACACAAAAAGAAAAAAAAAATTTGCCATCTTCTGACGCTAATAACTTTTTTCATACTTTGGCGCACGGAGATGTGTGAGGGGTATTTTTTGCGAAATGAGGCGACGTTTTCATGCTACCATTTTGAGGTCTTGCGACATTTTGATCATTTTTTATTTCATTTTTTATGTTATGTAAAAAGGTGATTTGTGTAAAAGTCGCATTTCGGACATTGGGCGGCCATTCCGACCCGGAGGTCACCGCCGGCCGTAACCGTTTTTATATGTTGATAGATCGGGCATTTGGGAGCGGCGCGATACCTAATATGTCTGTGATTTTACTGTTTGTTAGTTTATATCGTTCTAGGGAAAGGGGGGGTGATTTGAACTTTTAATATTTATTAATTTTGTTATTTTTAAACTTTTTTTTTATTTTTTTTTTTACTATTTTTTAGACCATCTAGGTTACAATAACCCTAGATGATCAGATCGCTCCTTACATATACTGCCATATACAGTATTGCAATATATGGCGTTTTTGCAGGTCTTACATACAATGAGCCACTGGCTCATTGTAACGAACCTGCATAAAACAGTAGCCTCGTGTCAAGGAAGCACCCGAGGCTACCATGGTAACCGATCGCCGCCCCCCGATGACGTGTCGGGGGCGTGGCGATCGAAAAAAAAAGATGGCGGCGCCCGCGCGCCGCCGTTTTTAAAAGACGCCGCACGCTTGAGGGCGGGCTTTAGAGGTTAATAGCCGCCGATCGGTGCAAGCACCGACCCGAGGTTAGCGGTGGGGGTTTTGTGCAAAATGCAAAACCCCACCTCTGTATGAAGAGGACCAGCCCGTGGCCCTCTTCATACTTCCCTTATACCTCTGCGCCGTGAGCTCGGCCGCAGCAGGTTAAGGGGTTAAGACTAAAGCTTCATTACAGACACCTGTGATAACTGTTACAGCTAATCATTGTAGCCTAGGTCTAACGTACAATAAATTACCAATATCCAGAGGTCCATTTGTAACTAGGGGTTGTATGTGAGTGTTCTTAAGTAGGGGACCGCCTGTACTGTTAAAATGGAACCGAAAACAGGTGGACATGATTAAAACAAGACAACCCCTATAAAGTAGTTCTATATGTGGTGGCTGCAGACCATTTCACAGTCCTCATCCATTTTGGTTGTTATTTTGGTCACTTTTGCATTTTGTTATTGCTTTCGTATATAAGGCTGGAAAAAAGTCCATCAAGTCCAACCTTTAAGAATTAAATGTTTTATCCCCATAACCTGTGATATTTTTGCTCTCCAGAAAGTCATCCAGGCCTCTCTTGAACATGTACTAGAGTCCGCCATAAACAACTCCTGCGGACAGAGAGTTCCATAGTCTCACTGTCGTACAGTAAAGAATAGAGAGAGCGAGCACTAAAATGCTCGAGTGCTCGTATTCGAGACGAAACTTTTCCAGATGCTCGAGTGCTCGTCTCGAATAACGACCCACATTGAAGTCAATGGGAGACCCGAGCATTTTTCAGAGGGACCATGGTTCGGGAATAAAATGTGTTATTTAATTGAAAAAGAATGTCTTCTGATAAGTGATCAGATGTATGCAAACATATGCATCTATTCTACTGTTCCGCCGCGATATTATCTACAGACAAGTGTATAAGATGTGAAGAATAGAATAAAAACAGTGAACACAGGATCATTTAAGTGAAAAACACAGTGAAGAATACATGAAGAATGATTAACAGATGTTCGGCACATCTGCTTTGTCGGGAGATGCACTTGTCCCGGGATCCGTCCTCTTCTTCCAATGAAGTCTCCGCGATTGTCTCCCGCTGCGCGACCTGTGTCACTGCATGTGTCTCCCGCTGCGCGAGATGTGTATCCCGCTGGAAGCGATGTGTCTCCCTGCTGCGCGCGATGTGTCTCCCTGCTGCGCGCGATGTGTCCCCGTTCCGCGTGTATCTTCCGACAAGTAAGCAGATGTGCCGAACATCTGTACTCTATTCTTCACTGTGTTCTTCACTGTGTTTTTCACTTAAATGATCCTGTGGTCACTGTGTTCACTGTTTTTATTCTATTCTTCATTGTTCTTCACTGTGTTTGTTTAATTAAATGCTCGATCTCGAGCAGGGGAAATACTCGTCCGAGCAACGAGCCGTTTCGAGTACCTTAATACTCGAACGAGCATCAAGCTCGGACGAGTATACTCGCTCATCTCTAGTAAAGAACCTTTGTCTATGTTGATGGTAGAATCGCCTCTCCTCTTGGCGTAGAGGATGCCCCTATGTCCTGGTCACAGGCCTAGGTATAAAAAGATCTTTGGAGAGGTGTCTGCAACCCACAGAAGTTGCTCAGGTAGTGCATCACCTCCAGGGTGACACATCAATGTGAGCTGTGGCAAGAAGGCTAGATGGGTTTGTCACCACAGTGTCCATAATTGGCAAATTCAACGTTGATGTCTTGTGCTCTTCACGGATGAGAACAGGTTCACATTGAGCACATTTGAGTCTGGAGATAACATGGAGAACATTCTGCTTCCTTCAACATCCTCCAGCATGACCAGTTTGGCAGTGAGATAGTAGTGGTACCAGGATGAGACCTCAGACCCATTGTGAGACCATATGCAGATGCCTATTGTGTGTGAGCCGTTCCTGCATGATAATGGTAGTGATGCTATGGATTGGCCTGCCCATTCCTCAGACCTGAATCCAATCTAGCACATCTGGGACATCATGTCCCCTTACATGCGCCACAGTCTGCCTAGATCTGGGAAAAGATCCCTTAGGAGAACATCAGCCAGCTCATCGGGGACTGCCCCCAGTTGTAAGGAGGTCCTAAGGACACGTGGAGGCCTCACGCTACTGAGCCTCGTTTCCTAGTATTGAGGCATTTCCACTGAAGTTGGATCAGCCAGAAATATAATTTTCTTGAGTATCATTCCATATCCAGACCGCTATGGGATATTAATTTTTATTGATCATTTTTATGCTTTATTGTTCCCCTATGTAATGAATATTGAGCTGCAACTGGAATATTTCAATCATTGTGATTTAGAATGTGGAGTCTTAGAGTTCGGTAAAAAAAAAATTTGAGCAGTGTATTGTGTCACCTGGGAGCCTTCTCTCCCAAATCCCTCATACACATGTGGGAATTGGCAGAATTACAGGTACATTTGACTTTTTGTGTCCACACCTATGACTCCAAAGATCTGAATTTACATCTAATACATCAAAACTTCTCATTACAGAGTTCAGGTATTCAAAACCACACCAAATGCACATAAGGCCATACAATCTCTTAAGGCAAACATTGGCGGGAGTATGAATGGGTTGTTTGCACAATTGAGATTTATTTTTTTATTTTTTTTGGGGGGGGGGGGGAGGGGGGATGGGGTAAAGGTGTTAAAGCACGCAAAAATCATGCCATGCCATGCTAGAGCCACTAGCTATGAGGTTGGCGCCTAGTTATACATTGGGAACATGCATCAGGGTACAGGGGTATCAAGAGCAGCAGCCGGGGGCCTAGAGACAGCCGGGGCCTGGAATAACTGAGTGGCTGTCACGGTGCTTTGTATGGGAACCGGAGGGCTGTCCTACAGCCTGGCAGGTCTCCAGCGGGTGGTGTGTGCAAGAAATGATGAGGGAGAGGCTGCTATAGCGGTTCTCCCTGGGGCAACCCTTTGGTGTCTGGAGTATGTGTCCCAGTGTAGTGGATAGGGTGCCCGTGATGGTGACAGCCGTAGTAGCAGGGACCAGATGGAGGCAGACGTTGAACAAAAGTAACTTACAGTTCTTTATTGGAACCGACAGGAACAGTAGGTAACGTGCCTTGACAAAAAGGTAGAATGCTGGGGCTGCAGTTGGAGATGGAACCACAGGAATGGATCTCCAGTCTGGATGCAAGGGCAGGCTGGGAGGTAGCCGTGTCCTAGTAGGATGCTTCAGCTTGTCCGGGGTTGCTTCAGATATCACCCTTGAAGGTAGGATGATATCCCTTTCTCTCACTAACTAGCTCTTTAGAGCTGCTCAGGCAGGGAGCTGAGCTCTGGCTGCACTCTGACCAACTGGTCTGATCTGGTCTGTCTTACTGCACTGACTTTTTCACTCCAGACTAAAAAGTCTGACTCTTCTAAATGTCTCTAATCCACCAACTAGAACTTTCCTGACCCGGGTTTTATTACTCCCACTGGTCAGGTGGTGGTTCCTCCTCCAATCGCATCCCAGCTCACAGATACAATATATAACACATGTGATTGGTCAACACAAATTACATCACATAAAGAATTTACTGCTGCCTTACCAGGCAGACTCTACTGCTGCAGTGTTCCCCTGTGTTATGTAGTGACCTGCTGTGGGGTTGATCAGACCCTACACTGGCTGCAAGCTACATGGTGGGGCGTATTCGCAACAACCCCTCTGCCTTGCATCGGCAGGGGTGTTGCAGATGCCAGTCTTTATATATTTGCCGCTTCAGTAGGAATGGAGTGACAATCTCTTGATGATTGATGCTGTATCTTGTGGCCTATTTTTGTCCTGGAGATGGTGGTTGTGAAGTGGTTAAATAAGTCGCTCTCACAGGTGATGCCTTAAGCATAATTCTAATCTTAAAATGATGACCTCAGATTATGAGCTTTGTGTATGGGTTTCCGTGATGGAGCAGGGAGACGTGCAGCACTTTTGGTGAACTCTTGTATTTGCATGTTCTTCCTGTACATTGCGGGAGGCTCGGGATGACGGCCTTCTTATCACATAATGTTCTTCCTAGTATAACCACAACTAAATTATAGCTGGCAGCACAGAAAATAGATGGCGTGCAGTGCGGTAATTATTAGCCTCTTCCTATGTATATTGTAAGAAGAAACTTCACTTTGTAACTTCATTGTAAAAGGAGTATAACTACCAGGGAAGAATAGCAAGCCAAATCCAAGTGCAGACATGCAGAGCTAAACCAGTTAGGATAAGTTTTCATTTTTTTTGTTGAGAGGGAAAAACTTTTTCTACAGATTGTATTGTAATGTAGAAAGATTTTAACCACATGTCAGACAGTTCATTAAAGGGAACCTACCACCACAAATCTACCTATAAAGGTAGATTGGGTGGTAGGTGGATCAATGGGACGTGAGGATTAGCCCTTTTAAGGGCTAATCCTCACGTCCCAACACTTTTTTGTTAACTTTTATTAGAATTTATGCTAATTTCCTTATGCGGCTACTGGGGCGTGGAGTAGCCGCATCTGAGGTAGAGAGGCGGCTATCCACGCCCCGGAGTCTCTTTTCCCCTCCTACCACCCATCTCGGCGCGCAGCTCCGCGTAGCTGCGCGCCCTCGTCGGCGATTCTGCGCATGCGCAGAAGAGCAGGCCCGCGCCTGTTCGGACCAGTGACCGCAGCAGCGTGGGCCTGCTCTTACTGCGCATGGCAGACGGCAGGATCGCCGGATGAGGGCGCGCAGTACGCGGAGCTGCGCGCCGAAGATGGGTGAGTAGGAGGGGAGAAAGAGGCTACGGGGCGGGAGTAGCCGCCTCGTCTAACCTCAGATGCGGCTACTCCACGCCCCAGTAGCCGCATAATAAAATTAGCATAAAAGTCTAATAAAAGTTAACAAAAAAGTGTGGGGACGAGAGGATTAGCCCTTAAAAGGGCTATCCTCACGTCCCATTGGTCCACCTACCACCCAATCTACCTTTATAGGTAGATTTGTGGTGGTAGGTTCCCTTTAAGATCAATGCATTCATGATCTGTGCTGGGATCCTCCGGAGGGGGACACCTGGGGGCCACAGTGCATAACAAATAAGTCCATGGGAAAAACCAGATAAGCAGCATATTAAGGGTATTTAGGATGTTAGTTGTCTCAAATAGTGTTGTGTATGGATAGGGAAGGTGTGGGGCACAGGACAAAAGTAGCAGGTATGATTGAAGACCCGGGAAGGTGGGTGCTCTGCTCTCATTGGGCTCATTTGCAGCTGTGTGTCTGGTCCTAGGACCCCTGCTCTCAATGGAGAGTAGAAGCCCTGTGTGAAGCCAGAGCCATATTGTTAAAAAATGTGTAACGTGTTAAAGTGCCTCTTGATAACCCCGACACAAAATATGCTACAAAATTTGCCAGGAGTGGTGTGTGATTTGCTGGTAGAGTCATTCAGAAGTGTGAATGTAATGAAGAGCTGCACCTGTCGGAGTATCAAAAGTACCTACCTACCGGTGGTCCTGGTCATCCGGGGCCTGTGTGTGTGTAACCACTGCTACCAACAGTTAACCTTACAACGGTTTGGAGGTCTGTCTATTAGCCAAATGTCTTGTTGTAGCAGGCACCAAGAGGTACTCTACCCAAAAGTATCACGAGAGCCTTCCTATAGAGCATATAACAAGTCCCAGGATCTTATTACTACATACCTATATCTCAAATCATTTGAGGTATGTGCAGCAATTCTACCTTTCTAACTGTGTACATTATTTATTTTTGTCCAGTCTATATATGTCATCAAAAACATAATATGCATATTTTTCCTATGTTAATGATAATTGTACGTATTTCTTTTTAATAACATTTTTGAAATAACCTTTAGCCAAAAATTAGATGACCTGGAAGTTTTCTTAGCTCCCAGTCAATACAGTATATTGGACTTTGCTTTGAACTATTGGCTATCATGTTGTCTATGAGGGTTGATGTACAAATACAATTAGTTCTTTATGGTTATTGTCACTGATGGAGCACATTTATCTCTGGTTACATGGTTGTATATAAACAGATGCAGCTAAGTAGTTAACCAATTCATTATCCTGTAGATGCAGATGACTCATTTTAGATTTGGTGCTAGCAACCGGAGGCTGGTGACAAGTGTCCTGACTCTTCTTTCTATGTCTCATACGTAAATGCAGCAGCGCGTGTCCCCTGTGTGCGCTCTCCAGAGCTACGCAGGAAGGAGCAGCGGAAAAGTCTGGGTTTTTTTTTTTTAACCTTTTCCATTGCAATCTGAGAAAATTTGCTTAAACGTGTATCTGCTGTGAGCACAGGCTTTGTGATTCGATGCGTGATGTTTTTTTAGTCTTTCCTGTTTCTTGTTTTCCCCCAGGCACTGTGGCGCACAGATACTAGTTCCATTTTCGTTTCCTCAGATTCTTTGT
The DNA here is from genome assembly GCA_019512145.1 of Engystomops pustulosus. Taxonomy (NCBI): domain Eukaryota; kingdom Metazoa; phylum Chordata; class Amphibia; order Anura; family Leptodactylidae; genus Engystomops; species Engystomops pustulosus. The sequence goes on from CM033643.1 coordinate 41,827,627, forward strand.
ACATTGCATTACATTACACTTCCTCGCTTGCTCTTCTTAAACACTTGTGTTTCTTCATTTCAGGAACGTGAGCTTTGCCTACTGCCACCATGGAAATGAAAGGTAATGAGGATTGTTAATCTGTATCTGGATTATATTAATCTCCTTTCTAAGAACAGAATGGTTGTTAAGTGTTAATCAATTATATAACATTGTAATTGGGGTCGTTGATGACTGTAGATTAGTCTTTGCTGGAGTACACATGTGAATCTGTCTAGTGATGTGATGATACCTATAGGAGACCTGCATCTAAGTGATCTAATGAGTAGTAGCATTTGCTAGTCATGGATCACTCGAGGAGAATAGGCCCAGTCATGGACATCTAGCCTAAATCCTGACAGGACTCCTAGAATAGACGGCAGTGATAATGAGAGTCCTGATTACCCCACCCACTCAGGATGATTGACAGAGCTGTGTGTACACATAAAGCTGTCAATCTGTGGGTGTGGTAATCGGGTAACACTTAGCCGTCACTTTTTTTGCCTCAAATGTAAGGATAAACCAAGTGGATTCCTGGTGTACCCCCTAGAACGGAGCGCTCAGGTGGCAGCAGTGATGTTACTGTCCTCTTTATGCACATTTACATCACTGGGGACCTCCCAGAGCGTGCGATCAGTGGAGGATGGAGATGGATGCCAAACAATTGAATTCATCCCCTATAGGCTATGATGTGCAAAAAGCATAACTCTGCTTGCCAGTTTGTCTGTGGATACTTTCAGCATGTGTATACATAAAACCTGGTGTGAATGTAAGGCCCCTCCAGGCCGGCCGGAGAAGGCCAGGGGGAGCGCTCCGTACCCCTCGCCACTCCGTTGGGAGTCATGCAGGTGCTTTTGTATTTCCGGCATAAGAGAGAGCATGCTGTGTCTTTTTTCCGGCCACAATGCACTTGTATGGCGGTCATATGCTATCTAGTGCTATCTGGCATACAGCTACCATATACATTTGTGTGTAAGGGGTGCGTTCTCCTTGGACCATCATCCCCTTCATATAAATGGGCCAAAGCTGTAATACACCGCATTGCCGTGACTATATGAGGGACTGAGATAAACCTTGATGGGGCAGTAACACTTGTGGTGACCGTCTGATGGCGCAGCAACACATCAGGTGACATGGACAGCCTCTCTTAACCATAACCACATTTATAGGGATTTACTGTTTCTTTGTTTGTATGGCTCTTAAATGGATCTTTTTTTAATTTTTAGATGGAAACATTGGAAACGACCCAAATTCTGGTACTGGATACCCTCCTGCAACAAACCCAGGTCCAGGCTACCAAGCTCCAGGTTATCCACCTATGAATTATCCTGCTCCAGGATACCCACCAACTGCACCAGGCCCTTATGGATATGGACAGCCCCAACCTGGGGCTTATCAAGGTAAAATGTGGCTGCCGATCACATGACTTTGAATGCCTTTAAACTGCAAACCATTAATCCCTATCCCGGGTACGGCACTTTATCATTAATATGACATGGGTCGTGTTAGCTCAACTACCAACAAGCAAATCATCTAGAAAAAAAAAGGTAATAATGATCATGTTTTTGATGTTCAAAAACATCTAAAAATAGATACAAGGTTTGTTTCTACAAGTCCCTATTATCAAGAAGGTTCTTATCTCATGTATTAAACATTATAGTGTTGTTTCATTTAATAACTTAGTTGTCAAGTCCATTTTTTCTAGTTTGTTACTAATGCTGCTGGATTCGTCTACTGTAATTGCATAAAACATCCGGAAAAATGGCCTGGGTTTGTAAAATGAGTGTAATATCCTATGGATGGTGCAGCCGCTTTCCTAGGTAATCACTAATGGCCTGGATCCATACTTGGCTGTTAATGCTGGATTGTGGCTAAGGGATTGTATTTCCAATCTTCATACAGTAGATGCAATGCAATTATGTTTTATCTTCAATTACAGCAAGTGCTTTTCCTGGGAGTCTTCTCTTGTTAGTCTTTATCTACTTTGTTTTATAAAGCAATGATCTGTCAAATCTAAAGGACTTTTCCACTGGTGAGGAATGAATTCCAAACAGGATTTTTCTTCTGTATAGTCTTTAATGATACCTCTATATGGATACAGGTTTTGGGTTTCAAAGCTTTAATGGGGCCAGGGGTCGGTGTCTAAAAGCAGTGCTGTGCTAGTCATAGGATACACTTGTATATACGTTAGTCATGTTGTCCGTCACTAACCTAATGCGTGCAAGAATTTACAAAATGTATATTTAAAAAATTCTGTCTCGGGTTATGATGAGGAAACAGCTGAAAAAAAACCTAAAGGCGCAAACTCTCTGTCTGTTAACATATATGGGCTTAAAAATAAAAAAAAACTTCCCAGTAATTTTCATAGGCCCAAATTTATCAGACAGAAGGCAAAAGTGTTGTCTGTGTGTTGTAGTTTTCTTCATATACATTGGAATACAGTCTGTCAGTTGAATAGGAAAGTACCGTATTTTTCGGCCTATAAGGCGCACCAAAAATCCTTAAATTCTCTCAGAAATCAAAGGTGCGCCTTATAGGCCAGTGCGCCTTATATATGAAATTATACCGAAATGTGCTACAGACAAGATGTACTGACATTACCAGAGTGTTATAGCTCCATCCCCAGAAAATGTCCTGCACCTTCACACAGTATACAGGGTCCCTAGCTCCGGAATAGTGCCCTGGCACCACAACTAACATTGTGGCCATCCTGCCCTCCCCTAGCACGGAGAGACGGAGCTGCCATAGTGCCCACCACGAGGACAATCATCATCATCAGTAAGAAATCCCCCATACCTGAAAGCCCTGTAACAGGGGAAAGAGAAGGAGCCACAGGGAACCCCACAGGAATTAACACCTGGCTGAGGAGGGAAGGAGAAGGGTCAGAGGGAGACGCTAACCCCTGCTGCATCACCTGCATAACCCCCAGACAGCCCTACTCTGAGACGGAGCTCTCTGACACGCTGAAGACAGTTTACCGGGAAGTGTAGCTGGCTTGAACTGTGCACAGGTCTGCCACCGGTGGTCATTTTTAGGTACTGCATTTGATCCTGCGCCTTTACTCAGTGCGCCTTATATGCACTAGATGTCTTAGAGGCATTTATTAGAGGTGCGCCTTATACTCCAGTGCGCCTTATAGGCCGAAAAATACGGTACAGAGGACTGAGGGCATCGCTATGTGCTGTGCATATATATACATTTTCTTATTATAGGATCCTGTTGGTGATGAATGTCAAGGCAGGGCGTCCAATAATGTATTGCCTTTGCTGTGAAAGTGTGAATGCTGGACCGCAGGCTTGAATGCAATCGGACACATTTACTAAGGCCCTTACACCAGTTTTCTGTCGGCCTTTACACTTTCTTTTACGTGCAAACTGCTTGCACAGATATTTAAGAAGTGTCCGTGCCACGTATTTTATTACATATTTTATGTCGCGGCTGCAATGTTCTTCATACTACACAAATTTCGGCATTGAAATGGGCGTTCCTGTGCAAAGGAAGACCGTGCATATCATGCATAATCTGACAGAATTGTGTCACCAGCCCCATGTTAAAGGTGCACCAAAAAAAAGTTGGTGCAATGTGACGTGTTAATTCACCTACCATTAAGCATAGCTTAACCACGGACACTTAATCATAGATCAAGGCACAGTGTGGTAATATTCTTAGATTTATTAGCATTGGCCTCCTTTCTTCTTCTAAACCTAATTTTTAAAGTGTAGCTACTGGAGCTCCAATAACCTGCGTAGCAGACCCGTTCGGTTCTTTGGAGAGCTACAGGCTGTTACATTGTGCAGAAGCACCCCCCCCCCCTTCCTCCTGATGAGAAGCAGAAGGGAAGTTATATCTGTAGCTTGGAGGGGCTCGGGGAACCACCCCTTTAGCTCTTCAACCACAATAGCATAAATTGATAGATAAGAAGATTACTGCAGTCACGGTGCCTGGATCTATGGGTAAGTGTCCCTGGTTCATCATGATGGGTTTTGTGTATGGAAACTATCTGAAATTGAAACCTAGAATTTTTTTTTATGTATGTAATTGGAAATTCTAAAGATTTTTTTTTTTCTCAACTTTGATTTTTTAAATGAATTTTAGTTCCACCGGGCCAGCCAAACTACGGTCCACCGGGCCAGCCAAACTATGGTCCATATACAGGAGTCCCACCTGTTCAAAACCAGCCAATGGGTCCAGGTGGCCCACAATCTGCATGGATGCCCGCACCTCCTGCCGATCCCAACTGCCCACCAGGATTGGAATATCTGTGCCAGGTAACTTATGAGCCATATTTTGGACAGGGAGCTGCATCTGTTTGTTATATTGCATCTGAATGTACAAACTTTGAACATGTACATGTAACTTTGTTTTTTGTAAGTTCCACAATTCTGAAATGGGGATGTAAAACTGATCAGAATGACTTACTACTTGGCTCGCTAATGAATGCCAGAAGGATTTGTACTTTCTTATGGAATGTTGGTACAAATTGGCCGATATTTTTCCATTCCTTAATCCCAACTAGCATCTGATAAATCCTTGCTGATACGTTTACTGATTATTTTATTCTTTGGTTTTGGCAGATAGACCAACTTCTTGTACATCAACAAGTAGAGCTACTGGAAGGTAGGTTATACAGACCTCAATATACAGTATAGTAAGGGATAGTAAAGCAGCAATGTATTTCCATGTTTCACACTATTATAAGATTCTGATAAAACTTCTCTGAGCCCCTGTACAAAATATCGGAAACCTAATCCAGTCACACGTAGAAGCTTTCTTCAGAACAAACATGTCAAAACTTACAATACGTTGCGGTCTTTAGGTGTTAACCACAAATACTTTGGCATATTGACAACTTCAACTCGTTTGTCCTGAGAAAAGTTATATAGAAAAGTTGCCAGAGTTCTAAGCTTACTGTACTGTCCCAAATATTTTCTGTATATGGGGAACCTAATAGTCACTTGTATAACTGGACAGGACTTTAAACATCATAGACATCTCTGATGCAAGGACTCCCTGCAGAATCCACTACTGTAACCATGCATTTATTATGGATTAAGGATTTCTCTAATATGTCATTAGTCTCCACTCTGTAGTATCTGTGGTTTTTACACTACATAATTCAGCATTTAAGTAATATTAAGAGTCTTTTACATTAAAATGTAATAGTTTTAATGTTTTCCATGTTGCAAAGAACTATTATGTCTTCAGTACAGTTTTTATAGTCTGTACCCACATCAAGAGCACAGGGAAGATAACATGTAGCTACATAAAGTAGATTTCCTGTGTGATATATCTATATGTGTATATATATATATATATATATATCTGTCCTCATTAATACATTTTTAGTGCATTTTGATTTGTTCATCTTAAAGGACTTTACTGTATTTCTCAAACAAATAACGTCCTTGAAACAAAAACAGTGAACTGTCAAAAAGACCATATAATGCTGCAGCATTTATCTATAGGAACTGAAGCTGCCCTGTTTCTGGCTAATCACTTTAAGTATCTCCTCTGAGACTGATACTTGGTGAGAGGGTGTGTGGAAATTTGTGGTAACTTTCTGAGAAGCTGAACTGAAGTGACAACTACACAGGAGGGTCAAATTGGTGATGGAAAAATAAGAAAAGTTTTTTTATAATAAAAGTTAGAGATGGCAGGGTCCACCTATGTTTACAGAGGGACTTTCAGTCATTCCCACTTTCTCCCAATCACTTGGGGTAGTAGCAGTCAGACCCCCAGCATCCTTTCACTTATTCCCTATACTATGGACCCCTTTAACTTATTTACTGACTAGTAGTCTACATTTTCAGGCTGACGGGTGTATAAGTATATAGATTCTGTTTTGTACTTTCTTGCTCAACAAACCTGCCAAAACGACTTATGAGAACAACTGCTTTGCCCTTGCTTCACCCTATGTATGTTATAGGCAGATGCCATAAATGTTTCCCCTATACTGACATCCAGTAATAGGTCTAAATGACAATATATAGAGACATCACAATTATTGAAACCTGGATTGGACCCTTTCCCTAAGACAGGAAATAACTGCTGGCTGAAAGTCTTATCTAGTGTATATGGGAGGATTAAGGCCGCATTATTGTTACACAAATCTCTGAAAAAGTTTCCATTACAGAAGGTTTCCGCTGCCTCTTTGTCTGATTCTCTTGCTGTACAGAAATGGTTACTTCATGCCTGTGTTACCACTGTGATTTATCCCTGCGAGGACAAGGAGTAACTGATCTTTTTTTCTTTTTTTTATCATTTTTTCTTAAGCTTTCACCGGCTTTGAAACCAATAACAAATATGAAATAAAAAATAGCATGGGTCAGAGAGTGTACTTCGCAGCCGAACAAAACGATTGCTGTACAAGGATGTGCTGCGGAGCCGCGCGGTCATTTGCTATGACAATTGGTGATAACGCAGGTCGTGAAATAATCCGTCTCGTTCGACCTTACAGATGTTCTTCGTGCTTTTTCCCCTGCTGTCTGCAGAAAGTACGTATAAAAATATTTATTGTTTTAAGAGCATGCATTACTTCTGCAGACTCCAAACCAGTGGGGGCCGGGAAAGGAGTGACCCCCCCCAAAAGTGTACTTGCCCTACTTCCGATCACTGGCAATTCTGCCTTTCTGAAGCCATCAATGCAGCTGTGATTCCCTTTACTATGAATATTGGTCACAGCGGCATCAACACCTCCCCGTCCCTACAAGAACCATTAGTTCCATCTACATGTCCTGCATTTACAGCTGATGAATTTGGGGGTTAGCTGTTGGGTCCTGTGATCAAATATTGGTGGTCTTTCCTGCAGCTAGGAAAAGTCATTCATTTTTTAAGAAGATACCGTATGCTCTATGCCTATACTTTCTATCATATTTGTCATTTGTAATATTTCTTCTCTCCTCAGCTTGAAGTACAGGCTCCTCCTGGAAATGTAGTAGGTTATGTGAAACAGAACTGGCACCCATGTCTACCCAAATTCACTATACAGAATGACCGAGAGGAGGATATTCTAAAACTGCATGGGCCCTGCATCCCCTGTAGCTGCTGTTCAGATGTGAACTTTGAGGTATTTCATGTCCATGTGAATTTTATGATTATATTGGGGAGTGGGAAGCTTTATCATCTCAGTGCAGATCATAAAACGAGAAAGAGTCTGACATCCACTGCTAAAGTTGGGCCCTATCCACATGATAAGCCTACCTTGCTGATCAGTGAGGGTCTCGGTGATGAGAACACCACAGATAACAAACACGAGGAGTACCTCTGTCGGACCCCTCGTTGCTCCATCAGACTAATGGAGGAGATAGCCACATGTGACCGTTCTGCTCCATTAATCTCTATGGAGCTGACAGAAATTGCCGAGCGCTGCGCTCACCGATCTCAGAGCTGAATGGAGCAGAACGGTCATGCACGGCCGCCTGCTTCATTAGGCTGACGGAGCGATGAGGGGTTGACGGAGGTACGTGGAACCCCATTGGACCCCTATTTTTCGTGATCTGGGATGGACCTAACTTTTGTTTGTGGGGAAACCCCTTTAAGAATGGAGTGCCACTCAAACATTATTCACAAGGTCTTAATTGTGGCCTTGATTTGGCCGCATAAACTGCAGCCAGATCACAGCCATAATAAAAGTCTATGGGAACCTGGCCACAATGCGGTGTCTGGGCTGTCAAAAGAGTGGGGAGGGGTGAGTAGCGGTCACTTCCCCTCCCTTCTCTACCCGGCCGTGTGCTACACCCAGGAGTAGGCAGATGCAAAAGAATGGACAAAAATCATTGAACAAGGATAGGAATTGTGTAGCTCTGCGTAATTTGTGTGCACCATACAAATAAAGGAATGAATAATAATAATAATAATAATATCTTTGGTCGGTTTCTCTGGCAACCTGACTTTAAGTGCAAGGCTTGGAAGACTGTCTACATGGTTCTGCCTATAACTCCTCCTGTTGGTTTTTACAATTTTCTTACTATTCTTCGTAGCTGAAGTCACTTGACGAGAGCTCTGTAGTTGGAAGGATTTCTAAACAATGGTCTGGCGTTGCAAAGGAGTATTTTACAGATGCTGACAACTTTGGGGTTCAGTTCCCCATGGACCTTGATGTCAAGATGAAAGCTGTTGTTCTTGGTGCTCTATTCCTTATTGTAAGTTGTTTTTTTGTTTTTTTTTTAAGTTTGTGGGGTTTTTTTTGTTGTGGTTTAATAATTGCCTTTAGGAGCTGATTCCTGGAAGAAAATGACTATTGTCGACATTCCATGGTTTGTTGCAGAATAGATAAGGAGGAGTTTTAAAGGACACCTGTCATCAGGTCTCTGTCACTATTTCTGTCACCACTACCTGTTGGAGCAGCTCACAAGGATCCCATCCCAGCCTTTATCTAGTTATTTCATACATTAATCATTATAAAATCATCTATTCTTTATTATATAAATGAGGCTGGTCACATGGTCAGAGGCAGTGATGTCACCCCTGTTACCCCTCCCCTCTCCTCCCCCTGCTCATGTCTGTGTTTAATATGCTGACAACTTTGGGGTTCAGTTCCCCATGGACCTTGATGTCAAGTTGATAGCTGTAGTTTTTTTTTTTTTTTTTTTTTTTATGTTTTGTGGGGTTTTTTTTTTGTTGTGTTTTAATAATTGCCTTTAGGAGCTGATTCCTGGAAGGAAATGAGTATTGTCGACATTCCATGGTTTGTTGCAGAATAGATAAGGAGGAGTTTTAATATACCATTTTAGCCATCCATTGACAGTACATTGCCCCCTACTGGTTGGTCAGTTTTAACAAATTCAGTTTAGTTACTGTGCAACATTCTGATACTGTATTCTGTAGGATGTAAAATCATTTTCTTATCCTTTTTTTTTTCCCACAGGATTTCATGTTTTTTGAAACCAGTGGAGAGAAACACTAGAAGGGAAAGATGAACAAAGAATAAAAAGACCACCTGGAAGTCCTGTCTTTTTAGTTTTTATGTAAATTTTTTTTGTTTAGTTTTTTTTAATCCATGTTTTAAATTTTTATTGCAATGTATTTTATATATTCATAAATCACACTGCAGTCTTGGAATATTTGCAGTTGAGGGTGTTTTGGATTTTCGAAAAAAATGTATCATCTGGAGAAACACACAAATCTAACGTGCAGAATGTTAGATTTGTCTGTACCTATATTATGATGAGCCATGTGACATATGACATATGAGGTTGGAAATAAAATTTCCTTTGAAGTCCTCTCCATCCTGCTAAAAGGCCTTGTCTGTGCTGACCAAACCTTCAGGGCTTATGATTTCCTATGAGAATATTCTGTAGATGTGAAATTTACTAAAAATTTCTGTTGTATCATAAATATTTTTTTATTGTACAATGTTGTGGTTTTTGCCATTTCAGTTTTCACTTTTATAATTGTTTTTAATAACTTTGCCTTGAAGCAAGTCTACCTCCTATATAATTCCATAAAATGAATGTATGCTTGCCCAGTTGCAGAAATAGAAGACGGCCCAACACTACCCCATTGTTCTTTCCTCATCTCTTTGGTGGCCCCTGCCAGTCTTACAGCAAGTTGGTCATTGACCTCAGCACTGATGCCTTCATGTCCTGGCACTAGGCATGTAAAGGGAAATGGGGTGGCATGGAATTTAGCGGATAACTAATGACTAATGCACATTTAAGACAACCTCTAAAATGTAAATTGTTGATTTTTTTTAAGTTAACCGGTCACCAGGAATGTCATTTTAACTGGTGACATGTTCCGTTACCCTATGCTATGCTTCTGTCAGCATTCTGAATCATTTTAGTTCTTTATAAAACTTTATTTCAGATTACCTGGCTCCCTGCCAGCAGAATGTGGTGAGTCCCAGGAGCGGGGGGGGGGGGAAGCTGCAGCAGTCTCTTCATGCATTCTTCCACTACTTTACTCTGTCCCTGTGCTTGCTCAATGCCCCCACTTTCTACAAGCTGCTTGCAGGGGGCTAGGTCATGTGAAATAAAGTTTTAGAAAGTACTGAAATGATTCAGAATGCTGACCAAGGCATTTTTTTTAAAAAAAAATCTGCATAGGATATTGGAACCTGACACAAGCTAAAAATGACAAAAATGGTCCTGGTGACCGGTTCCCTTTAAGATCCTTGTGCCAAAAATATAAAGGAAATTTAGAAAAGCCATTCACTACATATAAGATTGTCACCAGGTTCAAATAAGGAGGGATGAAGCTAAAGTTAAAAAAATGCAATTTGGTGCAAATAAAACTAAAGCCGTATAATATAGTCTTATAATTATCTCTTTTTGGAACAAATCCTGGTATTGATGATAAATATATTTGAGCATTGAAGCTGCCCAGTGTGAATAATCCTCTATTTCTTGTCTAGTACTAATTTGGGTGATTAAATGGCATTTATCTGCAAATTTTAAAGTACAAACTGTGAACTCTATGCATGAATATCCTACATAATCTGCTATTGTTGTTCAAAAGTTGTGTTCTCTTCATTTCTGTTACCAGAGGTCCTTAACCTGTGGTTTTGGAATATTGCAAACCCCTGCTTTGTTACCTGCCAGATAAGTCCTGAGTGTCAACTCCAGTGATACCTGCTTTATTACATTTGTAATTTAATCTATAAATTAAAATGTTACGCTCTCCACAATTTGTGTATTGACACTTCTGACTTGAATTTGGATCCCCAATACCAGAGTGTTGAATATGCTTTGGGGGTATAAAAGGTTGGGGACTTCAGCCTTCTCTTAGGACAGTTGCACACAGGAAAGTTTGGTCAAACCAGCTTGGATATATTATCTAAACCCAGTACAGCTGAACTGACATGGTGGTCCCCATTTAGCTTTACAGGCTGTCCCCAAAATCTACCATCAAAATCAAGCATGGGTAGTCCAGGGACACTGGATCCAGGCACTGTGACTGTGGTAATCCATGGCCTCCTTCCTGCTAAAATAAACGTCAACATATGTTAATGAGCCCTAGGGGGTGTTTCCAGAGCCCCTCGGTGATTTCTTTTTTACTGGTTATTACAATCAGCAGAACATGGGGGGGGGGGGGGGGGGGGCCCTGCTCTGCTCATTGTAACAGCCTGTGAAAGGCATCAGTGAGGAGCTCTGGAAACCAAACTCCTCAGGCATCATTTTGAAAGTTTGCTTTAGAAGGAAGGAGGCCATGGATAACAAATACAAGCAGATTACCACAGTAACAGTGCCTGGATCTATGAGTAAGTGTCCCTGGTTTATCATGCTGGATTTTGTTGGTAGATTTTCTTTAAGAACACCCAACTTACAGATGACTCCTAGCTACAGCAATCTCAATGCTGGTGATTTACGCCCCAGGCTGCAATGACAAACTGACAGAATTACATTTTTTGACAAACAAATTCCACTTTAAGAGGTTGTGCAGAGTTTCTTCTAAAACCGGCGCCACACGCCATGATTAGTCTCTGATGTTGCATGTAAGCTTCAGTCATACAACTGAGCTGCAATACTGCCCCAAACCATGGACAGATGTGGCACTGTCTATCCTGTACATAACCCGGGACTGCCTGTACTTGGTTTGGAATACTAATTCAGCCCATACACAGACCAAGTTTGTTGGACCAAATTTGCCCTTGTGCAGCCGCCCTTATACTGTGCCTAAAGTCTATGCTTTATTCTAGCTTGTCCAAAAAACTGTAGAGCAAAGTAAGCCCTTATGTGCTGAACTTTGTAGTCTTTTCTAAACTTTGTATCTGGAATATCATCAATGTTCACATCCTGTCAATGTTAGGCAGCTGTTTTTAACATCTTACGGTGCTCCTACCTTAGATAGTCACAATTACATAATCTTTTGAAAAACTTTTAATACTTCTTTTTTAAACCAGTTTTTTTTTACCTCTTTTTAATCTCACATTGACATGAGACAGACTCCCTCAGGACGAAGTACATTAATGTGCTTTAGTTTTATTTTTAATTATGTAAAAAATGTTAAGGTTTAGACAGCAGTACTGCAGGGCTCTGTTCTCTGTCTCTAATATGAATTTATAGTTTTAGTTTTCTGTATATATGATAGAACACATCACAGACTATTTCATGCATTCATATAGGTGATATTAAGAGCATGACTTCTGTGATCCTTATTTCTATCCAAAAGTTCTTCCATAATTAATTTTTATATTTTTTTTCTTTTTAGTCCTGAATAGTTGCCTATAGATTGTCAGAAGGTTAGGATGACCATGCATGGAATCCTTAATAATACGACCAGGGAGAGACAAACACATTAAAAGTACACGTATGCACCCACATCTTCTTGGTAATGAATCATTAACGTGGTGTTCCAATTTCGGCAAATAAATGTTTTTGTTTGAATAATGAAAAGTTATTATCCAAGATACTCGCTGCATCAATTCCTCACTGTTTTCTAGATCTCCGCTTGCTGTCATTCTGTTGAAAACTTCTACATGTATTTTCAGTTGACAGAAATCTGACAATGGTCACAGCTAATTGTAACCCATTGCTTTGATTACGCTGTGATATTAACGAGATGTGCTCCTGTGTGACCATGGACAGAGTTTCATAGTAAACCTTCCAGCTTTCTATACAATGACAGCAAGCAGAGATCTAGAAACCTTACAGGAATTTGATACAGAAAGTGTATTTGAAAATTGTATCATTTTTCATATTACAAACAATAACATTAATTTGTGGAAATGGCAATATCCTTTTAAGCCTCTCGGAGTCGCCTTCTACTGGAAAATGTGTCTATACGCATTCAATGTTTTTAGGGAGATCCCTCTGTATTCTCCTCTCTAATGATTGTATATGAAGGAATTTTAGACAACTGATGGACATCTATGTAAGACCCCATACAGAACTCCTTTATAACACCAAGTTTTAAAAAAAAATTGTAAGGTTTCATTGTTGCATACATTTTGATCTCCTTCAAAAGAAATGTATTTATTTTTTTATTTTCTTCTCTACAACTGGGGCATTTTCATGCGCAATCATTCCAGTCTGTTATTACAGTATCTCTTTCCAAAACTGCACCAATATCTGTTTCTGTCCTCCTGTTACTCACATGTGTGATATTACTGAAGTGTTTCATAGCAAATGCACAGAATTTACACTCGCGAAGCAGAGGTTGACAAATGGTGATTTGTCAATGATATGGGGAAGCGATTTCAATGTGTTATCTGTGGTTTCCCACAGGACTAGGACATCTTCTATGTTTCCCCATTACAATGTACAATGCACTTTATGAACCACTTAAGTACAGTCCGTTCAGGGTTTTTATCTTGTGTCATTGACAAGTGAAGTGCCTAAAGAACATTGGTGTCCATCTCTTCATTCAACTGCAGAGGATTTTCTATATAAAGTATTTAATCTCTATGGTCTATGAAGTGTATATAGTCTGTAGAAATATATAACACTTTGTATAAAACGTGTAACCATATAATAAATGTGTGCGTTATAATCCAAGCTGCCAACATGAAATGTGTCTGATTTACTATGGCTTATAGTGATGTCTTCTTGTAGCATGTGTAGTAGGCAGAGATGCCATTGCATAAGGACGGTTTGCTGCTGGTTTCATGAGAATTACATCATCATGGATGGTATATAGAAAGCATTTTCATCGGGTGGAATATGAAAGAATAACCAGAAGTTGTCAAGTGTCAGCCCACAGTAGTTTATCATGTACCCGTCATCTAAAAATGTCAGTCTCTGCTCAAGAACGCTAGATAGTCCCAAATTCGATAAATGTGTACATCTAATGTCCACAATCTGAAGTAGAAACTCACAAAAGAGTACCTTTAAAATAGAAAAGCTACAGACGCGCTACATCTCCTCCGGACCTCGGGCAGAGACTGTAGAGTTAGGGCTCATTCACATGAACGCAGTGGGAACAGATATGCGGCCGTACCATTTTCAGCCGCATATGACGTCTATGTCGCCTGGTCACGATGCGGTGAGCACACGTCCCATTGTAACAGTGTATGGGGAAACATAGGACATGTCCTATATATCGCCGTGTTACTACACCAGCCGCTCACTTCTCTATGGAGAGAGGAGGGGGAGCAGCACTCCCCAGCGTGCGACTATGTTTGCCCGGGCTACATTGTGTGAATGTACCCTTTAAGCATACCCTCCACTGCCAGAGTCGCTTTAAGGGTATATTCTCATGTTGTATGTTCACCCAGGCCGCAGCTGCTCACGACTCAGCATAGATTACATAGTGACCGGGCGCCATAGATGGCAATGGGGACCGATACGGAGCCGCAACTTTTGCGTCCGCATATTGGTCCCCATTACGTTCATGTGAATGAGCCCAAAGTAGTTAAAGTGTGAAATTTAAAATGTATCCAAAAATTGCAGCGTTCTGGAGCTTTATCGGTGAGAATACAAGACTAATGGGGCACTTTGTTTTTCATATTTGTGCCAAATTTTGCAACTGTTCCACTCGACTAGCAAAGTTAGACGAACAAGAATTTTTCAGTGTTGCACCTTACTTTAAAATCCATTAGAAAGTTGCAGTTAGGCCACATTCACACTGCCGTTGCCCGCCCGTACCGTAGCAGGCAACGGCAGTGCACGGGGAGAGGAGGAAGGGTGAGTGCAGCTCACCCCCGCCCCTCTCCATAGGGATACACGGCGCATGGCGCCGTATTACAGGTAAAGATTGGACAGGTCCTATCTTTTTCCCGGGTACGGTGCCGCACGTGTGCTGCACCGTACCGCTCCCTTAGGGTGCCGTGCGCCCATTGCCGTCTATGGAGGACGTATATCAGCCGTATATACGTTCTCCATACGGTAGTGTGAATGTAGCCTTATGGCGCAAAAAAACTCCAGTTCCTATGAGACACAGTCAAAACATAACAAGAAGAATTGCAATGATATGGTTGCAGAAGAATTAGCAGCTTTTATGCAACTTTTAAAAAAAAACACAAGTCCGAATCCCAGAAAAAGGGAGGGGGAAAGAAACAAAAATGCCCTGATTAAAGATAAATGACCCTAAAAGCCTCTTGAAGTGTAACCCAATTTGTCACTCAAGCGTTGTACTAGCAGGGCACATCTTATACTCACCATCAGTAACAGATGTAAGTATAGTGACCCCTTGTGGCCACACAACAAAGTGTTTGGGAAAAGTGATTTGGAACATGATTAAGTAAGTGTCTGGTACAGATGGTAGGTGGCCGTACTGATTCTGTAAATATGTATCATATACCTCTGAACTTTAGATACTGAGAAAACATCATTTTTTAAAGTTACATAAATTCGGTATCTCTGTGGTTGTAATGACCCAAAGAAAAATACAGGAAATCTGTTATTTGAACCGTACAGTGAAAGACATAAAAACAAAGCCTGTAAGAAAATGGTGCAACTGTGGTTTTTTGGAAATCATTAAATACCGTCACTAGAAAGTACAATTTGTCCCTCAAAAAAAAGGTGTGGCCTTTGAAAGTGGGAGGGCCGTTTATTATTTATATAAATTCGCCCGATTTCAAAAACAAACAGAAATTTTCTAGATTGTTTGTTTCTTTTTGCTCTTTTTTTCACCAAAAGCCTGTCCATGTCCTTTCCTTAGGATCAATGTCTCCCAGGCGTTGTCTATGACTTATTGATGGCCTATTCTTAGGAACGGTCATCTAGCGCACAGTAATGACTTTACCAGGACAGACCATAAATATTAACCCCGTACCGACATGTGATGTAATAGTACATCACATGCCGGGTGCGGGTGCATGGGGAGGGCTCACAGGCTGAGCCCTCTCCATAGCCGGTAAGACTTTGCTGGATATTGGAGCAAAGGCTTCCCGCTAACACCCACAATCGTTGCCAGCACTGACCGCAGTTGTTTTCCCGCCATCTTGCCAAGGTTCGCCGCTCCCTCTGACGTCATCGGGGAGCGGCGATCCCTTGCCATGAAGACCCATCTTCCGAAGACCCGAGGCTGCTTCGTGTTAACCCTTTCATTACAATGTACTATCAGCACATTGTAATAAATGAGGAGGAAAATCCCCATATACTGCCATACTGTAGTATGATAATATATGGAAGGATCGATCAGACAACCCAGGTTTAAAGTACCCTAAGGAATCTTAAAAATAGTAAAAATAAAAAAAAATTATAATCAAAAAACATAAAAATTCAAATCACCCCCCTTTCCCAAGAACTGATATAAATATAAATAAACAGTAAAAATCATAAACACATCAGGTATCGTCGCGTCCGAAAATTCCCGATCTATCAAAATATTATACCCATTTATCACTGCATTTAACCCCGTAACGGAAATTTGCGTCCAAAGTCGAAAATTGCACTTTTCTGCCATTTAAAAAAATATAAAAAATTCTATAAAAAGTGATCACAATGTTGTACAGTCCTAAAAATTAACATTGTAAACGTCATCAAAAGTAGCAAAAAAACTAAACCTCCCAAAGCTCTGTACACTAAAGTATAAAAAAAAGTTAATAGCGCCAGAAGGCGGCAAAATCCCCCCCAAAATTTTTGTACAGGAGGTTTTAATTTTTGTAAATGTATGAAAACATTATAAAACCTATACAAATTTTGTATCCCCATAATTGTACTGACCCAAAGAATAAAGTAGACATGTCAATTGGGGTGTACAGTGAACTCCGTAAAATCCAAGCCCACAAGAATACGGCGCAAATACGTTTTTTTCACCAATTTCACTGCATTTGGAATTTTTTACCCGCTTCCTAGTACAGAGCATGGAATATTAAATACCACCGTTTTGAATTGTCATTTGTTACGCAGAAAATTAGCCATAACACAGCTCTGTACATGGAAAAATAAAAAAGTTCTAGATTTTTGAAGGTGGGGAGTGAAAAATGAAAACGTCAAAACGAAAAAGGGCATCGGCGGGAAGGGGTTAAGGTCTTTAAAGCGGCTCAGGGTATGAAAAAAGAAACACATATTTGGCCTACTCACCCAATTCTTGGTTTTCGAGTGTTTCCTGTCGTGAGATCAGCTCTATCCAATAAGTGGCCTCCTAGAACCAGGGGACAAAACAGGAAGTGAAGTCCCCAGGAAAATGGACTCCATGGATGAAACAGGTCCCATGACTCCTCTGGAAAATCAATATAAGAAAAAAAGACATGTGTCATGAATAAGAATCCATATATCATATGGGAAATTCCAACCTTTATTATTAATCAAAACATGTATACATAAACATAGGCCAGATACAAAAGTACATTTTAAATGTGAACACCGATGTCCATGGTATGGGAGGCGGAGGTGACCTGAATCCTGTTTACATTCCAGCACAGTGTTTTTTAAGCTGCCAACTTTTTTTTATACAATGAAGAAACTTGAATTATATCCGGTTAACAAAAATCAATTTTTCTATAATGCTACTGCCTGTAGATATTCTGTTCTGTTCATTCCTTCTCAGAAGGTCCAATTACTTTGTGCAGTAGCAATGGGGATGGAGGGGGCTCTGCCTGTGAGCCCTCTCCGTGCCTGCTTCTCTTCGGTGAGCTATAATAGTACGGCGTGCATTGGGAAGGGGTAAAGGCATGATGTAAAATTTTCTCAATTGGTTATTTAAGGACAGAAAACACTGATTGTAATTATTTTGCTATATAAATATAAATTTGCTATTTTATAAGACTTATTATAGGAATTATTTATTCGCATTACTGAAAACTTCATACTCCTCCACGGTTGAAAATACTCCTCAAAAAATGGTGATGGAAGTATTGTTACCCTTCAAGAAAAATGTAACTACAACATCTGGATAAGGCCAATTCTAAATACTGTGGAGGGCAGACGGAAGGTTTCGGAGACTTCTTCTCACTAGCTGTAAATGAAGCCATAAAATCAGCAAAAGAAGATGGATTTTTTTTATGGGGGAGGGGGGGTGTTAATAATCCATTAAAAATGTTTTTGTTTCTGTTGTGGTTTATGGGACAACCCCTTTATGTCATTGAAACTTGATAAAAATCCTCATCCTGTCATTGCTTATTCTTGTGTTTCCATGCATCACAGCCCTCACACGTCTTGAAAGCAGATACCACCAACATGACAGTCACTAGGAAGAGCTTCACCTACAGGATAGTCGTAGACCAAGAGCTTGGTGGATGAGGTATGTAACAGTGTGTATGCAGTGATGTGCTGAGGAAGACAATATATTTCCTTCTTTATATCCTTACGCTCCACTGTATTGTGTCATAAAAACTCATCCCAAGCTACAGGCAATCCTCGGGTTACGTACAGGATCGGTTCTTTAGGTTTGAAGTTGAATTTGTATGTAAGTCGGAACTGTATATTTTATCATTGTTACTCCGCCCAAAATATTTTGTGGTCTCTGTGACAATTGGATTTTAAAACATTTGGGTTATCATAAGAATCAGGATTAACAATAAAGCTTCATTACAGACACCTTTGATAACTGTTATAGCTGTTTATTGTAGCCTAAGGCTAAAGTACAGTAAATCACCAACATCCAGAGGTCTGTTTGTAACTACTGGTTGTATGTCGGGTGTTCTTATGTAGGGGACCGCCTGTATTTATAGGGTGCGAATGTAAAAATTAAATACAACCAATATAATTTCATAAGAAGACACCAACCAAGATAGCTGAAAACCTTGCTATCCCTTGTAACCTGGTCAGTGCATTAGTGACACAGTAGTGATGTTAGCCTGTATTTACGGTACTCTTCTCAGACAGGAGATGGTGGGAGATAGGATTTAATTGAGTCCAGATACAATGGACACATATCTGAGGATTTTTAATAATTGTTTTTGGGTGTCACTATGTTTTGGAGAGTGTCTTTTGACATTGTCTGTATCATTCATTCCCACCTTACACCTAAAACATTTTTTTATGATACAGTACTTAATGATGGAGAATTATTCCAAAGTCCTTACATTTCTAATAAAGCGTGTGTTTGATAATTGTATAAAGGATTATTTTTAAAAAAACTAAACTTATTGAAAACAGTTTAAATTTGAGCTGTCACCCCTTCTATTAAATGTGAGAATAACTTGTCACTCCTTAGTAGATAAATAAAAGCAATACTTTTTATTCAGGTGAATATGGAACGGCAATCCAAACAATAAACGCAATGTTTATGTCTATATGTGTCAGACCTTCATCAGGCACAGACTGCAAGGTATAAGGAAGTAGAAGATGCGGTACTATGACATCTATGGTGGGGCATGAACACCCACTGGAGAAAGCAGCAGAAACCCGTGCTTGATGAAGGTCTGATGTATATAGACCAAAACGCTGCATTTATTGTTTTGGATTGCCATTCCATATTCAATTGAATAAAAGTATTGCTTTGAAAAATTTTTTTTACTACGGAGTGCCAAGTTATGGCGTTATGATCCAGATAGCGTTATAACCTACTTGATGGGATAATCAATGTTGTTAGTCATGTAATATCTACACTGCCCCTTGGAATTCCTCAAGAAATATTGTATATACTCGAGTATAAGCAGAGGTACCTAATTTTATCTTTTTTAATTTTACCTAAATTTATAAGCCTAGGGTGAGAAATACATTGGTCACAGCCGCCACCCAGTATATAGCCAGCCAGCCCATATCCCCTAGTATACAGCCAGCAGCCCCCAGTATATAGCCTGCCCCCTTCCCCCTAAAAAATTAACATTGTACTCACCTTTCCAACACCCCACAGGTCCTCTTCTTGCTTAGGAAGCTCTGACGCCTCTTCGGGTCCTTCAACTCCTCTTTGGGTCTCACCCGGCAGACACAATGGCTTCAGCTGCTTTCCAAAGTCATTGTTTGTGCGCCGAAGAGGTACCGAATAGGAGCCAAAGGATCCAAAGCGGCGCTGGAGATTCTGAAGCAAGAAGAAGACATGAGGGGGGTGTCGGAAAGGGGAGTACAGTGATAATTTTTTTATAGATTAGTTAGGTTTTATAGCACAAAAAGTATAATAGTAATAATCTCCCACTAATTATCTAATTTTGACACTTTTTAGTCTCTGTAAACCGACTTCCAGAGAAAACCTCCCAACATAGAGATGTGACTGCTGTAGCCATAGGGACTATCTGGGGATCAATAAGGTGTTATTTCTTTTAATTATTATTTCATGTATTCATCATTTATTTATGCCAAAATTTTACATTGAATATCTAGTGTGTACAGTTAGCCAGTTATGTATTTTTTTTACTAAGAAAGAATAGACAGACTGACACTGGATTCATAAAGTAAATGGAATAAAATTGTTTTTTTTTTATCAGGTTCAAATAAAAAAACATATAAAAATGGATACAAATATTTGGGCCGCAGACAATTTACATAAGACCATATTCATCTATCAATTCTGTAATAGACCACTTGATAATATATGACATTAATCCATAGACTTTGTATGTGATCCCATGATTTATTACATTTGTATGAAAAATCAATACAGAACTTTTAAAATAATTCCATACCTTGCGGCTGCTCGCCATCTGTTGTTACTGACATGAGGATTCCTGTTACTGGCACGGATGCTTCATAAATAATGCAAAGTATAATAAATATTTTATCTGAGGGATGTCCTTTACCTTCTGTGTGAAGTGGCTTAATATATTTACAATATATTATATGTACAATATCTACAGCATAAAAGTGTTATAATTAATATTCATTTATTTCTTTTCCTCTTAGGGCCATTTCTTATTGTGGAAATGGAGCAGAATGGTGAGCACATGACTTTTCTCATAGACTGTTTCATTCACATCTACTGCATATACAGGACTCCAATGACAATAGATATACCAATGATAAATTATTCATTGGTGGGAGAACTACTGTTCTCATAACCAGTAAATACTCTATGGGGCACATGTGTCCCTTTTCATGGTGCTTGGTGCACCTAAAAAAGTCTCCTTTCAAAGTTGGCCATTGTCTAGTCTTCTGCAGTGTTCGCTGAGTTATCACCAGTTTCCAGATGTGAAAAGTGCGACTTTTTAAAAAAGCCGCAAAAAAAATCACAAATTTTTGTGCAAATCTACTGCTGACCCTGACCAGGTATAGAAATTAGAATAAAAAACAATGATGTTTTGTTTTAAAAAGTTGCAAGTTCACTAAAGAACAAACACCACATGTATCGATAAGGAAAAATTGCTAAGATACGGACGCTCACAGATCAGCTTTTTGTCGCCTATCCTGTGGATATCAAAAATATGCTAAGTTACTGTGTGATTAAAGTATTTCCTATATTTTATAGGTGTTGCTGGACAGACCAATTATGGTTTTTATGGTGAAGGTTCGGCTTTTCAGAATCAACCACCACCATCAGGGGATTTTGGAAGTGCATGGATGTCAGCTCCCCCAGAACTACCCAACTGTCCACCAGGAGTAGAATATCTTAGTCAGGTGGGAAAGTTATGATTCTTATGCCTGTAGCTTAATCTAAGTGCTATTAATATAAATTCCTCCTTAAATGAGTATATACTCAAGATAGCAAATAACAAAAAAACAGCATTTCAGTGATATAATTCCAACCTGTCTCTATCAGTCCTGGTGTACACAATTTTGGTTGCCCCTGGACCCGACCCTGTAACTTCTGAGTTTAGGGTCGGCAGACATCTTGCTCTTCTGTCTGCACTGAGCTGCTCCCTGCCGCCAGCCCCCACCCCCGCAGATGGACAATCTATTCGTTTAAAATACTGCATGTTATTACTTGACATTGTGCCCATACAATATCAGCACTGCCAAGCACATATTCATGTAAGGCACAGTGTACATAAAATAGTTCTAGCAAAAGTTGTAGTAAATATAAATTCACTGTAACAATAATAAATCAAAAACATAAGAAAGAAGGGGAGTAAAATGAAGACTAAAATTCCATTTGGTAAAGGTGAAAAATATAGACTTTATTAGTTACATTGTGAATAATAAAAACATGTATAACGAATAAAAAGGAGGATGGCTACAGGAGACAGAAATTCATGTGGACCAGGGCCTATAAGGTACAGGAAATAGGTGCTTTCTCAACTCGCCGGTCTTTCTCAACCCGCCCCTTGAGAAAGACCGGCGGGTTGAAACGCGCGTTGGGGCATTTCCAGCGACCAGGTAACTATGAGTAGAGGTTTTGCATTTACAGCTGTGTGAAATGTACAGGGCTAATGACTAGATTGGTCACCTGATTATGTACAGGCGGTCCCCTACTTAAGAACACCCGACTTACATACGACCCCTAGTTACAAACGGACCCCTGGAATTTGGTGATTTACTGTACTTTAGTCCTAGGCTACAATGATCAGCTATAACAGTTATGAATGATGTCTGCAATTAAGCTTTAGTGTTAATCCTGGTTCTTATGGCAGTCCAACATTTTTAAAATTCAATTGTCACAGAGACCCAAAAATTTTTGGCTGGGTTTACAATTATAAAATATACAGTTCCGACTTACATACAAATTCAACTTAAGAACAAACCTACAGACCCTATCTTGTACGTAACCCAGGGACTGCCTGTATATGTAATTACTATCTCACCGCTGTTAACTACTTGGGCACAATCATTGCTGTAACTCATTCATTGAGTCTTGTTACCGGCATGCCTTTTACTTTGTAGCACCTATTTCCTGTACCTCATAGGCCCTGGTCCACATGAATTTCTGTCTCCTGTAGCCATCCTCCTTTTTATTCGTTATACATGTTTTTATTATTCACAATGTAACTAATAAAGTCTATATTTTTCACCTTTACCAAATGGAATTTTAGTCTTCATTTTACTCCCCTTCTTTCTTATGTTTTTGATCTATAATATAATAATAATAATAATAATCTTTATTTATATAGCGCCATCAAATTCCGTAGCGCTTTACAAATCATAGGGGACATATACAACTATATTACATTACAAAGAACAAACAGTCATATGGAACAATAGGAGTGAGGGCCCTGCTCACAAGAGCTTACAGACTATGAGGATGAGGGGGTGACACAAGAGCTTACAGACTATGAGGATGAGGGGGTGACACAAGAGGTTGTATAATGGTCCAGCCATTCTTCATAAGGGACCAATATAAAATAATTTAATAAATAATTTACTAAACAACGATGTTGCTGCTTGAACCAGCCATCAGCCGCCATCTTATTTACAGGGTCCTAGGTGAAAAAGACTGCAGAGAAGCCTGGAGCTTGGTATATATCTGCTGTTTGCCAGATAACAGATGGGAGATAGGACATAGGATGGATTAGTAAAGGGAGAGTTGACATTTCAAGCAGTTAGCGAGTGTGATAGGCTTGCCTAAAGAGATGGGTTTTAAGAGCACGTTTGAAGCTTTGGAGGGTGGGTATTAGTCTGAGAGTCTGGGGAAGGGCATTCCAGAGAATTGGTGCAACTCGGGAGAAGTCCTGGAGACGTACATGAGAGGTTCGAATTAAGGTAGAGATTAATCTAATGTCACTGGCAGATCGAAGAGCGGGTGTAGGACGATAGACTGAAATGAGAGAAGAGAGATAGGGAGGTGCAGCATTATTCAGAGCTTTGTGGATGAGGGTTATTATTTTAAAGTGAATACGGAAAGAGACAGGCAGCCAGTGCAGTGATTGGCACAAACTGGAGGCATCCGTGTAGCGTTTGGCCTGAAAGACGAGCCTGGCTGCTGCATTAAGAATAGATTGAAGAGGAGAGAGTTTAGAGAGTGGAAGACCGATTGTTATATATGGGGATAAAGTAAATCCTCCTGGCACAACATTCTCCATACAGGTATTGGTGTGTTGTCACCTTGCTAATATATTTTCACTTAGGTTACCACGTTTATACACTTTTTTGATCACTGTAACAATAGATGAGTAGACTGTTGTGACTCTCTTGTTTGTACTATTTTCAGTAAAGAGGTGGAAGAAATTTCTAAAAAACTGTTTAAAATGTACTGTTTATTTTGTTAAACAAAAGGTACTAGTATGGGTACTAGTATAAAACACACACTAATACAAACATGTGGGGCAATTTATCATGGCTTCTATGCCAGTTTTCTGGTGTAGAAGCAGTGGAATGATCACAAATTCTGGGCAGTACAAGAATTTGCAATTAAAATTGTGAATATGCCACCTCCACGACATGTGAAGGGACGCAGCAACTCTGTGCCTGTCATGTGCTTGCGTTCTTTTGCAAAACCAGCTAACAAAAGTTTTTACGCCAAACTACACCATGTCCGACTTTGCATAGTTTTGCTCGCTCCCCGCATTGCCCACCAGATACATCTAGAGGCCGAAGCGCCTTGGCCACTATCATAAGTCTTCAACATGTACAGCACCATACAGAACGAGGGTCAGCTGCATTTCAAGCATGACCGAGGCATTTAAGGGGCTTCTCATGTGGATCCGACACCCCCCTCCTCCGCAGCACTTACCTGGGGGGGAGGGGGGGGTTCCGATCCTCTGCTGGCAGCCTAGTCTGCCAGTGCCCTGGGGCTGCATGATCTAATGCGCATCAAGCTTAGTGGATTACATAGCACAGTGTTATACATCTGTATTGCACTGTGTAAGCTCTATCAGAAGATCACTTGTCAGGCAACATGTCAGGAAAAATAAAAAAATGTTATAACAATAAATTGAGTTTTTTTTAAATAAAATGAAATAATAAAAGAAAGTGAAAGTCCCCCAGACAACACAATTCCCTATATAAAACTAATAAAAACACTTTGGTGTCCCTGCATCTGTAACAATATGTACAATAAATCATCTTCATAATTGGACCTGCTCGGTGAAAGCTGTTAAAAAAAATTGCTTTACAAACAATGCTCTAAAAAGTGATCATAAAAAGTTACAAGCAGAAAAATGGTATCACTGAAAAGAACAACTTGTCACACTAAAGATAAGCCCACTAACAGCTCTGTCAAAGTTAAGCCACTGCAAAAATTGGCGATACTAAAACAAATGCAATTTTTTCTGTTTTAGTTTTTGTTCAGTAAAATATATATATATACAGGCGTTCCCCTACTTAAGAACACTCGACTTACATCCGACCCCTAGTTACAAACGGACCACTGGATATTGGTAATGTATTGTACTTTAGTCCTAGACTACAACAATCAACTATAACAGTTATCACAGGTGTCTGTAATGAAGCTTTATTGTTAACTTGATTATTATGACAACCCAACATTTTTAAAATCCAATTGTCACAGAGACCAAAAAAGTTCTGGCTGGGGTTACAGTGATAAATTATACAGTTCCGACTTACATACAAATTCAACTTAAGAACAAACCTACAGACCCTATCTTGTATGTAACTCGGGGACTGCCTGTAATATATTATTTTTATGCTACAGTTAACGCCCCCCAAAAAAGGCTAAAATTCCGAAACAAGAATTGCTGATTTTATATTCTCTATACATTAACCCCTTAGCGCTCTGCGCCGTAGCTGTACTGCGCAGCTTCCGACGATTAGCGCTCAGCGCAGTACAGCAACGGCGCAGAGACGATGCCGGTTCAGCGCTGCACAGCAGCCGAACCGGCATCGTTAGCCGCGGGATTTCAGCGGTAATCTACCGCTGACATCCCCGGCTAACACCCGCGGTCGGAGTGGGCTCCGATCGCGGGTGTTTAACCCGTTAAATGCCGCGGTCAACGCGACCGCGGCATTTAACATGCCTTCTGGGGTGCAGCCTCAGAGGCATCCATGCATGCTGCCCCTGCTGTTTCCTGTCCATTTCCGTGGTGTTTCCATCCTTTTCTGAGGTTCCCAGGTGTTTGGCCAAGCTTCCCTGTGCAGAGCCTTGGTCCCCTTGAAAAATGCTCGAGTCTCCCATTGACTTCAATGGGGTTCGTTATTCGAGACGAGCACTCGAGCATCGGGAAAAGTTCGTCTCGAATAACGAGTACCCGAGCATTTTAGTGCTCGCTCATCTCTAGTTATAACCATTGTGAGACACTGAAGGGGTTAACTGTGGATGGGCGGTATGTTTCCCCTAGGTTTTGCTATTATGCAAGGCCTTAGTGCTGAGGTTTGTGTCCAGCACCTTGGACACAGGTGGTGGGAACAGCCCAATCAGCCTAATAAAACCGCTCAGCAGAGCTGGAAGTGTTGTCTCTCTGGAAGGAGGCTGGATAGCACGCAGCCTTGACCTCTGTGCCTGGAGCAGCAAAAGTGTTTTTGTTAGTGGTGAGTCAGAGAACCATTGTTTAGTTAGCACCCTGACGGGTAGGATATTATTTTGTTTTGATGCCTGAATGTTAAGGCTGTTTTATTTTGTTCCTGCTGAAATAAACACAGGCTAGACCTGTTTTGGACTGTACTTTGGTGTCACTGTCGTGAACTGCATCACAGCACCCCGCTACCACGGTCTCTACTGGGCCAAATCTCCCACACCATATAAAGAGACGCAGGTCAGAATCTAAAAAATGGGACTGAGCCTTAAGCTGTAAAATGGCTGCGTCCTTAAGGGGTTAAAGAATTAATAAAATCACATCAAAAAGCTATAGGCCCACTTAAATTAAGTTTTTTTGAAGTGCACCTTTAAGCCCTTATTTGTCCAGATTTTTTTTAAAAATAAAGATTCTATAGCCTATTAACCCCTTCCCGCGCCATAATAGAACTGTGCGGAGGGAAGTGACTTGCCAACACTGTTCAGACACAGTGATCTGGGCAAGATGGTGGATGTTCCTGACAAACATCCATTTTGCCCTGTGGGCCAGAAGGGTTTTGTCACCCCCCAGTTCATGATTGCTGCTATTGGCTACTCAATGCAGATCGACCAATAGCAGCACTTTTACTTATAACATCATTAATACCGATCAACATCTCTGTAGAAAGTAAAAGTTAAGTTAAAGCAGGCATATGGCAATGTTAGTTATCAAGTTATTTTGGTGATATGACTAACTTTCCAAAAAAGTTGAAAATTTTGAATTTGGTGTAACATCCCCTAGAGGAAGCGAGGGCGACCACCATTCTTTTTGATTGCCTTATGATGAAAAAATCAAGATTGGAACAGTTGTTTTACAACATTGGTGTCATTGCGTATGGTTAATGGTAACTCAGTCCTATATACTTGAATGGGTATTTATGTTGTAGATGGTATTAGGATTATATACGGTAGAAGTAGGTATTCCTATTGGTATTAATTATATGAAAGAAACATTATCTGCAACCTCAGATGATCAACAACATGTAACAGATTCCACAGTGTCATTAATTTTTATCAAAAATAAAGCCACCCCCCTCCCTCCCCCATGGCAATAACTTGTGGAATCACCTTTAACAGTAATTACTTGAAGTTATAGTTTTCTATGTAATGTCATTGTCTATCCAATTTTTACTTTAAAGGGGTATTCACACCGGCAAATTAATGTTACAGTTTTTATGATGAAAAATAATACATTTTTTTAATATACTTTCTGTATCAATTCCTCACTGTTTTCTAGATCTCTGCTTGCTGTCACTCTGTAGAAAGCTTCTATGTTTACTTCCAGTGGACAGAAATCTGACCATGGTCACACAGGTGCAAGGCTCATTAATATCATAGAGATGTGGAATGTGGGTTATAACGAGCCGTGCACCTGTGCCACCATGGTCAGATTTCTGTCCACTGGAAGTGACATAGAAGCTTTATATAGAAGGACAGCACGTATATTGGAAATTTGTATAACTTTTCATTATTCAACAATTACTTTTTGAAATGGGAATAACCCTTAAATAATAATAAATATTTCTAAAGCACCATCATATTCCGCAGTTCTTTACAGGTCATGGGATACCACATACAAACATACTAAGACATTACCGAGTAATAACATGGTCATATGCAATACATTTTCTGCACTAGGACACAGACATGGTGGTCTCATCCATCCTGTTCTTCTTCCTTGTAGTCTCCTCATTGATGACAATTCTTCTCCATCAGGTAGAGAACATCATGGAAACTTCCCCCAGCCATGACTTATCACTGCAGAATTTGCCACCTTGGTGGCTTCTGGATAACATCTACAAACTTAGGCTACATTCACACACATGTATGGGGGACGTATATACGGCCGACGTATATACGGCCGATATACGTCCCCCATACACTCCTATGGGCTCGCGGCCCTGTACGGGAGCGGTACGGTGCAGCACACGTGGCACCGTACCGGTCCGTAGCACAGGAAAAGATAGGACATGTCCTATCTTTTCCCGTATTACGGCGCCGTGCCCTGTATCTCCCTATGGACAGGGGCAGCGCTCATCCCCTGCTCCTCTCCGCAGGGCCGATGTATGCATGCCGTACTACGGTACGGCGGGCATACATTGTGTGAATGTAGCCTTAGTCCCTAAAAAAATCACAGCTATTGACGGCCAGGACAAAGCCCCAGGATGGAAGGCGCGGGTGGTGCCCTAGTCAATCAACTCGCCTACCCTTTGTCCTGTCCCTGGCAGTAGCTGAGTAACACAATCCTCTATATTGATGTCAGGAGCTCAGCACAGGACCTCCAGCATGTACCATGTTCACCTTTTTACCAAACCTCTATAGGCCCCTCTTTCTCCAGGCTGCGTCTCGAAGACCCCTTTTCCTGTAGCCCGCACCTCCAGATCCCACTTACTCTCCATCATATACCTCCATATCCACAACTTTCTCTAGCCTGCCCAATTTATTTCTCTTTTAAATAGATTCTCCTCTCCTTTTCTTCAGCTACAAGAAGAGGTACTTCCCTGCTATACCTAAACGTACTCCTATGATGCTGATGATCATTTGGTCCTGAGATCAGTGCAGACAGATCCCCTGGATCTACATGTAAATGCAATTTTGTTTTTGTAAATGCATATTGGTTTTATTGTGAAGGCGTCCGCCCCAGGCATGAGAAGCAGGCCCTAACGGTTAGGGCCTGCTTCTCATGTAATGTGCTACCCCTGTAATGTGCTCATGTAATGTGCTACCCCTATGTTAATGTCCCGCCCCCGTCCTTGTGTTTCTGTCCCTGTGTAATGTGCTCCCCCTGTGTTAATGTCCCTGTGTAATGTGCTGCCGCTGTGTTAATGTCCCGCCCCCGTCCCTGTGTTTCTGCCCCCTGCTTACCTGTCCGGCGCCACGTTGGTCCGCCCACCTTCTGCAACTCCTCCGGTTCCTCCAGGCTGCAATGCGCGCTGCTCGTCACGTGACTGAGTAAAGGGAGGACGCTCGGGGTAATTTAGTAGTAAAGGGAGGCCGCTAGGGGTATTTTAATTGTAAAGGGAGGCCGCTAGGGGTATTTTAGTAGTAAAGGGAGGCCGCTAGGGGTATTTTAGTGGTAAAGGGAGGCGCTAGGGGTTTTTAGTAGTAAAGGGAGGCCGCTGCGGTATTTTAGTAGTAAAGGAGGCGCTGGGGGTATTTTAAGTAAAGGGAGGCGGTAGGGGTATTTTAAGTATAAAGGGAGCGCTAGGGTATTTTAGATAAAGGGAGGCCGCTAGGGGTATTTAGTAGTAAAGGGCGGCCGCTAGGGGTTATTTTAGTAGAAAGGGGGGCTCCGCTAGGGGTATTTTAGTAGTAAAGGGAGGCCGCTAGGGGTTATTTTTAGTAGTAAAGGGAGGCCGCTAGGGGTATTTAGTAGTAAGGAGGCGCTAGGGGTATTTTAGTAGTATAAAAGGGGCCGTAGGGGTATTTTGTAGTAAAGGAGGCCGCTAGGGTTATTTTAGTAGTAAAGGGAGGCCGCTAGGGTATTTAGTAGTAAAGGGAGGAGCCGCTAGGGGTATTTTAGTAGTAAAGGGAGGCGCTGCTAGGGGTATTTTAGTAGTAAAGGGAGGCCGCTAGGGGTTTATTTAGTAGAAGGGAGGGCGCTAGGGTATTGTAGTAGGGAGCCCTAGGGTATTAGTAGTAAAGGAGGCCGTAGGGTTTTTTAGTAGTAAACGGAGGCCGCTAGGGGTATTTTTAGTAGTAAACGGAGGCCGCTAGGGTATTTTAGTAGTAAAGGAAGGCCGCTAGGGGTATTTTAGTAGTAAATGCAGGCCGCTGCTGGACATGTTATTAATAAGGGGAGGCCGCTGCTGGACATGTTATTACAAAATTAGGTTTTTCCTAAAGGTGACACAGCACCCGAGTTATGCTCGTTTTTTTGGCGAATTTTGACACACCTAGCTCAAAAGGTTGCCCATCACTGCCCTAACCTTTTCCTTGTCCCGACCCCATGTAGCTAATATATATTCATTGTACTATGCTGTAAAACCTTGTTATAATAAGTCATAACATTTTCTTTTTATCTTTTTTTTATCTTTATCTTACTTTTTACAGATTGATCAACTTATAATTCATCAACAGACAGAACTACTGGAAGGTATTTGATAAGATATTATATACAGTATGTCCACCTTATCCTAGTCCACCTAGTGTTGTATAACCATTAAATATAGTGGAAGGGTGCCTTGTTGTAACTGATCTCAAAAGTGCCACACAGTATGGCATGAAACAGGCCTAGTAGGAGTGCAGGAGACACACGCAAAATCAGTATGAGCAATCAGCAAGTCTAAATCAGGGAAAAGCAACCTAAAAGGTAACTAGCATAATAGAGGCAACACGCAAAAACAGAGTTTGAGTTAAAACAGGAGAATCAGTCAACCTCTTAATTTTGCAGCCAACAGGAGCAGTTTAGTTCTTGGTACCTACAATCAAAGAATAGACACTGGGCAGTCTTAAGGACAGATGTGTAGGATGAGGGCGTATTACACAAAAAATGTTCCTTTAAGGTGCTACTTGAAGCCATCACACTGCATCCAACTCTATATACACGACTAGTACTTTTTCCATGTACTTGTTTGCTAATATTGCTTCATCCATGCAGATTTTTAGGAGAACAGGAGGCCACAATATGAGTGAGGATGGAGGACAGAGGGACACAATATGTGTGAGATAGAGGACAGATGGCCACAATATGAGGGAGATAGATGGCAGGAGATGACAATATGAGGGGATGGAGGACAGAGGGACACAATATCAGGGAGATAGATGACAGGAGGCCAGGTAGGACAAGAAGCCACATTATGAGGAGGATGGAGGACAGGGAGCACAATGGGAAGAAGAGAAAGAGATGGGTCACATTGTTGGAGAGAGGGGCTATAATGTACGGACATTAAAGAGAGGGGGGTCACAATGAGGGGGAAAGTAGAGGGGGGTAGAAGTTCAGAAAGTTAGGGCATAATAAGTTTGAGGAGATAAATAAAAGGTAGAATAAAATAAGGGGGGGGCATTATATTTTGCAGAGTTGCATTAAGGGAACACATATGGGTCTGTGGCAGGGTTAAATACAGGAAGGGGGACCATTAGGGACGATAGTATAATATGGGGGTGGTACCATGGGCATGGTTTAAAGTAAAGGGAAGAGGCTTTTTATCTCTTTCCCTAGCCCAAAATTTGAGAAGTATGCATGTATTTTGTTAATTATAATTCACAGTTCTGTCACATTCGATCCCCGTTTATTTCACTTGGTGGAGCTATTTTCCCTTTGAAAGAAATGTTATAACAGGTTTGTGACATCTAAATCACATAGACAAACAATGTAGCAATGTTCTGTTAGTAAAGTTAGTAGACCCAGTATATCTTCATGAATATTTACCGTATAGTTAGCTCGGATAATGATCTTTATTTATATAGCATCATCATATTCTGCAGCGCTTTACAAATCATATAGGACATATACAAATATAATATTACATTACAGTAATGTACAAACAGTCATATGGAACAATAGGAGTGAGGGCCCTGCTCGCAAGAGCTTACAGTCTATGAGATAGGGTATTTTTATAACCCTTCCACAAGGAAGAATGTTAATGCCTGGAAGACCAAGCCCTATTTTTCAAAAATGGTCACTTTATCCGGTAATACCTCTAGTAGGCTTTAACTTACCCAGGTGTTTTTGTGACAGTTTTTTTGTGACACGTGCTTCAAGGAAGTGGGAGATTTTTAAAATCACCCAATTATTCTATTAACTTCACCCGTCAAGTTATTCAAAACAGCTTGTAGGAATGTATATGTATACTATATGTATATGTATACAGTGTCAGGCTTCAGGGGTAGTGGACCCACTGGACCACCACTGACGATGATGTAAGCAGACAACTGGGACCGGAATCTAAGTGGTACCCGGTTTTCACCAGAGTCTCCTCCAAAGCCAGTTTAACTTTCTGTGGCGTTGTACCACCAGGTTGTTCCACTGGTGCAACTTTGGCCGCGGTGGCATCCAAGGCGAGGTAAAGTGATGTTGAGCAGAATCGTAGTCGGGGACAGGCAGGAGGTCAGGACGGGCAGCACGGGATCAGAGTCAGGGATGTAGTAATAGGTCAAGGCAGGCAGCAGAGGAGCGTAGTCAGGAACGGAACTGGAACTAAGCTGATGTCCTAAGTAATGTTCATTGTTAAAAAGTATTCTAAGTTCGCAAGTAAGCTCTGGTCTCCTGATGTCCCTGGTGACCGGGCCTCCTGATGTATCTGGTGACCCGGCCTCCTGATCTATCTGGTGACCCGGCCTCCTCATCCATCTGGTGACCCGGCCTCCTGATCTATCTGGTGACCCGGCCTCCTGATCTATCTGGTGACCCGGCCTCCTGATCTATCTGGTGACCCGGCCTCCTGATCTATCTGGTGACCCGGCCTCCTGATCTATCTGGTGGCCATAATGCCGTAAAATTGAGCCATAACCTGCAAACTTTAAGTCTTGAAAGGAATTCTGTGGACCATCCCACTCTACAGCCAACTGCACCCACCTTAATTGCAATTACTGGCAGTTTACTTGTAATTGTGATTATTTCAGAACTTGTATCCGATAAATCTGGATCCCCATAAATCTCCCCCATAGAGTCTGTCCTATATTTTCTACTAAGAACTTCTTCTACACGCTATTTTACTACCTTCTCCATGGTATCGTTGTAACATTATTTTTTGTTTTAGTCATCACAGGATATGAAACAAACAACAAATATGAAATAAAAAACAGCATGGGTCAGCGGGTATACTTTGCGGCAGAAGAAACCAGTTGCTGCAATCGATTTTTTTGTGGAACAGCTCGATCTTTTGCTATAGTGATTACTGATAACAGAGGCCAAGAAGTGATACGATTATTAAGACCTCTGAGATGTAGCTGCTGTCTCACTCCTTGCTGCCTGCAAAAAGTAAGTATAGGGGGATACAAAAGTTTATACATTGTGTCAGGGAAATATCCCCATATCTCGATGTGATGGTGGTCCAAATCATTTTATAGTACCTTCACATGTTTGAGAGAATTCCAATTTATTTAGGTTGCAGACAGTTTTTATAGGTTCTTGAGACAAAGGAACCTACTGACCATGCCCACATTCCAATAGCCTCTGAAAGATGATCTGTATACTTGGGGGGGATGGAACTAGAAGAACAGATTCAAAATGGGAGTCTCGTTGTAGTTTCTATACGTGGATATGTCACAGGTACTTGTGATGACCCTTCAAAAGATTACCCTTCAGGTTAGACACATCAGAACCATCTCATCACCTGGGTGCAGGTCCTCTGCTCTAGCTACTTTAGGTTCTGGAACTGAAACAGATACTTGGTTATGCACCTAAGAAAAATGTATCTGCAGGTTTTGGACACCCCACCAATTCTCTATGACACCTCTGGACAACCTTAGGGAAGTATATGTTCATCCATGGGGCAATTCTAAAAACAACCTCAGTAGGTGAAAAGCCTTTTTAATCCCTAGAGCTCTCGTCAACTATATTACTGCCCCAATAGGGATTATTACTTTAGTCTCTAGAATAAGTGGACTAACATATTCCTCGATCCCTGGCTGTGGTCTTTACAGTTGCTTTAGTTACAGGATAAGGTTCAGATTACCCAGAAAAGAGGTCCACACACACAAGTATATGGTCGTAGCTACTTACCTTTGGTAGCTGTACTTAGCCAATCTGCAACCTCTGGAAGGGGTAAAGCGGCTTCGGAGTGTATATATGAGGGTCTTCACTACTCTCCCTACATTGTACTAAGCACATATAAACATACTTGTGTAAATGGACAGTAGCAAAAGTGAATCTAAGTGATACTCCATACTTATCCACCACGGAGCATATAGAGTCTTAGACTGGTGTCTCACCCTGTGGGTGCACTGAACCATCATAGGGTAAAGGGCCCTTGGCAGACATTGCTTGTCACCTTTTTGCCATAGTCCACTCTCCATCCATGGGGTCCCAGTGTTACTCCAGTCTTGCTTCCTCACCTGTGAAGCCAGTTTCTATATAGACAGGAGTATAGATAACCGTACTGGGCCAGCGAGGGTCACGGACTGTACTGATCCAGGCTCCTTTCCCCTAGGCTTTCTGGTAACCAGTATGGTCACTTCATGTGTTATAGCTTTATAGCTTTTACCTTCTACTGTGGACCTTTATGTAACACTAAGGCCTCTATCAGCTATTTCAAAGTCTCATAGTTGTTGATAAACTTACTATATGAAGTTAGAAATCATAAGGAATCCCAAAAGACTCACATTCTTCCCCTCTGCTCCTTTACCCCCCTCCATCAGTGCCTTCACCTCCGCCTCCTGTACAGACAGGTAGGTTAGGAGTGGTTCTGCTGCTGTTACCTCATGTTGTGTGACCGCTGCACATCTGATGTAGAATTAACCTCATTCCTGGTTTCTAAAGCCATCTACAAAAAACTCAAAATGCAGATTAATGATATACAGGCGGTCCCCTACTTAAGAACACTCGACTTACAGACGACCCCTAGTTACAAACGGACCTCTGGATATTGGTCATTTATTGTACTTTAGTCCTAGGCTACAATAATCAGCTATAACAGTTATCACAGGTGTCTGTAATGAAGCTTTAGTGTTAAAATTGATTCTTATGACAATCCAACTTACATACAAACTCAACTTAAGAACAAACCTACAGACCCTATCTTGTATGTAACCCGGGGACTGCCTGTATTCAGTTTTGACATTACAAAAAGGTAACTGGTTCATTAATCATTAAGATAATAGAAAATTTTAAATACAACCCGTCTACCTCATGTCTCCCCCCTTTGAATCTAGCGAAAATAGTGGAGCTGGATTCAATACATCATGAAGAGGGAACATTATAACCAAGGTTTCTAGTCATGAAGAGGTGAAATAGTATCAGGATAGTCCAAAACTACTACAGAAGCTTTTTATACACAGGCAGCAGTAGGATACAAAACCAAGAAGGATCCAGGTTGTCATGTTACACACGATCCGCAGTTTCCGGCCTGTGTCCTCTCCTCTGAGGAGCTTGGCTTAAACTTAAATGAGAACAATAGAAAGTCAACAATATACTCCAGAAAAAACACAGTTTTGGGACCAATGCCGATGTATAATAGGAGACATACAGCATACAAATACCTTAGATCTTATTATAACCTATACAGTCATACTGGTGGCACATGCTTGGGGGCACATACTGGGGGACAGCGTTACTTAGCAGAAGCATCACTAGAGACAGTGATGTAGGAGGCTTCTAGGGATGTTATAACTTCTGCCTAAAAAGCTCCTAATAATAATCACCGTCATAGCTGCTGAATAGGACTAATAGTATGGGATCATAGGGAGGTTTTACTCCTGGTTAAAACAATAAAATTACAGATGTTGCACCGAATCAATCCCAAAATCTGCCATGGGCCATGAGGGTTATCATGAACACACATTCTCATTGTTCCTCTCTTCTCTTAACATTCCAACATGTGCTCCCCCCCCCCTCCTGTGTTCACTGAGACAAGGGGGGGAGGCAGCCCCCTCCTTCTCCCTGTGGTGTCTGTAGTACTAGGTGTCCCAGCATACCAAGAGAACAAAGAAGGAATCTAACACACCATTGTAACATCTAAGTTCACTCCATCATCCTACACAAATTGCAAAAACTTTTGACCACACCCTTCAAACTTTAGGTGCATTATAAAGTGTTACACTACATGTCTGATGTTATTAAACATAAATCACAAGGTGTCTCAGGTCCAAGCCTACAATGAACAATATCCACAATTGTGTGCTGTGCTTTCCTCACATCTGGTAACTCTGATGAAATACCACTAGCACTACACATGATATAGGCAAAACACATATGTATCTTTGCCATAATCTGCAGGACTGTATAATGGAATAAACTCATAGAACATCTACAGTATCTGGCAAGGGTCAGCTCAGGGAATCCAATTGGGACTGCACAACCGTCCAGGAGCTCTCCCCACAGAAGACCAAAATCCGTAACAAATATGTTACTACCCGGGTTTTTGGACTTTGAAGTTCTGAGAGGTGACTCTTAGATAAGCAGCACAGTCTCCTACATTTATTCCCTGGGTACTATATCTTAGTTGTCCTTTATAGTTACAGCAATACAGCTAAATACAGCTGAGCGGCGTGTGGGTGCAAATCCAAAGATCTTTAGGCAATGCATTATTCCCCATACCACTGCTCTATTAAAGTATATCAAAGTGAGAAACATCTGCCCCCTACAGGAGAAACATCTGAAGACTATTTCTTTGTTCTGTGCAGAGCCCGCACTTTTTCTAATCTAGTCTTGACCGGATATATTCCAGTGTGGGGGTTGGGTCTAGGTGCCACATTGCATGCACATGTCTCCACCAGTCTGTTTCTTTGTTTCCATACATCAATTCATCCACCATTTTAGGGTGGAGGCAGAACTTTTTCTGAATGTTGTCTTTTGTCTGTCCAACGTTTTTGTCCGTCATCGTCATAACACTCATACAACACACAATTTCTTATGGCTGTCTCTTTATAACCTCCTCTGGTCACTTCCTCTGTAACTTTCTTCTATCCACTTGCAATTTCCATCATATCATCATTATGCAACCAGCCTTTGTTCTTTTAAGAACCTTTCCATTTACCAACATACAAACAACCATCTTTTGGCATACTTGTCCTTTTCCAACATTCTCTGACATCCTTTTACAGCCTCTTTTCTCATTCTAGATCCATACGTCTGGTTTCCCTCTGAATTGCCTCTCATCCTACCTAGCAAATTTTTCCCATAATTTTCTATATATCTCTAGTGCTGGCACACACTCACAGTCACTCACTCTTCCATAGGGCAGTTTTAACCACTTCTAATTCTAAAAATTTTTTTTCCTTTCTTTTTTTTTTAAACCGTTTGCCCGTCAAGAAATGACTGCAGTCCCCTTCCTTGAAGCAGCTCTGGATCCTACCACACAAAATAAATTTATAAAGTCCGACTGTCCAAACTCAGTCTACTTTGTCTCAAGCGAATTACGATCCAAAAAGCTGCTCGTCTAGGAGACTGTTTAGGTAGGGGCGATTCCTGGATGTAACGTTCTTAAAACCAGTACAGTACAGTATCACAATAGCGCTATCAAACACACATGTTCAAACTCACACAATACCCATATACACTACCACACATCACATGGAGTTTTCAAATAAACTAACAAGATTCTTTGGACTGGGCAATATAGGCATGCAACTCACCGGACGTGGAACAATCCAAAGAAGGAGAGACAGAACAATTTGTAAGAAAAAAAACTTCTTACCTTTTTGTGCAGCTGCATGGTCTGTCTGTCCTGAAAGGATGGTCCCTAAATTCTCCGGTAGGCGTCATGCAAACCCATGTCGCTGTTCGAGCGCCAAGTTTTGTCAGGGAAATATCCCCATATCTCGATGTGATGGTGGTCCAAATCATTGTATAGTACGAGCTGCTCGGTGAATCACTCAGACCTTCACATGTTTCCAATTCCAATTTATTTAGGTTGCAGACAGTTTTTATAGGTTCTTGAGACAAAGGAACCTACTGACCATGCCCACATTCCAATAGCCTCTGAAAGATGATCTGTATACTTGGGGGGGATGGAACTAGAAGAACAGATTCAAAATGGGATTCTATTCCCTCACAATTGTGCAGAAACTAAGCCTGTCCTTTGTTTAAATTCAACTGTGGAGCAATTGTATGGAATTTGTATGTTCTTCTAATGTTAGCATAGGTTTCCTTCATACATACTGATGAATAAATAACTAAATAAATAACATACGTTATGGCAGGCATGGCCGCCATCATGGGAGTGGGAATGTATTCCATATTTTTAATGGCTGCGTCCTTTGAGCGACCCAAGTGCCACCGCTGTTACTTAGGAGATGGTGTCTGAGTCATAGAGAGGAGGACCCGGTTCCCCATCTGTCAGTGCTCTGTAAAAGAAGAGGAGTGTGGGATCGCGGAGGAGGCTGCTAGCGGCATGGGGTTATATATATATACACTGATGGGGCATGTGTTGGGTTATGTATATACACTGAGGGGGCATGTGCTGGGGGGCCTTTTATAAACATGGATGTGGCATGTGCTTGGGGGGCCATATATATACACTGAGGGGCCATGTGTTGGGGACTATGTATATACACTGAGGTGGCATGGGCTGGGGCTATGTATATATGCTGAGGGGGCATGGGCTGGGGGGGCTATGTATATACACTGAGGGGGCATGGGTTGGGGGGCTATGCATACACACTGAGAGGGCAAAGGCTTGGGGGCTGCATATGTACACTGAAGGGGCATGGCTCGGGGGCTACGTATATACAATGAGGAGGGGGCATGGGCTAATGGTCCATATATATACACTAATGGGTCGTGGCTATGTGTATACAATGAGGGGTCGTGGGTTGGGGTCCACGTATATACACTGATGGGACATGTGCTAGAGGGCTTTGTGTATACCATGAGGGGGCATGTGCTGGGGCTATCTATGTAGAGGTACAGGAACATCGGGTCTGCTCATCTCTGTATATAATGGGAAACCATTGCTTGGGGGGACCCCAAAAATCTAGTTAGGGGCCCCAAAATTCATAGTGGCCTGATGCCACATACTGTAATATGGCATCTTCACAACTAGTACAAGATTCCTTTTCTGGAGTAAATACTTTCAATCGGATAAGGGCTGATAGTAAACCCCAATGGTGAACGTTAACTGGGTTGACTGTTAATCCAAAATAAACCTCACATGTTAGTGTAGATGAGCTTTGTTGAATACAGGTAACTTTAGCATTTAGCTGATGCTGAGTTTCGGCTTCAAGGGAAAGAACTATCCATGTTATAAGAAATAAAATGTTAGATATTAGACTTGGAACTAGTTACTAGAGGGGGTGATATTTCTCCATTTCTTCTACAGTGGAGATTTTCTGAAATTGCAAGTTTATGAATTCTGGCCCAGAAGGTGCTTTCATCCCTTCTGGGGTGGGTAAAAGACAATTATCCCTGTCCAGATTATATTGGACTTCTGACTCGCATCAGAAAGCACTACCTGCATACCAGCACAGAGTAGCAGACCGGCTGTAAGACACAGTTTGGCTCCTGCTGCATCTGCCCTGAAAGCCCCCCGCGGGCTAGGCCTTACAGTTTTGTGGGGAAGTTTGAGTAGATTGTTTTGAGGTTGTTTTATGCCAGGAAGGTGCATCCTTTGAAATTGAAGCCAAATTAGTCCCCTTCTCTTGGTTAATGTGACACATATATTTTTTTTGTTTTTCTCTACCTTTTTACCGGTTTTGTTGGTGTTGGTTAATAAAATGCAAAAGAAAAACCTATTAAAAAAAGTCAAAATCACACATTATACAACTAGTCATATTAGGATGTTAAAATATGTGCCTTTTAAAAATCACCGACTATCAGGTTTTAGAGTTCTTTAGTTTTTACCTCTTAATCATCTCTTTATTTAAAAACTTTCATACAAGTTGATATTTTTTTCACATAGCTTGAAGTTCAGGCTCCTCCAGGTATACCGGTTGGTTATGTTGTCCAGAATTGGCATCCTTTTCTACCAAAGTTTACAATAAAAAATGAGAGATATGAAAATGTTTTAAGGATCACCGGACCCTTTCTACCTTTTTGTGGCTGCGGAGATGTCAACTTTTTGGTAAATAATTTTAATTGTATGCTTTTTTAAATTTTGTTTCTTAGTTGCTTCTATATGAGTACAACTTGCTTTCTAATGTTTTAATTAGAAAGCATAACTTTTTGTTATGACCACAAAAAAAAGCAGAGTGCTACACTATCATACAAGCACAACCAATGTCCACATACACCTAAATATATATACATATATGCACATGCTACAACCATCATTTATTTACATACACATACATTCACATATGCTAACACTAACATGCTCAAACACACACATCATGCAATTACAAACACATATACTAGCACATGCATATACATATGTATATACTAACATCATACCTCCCAACTGTTGGGTGAGAGAAAGAAGGGCTAAAGCCTCTCCCTTTTCTAAACCACGCCCATTGTCCCACCCACAAGCATAGCAGAATA
This sequence comes from Engystomops pustulosus, assembly GCA_019512145.1. Taxonomy (NCBI): domain Eukaryota; kingdom Metazoa; phylum Chordata; class Amphibia; order Anura; family Leptodactylidae; genus Engystomops; species Engystomops pustulosus. Next base: position 41,867,807 of record CM033643.1, read on the forward strand.
CCGACCTTGGTGGTCCCCACATAGTACATTGCGCCTTACTTTGGCCAACCACCCCCCATGGACCCGTATAATACCCCCTAATGCAACTCTGCAACATATAAAACATATAAATGTCTTTAATTTTATCTTCCCTTTACATTTGGTTTTCCACTTTTAATTATCTTCCTGAACTTACACATAATATTATCTGTACTCCTACCTCTACCTCTCCTCACATGGCGTGGACCCTGTTGTCCATCCTCCTCCTGTGGCTCCTGTCCTCCAGCCTCCTCCTGTCCTCCAGCCGCCTCCTGTAGCTCCTGTCCTCCAGCCTCCTCATCCTTTCCCCCAGCCTCCTCTTTCTGTCCCCCAGACTCCGCATGTCCTCCTGCCTCCTCCAGCATCCTGCTCCTGCCCCCAGCCTCCTCCTGTCCTGCAGTAGCCTCCAGTCTCCTCCCCTTCTGTCCCCCAGCCATCTCTTTGTCCCCCGGCCTCCATTTTCTGTCCCCCAACCTCCTCTTTCTGTCCCCAACCGCCTCCTGTCCTCCAGCCTCCTCCAGCATCCTCCTCCTGTCCTCTGGCCTCCCTGTCCTCTATCCTTCTCCTGACCTCCAGCCTCCTCTTGTCTTCTAGCCTCCCTGTCTTTTATCCTCCTCCTGACCCCAGCCTCCTCCTGTCCTCTAGCCTCCCTGTCCTTTATCCTCCTTCTGACCCCCAGCCTCCTCCTGTCCTCCAGCCTCCCTGTCCTCTATCCTCTTCCTGTCCCCCAGCCTTCTCCTCCTGTAGCCTCCAGCAGCCTTCAGTCTCCTCCTATCCTCCAATTTAATTGCCACATTCAGTTAGTAGAATCTATTCTTTTTTTCTATTTTATACTAAAGGCAGCATTAAAAACTGGAGAGCCTTTTTTTTCTTTGTTCTTATGTTTTCTGATGGTGAGTCTGCAATGGCTGGGGCTGCAGGTAGCCAATCATATTGCACACTTCTGTTGTACGGTAAAATTTTGTAATGTGTGATCAAACCCCTTAAACTTTTTTGCTTAGGTAACATCCATTGATGAAAGCTATGAAGTTGGTAGAATTTCCAAACAGTGGTCTGGTCTAGTAACTGAGATGTTTACAGATGCTGATATCTTTGGAGTTCAGTTTCCATTAAACCTTGATGTCAAAATGAAAGCTGTAATGCTTGGTGCATGTTTTCTTATAGTAAGTTTATTTTTATTATCATATACTTTTACTTTTAGCCTGGTTTTAATTACAAACTGAGGTGCTCTATGGCCATTCAGTAGTATTACTTTTAAATTAAGATGGTTCTAGAATCAAGCGTCTTGCAGAATGGAGGTTGCGTCTCTTCCACCCTCTTTCAATGTGCAGTTTCATCTTTGGAAGATCCTCATGGGTGTGTATGGCTGTCATGTACCTGTGTATTGAGAGCAAAAACAAATCTACAAGGATTTCTTGAGTGAATAAAATTTGCTTGGAGGTTTGGGTCACCATCGGCCCCTAGAAGGATTGGGCCCCGGACTTCTGCCCAAATTGCCCATATTACAACCCACTACAGAGTGTGATGCACAAATGTTCTGTGAACAAAATGTATTTAGCTTCGAGGAATTTAAAAAAATCTGTTTGAAGTAATTTTCTCTACCTAGAAATGTTGATTTCAGAAACAATCCTTACTTTGCTGTTTAATTGTAATTTTACAGACCTTATTATATAATACATACATCTTAATAGATCTTTTTAATGTAATTTTATTTTCTATCTTTGTTTTTTTACAGGACTTCATGTTCTTTGAACATTCAAACGAAAACTGAAACATTGAAGAATGTATCGGGAGGTGTATTTCTTGTGTTTTCATTGAAAGTCCTCTTTTTATAGAAATAAAATATATACTTGTTTATGAGAATATGTACTTTTGGGAGGTACCTATTAAAATATAGAATGTAACAGATTGGAATATTTTCTATTTATCAAAATGCTAATGTAAATAATTAATACTGTGTCAAAAATCTATATTTGAAATCAGATTGTTTTCCATTGGTTTGTAATTACTACCGTTAACCAGACACCAATATGTAGCATTTAATGGGGTAAGCAAAGGTTATATCTTGTGATCTAGACTCTAGAGCAGTGCATTATATATAAGCATAATGATGATGTTGTAGACACATTTTTTTTCAATAAGTGTACAGTAGGCACATTTTAATAATTATTTTATATGTTCTTAGAGCCCAAACCCATCTGGCATACAGTAAGTTTTTTAGTCTACCATCTCTAGTAACAATAACACTTCTGTGTGTAACATGTATCAAACACATATTTACATGAGTAAATATACCTAAAACATTAGAAACTGCTAATCCAACACCATTTCCTTGTTGTATATAAATGTAGCCTGTCTTTTTACTTTGGTTTACTATATCATTTCAGGTAGAGGTACAGTGTGGTGGTACTTCATCTATCACACCCTCATCTTAATCTTGTGGAAGGTTAGCAACACTTTAGGGATACACATGCAACATCCCCCACCGAGGCCTAGCCTTTTCTTGGGGCCTGAAGGCAGCCGGGGCCCAGCATACTGGAGTGGCTGGCGATTGCGGCCTAGGGCGCGCTGATGTGCTTGGTATGGGGACGGGAGGGTTGTTCTACAGCCTGGCAGGTCTCCAGCAGGTGGTGTGTGCAAGAAATATGGAGGGAGAGGGGAAGTACTTGATTCTCCACCCCTGAGTGTCTGTATGATAAGACCCCGGGTAATGTATGGGGAGCCCATGGTGGTGATCAGACGGGGGCAACGTTGTGCAAATCAACTCATGGTTCTTTATTGAACAACAGGTAGCAAGCAACGGGCCAGAACGGTCAAACAGCAGATGAGGATTCTGGTACTGGAGTGGACATGGAGAGTGGTCCTCAGGAATAATGCACCAGCCTGATGGTGTATGCACGCTGGGATAATTGAGATGGACCTGTGTACAAACTGTGGAAGCTGCAGCTCTGGGTTACAGTCTCCTGACTCCAGTCTCTCCAGTCTCCTGAGACAGCACTAAAGTTGTGCTCCACACTTTCTCTCTCTTCAGTTAGACCATGTGGTCTGGACTGCTGACAGACAAAGACCATGAGGTCAGACAGAACAGCTAAGACCACTGCAGACTGGCCCATGTGCTCCCACTGCACAGGAGTTTTATTATCCATCCGGTAAGGTGCTAGCACCTCTCCAATCATACTCCAGTTTACAATACAGCCACATAATTGGATAAAATCTTACACCCATTTAACTATTTCCAGGTAGAGGCTACAGCTGCAATTACATAATGTCCAGGCTCTAGAACCTTCATAGAGGGTTCACGACTCCCCCTAACAGCTCCTGACCTGGAGAGGGCGCTATTCGCAACTACCAGCCTGCCTATGTATTGGCAGGGTTGTTGTACACACACATATATATATATATATATATATATATATATATATATATATATCTGAATACAGTGTATGAACAAAGATTTCATGCAAAAAGATTTTTGTATTTATCTATCTATTACAATGTATTACAATGGATGGATGATTAGATGCATGTATAGAAAGTAACTACAATCATCCATTCACCCATACCAATATCCACTTTATGATATAATTTTATGATACTATTTGCTATACGTCATCTTAATTAATTAATTATTTTTTTAATGTTTTTTTATATTTTTATATTTTTTAAAATATTTTTTAATATATTTTTTAGACTTTATTGTAATACAAAATAGAATAGTAAAATATATATATATGCCAATTTTTTGGTATAATTTTTATCTAGTATAGTTGTGGATTTGTATTGTATGCCTGATAAAGACTGCCGATGCGATGTTGAAACACGTTGCTTAAATAACCTAATAAAATCTCTGTTACCCCCCCCCACACCCATTTTCATACTTGTACCCTCCCTCCTATTTTATCTCAACTGTTTCTCATAACACACATATATAAACGCAGCACCATATCTGCTCTATACACACTATATGCAGGCTACACATACACATGCAAATACACCATATATAACAAACACTGAACTACAGTTGCACATAAATATATACCCCCACGCCAATGCCCACAATACTAATAATATTGCAGCATTGAATACACCACATACATAAATATATTCTAGCTGGGAAAAAAACTGCACAATACTATACAGCGCCAAATGACTGCACACCAGGTCTGCCATACAGCAGATATAGAGATCTCTTAGTACATAAATCAGTCATAGCTCTGACCTTCTACCTCTGATCTGTCCTGGTCTTCATCTTGGAGGCTCCTCACAGGTGACAATGCTTCTCCATCAGTTACAGAACTTTGATAACTTCTCCAGCCGTGACATAATGCTACAGAATTCACCACAAGACGTCTTCAGTTCTGTGCAGCACATTCCAACACTGTGCACCTAAAAACATTACAGTCATTTACAGTCTAATGTCATAGGGAAAAAAAACTATGTCCTTATTAATATACAACGTCCACTAAATGCTGTACAGCAATGCCAGTCCATATGTTGTCACCAGTTTCCCCAGTAATTAATTTGTAGCATAGCAGCTCCTCTAACTAGTTAATTTAGTTAATATACTGTTCAGCAGCCCCATCTGCTAAAGAAGGACATATTCCGAACTAAAATTAGTATGTAACAGTGCATCATAACATTTTATTATTAAATATTAAAAAGAATGTGTTTTTTGCTTTGTCCCAATTAACAGAGCACTGTGTTATATATAGGCAGTCCCCAGTATACGTACAAGATAGGTTCCATAGGTTTGTTCTTAAGTTGAATTTGTATGTAAGTCAAAACTGTAATTTTGTTTGCCCCAGTAACAAATGAAGTTTTAAAATTTTTTGCTGTAATGGGACCAAGGATTATAAATAAAGCTTCATTACAGACACATTACAGCTGATCATTGCAGTCTGGGACTAAAGAAAAGCATCCAGAGAGCTTCACCAGAAGTCACAGGAGGCAGAGGGGTCTGTCTTTAACTAGGGGTGTTCTGTAAGTCGGGTGTCCTTAAGTAGTGGACTTATAATATGTTAATAGATGCCAGGGTGGGGCAGGCCTTCCTAATATACTCCTATATCACCCGGCAGCAATTTTGGAGGCATGTAAAAGATTGGTCGGATATCCCACCAGAAACTTGGATGCAGATAGAGGCGGATTATGTGGTATACGAGCAGCTTAAAGATCTGCTCATACTTCCTGACCTAGGAATAAAGGAACATATTCAATTCCTTGACACCACTAGTGCGGTGATCAATGTTTGGGATTGCAGATTCTGCAAAAAACATTTTGGGAGTAGTAAACAGCTAGAATTGGACCCTTCAGGAGATAGATGTGAGCTCATACATCCTCCATAGACACACACTGTGCAGGCTGGAATATGCATCTCTATGGGAGGGAGTAGCTTGATTTTTTTTTTTACAAACAAAGCAAAATTTGTCAATAAAGTCTATTAGAAACATTTTCACTACATTCTCCCATACACAATATAATAAATTATTTCAAATAACGGTTATGCTTAAAATTCAAAGGTTGGATTTCCATTGCCTATTCTGAGTATCTGGACTTCCCCAGGAAGTCCCCTAGGAAGACATAGGGAGATGTTATTCTTTAGTCAATTGGCTCAACGTCAGCAGAATGGCCAATAAAAATACATTTTGTATCAACCACAATGAGATCTTATTCAAGATTCATACAAGATGGTACAATACCCCTGCATGTCTCTCAAATATGTTTGTGGTTTAATCTGATTTATGTTGGAGACGCTGTGGACAGAAAGCCAGTTTATTTCATACTGTCTGGTTGTGTCCTAAGTTGAGAAATTATTGGAATGGCATTGCCAAAATGATAGAACTGGTAGTGAAAGATCCCTTTGTACTATTTCCAGAATGAGCACTTCTAAATATTATATCAGTCGATTTAAAAAAAAAACTAATCAATATAGATGGGTGATTAATAAAATTTTGGCAGTTGCTAGAGCTGCTCTTGTTAAAAAATGGAAGGATGAAGATACACCAACCATTGAGGAAGTGATATCTCTAGTTTACTCCACCTGTAGAATGGAACAATGTCTCTGAGTTCATCAATTATTAATACTTAAATGTCTGAAGTAGGAGGAGCTACCACCGAAACGTCAGACAGCTCAGCTTGAACGTTCCTGGCCTCAGTGAAGCTGGGAATGCAGCGTGATTATAAGCAATGTACTGCTGCTTTCTACGATAATGAAGATTGGGAAAGTACCAATATTCTTTTGTATTTTGTAAATATGAAGATAAATGAACTTTTGGTAAATATCTTTTGGATGGTCTTAATTTTCTATATGATGCACAATGTCACTGGGAACAAGATATTATAAAGTGTAAAAATTTAGATAATTTAGGGAAATCCTGGCCAGGTTATAAAAAGATTATTACTGTTTGATTTTGTGCAGAAAAGATAATTCTCTTCTTTCTTACCTTTTTCTCTCTATCCTCTACCGCTCTTATTGTGAATTGAACATATATGGCAGAGCACGTTGGGGCACATTTACTTACCTGGTCCCTGCGCGATCCCCGAGGTGCGTTGTCCGCTGGAATGTCCATCTGTCGCGATTGATTAAGATCGTGCAGCCGATTTCCTGCATGTGTCACTACCCCGATGAGGTCCGCCGGAGTTCACCTTCTTCCTTCCGGTGTATGTAAGTGCATTGGATGCGACACAAATCGATTTGTTAAATCCCACGCTTTGTCCAAATCCATCTGATCGTCCCTCGGCCCGCCCTACCCCCGGGCCCCCCCCCGGGTGAATGCTGGAGCAATTGCAACACAATCTCCGCCGCGATCGCAATTGGAAAGCAATTGTCTTTTGTAATCCATTTTTTTTTCTAATGATTGCTATGTTAAATTAAAAAAACAAACAAACAAAAGAATAGCTGATGACCCTGTAATGAAGGGACTAGGTTGGAGGAGGACAAACAAGACAGTGAACTCTGAACTGTCACCTGCCTGCTTAAGCTGTCATCTGCCTGCTTCCCTCAGTGTATCCAAGGTGATATGGGACAAAACTGGAACAAAAGGCATTGTCAAAAACCAACAATGAATACAGCAGATCAGCAAGCAAAGATAATAAGGAGCTAGCCTGGAAATACTGGGTGTAAGTAAACAGGATCCAAATAGGTGGCCAGAGAGCCTCAGCCCCGCCTGACTGGGGCATGGACCCGTTCATCACCGCAGGTTACCTGTTGCTGGGCCAGAACAGAGCTGCAAAGTAAATGGGTGTGGTGCAACATATTAGTAGGTATTCCCACTGGTGGGTGATGGACCTGCACATAACTTTTTGATGGCAGGTGTGAAGACCCCAACGTTAAAAGCTCCAGTCACAACCATTGGGAAATGTAAGCATACAAATGAATAAAAACAAGGACAAAGGCCCAACTACAAGCTCTGCTGCTCTCTTGCTCCTCTTATTATTATGCACAACAAAATGTTTGACCACCAGTTGGTTCATAAGTGTATGCATGTCACCTGCTGTAGAAATGTCCACTATGATCCTAAAGTACAGCAGATAGACAAAGCTGATGGATTATCTGGTAAATGACTCAATGAATAACGTATAACGTAGATGTATATTTGTAACTTTATTATATACAAACACAGAACACAGCCTTGGACTGGTCTGTATAGAAATCATCTGAAATGAAGATCCTGCAATAACTTGTGAACAAATACCTTTCATTTTCAGGTTTCTTGATTTTATTTTCAAAAATAACTTTTTTTACACCTACCATCAAGACAAAGGAACCGCAATGGGGACTAAAGTAGCTCCATCATATTCCAATTTTTTCATGGATCTATTCAAACATTCCTACATCACAACTGACTCTCGATACCTAAAAAATATAAAGTTTTATAAAAGTTAACAATAATAACAAATGATAATATCAATGATCTCATTTTGATATGGGAAGGAGATATTGGGGGTAATTAATTAAGGGTGACGTTTTGAACGCCAGTCTTAAATTTACCCCTGCTGGTGGTCCTTCACTCTAAACCACTAAAAGGCTCCGCCTCTTTGTAAATACAGGAGCCAACTCCACGAACCTCATGTCACTACTAACTCCTCCTATAGCAGGGGTTGTGTAAGTAAGGTTATTTTTACCTTGCTGTGTTCTCCTACTTTTATCTAGTAACCATATAAAGGATCTGTTAGCCATTGTTCATAGCCATTGTGGTATTATTGGTATACAAAATAAACTGTGCTCTCAATTGATTCCTGCCCTGCACTACACGGGTCCCTCTTATTCTTTACCTTCAGGTCCCACAGCAGGAAATGCCTGAGCAGCCGATCCCTGGTGATGAGGGTTACCCCTGAGGTCAGTGATTGTTTGAGCAGGCATTTCTTGTAATAGTATGAGACCTAGAAATAAAGAGCATTCGGGGCTGAGCAGTGTTAAATTGGTTAAATTGGTTCTGGAACATTTTAACTTTTGTTCACCTGGAAAATAATTTGTTAGACATGATGTAAATAGTGTGTTAGAGACAGAAGATTATAAAAACTCATTCCTTGTAGTGGGACTACAATCATCATACAGCTCAGGGCCCATGTTAGTCTTAATCCACCACTATCTGTAGTTGAAAAGTTGTGATTTTTATTAAGAACCACTTCTCTTACCTGGCATCTATGTAAAACAATATTATTTCTGGGTAGAAAAACTTACCCGTCCGCTACTGGCATACAAAATATGCACTGTGAAGGCCCCTGTTGGATAGATCTAGAGGCCAGAGCCACTTGATGTATCCAGTTGAGCCGGAGCAGTGCTGGAGCTATCAACACTTGTGTGTAGGCGTATGATAAATAACCCCAAGTGTATTTCCTGCAGCTGAAGGACCTGTGCTTACATCACCACAGGTCCTTCATTTCAAGACAACATAGCACCAACATATAGATATAATTAACTGATGGCTCTAAATAACCTGTGATTATGTCAGGACATTTGGACATCACAGAGACTCTTCACCCCATCGACAGGTGTCCTATAACTATGATTTCTCTAGAACATGGCAACATCTCTGTTTGTCTACCAATGTCACAATCATCATGAATTGACCACACCTGCAACACGGTGCCCTTGCCATCAACTTTCCTTCATTGTTGGTCGAGCAGTGCCGACATCCTGCCAGGCGACCTGCCAGTCACCTGCATTCTTTATTCTACTCATCATGAATTGATTTGGCTTGTGTGGGAGGTGCAATATTGCCTCTGCAACATAAAATCACTTATCCTGTCTCTGACTTTGACACCATGGACATTAATATTATTATTTATAGAGCACCAGTAATTCCATGGTGCTGTACAATCAGTAAGGGGTTCACATACATTACATTAAGACAAGAACAAATGCAAGTTCAAAATACAAAAATTTTAAAAAGTGGGTGAAGGACCCTGCCGTGAGGGCTCATAATCTATATGGAGTGTAGATGGAGACAGAGCAGTGCAGTTATTGTACATTATAGGCGGCTGGGTTTTACAGGTTACATTTGAAGGTTTGGAAGGCAGGAGTCAGTATTTAATAGAGAAAAAATCTTATAATAGGTAAACGAATTCTTAATCACTTAGACAAGCAATAAGAATGGCAACGTCTTGTTAGTACTGTCGCCAGGGTCATGACTGTTGGTCCCAATATCTTCATGAACATTTCCGTATAGTCAGCTCTCATTTCAACAAGGTTTTGTGTTTTGGATGATTGCATAATATGTTATGATTAATAATTGAATAGACAGGAAAGGGTGACACTGATTTACATGATCCTTAGCCATTTGTTTACTTTGGCTGCTACATCTTCCAAATTTCAATAGCGTTCCCATAGTAAATGAATGTACACAATATATCGGGAAGTGCTTTGTAGGCTTACATTAACAATGGTACTAGTGCTTCAGCATATTACTAGCTAAGAAATACACACAACACACAGAACTTCCGTAGCAGTGCCATGTTAACTAAATGCCTCTACACTCTCTAAATTTTAATCATTGGTGCTAAGTAGAGATGAGCGAGCACTAAAATGCTCGGGTACTCGTTATTCGAGACGAACTTTTCCCGATGCTCGAGTGCTCGTCTCGAATTACGAGCCCCATTGAAGTCAATTTTTTCAAGGGGACCAAGGCTCTGCACAGGGAAGCTTGGCCAAACACTTGGGAACCTCAGAAAAGGATGGAAACACCACGGAAATGGACAGGAAACAGCAGGGGCAGCATGCATGGATGCCTCTGAGGCTGCTTAATCGCACCATTATGCCAAAAGTATGGGCAACAGCATGGCGATGACAGAGTGACAGAATGAGGCTAGATAGCATCTAAAACATGCAATAATTGACCCTGACACTATAGGGGACGGCACGCAGAGGCAGCGGCAGCAGCGGCAGGCTAGAGAGTGTCATGGCGACATACCCTAAATGGACTCAGGCTTCACCAAAGGAGGTGGGGGTGTACAGCGTGTGCCTTCCTACTGGTATAGGTAACATTACTGCTCTTATGTGAGGGACGTCTTTCCTCTGTTTGCAATTCCTACTTAGGTTGTGACTATTAATAGGTTACACTTACCAGTCTCTACTTGTTCTACTGGTTTTATCAACTTTATATTATGTGGCACTCTCTGTTGTTTTTATATTGTACTGTTGCTGGTGCATTGTGATGCACTATTTTTTCCCAATAAAGATTGTTTTGTATTATACGAAATATACTTTAGATGCTGTGTTTTTCAATTTTTTGGTGAGATAAATTTATACAACGGGGGGAACCTATACAATCTATGCCCATACCACCCGTTTTATTACTTTGGTTTTACCAAAGGAGGTGAGCAAGAAGCGCTGAAATGATTTCCTATGTGAACAAAAGGTTGACGGTATATTTAGTCGATAACACAGCATGGTGGCGACATAGTGACCAAGTTCCATAACGTATCTGGTGAAACACCCGAAAAATGAGCCTGACACAGCTCTTTTGATAAGGGGACGACATGTGGAGACGACTTCCATGATTAAGAGCGACAGTATGGGGCATTCATATTGCGCTGCTATGATTGCAACTTCAGGTCTCCAGCATGGCGGCGACAGATGGGCCGAGTTTCACTATGTATCTGGTGAAACACCTGAAAATTCTGCCTGACACAGCTCGTTTGATAAGGGGACGATATATGGAGGCAGTGAACTAGTAGTAGATTAAAGGTGCTGCAGTTAAAACTATGTTAGTTGGATCTTGGGATGGAGCTGGCGCTCCGCTGCCAGGCGAGCTTTTGCCTATCCATGCCCCTGTCTCTCGGCTACTCCCCAAACAGCACTTCTAAGAACCTTTTGTATAAGATCAAGTGTAGTAGCGTTCTTAAAAGTTTGGGTTATGGCGGGTGAGGGGAATGTAAACAGATGCGCAAGAAGCGCTGAAATAATATCGGTAAATGATAAAAGTTTGCCAGTATATTTTGTGGATTACACAGCAGGGTGGCGACAAAGTTAACAAGTTTGATGTGGAAGCCATGAAAACAACCCAAAATTCTGCCTGACACAGTTCGTTTGATAAGGAGACCATGTATGGAGGCAGCTATATGGACGACTTTTGGAGGCAGCTATGGCGATGACGTGTGGAGGTAGCAATGGAGACAACCTGTGGAGCCAGCTAAAAAGACGACATGTGGAGGCTGCTATGGAGACAATTTAATTTGGATAGTGCCTGTATGTGGCAGTCCAAAAAAGTTTTCAAACCAGAGGAGCAGTATGGTGTCCTCCAGAAAAATTAAATAGATTGAGTGCCTGTATGTGGCACTCCCAAAAATTGCTTAAAACAGAGGACTGGGTAGGTGGCCCTCCAGAAAAATTAAATACATAGAGTACTATAGCTAGAGCCAGTTGGCCCTGGCAAAAAATAGCCAGTTTCCTCTGCTTTAGTGTACAAAGAGGAGGAGAAGGAGGACAATGAGGAGGAGGAGTGCATAGTAGGCCTTTGAGACCTGGACCGAGGTAGGCCCCGCAATCCTCGGCGTCGGCAGTATATGACCAGCCCCAGGGTCAGACTCGGTCCCAGCCTCCACCAAGTTAACCCAATGTGCCGTCAGCAATATATAGTGGCCCTGCCCGGCAGCACTCGTCCACGTGTCCGTGGTCAGGTGGACCTTGTCAGAAACGGCGTTGTTCAGGGCACGGATGATGTTCTCTGACACGTGCTTGTGCAGGGCTGGGACGGCACATCGCCGCCATGAGGTTTCGAAAGGCCTCGGTCTCTACCAGCCTATAGGGCAGCATCTCCAGGCTAAGCAACTTGGAGATGTGGACGTTGAGGGCTTGGGTGTGGGTGGGTTGCGCTATACTTCCTTTTGCTCTCCAGCGTCTGGGGTATGGAGAGCTGAACGCTGGTGGATGCTGTGGAGGATCGTGGAGGCGAAGATGGGGTTTTCGCACGGGAGGTGTTTGGGCCGGGGTCCTGGGCAGGGGGCTGACTATCAGATGACACAGGGGAAGGAGCAGTGGTGTGCCTGGCCGGAGGTGAACGGGCTTGGTGCCATTGAGTGGGGTGTTTAGCATTCATATGCCTGCGCATACTGGTGGTAGTTAAGCTAGTAGTTGTGGAACCCCTGCTGATCCTGGTTTGGCACAGGTTGCACACCACAGTCCGTCGGTCATCCGGTGTTTCTTTAAAGAACCTAGCCCTCGCCACGGGAGCTTGACTACGGGAAACATTTGGCGCTGATGCACCAGCTCTGGCCCTGCCTCTCCGTCTGGCCCCACCACTGCCTCTTCCAACCTGTTCTGCTATAGGACTCGCCTCCGTCTCAGAAGCACTGTGTTCACACGGCCTATCAACCCAGCTTGGGTCTGTCACCTCATCATCCTCCGATCCCTCAGTCTGCTCCCCCCTCGGACTTCCTGCCCTGACAACAACTTCACCACTGTCTGACAACCGTGTCTCCTCATCGTCCGACACCTCTTTACACACTTCTTCCACTACGTCAATAATGTCATCATCACCCACAGACTGCGACCGGTGGAAAACCTGGGCATCGGAAAATTGCTCAGCAGCAACCGGACAAGTGGTTTGTGACTCTGGGAAGGGTCCAGAAAACAGTTCCTCAGAGTATGCCGGTTCAAATGCCAAATTTGCTGGGAGGGGAGACTGGGGGGAAGGAGGCTGCAGGTGGGAGAGCTGGTAGGTGCTGATTTCGGTGAACATGGATGGACTGCGTGGTAAGATCTGACTGGTGGACAAATGGCTAGAACATTGTCCGCATCCATAATCCTCTTCATGTGCTGCGGGCTCAACAGTGCCTCTAACCACTAGTTTCCCAGTTAACTAACTTGAGAATCTGAGAACATAGGTAGTTGTACACTCGTCGGCGTTCCCCTGTACCTCCATCAGCAGGTGGTGTCTCAACCCCGCCCAGACCAGGGCGCCTCTGACCCTCACGTAAGTTGACGCCCACGTCCACGCCACATTCCGTCCTCTACCCCTAGCCCTGGTGTAAACAATTTTCCCAAATGAGTGTAAATTTTCATTTTTTTTTGTTGTGTTTCATTAGTATTTTTTTTAACAAACATGCGCCTTATCCTATTGCCTCATGGCTATTTTCTTCTTCTTAACTACACTGACAGACACAACAACTGGATTTGTGTGCGGTGCCTATGATTTGAGTATATAAAGAAATAAACGTAAAAAAAAAAATACAGTCAGACTGTGCCTGATTCAATCAAACCCCTAATACATTGTCCCACTTTGGTGTTTGAGGTGGATAGGTGTGTCCCTAAAGAGCTAAATACAACGTTCCAAGTCTCCCACAATTCCTCACAAATGGTACTCGCTCACTACTAATGCCAGCAAGCCCAGCCACAAGGCAAACAAAAAAAGGAAAACTATAACGCTATTGTAGGCCTAAGTAAGCCGTGTGGGGTTCTCCTATGGCATTTTCTACGCCTACACTGAAAGCACACTGCTTTGCCAGATTACTTTGAGCTATAAAAAGAATAAGGGTAAAAAAAATAAATCAGCAGACTCCTCCTAATTCAAATCAAACCCCTAATAAATTGTCCCACTTCGGTGTTTAAGGTGGACTATGTGGTGTCACTAAGAGCTAAACACAACGGTAGCAAGTCTCCCTGCAAATTTACTCACAATATGGTCCTAGCTGCCTACTAATGGCACAAGCCCAGCCACGGCCAACCAAAAAACGTAAAAAAAACGTTATTGTAGGCCTAATAGGGACTGTTGGGTTCTTGTAGAATCACTCATTCCTAACACTATTCTAATAGCAGCCTAATGCTTTCCTACCGCAGCAGCTCTCTCCCTAGCGGCACCAGACAGAGAATGATCCAAGCAGCGCGGCAGGGGCTAGTCTATTCCAGGGTCACCTGATCATGCCAGCCAACCACTTCTATCGACTGTGTAAGGGTACCACTTCATGCTGGTGTGGAGTGCAGATCTCCTGTTGTGATTGGCTCTGTTTTGGCCGCCACCAAAAATGACAACGGCGGGAAGATGCCATAGCTCGAGCGGAGTGAAGTATTCGTCCGAGCAACGAGCGTTTCGAGTACGCTAATGCTCGAACGAGCATCACAAGCTCGGACAAGTATGTTCGCTCATCTCTAGTGCTAGGTGTAGGGTTATCCATGATCCAGGGGTCGACTGCAGCGACTGCTGGTCCATATGCCCGCAGACTTATAGAGCTATGTGCGAGAATTGCTATGTAGTGAATGGTGGTGATTTAGCTCAAACAACGTATTCTGCTGACTGTGGTGTGTCAATTACAACTAAAATTTACAGAGGTGAATAGCTGGTTGTTTAACTAATGAATAGGTACCACGAGGCAATCACAATACTGCGAATACTGCGGCTGCGAATAGATCCTGTAGTCTTTATATGGACGAGACACAAGCCACCCAAACCTTTGAATGTGAACTCTTTCACAAATGATCAAACTATAGGCTGAGAGATAATCTCCTCCGCGCAGTACCTCCATGTCCTATCCGGTCACTTATGGGACATAGTACACCCCCTCATCTGTATGCTTGCACATCATTTTTTCCTAAAATCACGAGCACCTGTTCTGCTGGCTTCGCCATTATTATCTAGTGGATAAATTTATATCACTTCCCACAACCACCATAAGTTTCCTTTCTTTAGGTCGCTCACCTATAGTTATAGATCCTCTCATTTGTAAGCAGTAATTAAATAAAAGCTATTTTTATAGGTTAAAGGATTCCTTTTTTTCGGTTTCACAGCAGTACTTGTAAATATATTCTAGACACTATGGGGGTCATTTACTAGGGCCCGATTGCGTTTTCCCGAGCGTTTTCCCGAATATTTCCGATTTGCGCCGATTGTGCCTGAATTGCCCCGGGATTTGGCGCACGCGATGTATTGTGGCGCATCGGCACTTGGCATGCACGCGACAGAACGGGGGCGTGGCCAAACGAAAACCCACTGATTCGGAAAAACTGCCGCCGCATTTAAGAAAAAAAATGTGTCGCGAAAATTACACTTTACCTTCACCAGGTATATGCCGGTGAATTCAGGGCATTCCAAGCGCACAGCTCCGGGGAACTTCAGCGCAGCAGCGCCACCTGGTTGGACGCGAGGAACGCCTTAGTGACTCCCGGCCGGACCCGAATCCATCGCAAGAACCCGCCGCTGGACGCGAACTACCGGGTAATAATCTCCCCCTATAGTCCGACCGATAGGTGGTTCCAGGATTATCTACAATTATAATTTGTAAATATAGCGAGACTCGTAAATTACCCCTTATGGAAACTACACCCCTCAACGTATGAAAACCACTTTTAGAATTTTGTTAACCCTTTGGTGTTTTACTAGGGGTTAAAACAAATTGGAGGTGCAGTCTGCAAATTGTAATTTTTTTCACAATACACTCATTTTGGGTGGAAAATAAACATTGCAGCAAAAGAAAAAAAGGCTCCACAAAGTTATTTTCGAGTTACCGTACCCTATATGTGGTGATTGCTGTAGGGCGCACGGCGGCATAAATGGAAGGGGCCCATCCAGAGCATTTCTATGTCCAATTGTACAGGCTATCAGTTTTTTTTTTTGTAATGTGGACCTATAGGGCTTATTTCTTTTGCCACTGAGATGGCACTTTTCTGGTACGTATGCTTGGGGCAATCTATAGCTAATTGGTGGAGATTTTATTAACTCTTTGGTTTGTGAGGAAATGCAATCCCATCAATTTTTAGGAATTTTTATGTGTTTTTTTTTGGGGAGTTACCATACCATAAAAATATCTATATTATTTTATTCTATGGGTTGCCACGTTACGAAAATACCTCATTTATTAGATTTTTTATTTTTTTTCCCCCTTTTTATTGAATAAAAAGTAATTTGGCAAAAAGTGTGTTCATTTTAGCACATCTCGTCTTCATATGCATAACTTTTTTTTTTTTCGTCCCTCACAATACTGTTTAGGGCTTATTTTGTCGAGAAGGATTATTCTTTTTAGTGGTCTATTTTAGAGTGCATAACATTTTAAATCACTTTTAGAGCATTTTATAGGGTATTAATAATTACTTTTTGTGGAGCGTTTTTTTTACGTGGTTCACTTTGCGGATCAAATAACAATTCTGTTTATTATGCAGATTGTACATGGCAGCAATACCAAATATGTGGTGTTTTGTGTATTTTATTCAATTGTACTGAATAAAACTAATTTGGAAAATCTTGTTCATTTAGCATCACCATCTTCATATGTAGAACTTTTTATTTTTCGGATGACAATCTGGTTAGGGCTTATTTTTGCGAGAATAGTTGTTCTTTTAGTGGGCTTATTTAGAGTGACATTTTTTTATCACTTTTGAGAGCTTATTTAAAGACATAATTAAAATTTCTTTTTGCAAGGTTTTTTTGTTTTTTTTTTTCTCTGGCGTTACCTAGCGGGTCCAGTAACGATTCTGTTTTATTATGAGTTAGATTTTTACGGGATGCAGCAATACCAAATATGTGGGTTTTTTGTGTGTTTTGTGTTTTTTTATACTTTATTAAGTGTTTTTATTGGAAAGTGACATTTTAGGGGCTTACATTTTTATGTATTATTTTTATTTATTCTAATGTGTAAACTTTAGTGTTTTCACATGTTTTTACTTTCCATACTTGAACTTGAACGCAGCTGCTTTGGTTCAAGTTCAATACATGCTCTACATACTATCTTATTGTAGAGCAATGTAAACTGTCTGAGCATGCAAACGCATGCGCGACAGTTTACAGTCAGACATGGAAGGGGTCTGACTGCTCACGAAGATTGGGCATCCCGGGGCCTCGGCAGTCCTCGGGGTCTGCCCAGAAGTGTATCGGATCCCTAGTAAGCGGTACGGGGATCCGATCCAGAGCGGGAACCCCCTACATGCCGTGGTCATGCTTGACCCGGCGTGTTAAGGGTTAACACTTGCGATTGGAGCTGGCGTCCAATCGCGGTCGTTAGCACGCAGTGTCAGCTGTGATGACAGCTGACAGCCGCTGCTTCTGGTGCTGCTCCGTTTGTGAGCCAGTGCCAGAAGCAGGAACATTTAGCACGTCCCCGTACGCTTAGCATCTAGCCACAGGGACGTACTATAACGTCAGGTTGCACCTAGGGGTTAACACACAAAACACCTTTCACAGATATAAATCCAACCTGTCTCTATCAGTCCTGGTGTGCACAATTCAGCTGCTCCTGATTTTCCGACCCTGATATCTCTGAGTTTAAAGATCAGGAGCCATCTTTGTTTTCTGTCATGGCACCGTGGAGCTGAGATTTTTCTCTGCTCTCTGCAGGGGCCCCCTCCTCTTGCTCCAGGAGGAGCTCACATTGATACACTGACTTCCTGTCCAGCATGTATACAGCTTTAGGAGATCTACAGCTACAGGCAGTAAGTTTTCTTTTTCGGAGGGGAGCAGGGACATCAGATCAGATGGAATTTGTGTAGCTGCACCTGTAGCAGGAGCTGGAGAGTGTCATTGTGTGTACTATACATCTCACAAATCTCATCATTTCCCATCTCTGATGGTTCTCAACTCTCTTCTCTAGTGTCAGATACTAGTACAATGTTCAGAAGGTAAATGAAAGTGTGTATTAACCATGTACCCTGATAATCTAACCACACTGTAGTCACTCACAGAACTAGATGGATCATAATATGTCTGCATCACTGAGTTATAGGAGTTAAACAGCAATAAAACTGGAAGTAAATGTAAATGAAAGGGTTTAAAATGATCCTAATTGTGTAAACATACTAGGGGATTGAATTTGAGAATTTCTCACATGGGCAAACCCCTTTTAAAGTTTTATTATATCAGTATCCTACTCACCATGTTTCGTACAGTCTTCTTCTTCTGTGCGTAACAAATGTAGCAATCACTCCATGAGTAAACAAACCTGTAACACGAGCAACTGCCAATCCAAATACATTTCCTTGTATAAATACGTAGGCTGTCCTATTAATTTGGTTTATCACATCCTTTCGGTAGAGGTACAGTATTGGCTTTTTATTCTATGAGATCCTCATCTTAATTTGTGGAAGGTTAGTAATGCTTTAGAGTTACATATATTCTGTATACAGGCAGTCCCCGGGTTACATACAAGATAGGGTCTCGTAGGTTTGTTCTAGTTGGGTTTGTATGTAAGTCGGAACTGTATATTGTATCATTGTAATCCCAGACAGAACTTTTTTGGTCTCTGTGACAATTGGATTTTAAAATGTTGGGTGTCATAAGAATCAATATTAACACTAAAGCTTCTTACAGACACATTTGATAACAGTTATAGCTGATTATTGTAGCCTAGGACTAAAGTACAATAATTTATCAATATCCAGAGGTCCGTTGTAACTAGGGGTCGTATGAATCGAGTGTTCTAAGTAGGGGACCGCCTGTACAGTGTGAACAAAAATTTCGATGTCCATATTTTAGTATCTATCTATCTATCACTACTATACTAGCTTCTAATCTATCTATCTATTTATCTCATATCTATCATGTCTATCTATCTATTTATCTCATATCTATCTACTAAACAAAAATAAAAGCAAGTCAGCACATCAAGCGCCCTCCTCAAAAGGAGGGGTGCAAAGCCCTCCAGGATCTTGGCCAGGGTCCTTACTTGTATACAAAATGGAAAGGCGGCAGCACTCCAGGGTTCAGGTCCAAAGAAGGTGATTTTTATTGGACACAAGTGGCGACGTTTCTTGGTGTAATACACCTTCTCAAGCCTTCTCAAGGCTTGAGAAAGGTGTATTACACCGAAACGTCGCACTTGTTCCAATAAAATCACCCAGCTTTGATCAAGAACTTTGGAGTGACGCCTGCTTTTTCCTATCTATCTAAATCTAATCTAGCTATCTTCTATCTAGTTCTATCTATCTATCTATCCCAATGCTATCTATCTATCCGCATATCTCTAGTCTTCACATTCATATCTACAGTAGTCTCTATTACTAGTCTATCGATCTATTCACCCATACTATCTATCACGATCTAGCTATCCCTCGAGCTATCTATATGTATCTATCTTCCTATCTATAATCTCATATCATCCATATTATCCTATCAGCATCTATGACTATTCTTCTGTTCCACTATTAGCTATCCATTATTATCTACATAAGTCTATTGTCACACTCTATCCACTAACCATATCTCTATCTATCTTTATTTTATATTATTCTACGTAAATAAAGTCCAGGCAGCACAAGGCAATTCAAGCAAGTGCTGTTGTTTGTATGTAGCTTGTAGGTAGAGGCTGGTCCGATACTCCTCCATAGATGAAAACCAGAAAATAAGCAGCACTCCAAATGTTCAAGTTGAAGGAAAAGTGGTCCTTTTTGAAATAAAGGAACGTTTGGAGTGCTGCTTATTTTCTGGTTTTATTATCATCTACCATAGATCATATCTATCTATCCCATTCGATTTCATCTATCTCATCTATTATCTTATCTATGCTATCATCTCCTAATCTCATATCATCATCTCATCCATCTATCACTCTAATCTCATCAGCTATCTTCCCTATTCTATCTCTCTAAGTCTCTATCATCTATATAATAAGTAAAAGCGGGCAGCATCCATGGTTCATATAATTTCACAATAAAGGTGAACTTTATTGAAAAAGTGGCGATCGTTTGCGGTGTGTGTAGCACCTCATCAAGCAACAATAACCAGTGACCAAACCCCCATGGGATATATAGTCAAAACTGTAAGTGATTAGCATTAAAAGGCGCTTGTCTTACTGCCTGTGCACTATTGGTGTATTCATCATTGTCAAAGTATAAAAACCTATCATCAAAGATAAAGTGTCATGCATGTTTCAGTGTAGACATGTATATAACAAATGTAGCCTGCTCCTGTACAATTTATAACAGTAAAAGTGTAATCATACAGTGAGCAAGTGCATAAGCTGGCAGGGTAAAGGTCGGTGGTTAACATTACCCAAAGCTACGTGGAGAGCACTGTTCTGGTGGAAGCTATCGGTCCACATGCTGAGTACAATTCTTAGTCGTCTGTGGATCCAGCATCACATGTCAGTGGATCCCATGAGGGCTGCTGAGAGGAGAATCTTGGAAAGGGGCCACTAAGCCGCTCAATTGCAGTGTGTACTGATGGCCAGAAAATGCAACAACAAATGCCTGTGGCACAACTTAAAAATGAAAAAGAATGAAAAATGAGCACAACACATTAAACCCTACAGTTATTGGCTTAAGAGGATTCGGATCTCACTTACCATGAGGAAGGATCAGTTAAATACACCTCTACGTCGATATACATAGGTTCAGAGTGATTTGGCGCCGGTGCCCCATCTTTATGTGAGTGCCCATCACCTAATGAGAGATATGGTAAAGACACGAAGAATGCGCCGCCTTGGGATTAGATTACGTGAGTATATCACATCCCAAGTGAGGCGGGTAAGATCCACCAGGGAGCTATGGAGCATATATTCCGATACACCCTCAGCTGGTGCATCACCAAAACCACTGCATTTGGCACCACTCTATCGCCCCAAATTTATGTGGGTTATTTTGTGGCACCATATTTTATGGCGCTTACCCTACGAACAGCCATGGACCTATATTACTCTTATACGTAGTATGCTGGTTATGTTATCTCATACCATGTCCGGCACAGGGCACTAACAGTAACGTGACCGAAACCAACACCAGAAAACATCCTCATAATTGTTCCGCCCATTCTCATATTCAATTTTGAAGTAAGTCAGTCTACACCAAGAGATTGTCCTATCCTATTCCCATATTGGCCTTTGCAAAGAGGAATTTTTTTTCAATATCATCTGAATATTAATAGCTGTTGGTAAACAATAATCTGAAGACTGTAAAGACAATATCATGTTGTATCTCAGTCCACTCGTTACATGGATTATAGCATCAATCACAAAATGGGGTTATATACATTCTATATAAACAAGTATCCAGGTTTAAACTAATGCAGCTTGAAGGGGTTTAGTCTACGAATCAGTTTAGTGTCATTTATGGTATATGATCAGTTCATTCATGTTTCATCAGTTACCCCTCGTCTGGGGGGGCTTTATAGTAGAATCCACCCCAATGATTACCATGTGCAGTTATAAAAGTCACTAATTTTTGGACAAGTGTCAAATCTTCGTTTGAGGTCTCAGATGTACCGGACGCTCCGACTCGTTGTCTTTATTCATCGGGTATGAAGTCGAACATCCAAAGCCTGTTGTCAAGAGAAAATGAAAACGTGCTGCAAAATGGTTCATGAATAGAAGTAAATAGTCCACACAATTTATGGCATCTACATTAAGTAAACGGACTTAACTAAAACTTCAACTGCATAGTTAGGATACATTATGATGAAGGAAGTAAAAAGTGATGTTAAGTATCCTTGTACGCATGACTGAGAAACAGATATAGGACTTCTATCAGCAAATTATGGACTCATGCCATATAATGTACAGATGGAATGCAAAAATCTCCCATTGAGAGCTGCTGTGGACGTCAATACCTTCCATGTGTTTCGTCTCCTTAGATCTTTCTAGCTGGGATAATAAGTATTTTCATTATCATGTTGTGAGGATGCAATGTAATACCCAACTATTGGACGTTACACTAGTGTTTTGATGCCACGTGGGTGTAGTATGGATTGCCTCCTGGATCTTACCTCCTGGATGATTACCTTATTCCGGAGTTCTTGTGCTGACACTATAGCTACGTACATCGACATAGTGGGCACCTTAAGTCGCAAATTATCGTGATTACATCAATGTATGTATTAAATTCCTGTGCTAACGATGGTTTGACATCCTGGTTCGGCTACTCACATATGTTTGAGGTGCACCATTATACATGTCTTGTTAAAGTGTTGTTGCTCCTTTACATTTCTTTGGCCGTTTAAGCGGCTGCAGGTGATATGTAACTATATTATATAACTGTGTGCCTCAGTGATACACGGCAATTGGCAAATCAACTGTGGCTATAGGCCTTTCCAATGTAGTGTTTCTCTGGCATGCCCACTGGAGGGTAGCGGATTTGCACCTGTCACTTGGGATACCTTACACGCTAAGACTGATCAGATGTGAAGTTCCACTACTAATACTCTACAGCTGGCGCTCATTTCTATTCTTTACCTAACTAGTCTTTTGCTTGCACACTTTAGGTGACACCTTCTGTATCCATTGTTAAGAGAGCACATGACACGTCTTGAAACTGCAGCCCTTATATCTTATGTAGACCTCTAGATGTATATTCTATCTGCCCATGCGACACTAAAGCGATCCCTATGCACCCCTCTGTAGCGTAATTATACGTTATGGCTCTATATATTTCATTTGGGTCACGTTTTAGTTGCTGATATACATGTGTTGTACATTCTTGCCTCGATTACACGCCACTTGTCAATGACGGGCTTACTTGCCTTATTTAAGATTCTTCAGCAGCCTCACCATGGACTGTGCCTGGGACCCAGCTCGTTACTTGTATTAGCTAAGGTGACCAGAAAAGGCTTCACGAATCTCTCCATGGGAGCACTTTGGCCACATTTAACCTATCACTTATAGCTCCACGATCTGTGCACTGGATTTTATTCCCTTCTTATTCATATTGTACATAACTATGCTCTTTCCACGCGTGTAGTGAGACTTTAATTCTTTTTTGAGCGATGGTAAGTTTTTGCTGATGATTGTACTGGAGGTGGAGGTTGCAGTCCAGCGTAGGGGAGAAGTGAACTAGGTGGGATCACTTTAAACCGTCCGGTCTTTATCGCTCCATCGGATACTGTCTAGGTTCTGTTTGAGATATTATATCATTGTTGGCCTTGGTATTGTTCTAAGCGTTGTCGAGCGTGTACACGAAACGATGCCACAGTTCAATGCTCACGTTATTTGAGGGTAGAAAGTTGAAGATCCATGATGCGACCTATATTACTTTATTTAGATCTCAAGAGTTCAACAGATTTGGCTGCCTCCTATTATGACTCTTTATATTGTTGTTGATATTATATTTTCTATATCTGATTATACATACTGTACATCATCTATCAAATAAAGCTATCCGTTTATTTCCTATCCTGTATATACTGGGTGACTAGTACTTTTGTTGGGGGGAGAGGTTGAATTCGCTTCTAAACCCCACCACTTTGGAATGATGGGGCGAAGTGCTGAATCCCATCCACTGTCTTCCCATGCCCAGCACATGAAAAGCTTTCTCAACAGCAAAGAAAATAGAACATTGCGCTACATGTAAATGCCACACCTCTTCTCTGGTTTTATAAAGGTTGTGTCACCTGTTCCTAATAAGTAGACGTATAAAACCTCTTCCTCATATCGTTCGCTATATTCATAATAGTTTTCCTGTTTAGTGGCTTTAACACCCTTGAGGACCCAGTCCAATTTCAAAAGCGCCATGTGTCAACTGACATGCGATTTAACTAGAGAATTGCTTATACTACCAGGGTGATTTCCAGAATTTTTTTTTTTTTTTTTTCGGTGACATGGTGGTCTTTACCTTCAGTGGTATATTTGGTTAAATGTGTTTCTTTGATGTCTGATTTTCTAAACTGCTCTTTCTAAGAATCAGTTAGTCTAATCACAAAATAGGTCACCCTAATTAGTGTCCACCATGGGCCACATTACACTTTGTTTTTTCTGTCTGTATTGTTTGACGCCTTTTGTTTAGGCGCAGTTGTTTGCGCATTTTTGCGATAAAGCGTCAATTAGCCCGCAGCTACAATACACCTTTCCTCACGTATCGTTCATATTCCAGAGTTTTGTGCGACCTAATGATATTCATCCACGTGCGACTTTTGCATTTAGGCGCACAAACGGGCGCAAAAACACTCCAGCCCGAAGGTGCGTTATCTGAGAAAGAACCCTGAGCCAATGTAGAAGGAGCTCATTTATAGTCCGCAGAGCTCAGGCCAACACTGGAACTATAATGATACAATCTGATACTCTGCAGACACTGAACATATAAATAGATACATTAGATAACTTCAGACAACTGAACTATAATAATCCAATAGATACAGCTGCAGACTGGAACATAAATAGACATTAGAACACTGCAGTACACTAGAACGAATATAATAGATACAATTAGATACACTGCAGACACTGAACATATAATAGCATACTTAGATACACTGCAGACCTAGACATATATAGATACATTAGGATACAACTGCAGACACCTAGAACAATAAATATACCAATTAGAACATCACACTGCAGACACTGAACATATAATAGATACATGATATCAACCTGCAGACCTAGAAACATATAATAAGTACAATTAGATACTGCAGACACAATTATAGACATATATAGCTACATAGATACTCTGCAACACTGAAAATATAATAGATACATTAGATGCAACACTGCAGACATAGAACATATATAGATACATAATACACTGCAGAGACACTGGCAATGACTCAATAGATCATTAGATACACTGCCGACACTATAAGATAAAGATACATTAGATACTCTGCATACACTGAACATTTATAATAGATCATTAGATACACGCAGACACTAGTAATATGATTAGATACATTAGATACTCTGCTCACACTGGAACATATAATAGTACATTAGTACATGCAGACACTAGTAGAGCCATAATAGTATACATAGATACAGTTACAGACAGGAGCTTTCAGACCCTCCCCTATTTCACGTTATCAACCTTCTATTTACAAAACAACTTGCCAAAACCTGAGCCACAGCAAGAGCAAGAAGAGTTTGCACACAGTTTGCAGAAGCTTGCAGATTATAACCACAAGTGTCCCCATGTAATTCTGCCACAGTGTCTAGGGGGATATGATTGCACGATTACATGGGTGAGTGCAGCAGAGACCAGTCACTGGTGGGGTATCCCCCAGGAGAGCCACGGCTGAGGAGGTCACTGGGTGCTGGGTGTCACCACACTGTGCTGGCTGTTGTAGTGTTATCTTCATGCTGGTGGATGTGAGAGACGCGAGCAGGAGCCTTGTAGCAGGATCACATGTACAGTGCCCAGAAGCTAACATTGCGCCTAACTGGCCTTAAACTGGTTAAAGTAAGGATTACAGAGGCAGGAAAAATACTTATAATGTATGTTGGAAGCTTTGATCATTTGGGCAAACAGTGCCCCAATTTCAGGCGACAACTAACTTACACGTTAGGCGCACAAAAGTGATAACTTGGCCCCTATGTCTGATCAAATGTTTTCTTAGCCCTAAATGTATGATTTCATGCAGGATAAAATGAGAAAAGATTTAGGCAATACCCCACATGTGGATGTAAACCACTTTAAGGGCCCATAACAGCTCAGAATGAAAAGAAAGAGCGCTATCATACTTTTGGAGGGTAAATTTTGCTGAAACAAATTTCACGTTTCAAGTTATGTAGCATTCACTGAACATACAACATACCAGAACAACCCCTAAACCCAGAAACCCCTAAAAAGTGACCCCATTTGAAAAGTGAACTCCTTAACCCCTTAACGAGCTGGCCCTTTTTAGTTTTTACACCTCCATTTTTTCACACACCACCTTCAAAAATCTATAACTTTTTAATTTTTCCACATAAAGAGCTGTGTGACGGCTTATCTTCTTCTCTGCGTAACAAATTGCACTTCATAGTGACGGTATTTAATATTTCATGCCGTGTACTGGGAAGCGGGAAAAAAATTTCAAATTCAGTAAAAATGGTGAAAAAACACATTTGCGTTTTCTTGTGTGCTTGGATTTTTCACAAATGACATGTCTACTGTATTCTTTGGATACCAAATTTGTATAGGTTTTATAATGTTTTCATACATTTACAAAAATTAAAACCTCCTGTACAATTTTTTAAAATTTTGCCATCTTCTGGCGCCAATAACTTTTCCATACTTTGGTGTACAGAGCTGTGGGTGGTGTCATTTTTTGAGAATTTTGATGGCATTTTCATTGCTGTCATTTTTAGGACTGTGCAACCTTTTGATCACTTTTTATACATTTTTTAATATTTTTCAAAATGGCAAAGAAGTGCCATTTTCGACTTTGGGCGCTATTTTAGGTTACGGGGTTAAACGCAGTGAAAAAACATTATTATATTTTGATAAAGCATTTACGGATCCGGCAATACCTAATGTGTTTATGATTTTTACTGTTTATTAATATTTTATATCAGTTCTAGGGAAAGGGGGGGGATTTGAATTTTTATTTTTTTTATTCTCATTTTTTTTTTTTAACTTTTTTTTGTTTTTACTTTTACTATTTTTCAAACTCCCTAGGTTACTTTAACCGTAGGTTGACTGATCGATCCTATCATATGGGGATTTTCCTCCTTATTCATTACAATGTGCAATGAAGCTGCACATTGCTGTCATGGCAACGGATCGCCGCTCCCCAATGACGTCACGGGGAGCGATGATCCGCGGCCCATGTGCCGCCATCATTTTGAAGCCGCCGCCGATCAGCCCTCTCCATGCACCGAGATCTGGCATGCGCTGTACTACCGTAGTACGGGGCGAGTCGGGAAGGGGTTAAGGAGTATAGTAACACTATTTTCATCTGGCTATACCCCATTCATTACATTTTACTTTCTTGGCATGGAGGAAAACTTGCTTTTGTTTTATACACCATTTAGCATAGCTATCATGTTATTATTTATGTTCTATGGGACACAGCGATTTCGGCATTATCGCATTTACCATTAAAAAAATATTAACTCTATACTCACCTTTCCTATACTCACAGGTCCTTTTCTTGCTTCTGATGCTCCGGCTCCATCTTTGGGTCCCTGCACCAACATTATAAAGTAAGGCACAGAGGTGCCGGCAGAGCACACAGAATAACCTTGACAGGCAGCTGACGTCAAAGTTTGTGTGTCAGCAGTGTCAGGGACCCCAACATGCAGCTGGAGGAACGTAAGAAAGAAGAGGACCTGCAAGGGTTTTTTTTAATAGGTTGGGCATACTTGGGGCAGGAGCTGCTGGGAATATACTGTGGGCAGGGACTGTTGGCAATATACGGGGGGCAGAGGCTGCTGACTAAATACTGGGGCAGGGGCTAGCTGACTATATACCAGGGGCAGGGGCTATCTGGCTTAATACTGGGGGCAGGGGCTGCTGGCTATATACTAGGGCAAAGGTCTGACTATATACTGGGGGACAGGGGTTGCTGGCAATATATTGGTGACAGGGGCTGCTAGCTATAAACTAGGGGACAGGGGCTGGCTGTATACTGCGGGCACGGGTAAGCTGACTATATACTAGTGGGCATGTGCTGCTGGCTATGTACTGGAGGCAGGGGCTATCTGACTATAAACAAGTGGCCATGTGCTGTTGGCTATGCACTGGGGGCAGGGGCTTCTGGCTATATACTGGGGGCAGGGGCTGCTGGCTATATACTGGGGCAGTGGTCTGACTATATACTGGGCCCAGAGGGCTGGCTGTGTATTCGGGCAGGGATATAGCTAGCTATATACTGCGACCAGGGGAGCTGGCTATATACTGGGGGCATGAGCTGCTGGCAATATACTCTGGGCAGAGGCTGCTGGCTATTCACTGGGGGCATGGGCTGTTGGTTATATACTGAGTGTATGGGCTGGCTAGCTATATACTAGAGGGCATGGGCTGGTTGCCTATTTACTAGGGGCAATGAGCTGGCTATATATTGGGGGGATGGGAATTGGCTAGCTATAATATACTGTCTGGAGGCTGTTACCAATGCATTTTGCAAGGCATGTTTTTTTATTATTTTTTTTTACAGTATTCACCGTATGGGTTCAGTAATGATTTTATTTTATTGGATGAGTTGTTACGGATGCATCCATACCTTATGTGGGAGTTTTATAATACCATATATACTCGAGTAAAATATATACAATTTTTGTGCTGAAAAACCCTAACTCATCTTATACTCGATTCTATTAAAAAATTAACACTGTACTCACCTTTCCGATGCCCCCCGAAGGTCCCCTTCTTGCTCTTCTTACTCCGGTGCCTCTTTGGGTCTTTCGAGTCCTTTTCGGGTCCTTCCACTCCTCCGTAGCTCCTCTTGAGGTCTCCTGTCGATGCTGGTGGCTCACAAGCAATGACGTCGGCAAGCAGCAGTGCGAAGACCCTAAGAGGAACCAAACAATTTGAAGAGTAGCCAAGGAGGAGCGGAAGGACCCGAAGAGACACCGGAGCATTGGAAGCAAGTAGAGGACCTCTGGGGGGGGGGGGCGTCGGAAAGGTGAGTACAGTGTTAATTTTTTTAAAATATTGGGGGGCATGGGCAGGATATATACTGGGGGGAAGGGCAGGCTATATTCTACAGGAGTTGGCAGGCTATTTACTACAGGGGCTGGCTTGCTATATTCTATGGGGCTGTAGGCTATATACTAAAGGCGCTGGCAGGCTATATACTATGTGGGATGGGCAGGCTATATACTACAGGGGCTGTAAGACTATATACTGGGGGCAAGGGCTGGCAGGCTATATACTGGGGGGGCAGGACATGGAAGGCTATATACTACTAGGGGGCAAGGGCTGGCAGGCTTTATTCTGGGAGGGCATGGCTGGCAGGGTATATACTGGGGATCAGGGGCTGGCAGGCTACATACTGGGGGGGCTGGCTAGCTATATACTGCAGGGGCAAGCACGCTAAATACCAGGGGCGCAAGAGCTGGCAGGCTATATACTGGGGGTAGGAGCTGACAGGCTATATACTGGGGGGAAGGTCTTGGCAGGCTATATACTGGGGGATATGGGATGGTCGGCTTTAAATTGACTGGAGACTGTGACCAGTGCATTTCCCACCCTTGGCTTATCCTCGAGTCAATAGGTTTTCACAGTTTTTTTGTGTTAATATTAGGTACCTTGGCTTATACTCGGGGTAATGTATGCCAGTGTATTATAATAGTCAGCCTCTGTGACACAGACACAGATCCTGTGCTGCTGAAGGCAGCTCTGGGGTCCTTATATGTCAAAGAGATGATGGGCACCCCCTGGACACTGTCACGTGGGGATGATATTGCGATCATGGCGGGGACAGATCCTGAAGCCCTATAGACATACGGTGCTGATGTTTAACCTTGGTGCCAATAGGGTTAAATAGCTGGGATAGCGTCAGTTGCGATCCCAGCTGTTGCCAGTCTGTCATGTAAAGCCGTGCTCCCGCAGTTGTCAATGGTGACAGCATTTGAGGACAAAAATGTAAGTTCATGGACGCAAAGTACCCCACCTACCTGGACGTACATTTTTGTCCAATGTAGTTAAGGGGTTAAGCAGCTTTTCTGTTTTATTCACATAATTACTGAAATTAATGTAAATGAAAGTATCATTCACATAAATCCAGATACTTTGTATCGTACAGGGGACACTGACATTAAATGATGGGGAAATCAAATAGATAAAATGGTAAATTTTATCCTTATTAAATCAGGAAATAGGGAAAGATAAAGCCACATAACAAGAGCACATAGCGGTGAGTGGTTACCTTGTGTGCTTTATATTCCATATGGCTGTTGTAGGCTTCTTGGATCATCGAGTCAATAACAAAGAGAAAAGGGCAAAGTTTCCATTGTACATTTCATTAAAACTTTGTAAAAACTTTATTCAAAAATGCAATTTCAGCTGCGCCACTTTTTCTCCGCCTATAAGACAGAGTCCTGTTGTACCCCAATAATGTTTGTAATGCATTTTTGTAAGTAATCAGGAAGTTTTAAAGAAAAATCTGTCCGTAAGGCTCTATTTTTTATTTTCACCTCTCCTCCTGTCCAGTGCGCCTGTTGTATGCGACCATGTGAATGTAGCCTTAGTTATGATAACCTTTTATTCCTGCTAAGAATGTTACATTTATGCGTTGTCATTTTCTTTTCTTATTCTTTTCTGTATAATTATCATAATTTGTATTTTTTAGGATCAAGAGATTACCATGCAAAACAAAGGTACTTTCATTTATGTATAGTGATGGTTAGGTGCTCACTATGTAATACAAGGGGCACATTTACTATGTAATACAAGGGTCAGTTGGACGGTTTTCCGTTGGGTTTTCTGAATATTTCCGATTTGCCCTGAATTGCCCCGGGTTTTTTTGCGCACACAATCATATTGTGGCGTATCGGCACCGGCTATCATGCGACACAAATGGGGGCGTGGCCATCGGACAACCCGACTGATTCGGACAAACCGCGGAATTTAAAAAATCTAATTGTGTCGCAAGACATGCACTCACATACACCAGGAAGAAGATGGTGAACTCCGGCGGACCTCAGTGGGGAAGCCACACATTCAAGAAATCGGGCGCACACTGTAAGTGAATCGCGGCAGCTCCAAATCCTCGTCGGACATTCCAGATCGGCGGACCTGATGGGATGGGTAAGTAAATGTGCCCCAATATCTATCTGTCTTATCTAGTACAGAGCAGAACTGGGTAAAAGTGAAGCTAAGCCAACTTATTATAATAAGGGTGCCAATCACTTTAGAGATAACTGTATTGTGTAAATGTTCTCATATAGCGTGACAATAGATTAATAGATTTGTATTGTGTTACCAATCATTTTATTTCCTCCAACAGAGCAGCAAAATCATCCTGTGCAGAGTCAGCCTAAGGCTGGAGCCACAGTCTCTCCATGGACACCAGCACCAGGGCCAGGCTCCTCACAAGGACTGGACTATCTCACCCAGGTAACTGTTAACTACACCTGTGTTTTTAATTTTATCAGGGCTAAAGGGAATTTATTTAATGGATGCCCTGTGTAGAAAAATGGAAGCCTTATCTGTCCTGCTACAGAAATTGCTGTAACCTGAATATTTTACATTGTATGCTCTGTCAAATCAGATTAACCCTGTTTATTATTGTATTCTTGAGATGATTGTTATTAATTAATGAATAATTAATTGTAATTGTTATTAATCTTCCCATAACAAGAAACTCATATGTAAATTTTTTTGTCTGCAGTTTTAATATTTACCACTAGATGCCAGTAGAATCCAAATTTACACAAGTAGTTAGTTTCAGTCACAGACTTCTTGCCTTATCTCATCCCCAGGACCCATAGTCTCATTATGGGTGGACATATGGCAATCGATTACAGATGTGTCTTCACTGCATACACAGTAGGGCATATTTACTAAGGGCTGTGCGCCAGTTTTCTGTCGGATTTGTTCTGTTGGATGTGTTGAAATGTGTTGCATGCCCTATGTTAAAGGTGCATTCTGTCAGAGCAGTGCAGGGGACGCCAGATTCATGCAGAACGTGCACCAGAAATCCTGAGCTTGGCGCCCTCTGCACACTACACAGGCAACTGCACATAGTAGAGACTGCACTGTTCTTTGTGAATGTGGGCCAATGGATATCAATATTTTTGAAAAATACAGGTGTGTACTAAAGCATTGAAATATTTTTAGAATAGTTTTAATGACTTAACTAAAACCATTATGTTACAGTTTTTGACAACAGGTATATGCAGATGCCTCTATGGAGATGACCAGATCCCTGCCAATCACTCATGCCATTGCTGGATCCATTGTGAGCTAAAATGATTTTGCTTATTGCTCTAATAGTTTTAATAAAGGGTTGTCTGTAGTGCATACTGGGGACCTGTCCATTGGTTTTGCTTTCAACACATCAACATGAAACAAAAAAATTTCACTTCATAAATTAATTTTCTTCTTTGTTCAATTCATAAATAAGTCTTCCACTGAATGTTATTAAAAAAATGTTCATGGGTGAAGATAAATTGCCCTAGCCGGGGTTACCTGCAGAATGATTTTTGATGTGCATTTGTCATGTGGCATAAGTTTGGCAAAATACATTTGTCACTACAATGGCATGTTTGATAAATTGCAATGCAGTTTTTACTCTGCACCATTCACTTTGTTTTACTTTTGAGCCAGCATCTTAGGGGTTAAAATGCTCATACAATCCTACATACATTCTTTGAGGGTGCCTTTTCCAAAATGGGGTCCCTACTTGGGGGTTTCTTTTGTACTGGTACCTCAGGGGCTCCCCCAACACCAATCTAGTGAAAACGGAGCTCCAAAAGCTAATATTTTGTTTTCTCCCTGCTAAGCCCTGCCGAGTGCCTATCCTATAGTTTATTGCCACATATAAGGTATTGCCCTAACTGGGGTAACCTGCAAAATGATTTTTGGGGTGTTTGTCCCCAGTGGCATGAATTGGGCAAAATAAATTGGCACTCAAATGCAAATTTTCTGCACCATTTACTCTGTATTACATCTTGGCCAGCATGTTGGGGATTAAAATGCTCACCATAGTCCCAGATAAATTCTTTGAGGGGTCTAGTTTCCAAAATGTTATAATTTTTCGGGGGTTTATATTGCACTGGTACCTCACGGGCCCTGCGAACATGACATGGCACATCCAGACATGTGAAAACGAAACTCCAAAGGCAAAATTTCGCTCCTTCCCTTCTCAGCCCTGCTGTGTGCCCAGCCTGTCAATTATTGGCACATGTGTGGTATTGCCGTACTCGGGACAACCCGCAGAATGATTTTTAGGGTGTTTGTCTAAAATTTCATGCATTGGGCAAAAAATATTAAGCACTAAAATGACATTTTTGACATAAAAATTTAATTTTTACTCTGCATCATTTATTTTGCATTAGATTTTGGCCAGCATGTTGGGGGTTAAAATGCTTCAGATAAATTCTTTGAATGGTGTAGTTTCCTAAATGCTGAAATCTATTTGGGTTTTCTATTGTTCTGTTACTTCAGGGGCTCATCAAGTACGCTGTGGCACCACATTTGCAACTCTGTTCTGGTGGACATTGCTGTGAGATGAAACAGCAGTTGACATCCACATGTCTGGTATTGCTGTACTCGAAAGAAGCAGGGCAGAAATTTTGTGATGTATATTTACCTCACATTCCTCCATTTTAAGGCTAAATTAGAATAATCTTATTCAAAAATTGAAATTTCAAAATTTCCAATCCATCTTTGTTTGCTTCCAGGGAAAGAATTAAAGGGTTAACAGACTTCTCAAATGCTGATTTGAATAGTTTGAGATGTTGGGCTCATAAAATTGTGTTACTTGTGGGGTGTATAGTACATAAGCCTTTATAGGGCACTTCCAAAATGAATTGGTCACCAAAAATGTAGCATTTTTCAAATCTCTTGAAAATCTGAGAAGTTGCTACTAAAACTTGAAACCTTCTCACATCCGCTAAAAAAAAGGAAACGTAAAATCAAATTATGGAAATAAAAAGAAGACCAATGGTGAAAGGTTTCTGTAAAAAAATTGTGGTGTGACTTTTTGTCTAAAAAGTAGAACATTTTAAACTTTGAAAATTGTCATTTTTAAAAAATTTTTCCTAAATTGTTGCATTTTTACCCCCCCAAAAAGAAACTGATCACCGAAATGATAATACTAACATCATCTACAATGTCTCACGAGAAAACAGTCTCAAAATCACAAGTGTTAAAAAGTTATCACCACAGGAGGAGACACTGGTCAATTTTTTTAAAAAAGGACTGAGCCTTAACGCACAAACAGGCTGCGTCCTTAAGGGGTTAAAGGGGTTTTCCCCTGAAAGAAAATTCTCAAATTACAATCCCCTAGAGATGTTAACACATTCACGATCATTTCTAACCCCTTACTTCACAATGTTACTCAGTTTTATTGCAGTTTTAGCTCCTATCACTCAGTAATGGTCAGTGTAAGATTCCAGGGTGTGGGCGGACACACAGGGTCTCTAAGCAGACACATTATGATCCATCTAGTTCTGATAGCTGACAATGTGGTCAGATTATCAGGGTACAGGTATATATACACTTTCATTTAGCTTCTGCACATTGTACTAGTATCTGACACATAGAGAGGGATGAGACAGATCAGACATGATGAGATCCATGATAGGCCTATTACACATTACACATACAGTAGCTCTCCTCCTACATCTCTGCTATTCAACAACACACTAGATCAGCTGTGCCTGGCTTCCTGCTGTGCCTTCCCAGATAAACAACTTATCTTTGTGTAGTTTGTAGTTGTTGCTGCTGCCGCCTCAGGAACTAAGATTTTGTGTCTCAATGTGCAGCAGTGAGTGAGCTCTGTTCTGTACCGGAGGGGGCGGACCTACAGTGCAGAGACAGAGAAACTCCACAGCACAGCCGTCATACAGGAATCCAAGATGGCGGCCCGACCCAAAGTCCGAAGTTACAGGGTCATGCTTTGGGGTAACTGAAATTGTGTAGGACACCAGGACTGATAGACACAGGTTGGACTTATAGCTGTGAAACGCTGCATTTTTGTTAATAACAGTGAATTAGAGAATGTGTTATTTTGTTATCCTGAGTACATAGAAGAAACTTGTCTTCGTATGTAATCCCCCCCAAATTTAAAAATATGGTCATATATGCATATGATGTATGTATATATATATATATATATATATATATATATATATATTCTTTTATTATGTTATAATCATGCATATTAACCCTTTTTTGCAGGAATACCACATGATGGTGCAATTAAAACCTAAATATTGTCTGGGTGAGTTGATTTTCCTGAACCTTATTACATTCCATGTAAAGCTATGAAATATTCTAACTATTGTGACTAAGTATGTTCATAATAATAATAATTCCTTTATTTATATAGTGCACACAGATTACGTAGCGCTACACAGAGTTTTTTTCCAAACCGTTACCCGTCCCCATGGGGCTTACGATCTAATCAACTTACCAGTATGTTTTGGAGTGTGGGATGAAACTGGAGGACCTGGAGGAAACCCACAGAGTATTTTTTAAAAAAATATCAAAGCCATTACTACACAATTAAGACAAAGGGGCACATTTAATTACAGGGTCAATGACAGAGTTTACAGAAAGTGCACTGTTCATCTATAATGCAGTGTGCAGCGATTCACGAATATCATGCACCTGAAATCATAAATGTGTCGCTTCCCTGCTCAGGTCTGACAGAGTTCACCATCTTTTTTGTGGTGCACCTTTAACATAGGGCTTGCAACACAATTAAATTCAATGCTCGGTCCGAATCAGTCGGACAGTCGGCACCCTTTCCAATTTGGAAGCCAGCACAGCTGCGCCTCAATCCCAGCACACACACTTATTAAATACCTGTACAAGCTGTTTTAGCTGTGAAAAAGGTGCTCAGCCTGACAAAAGTGCGCAGCGCCACTCGTAGTAAAAGAGCCCCAAATAGTACTAAGACTGGTCCTTTAAGGTATCCCTGTATGAGGACGTAATTGCAAATAGTACTGTGTTCTGATGCACTACCACTCTCAGTACTATGTGCATGGCACAGTGTTCAGTTACAGCACCATTCTTAGTACTATTTGCATTTACTGCATCATATGGTATTCTGTTACACTTAGTCCTATTTATGTCAATGTTACTTCACACAACCAGCTTTATATCACTGCTAAACTACACTACCAGTCTTATAAGTATTTGCGTTAGTGTTAACTTACACTAACAGTCTTAGACCTATTTGCATCATACAGGACTTCATTGTAGTGCCATTGTTATCATTTCACCCATTTCCTGAAAAGCTTCTGCAGGTTTTTTTTAAATGAGAAAAGCAGCAGTCAGAGACGAGGCTATGGTGGTACTGGTGCTACTGGTAGTAGTGGTGATGGAGCTGGTGCTCCAGAGAAAGGATGTGATCCATCTCTGCCTTCTCCAAGTTTCTCTGGTGCATGTAGGCGCCAGGGTATGCAGCATATACTGGTAGGCCTCAATAAGCTACATCTTTGCCCCATTGAACCTCTGTTGAAAGTACAGATCCCTCCTTAATACCTCCTTACTGCACAGTATCAAGATGCAATAAGATTCAGTCGCAGTCAAGTTCACTCGCCAAGCTAGACGCGTTTCAGAGGTTCTCCCTCTTTTCTCAATAGCTCTGAGGGCCCCAGTGCCCCGCTGCTCTGTCTTACCTCTCCCCTTTTCTGATTCCCGTCAGGCGTGCGTGCATTCCCGTCTCCTAGGCCTGATACTGAGAAACTCTTTCATCTCGAAGATGATGCGTCCTCTGTAGGAGCAGGGACGGTGCTCACCCAGAAAGGGCCTAAAAGCCTAACTCTCACTTGCGGCTTTTTCTTTAAGACTTTTTCCTCCGCAGAGAAGAATTACTCCATAGGAGATACGTAGAGAACTTCTGGCCATCAACCTTACCCTGGAAGAGTGGTGTTATCTTCTGGAGGGAGCTCACCATCCAGTCTGGGTATATACAGATCATGAGAATCTCCTATATCTGCAGACAGCCCAGTGTCTAAACCCAGGGCACGCCCATTGGTCACTCTTCTTTTCACGCTTCAACCTCTTGATCCACTTCAGTCCTGCTGAGAAGAATGTCAAGGCTGATGCCCTTTACCATGCCTCTGATGTCATAGCAGAGGAACCAGCTCCTCGGCACATTATTTATATGAACAACTGGTTGTTGCTGCTCTGGTGGATCTTTGACTTCTACCTCCTGGCAAGACTTATGTCAGACCAGCTCTACGGAAGAAAATTCTGACTTTGCTCACGTGTGGCTGGGCACCCTGGGGTGCAGCGCTCTATCGCCCTCATGTCCCGATTCTACTGGTGGCCAGTAGTAACTAACAATTCAATGACGTCTGCAGCAAGAAAAAAGCTGATCAGCTACCTCCCCTTCGCCCTTATGATTGTCCTATTGAGTTGCTTCCTGGAGCAGCTATTCCTTTTGGGCGAATTTACAATCTCTCTGAGCCAGGATTAAAAGAGAATACAAGGATGAAAATTTAAAGAAAGGCTTCATTCGTCCATCTTCATACCCAGCTGGGGCACCCTTGTTCTTTGTAGAAAAGAAAGAATCATCCTTGCGGCCATGTATCGGCCGGGCTTGCCCAGGTTGGCCAGGTGCTGGTGCCGGGCCTGGTTTGAGGGAAGTACCGCAGTTGCTCAGCAGTTTTGGAAAAAATTGTTACCTACCAATAAAAACCAGTGTATACATGGAGAGCAGCTCTTCTATTGTGCTGAAAATGCTTAATGATGATTGTAATTTAGTTTACTGCTTATTTCCATAGCAATGTAACCTAATCATTACTGTCTTTATATATATAAAATCTGTTATTATTCCTTTTCAGCCTGCAGGGGTGTCGAATATGAAGTAAAAAACAGTATGGGACAAGAAGTGTACAATGTCACTGAAGACTAATATTGCATCTGCTTGAATTTCTGTATCGACGAACACTTTACCAGAAGCTTTACTGATAATACAGGCAATGTTGTGATGAAAGTCTACAAACCCTTTCATTTCTCTTTCCTTCCATGTCACAATCCAAAAGTATGTATAACTATGCTCTTCATAACTTGTATTTTATAAATGTGTCTTCAGCATAAGACTGTTTCTTATTTTGGACAAGGTCTCTCTTTGAGGGAGTGAAAGGGGAAATTTCTAAGACATTTTCTAAGATGTGTTGTGGACGTTACATGCCAAACAAGTCTCAAAAAAGGGAATGCACTCAGCAAATACCATGCCCACACCCCAAAAGGGAGTGCATACTACTACTACATCAAATAAACATTACGCAAACCATTGAATCTTCAGCTCACCAGAGAATCTTTGCTCAATAATTTCTTCACAAACAGAAATGTGAATGAAAGTCTTTTTACATCACCATATAACTGGATTATAGTAGTCCATAGCGCTCCACACATGTATGGACCTTCACTAAAAACACAAGGGCATACCATGACATTCCGCCTCCTTCCTCAGGCTACTGCTATCACTACTACCTCTACATAACGTACATCTAGGACATGAATCTCAAATTTGTGTACCTATAATAATAATCTTTATTAATATAGCGCCATCATATTCCGTAGCACTTTACAAATCATAGGGGACAAATATAATAAAACATGACGAAGTACAAACAGTCATATGGAACAAAAGGAGTAAGGTCCCTGCTCGCAAGAGCTTACAGTCTATGAGGAAGAGTAGGGTGACACAAGAGGTAAAAAGAATATATAAATGTCCAGCTATTCTTCATAAGCGAATAGAACAAAATATAATACTATGAGAACTGTTAATCTGTGGAATAGCCTGCCTCAGCCGCTGGTCACAGCAGGGACAGCAGAGAGCTTCAAGAAGGGTCTAGATGCCTTTTTAACACCTAAATAACATTGATAGTTATGTTATATAGAATTGTTTCCCATAAATCTCTTCCTCATTCAATTCCTTAGGGAAATTGATAGTGTGTTGTGTTATTTTATATGGGAAAAGTTATCATCTAGGGTATTTTTTAAGTATTGTATTGCTGTGCAACTTCATTACTTTTTTTGCACTTGCATTTGTTCTTGTCTTAATGTAATGTATGTGAACCCTTTGTTTATTGTACAGCATCATGGAGTTAATGTTGCTCCCCCCATAAATAAAAAAAAATAATAATTGTAAATGGAGTTGTTCATAGATGGTAATGAGTATTTGGATATGTTTATTTTATCTTCTAAAGGTTGAAGTGAGGACACCATCGGGCGAAGCGATGGCCTACATTGAAAGCGGAAGCACCGCATGTAAACTGACATTTACAATATTGAATGAAAAGGGCGATGAGGAGCTAAAAATAACTTCAACAACCAGTATTAGTTTTTCTATTAAAAAATGTAATTGTTTTTAGCTTCCCAGAATAAGGGAAGATACATGTTTGATTTTGGGTTCATGCTCAGAACACCCATAAAAGTAAAGGGTGAAGGTGGTGCATGAACAACAATATTTCTAGACTCAAGACAGTGGTCCGAATAACCCTGTTCTCGGGGGACAAGTGGAGAACCTATATGTACTGTGCACAGATCCTTGGCTCTGCGCCCATTGAAAGGCTTTGTCTTATGTTACCCCTTATTTGCAACCATCCAAGTCTAAATCAGCCCACCCAGAGCCAAAACTAGCATACCCATAGAGGTGATAAAAAGAGGTACACCATATTAAAGTTGCAGTTTGTTTGTTTTGCATATTCTTAGAATGATTTTGACCTTTAGCCCCTTCAGAGAACATGTTCACCTGAGGCTTTGGAATATCCCTAAATCAACTTCTTTTTATATTTTTTTAGATAACGTCCATTAAGGATAAAACTGAAGTTGGCAGTTTGATCATGTGTGGTTCTCTATTTCGACCTATACTGAATTTTGATGTTCACTTTTCTGTGGATCTAGATGTGAAAATGAAGGCGGCTATACTGGGAACCTGCTTACTGTTTGTAAGTGGAATTATATATAGCAGCAAGACAGGTGTCACTTTTACCCTATAATGACTTGCTTTTTTTAGACCTTTATGTCCAAGCTATGTTTTGCATTTATCTATTGCCAGGAGCCCCAATTTATTTTTATGCTTTCTGTCATTGTAACTATATGAGGGCTTGTTTTTTTTGTGGGAAATATCGCAGTGTTTGACAGTTCAATTCTGGGCTACATACATTGCATTGATTAGGAAATGCAAAATTTGTAAACCTTTTTTAACCCCTTAACCCCCGAAGCAACTTTTCACCTTCCTGACACGGCCCATTTTTTCAAATCTGCCCTGTGTCACTATAAGTGGTTATAACTTTGGAAAGCTTTAACATATGCAAGTGATTTTTAAACTGTTTTCTTGTGACACACTGGGGGTCATTTACTAAGGGCCCGATTCGCGTTTTCCCGATGTGTTGCCCGAATATTTCCGATTTGCGCCGATTTCCCCTGAATTGCCCCGGGATTTTGGCGCACACAATCGGATTGTGGCGCATCGGCGCTGACATGCACGCAATGGAAATCGGGGGCGTGGCCGAACGAAAACCTGACGGATTCGGAAAAACCACCACATTTTTAAAAAAAAATGTGTTGCGGAGCTTGCACTTACCTTCACTCACCTCGGCTCCAGGGAACTTCAGCGCAGCAGCGCCACCTGGTGGATGTCGGAGGAACTGCCTTAATAAATCCCGGCCGGACCCGAATCCACCGCAGAGAACGCGCCGCTGGATCGCGAATGGACCAGGTAAGTAAATCTGCCCCACTGTACTTCATGTTAGTTAAAAAAAAAATGGTGGTATGTTTTGCATGAAGAAAATCAGATATTTGGTGAAAATTTGGAAAAATTCTCAATTTTCGAAATTCAAAATGTTCTACTTTTTCCACACATAGTCATAACAGCAAAAAACATAATAACTAACATTCACCGAATGTCTACTTTATTTGGCTTTTATTTACTTTTTTTGGCTAAATGAATGTGTTTTTCATAAAATGTACAAATTCTCAGTGGATAAAATACCAAAACGCTCCACAAAATTTGATACCCAATCCCTCCTGCGTATAACAATCCCCCATATGTGGTGGTAACCTGCTGTATGGGCACACGCCAGGGCATCAAAGAGAAGCTGCGCCATACAGAGCAGATTATGCATTGTCACTTTATAATGGCTATACAATCTTTATTTTTTTTGGCAATTTGGACATATAAGGGCTTATTTTTTGCAACATGAGATGCACTTCACAAATACATTTTAGTGGGTCATTAGCTTTTTGATGAGATTTCATTAACTCTTTAATGTATGGAGAAATCTCTGATTGCGTGTGCTAGAGGCTGGTGTCGGCTATAATATACAGCTGCAGCTTCTGGCGCCGGCTCTGTTAAGGAGTCGGCACCAGAAGCATGACGTAATATTACTGCATAATGCGGGAACGCACCTCCCGCCATGCAGTACTCTTATGTCAAATGTCAGGAAGGGTTTAAGCTTAAAATTAAAATTTTGTAACTTATTTTTATTGAATTCAATTTAACTTTTTGTACATTTTAATGTGTAATGCTTTGGTCCCTTTAACAGTACACTATACTACTTATGTAAAAAGCATAAACTGATGGCAGCTTGAGAGGCTTCATTGGTCTGCTGGGTGCCATGTAGTAACATTAGCCATTGACATAGTCCCCTACTTCCAAAACCCCACAGATACAATGCTTACTATTTTTGACAGCAATCTAAGGGGTCAAAACAATTTTTTTTCCTTATGGCCATTTAGAGTTGGGACTTAGCTTCACTTGCCACAGTAGACCCATGAAATGGTACATGTATCAGAATAAATCATGTAATTCACATATAGTTTCTAACACTTTTTATATTTTCTTTTTAATAGAGTTTATAAATGACACATGAACTGAAGATTTGGAAATACAACAGAAAGACTGCAGTGGGCAACTCATAATCCTGTATAGTACATAAATGTTAGCACCTTCGTTTCTTTTCATGTTTCATAGGACACCTACAATTAAAGGACATTTACCATCAGATTTACTGATGGTACATGCCAAAACTAATTTGGTCTTTATGTCTTCTAGGGGATGGAATAATTTATTATTACTGGAATGGCATAAATCTTCAGAAAATTAGTTTCTAAAATTATATTGGCTTAGGGGTTAGCATTACAGCCTTGCAGCGTTGGGTGTCTGGGTTAAAGTCTCTGGGTCAACATCTGCAAAGAGTTTGTATGTTCTCTCCGTTTTTGTGGGGGTTTCATCCAGGTCCTCCGTATATCTCCCACACTCCAAAACATACTGGTCGGTTGATTAGATTGTGAGCCCCATTGAGGACAGGGACTGATTTGGAAAGCGCTGTGCAGCAAGCACTGCGTAATCTGTGTGCACTATATACATAAAGGAGTAATTATTATTATTATAAATGAGACAAAGGCACACTGGTCTACATCACCGGAGAGCCTCTTGGTTCTCCGGGCAGTTAATTTATGCTCCCACTTTGTTCATTTTAGCCTAGTCCCACCCATCGATTGCAGCGTCATCAGCTAACTACGTGATCAACAGGTAGGACCAGGCTGCAATTAACAGATAAGGAGCTTGCATAAATTAATAGCGAACAAAGCCATAGGCGTTTAGGTTACGTAGACTAAAGTGCCTCTGGAACATTTGCAACTTGTTTTCTGAAGATTTGTGCTATTCCAGGATATAATATCTCCTAGAAGACATAGCCCACAAGTAAGGTATGGCTGTGTACTGTACCATCAGTAAATATGATGTATAAAGTGAGACCCAAGCACTCCTTTGATACAAAGATAATCTTTTATTTCAGGTAGACAGGTCATTTCCACTATTGCGATGCATAATGTTCATTTGTACTTTTGCCCACCACCAGCTGCTGCTTTCCCTACTTATCCCTACTTTCTGCTGTCCTCTGCTCCGACAAAGGCCATGCAGGGAAACTTTACAGAACGCTACAGTGGAAATGACCTGTATACTTCAAATAACAGATTTTCTTTGGGCATATTAGCCCGTATAGCTCCCGCCCATTCGATGTGCGGCCCACAACTTTATGATCAGTAAATCTGCTGGTAGATGGGCGTGCAGCAACAATCTACTAAAATCCATGGTGGAGATCTATCAGTGATTCTTTGTCA
Organism: Engystomops pustulosus; assembly: GCA_019512145.1. Classification (NCBI taxonomy): domain Eukaryota; kingdom Metazoa; phylum Chordata; class Amphibia; order Anura; family Leptodactylidae; genus Engystomops; species Engystomops pustulosus. The sequence continues at coordinate 41,910,624 of CM033643.1, forward strand.
GTTCCTTGGCGTAGAAGTGCTGAAATAACCACAATTTATTGCACACTGGATATATAGCACATTCTGCACTATCATATTTGCCACTCTAAGCCACGTGGATGTGGTGGGGCACAGCCGCCAGTGGAGTGGGTAGATAAGGGGCATTCCTACTCTCTGCCTGCAAACTTTGTAAGAACATTTTTCCGCAGAAGCCAAGCCAAGTCGGTCCTGGCGTAGTTTTGCCTGGTGGCGCGGCAGTCTGGCAGATACAGCAGGATACCTGAGCTTCTTAATGTGTTTGGCAGTACTATGGTGGGCATGGCCTCTATCGTTGGCATATGATAAATCTCCCCCATGGATTTTGCCTCTTTGTTCATATTTCTGTAATCCAAGCTATACAGACAATCGGTGTTTAGCTGAAAAAAAACCCCATTGTCATCTGTCATAAGATATACTGCTGGAATAATATAAGTTATAACTGGTGTGAGACTGTATATATTGGCAGAAATGCACATTTCCACATACTAGTAAGTATTTGGACTGGGGGGGGGGAAGACCCCAACATTACAATGTCCAGTCACATACATTGGGAAATGGTGAGATACAAATGAATATAAACAAGGACAGGTGTAAACCCAACTACTGTCTCAGCTCCTCTGCAAATCCTAATCTGCATATTATTATGTACAACTACATTTTTGTCCACCAGGTGGTTCATAAGTGTTATGCAAGTCACCTGCTGTAGAAATGTCCACTACGTGCTTTATACCATTTCTAATGGATCATCTGGTAAATTAATCAATGAATAAAATATATAAATTATTTAATTGACGTTACTGGTAACTGAAAGCTTTTTCATACACACATAGCTGATTGGCTATGCTAATTAAAGGAAACCCCTTTAAGAAGGATGTCCCACATTATTATGCAGACTGCAGGTATCTGGGGATATGGGACAGAAAAAGGATCTCTGCTGCCAAAAAGTGTCACATGCAATGCCTTGACTAAGGTATGAAAACATCAGGGGACATTTATTATATTTGGCCCTAGGTTTTTTTTTGGCATCCAATTCAAGCGGTGATTTGCACTGTGATTATATATCTGCCCTAACCCTTTTCTGACCAGGACTTAAAAGTCTTTACTGACTGGAGAATTTCTAATGAATTTTCATACTTATTGGTTTAACTACCATAAGTTTTTTTGTGCAATACCATAAAAATTTTTGCTGTTTTAGTTAACTCAAACAACCATAATAAATTAATTGCCTAGTGGCGATTCGGGGCAACTATGGTGATGGTTTTTATAGTGGAGTGTTTTTTTTTTTAAAATTTAATTAGGGCATACTTGTATTAATGTTCATTCTTAAATATTTATTAATATGTAAGGTGTGTGTTTTAACTTTTTATGTCCCCCTGAGGGAAAATTCCATATTTTTAATTTATTTTTTTACTTTCTGGTTTTCCCCTGTAACTGGGGCATCTAGTAGACTCGGGACCCATGCCTGCTGATGTTTTTAGTTAGTAGTCAGTCGGGGACGAGTTAATGCATTTGCTGTACCGTAAGATGAACAAATGAGCGTCATTCATGAAGGGGTTTAGAAGTTGGTAGACTTGCTTTATGTTGGTCTAATTTTGCGTCACAAATTAAGCCAAAAGATTGCCTGAAAAAGTGTCAAGATTGAAGAGCTTCACTAAAATTGAGTGGTGAATGTCGGAAAAGATGTTAAATAGTGGCAGCTACATATAATGATTATGGCACAATGCGGCTGCCAAAAAATTGGTGGCCAATAATAAATTCCCGCATAGATATTTAATGAAAACCTAAAGGGAACCTGTCGCCCACTTTTAACCCATTAAATGGCAAGCCCCCACATGTAAGGTGTAAAATGTCTTTCTAGAATTGTGTCTTTCATGTAAAACTGCGCCACTTACCTTTACAAATATCTCCTCCTACGTCAAGTGAAAATTAGCAGAAAACTGTTATCTTTTGCAGGTTCCGAGACTTAAAGGGGAGCATTAATTTACTAAGTGCAGCATATTCAGTATATTGCAAAGTTTACAAGTTAATAACAGTCACTTGTTACTAAGCAAAGGGCATCAGAAATGAGGTCTGTACCAGACTCCTGTCTAGAGCGCTGTGCATCGTTGTTCCAGCAGGTGGCGAGGTTTGCCATATAATACATAACTAGAGATGAGCGAGCACTAAAATGCTCGAGTGCTCGTTATTTGACTTCAATGGGGCTCGTTATTCGAGACGAGCACTCGAGCATCGGGAAAAGTTCGTCTCGAATAACGAGTACCCGAGCATTTTAGTGCTCGCTCATCTCTACTCGGGACCCATGCCTGCTGATGTTTTTAGTTAGTAGTCAGTCGGGGACGAGTTAATGCATTTGCTGTACCGTAAGATGAACAAATGAGCGTCATTCATGAAGGGATTTAGAAGTTGGTAGACTTGCTTTATGTTGGTCTAATTTTGCGTCACAAATTAAGCCAAAAGATTGCCTGAAAAAGTGTCAAGATTGAAGAGCTTCACTAAAATTGAGTGGTGAATGTCGGAAAACATGTTAAATAGTGGCAGCTACATATAATGATTATGGCACAATGCAGCTGCCAAAAAATTGGTGGCCAATAATAAATGCCCGCATAGATATTTAATGAAAACCTAACGGGAACCTGTCACCTACTTTTAACCCATTAAATGGCAAGCCCCCACATGTAAGGTGTAAAATGTCTTTCTAGAATTGTGTCTTTCATGTAAAACGGCGCCACTTACCTTTACAAATATCTCCTCCTACGTCAAGTGAAAATTAGCAGAAAACTGTTATCTTTTGCAGGTTCCGAGACTTAAAGGGGAGCATTAATTTACTAAGTGCAGCATATTCAGTATATTGCAAAGTTTACAAGTTAATAACAGTCACTTGTTACTAAGCAAAGGGCATCAGAAATGAGGTCTGTACCAGACTCCTGTCTAGAGCGCTGTGCATCGTTGTTCCAGCAGGTGGCGAGGTTTGCCATATAATACATAACTAGAGATGAGCGAGCACTAAAATGCTCGAGTGCTCGTTATTCAGCAGACAGTATCACACGGTATAGGATTAGATACACAGCACAGCGGACAGTATCACACAGGGTAAGGTGAGATAAGGACACAGTATAATAACCATATATGATCAGTGTCAGTTGTGACTTTGCTCCTGTGTCGTAGAAACCAATCAGATCTTATATTCTTTCTCTTCGCTTGTCATTATTAGTATCAACAATATCTGGGATCTGATTGGCTGCTGCGGTTGGTGATGAATAAATGTCATTCATTAACCCCTTATTATCAGCGGCAGCTTTGTCTGACGTTGCAGATTGCAGAATATTGCACATAAAATGTCACTGCAGAAAAAAATATGTCGAAAAACTCATTCCCCAATGTTTTGTCTCGGAAGTCACACCATGAAAAGTATATATACATAGTAAAATGCTTTACTGCCGCATCGTAATGCAAATGAAAATTGAATTTCACCGCCATCAAATATTGAATTTATGAATATGAATGAGGAAAAGTAACAAGCGACTTACAGGGAGGAACATAAAAGCCGAGCAGCAACATCTACAGGTACCTGGGACCTGACATCACTGGCCACGGCTAGACACCATCCAGGGGTGCACCAGCTGTGAGGCGAGCTGAGTCACCTGCCTCAGGAAGCACTAACTGCAGAGAGATGAGGGGCAGCATCAGGGGTGCAGTCACCTGCTACAAAGTAGAAATTCATAGTTTATATGGTTGAAAAAAGACACTTGTCCATCAAGTTCAACCAAGGAAGGGATTGGATGAGGAAGGGATTTAGGGGAAACAAATCTATATTAACATAACCATCAATGTTATTTAGGTGTAAAAAGGCATCTAGACCCTTGTTGAAGCTCTCTGCTGTCCCTGCTGTGACCAGCGCCTGAGGCAGGCTATTCCACAGATTGACAGTTCTCATAGTAAAAAAATCGTCTCTGTCGTCTCTGGTGATTAAACCTTGTTTTCTCCAGACAGAGACAGTGCCCCCTCGTCTTTTGATTTGATTTAAATAGTGTTTCTTCACACCAGATGTAAGCATGGGTGTGAGACACTTTATGGAGCGCTATATTACTACTGGATGGGATGGAGGGGGCGCCATGACCGGGGCAGGGCTGAGCTGAGGTGAGGGGGGGGGGGGGGGGGCGAGGGGGTACAGCTATTAAGCAAAATGCCTTCCTATCCTACGCAACTAAATAAAACACCGACAACGTTCTGTTGGAAAAGTGCTGGTCACAGCTTTATTCAAATCTTGTAACAATCTGTAAAACATAACTTTATTAAAACATAATAATTAGAGATGAGCGAGCACTAAAATGCTCGAGTGCTCGTTATTCGAGACGAACTTTTCCAGATGCTCGAGTGCTCGTCTCGAATAACGAGCCCCATTGAAGTCAATGGGAGACTCGAGCATTTTTCAAAGGGACCATGGTTCGGGAATAAAATGTGTTAATTAATTGAAAAAGAATGTCTTCTGATAAGTGATCAGATGTATGCAAACATCTGCAATCTATTCTTCACTGTTCCGCGCGTATATTATCTCCCGACAAGTTAGCAGATGTGAAGAACAGTGAAGAATAGAATAAAAACAGTGACCACATGATCATTTAAGTGAAAAACACAGTGAAGAATAGATTGCAGATGTTCGGCACATCTGCTTACTTGTCGGGAGATACGCTGTCCCGGGATCCGCTGCTCTTCTTCCACTGAAGTCTCCCCGATGTCTCCGTGCCCCGATGTCTCCGTGCCCCTATGTCTCCGTGCCCATATGTCTCCGTGCCCATATGTCTCCGTGCCCATATGTCTCCGTGCCCATATGTCTCCGTGCCCCGATGTCTCCGTGCCCCGATGTCTCCGTGCCGCTCCCCGATGTCTCCGTGCCGCTGCCCGATGTCTCTGTGCTGCTCCCCGGTGTCTCTGTGCTGCTCCCCGGTGTTTCTGTCCTGCTCACCGTGTTCTGCAATGTCTTCTTCACACATATATATTGTTCTTCACATACTATTTTGTTCGCACCGTTCCGCGCGTATCTTCCGACAAGTAAGCAGATGTGCCGAACATCTGTAATCTATTCTTCACTGTGTTCTTCACTGTGTTTTTCACTTAAATGATCCTGTGGTCACTGTGTTCACTGTTTTTATTCTATTCTTCATTGTTCTTCACTGTGTTTTTTTAATTAAATGCTCGATCTCGAGCAGGGGAAATACTCGTCCGAGCAACGAGCCGTCTCGAGTACCTTAATACTCGAACAAGCATCAAGCTCGGACGAGCATGTTCGCTCATCTCTAATAATAATATAAATGACATTTTATTCAACAAACATATTAATATAAAATTAAGTGGTCGAGTACTTGACAACAAATCTGGATCATTTTAAATTAAATAATTAACACCTAAGTCCGGCACCATTACCAACCAAACCATAGTTGTAAATACCGCTCAAAATCACGCTCAGCGTGCAAAACCACAACTACCATATCCACAAGTGCCTGCGCTAACCTCCTGGCGAGTGGCGAGACAGAATGTGGCTACCAACCAAACATATAACCAACCAACTGCTGAGGTACACCCCCCTCAAGCATCTATAAGAACTTTTAATAGTAAAGCCGGACATCACCAACACATCACCTCCAATTTACCTTCTAATCCCGATAACTGTTGCCAAGTACCCGCCACATTTACAAAAGACATCCAATCTCCCAGCACACCGCCCTAAACAATGAAGATCTGACAACTACTTGTATCCCTCTCCAGCTGAAAGCACATGCGCCCTGATTACACTAACATAAAGGGGGGTGGGTGGACAATTTTGCTCGGCCACCAAAAGATGGCTGGCCCCTTCCTGCCGACCCTTAAAAACCCCTTAACCCCCCCCCAACATTTAACCCACCTATCAGGTACAACCTATACTCCACGCCCCAAAAAACTCCACCGGGGGTCCCCCCGCTCCCTCCCCCCCCCCTCTCCCGTCCGTTCCCGCTCATGTCGCGTCATCCCGCCTACCTGCGGATGGCTCCATGCTAACATTCTCTTGGTCGTCACATGCAGCAGAAAGTTTAGGTTCACCCCTGTAGGCAGCCCTCCATGGATTTACCTGCAGAGCCTTCTGGAGACTGTATTAAGGAGGGTCCCTGGGTAACTCAGATTTCTAGGTTCCATGGGTGCTTGGACTAGGATCTGGTACCTGGTAGCACTGGCCATGGCTTTGAGCCACAGAGGGCTTCCTGTAGTCATCCCACTGCGGCCTCTACAATCACAGAAATTCCAGATAACCATCCACCTATCTCTCTGAGGTTGCTGACACAGATGGCACTACTAAGTCTCCATCTGGCATCTTGAAGATCTTCTCCATTCTGAAGGTGCAATACTTCTAGCCTATATGGATTCCTTCAGAACAAATCCACTAAGTTTCAGATTCTCCAAAACTTGTTTTGATTGTTTGCAATTTGCAATAAATTTGACTCAACTCAGGAAATGCCAACCTTCGCTCCCGTCAGAAAACTAAAATATTTTACAGGTCTGATGCAATGTTTCTAGCCTAGCAACCCCTCAGCTTCTTGTCTGGGCAACCACCACCTACAGTAAGCCCACAGAACGAGAAGAAACGTTGTGCTACATGACATTTCCTGCACAGACAATGAAATCTCTATACAAAACAGATTTGTTTTATGAATTAAAGACAACAGAGTGGACAGAAGAAGAGGTGGCAGAGGAAAATGATCCGGAGTCATGAGGTGGCATGAGGTAATAAGCAGGAGGAGAAAGTGCAGGATGTCATGGAGGAGATGCAGGATGTGCTTGACAAGAAAGTGCAGGACATCCTGGAGGAGAAGGTGCAGGAGGAGAAGGTGCAGGATATGCTGGAAGAGAAGGTGCAGGAGGTAATGAGCAGAAGGATAAGGTGCACGATGTGCTGCAGGAGTAGTTGCTAGGAGAGAAGTGAGCAGGTGGTGTGTGTTCTGGAAGTGAGAAAAGATGGCAGAGGTAATGATCCAAGGAGGAAGGGCAAGGTGGCGACTGGCTGTACTATCCCTAAACCCCGCTTACATACCCTCCTGTCCCATTAACACAAAATAAAAACCCATAAACGCTCGTATGGAGACAAAGGTGGGGGTCCGCCACAGCTTTATTGCTAATGAAATCAAATCCCAGACCTATGATGAAATCCCGAAGACCCTTTGCCCCAAATTCTCCTTGCATGCCGGGCCCCCGCCCTCCGCGGGGGATGTCCCTAGTTGGTTCTGTCCAGGTTATCATGGCTAACCGAGAGGGTCAAAATTGCCACACAGGCCAAGCTGTGGACATACCAACAATTCCAACATTAATAACCATAACAAGTACATAAACATGTAATAACTAATCCAAATACACAAAAACCTAAACAATGGAGGGTGTGGGGGTAGTCTCTTGAGCGGGGAGCAGTCCGCAAATGAGGAAGGGCTAGCTCCGCGCTCAGCTTTTAATACCAAACGGGCCACTGCCGCCCCAGTGGCCAAAGCAACCACTCAGTTGCCCGGGTTAAAGGGCAGCAGGAGTGGCTGCGCTCCCTACTATTGATGGAGCAAGCAGTCTGCAGCCCCACCGGCTTAACAGCCTTCGGGCCTAACAACTGTCTGTACTAATGCCGAAACCCCGCTTAAAATACCCCTCCCATAACCACAAAATTAAAAACGCCAGAACACGTATGGATGAAAACAGGTGGGTGTCTGCCACAGCTTTATGCTAACAGAAATCAAATCCCAGTACTATGATTAAATCCATAAAAAAAACCCTTTGCCCAATTCCTCCTGTGCATGCCGGGCCCCGCCTCCGCGGGGGCATGTTCCTAGTTGTCTGTCAGGTTATATGGGCTAAACGTAGAGGTCAAAATTCCAACCACAGGCCACTAGTGATAACATTGTAACCCCTACACTGTGTCCGACCCCACACAGAAGGAATAAGGCCCTCTCAATGGCATCTTGGAGCCCAGATTAGAAAATATCAAGCCGATTTCATTGAGATGGACCCCATCTTCCTCATGAGAGCCCTCTGTTGTCCCCTTCTAACTGCCTTGGCAAGTGACGACACGCAGCATCTCCGACCGCACAAAACGGGCACACGCATGTTCAACATACGCCGCGCCCTCATCAATGGTAATCTGGATTGTCGGGCTCCATTCCAACATAACCTCGTGGCACACTTCGAGCCAAACTACGACCAAGTCTGAAAGAAGCTGAGAAGCTGCTCAATTTCCGATGTTATATACAAGAAATAACTCAGGCCATGCGCTCGGTGGAGCCTCTTCATTTCCCCCAGCATTATACACCAGCCACCGTTGGACCTTGCGAGGGACCTTCTGATCGCCACCACCGGGATCCGGCAGACTTGAAGCCACTCAGGCGCTTTTGACTTCCCCTCATACAAATCAGCCGTTGGTAAGCCCAGGTTTCAAAGCCTCCCGGCGCACCGCTGCCCTTCTTGGCGCCTCAAACATATATGAATGTCCGCCAACCACACTTTCGGCCGACAGCCACCTAAAGAAACAAAATTATCCAACAGAATTAGGACGAACATAACGTTCAAACACTCCGACTTCCCTGCCAATCCGCATGAGTCGCCGTCTTAAGCCCAGCCGCGTCAGCTTTGCGCCTTGCGCATGCGAAATAAATGTTAACCCATATTCCGCCGCCGGGACACCTGCCCACCGCCAGCGCCTTCCGCAAAAGCGAATAAATTGAAATTTTGTGAGGGAGAAACCATCTTGATGGCACAGGAGCTGGCGCTTTGGGCTCTGCGCAATAAAACGGCCCAAGAGCTGAAAAGGACAAAAAGGGGCCCTCCAGTCTACCGACCGAAAGGCACCACCCGGTGCCATATATTTCGTTTTTTGACTTCTTACGGCACTTTTACGAAATCCCCCACTAACAGAACGTCTTTTTTTCTTCACCCAAGCTAGCCGTAGCGCGGCCCGATTGCATCACCCACTTCACACCCGCAGAGCGCATAAGAAAGCCAGCGCAAACTGCAGTGCAACACAGACACGCCTCAATGCATAGGAGCACACATCCCCTCCCCGGCCGCTACGCACAAACTCTGAAGCAACGCAAATGAAATCGGCCTGCGAGCGTCCCTGCGGACGGCTCCTCTCCACCCCCTTAGCAATATGTCTCCGTGCCCCGATGTCTCCGTGCCCCGATGTCTCCGTGCCGCTCCCCGATGTCTCCGTGCCGCTGCCCGATGTCTCTGTGCTGCTCCCCGGTGTCTCTGTGCTGCTCCCCGGTGTCTCTGTCCTGCTCACCGTGTTCTGCAATGTCTTCTTCACACATATATATTGTTCTTCACATACTATTTTGTTCGCACCGTTCCGCGCGTATCTTCCGACAAGTAAGCAGATGTGCCGAACATCTGTAATCTATTCTTCACTGTGTTCTTCACTGTGTTTTTCACTTAAATGATCCTGTGGTCACTGTGTTCACTGTTTTTATTCTATTCTTCATTGTTCTTCACTGTGTTTTTTTAATTAAATGCTCGATCTCGAGCAGGGGAAATACTCGTCCGAGCAACGAGCCGTCTCGAGTACCTTAATGCTCGAACGAGCATCAAGCTCGGACGAGCATGTTCGCTCATCTCTATACATAACACATCAGCACAAAGCTACTGCTATGAAGTACTGTTTTTATATTTAATTTTTTAAAATTGAAATTTGAAATTCTGGAATATCATTAGTGAATTACATCTACTCTACATTTCTTTCTATAATGTTTCCTAATACTTACCTATAAGGAATTAGAGTATAGCAAGGAATACGGTATTTGTTATTTTTCCAATAACTTACATGCATCCAAATCTTTCGATAGACAAACTATTTTGGAGAATACATACAGTTAGGAGGCGCGCCAAGATCTAGATAGATACATAGATACTGTAGATAAAAAGATATTTGGCTGCTGTAGATAGATACCGTTTTTTCTTTTTTGGGAGATAAGGAACTGAATGTCTGACAAGCCTTCAATACTTCCTGTATTTTGTTTGGATGGATATAGCTAGGAAAATCCCCCCTTCCCCTAGTTATGGCCTATAGTTAAATGCACCTAATCTCAGGATGAGTCTTTTCTCAAACATCCTTTATCGCTCATATCCTGACACTTGTACCTTTGAGGAGCCAGACCTGGTGTATTGACAAGGGCATTTTTAAAATCAGCATAGCATAGGCTATTGGAACCTGTTACAAGGTAAAAATGAGATTCCGAGGGGACCCCTGGGGGGTGTTACCAGAGCAGCTCTGTGCTGTAGCTTCACAGGCTATTACATTCCCTCTGTCCAGCTCCCTCAGCATCCAAACCCTCCCTATGCCAGATTCCACTAACTGCAGCAGAGTAAGCATCAGCACACAGCGGGAGGGGGGAAGTACTACTGCACAGTGTAACAACCGGTAAATCGGCAGCATGGAGGGGCTCGGTGGAACCCCTAAGAGCCCTTCAGGCTCATTTGCATAATTTTAAAAGTTGATTTTAGAAGGACAGAGGACATGGATAATAACTATAAGAAGATTACCACAGTGAAAGTGCCAGGATCTATGAGTAAGTGTCTCTGGTTTATGATTATGGGTTTTTGATGGGATGGAAGATTTCCTTGAAGAGGCTCAAACCTTCCTCCCTCCTTCTTTCATGCCACTTTAGTAAAGTTAAAAAAATATGTAAAACATCTACAGAACTGCTATTTTTTTTCTGTATATTCTCTACAATTTCCGTTTTCCATGATTCAGTCCAGTGTTACCCACTACAGAGACCAGAAGAATTACAATAATTTGGCAGAACAGAAAATAATGGATAAATCACTCCATGTATATTATTAATAGCTGAGCCCCAGAGAGGTGTGAGTATGGACATTCTGACTTCCAGTACTTGTCCATTGTGTAACATCATTTTTACATATGCCTCCATTCATGTTATTCTTACATTGTCCTCCTCTTAGGAGACAGAATATACTGGAAGTTATGCTTTGCTGAATCCAGCTGGTCTTTCTCACTTTAATGATCCATACCAGTTACCTCCTAAAACTTGTGAGGACGAGGGGCTACAACGCATCACTGTGCACGTTTTGGCAGCTGTCCCAGTGTCATGACTGCTACTATGATTTCCCTACAGTATATTATTGCTGTGGTGTCTGCACCCACAATGGAAGCCTTGTGTCCTAGTAACACTCCCTATTCATAGATTACCAGAGAACTCATTGTTAGCCTCCCTTCCAAATTCCTCACGTACACAGAATCTACCATGGAGGTCAGATTGTGTCCAGAAGACCAAAGTCAGCAAACAACAGAGAGTTGTAGTCTGCTAATGCTACACCCTTATAACAACAAAGCACAACCATACATCACCAAGGAGAATATATATACTTAAAGGGGTATTCCAGGAATAAGTATCATTCATATCTAAGTGGGTTATTAAACTACAAGCTAATAAATGTTGCATTCCTTAGCACATAAATGTTGTGGACATACACTGTAATAAAGAATTAAAATGCTTTTGGCCCTTTAATAAGTCCATTGATTTTGTCCCTGTGGAGGTGACACAGGACATAAGATGGCCGCTGGTAACATGTCCTGCACCTGCCTGGGGAGGTCATGTGATCATCACAATGTTTGGCTGTAGTAGGTTGGTTGCGGTACATCCAGTTTAATCAGTATTGTGGTGAGACTCATCTCAGTGTGTAATGTGTAATGAAGCAGTTACACACATCACTACTATGGTAACAGAGCAGGACAGTCTGTTACATCATCATTGGGAGCAGATCATAAAAAGAGGAGCTGTTACTAAGAACTGTGGGATCATGGGACTTGTAGGTGTTGATGGCTGCCATCTTGGAGATACCTCAGCCTACTTTAGAAAGGCCATAAAATTTAGTGAATCATAAAAGCAAAATAGATAAGCTCCATTTTGTGATTAATAACATTAAGTTTTGTTGTATTTCTAGCATTAAAAAATGATCCCGGAATAACCCTTTAAAATAATAGTTAAAAAATATACCATAAAAAATATCTAAATGCTACATTTAGTAATGAATGAACTAACATTTCATTAAATCTTAATGCAAGTTTGCTGAAGATTTATTGATACTTCCTGAATTTAGACCACACAGGGCTTTCTATACAAAATGTGAAGCCCATAGCAACCAATCAGAGCACATCTTTCATTTTTAGGAGTACTATAAAAAATAAAAGCCGTGGTTTGATGTGTTGTTTAAGGCAATAAATATGATGAATTTGCCCTGTTGTAATTTGAACTACTGGGTACATATTGTCCCAATGTTTTTATAACCCTACATATAAGTATATAGAACCGGCACCGAATGTAGGGCATGTATTTCACAAAAAAGTCACACAAAATATTTTTTCTTTAGTGCATTTCGTTGTTTAGTACACACCTATAAGTAGCATCTGGTCGCATAATAAAACTGTAATGAGCCATTAAAACTCCTCTTGAAAACACATTGAAAATCAGTCAAGATTGTAAAAATGCCAAAAAGACTTCATGGACAATTTATGAAAATTGCCTTTTTCTCAGCTCAACCAGTCACAACACAGCTTTCCTATTTCAGGAGCTCTGTAAGTGATAAAAGATGGGCTGTTACTGGTGGCTAAAGGCAACAAATGTGTATGAAATCAGCCTAAAACTAGTCAGGGCAGGCACCAGATTTATCACATTGGTGCATCACACTTTGCACTTCTTCTCAGATAAATAAATCAATCTTAATTAATATAGTGCTATCACATTCTTTATATGGGGTACATATACAAACAAAATAACACAACATTACAGAACAATATCATGTACAAGTGCTAAGGTATAACATGAAGAGTAGACAGTGGGGGGTTAGAGAAAAGAGAATGAAAGTTACATGATGCTAGTAAGTGTGATAGGCCTGAAGGGATGAGTTTTAGAACATATTTGAAATATAGGTAGTTCTGTATTGGTCTTATAATCCGGGGTAGGGCATTCCGGAGAATTAGTGCAGCTCAGGAGAAGTCCTGGAGATGTGAGTGGGAGGTTCCAATTACAGAAGAGAATAATCTTAGATCACTGGCAGATTGGAGCATGGAGATATGTTCCCTTTTGCTTTGTTTATGCAAAATTGCAAGTTAGATTGTAACAACCACAACATTTTCTGTCTTGGACATTCCGCAGTGTGTTCCTCTGAAAGGCATTGCTGCCAAGACCTCCCAAAATTGGATGATATTTTGCTGTGGCTCACCAGCTGCTTTCTTATTTTCCATTGCTGCTTTTATCGCCGTTTCAATGAATTTTTTAAATATTTTTTTCACAATGCTGTCAGTTTGTCACAAGTGTGTTTGTGACATTAAACCCTCTGCTATTATTAACCTTGTGGCTTCAGGAGGGGAGGGGGGGGGGGGGGTTAAAAATCCAGGTAGACTTATAAAGGTATAATGACACCTTATCTTAACATAGCAGTGTGGAAATAAACGCTGGCTGCTCAGGTCATGTGACATACTGTATGTCTATGGACAATTGTGACAGGAGGAGAAAAAATGGTGGGGTAAGGAGCAAGGATGAAAATATTTTTATTTCTCACCTGTTCACTCGTGTCTTTGAATTTCTTTGGTTTCTAGTACTAAATGTTTTCCAAAATCAAACTAGGAATTGTCCAATTTTAAATTGTTGACTCCTGTCCATGGGATAAAAATTACCGGAATCACGGAAGCGGATGATCTGTTCCCACTTTTGGATAGAGCTGTAGGCATCCTGCATCCTACATCCTCATTCAATGTCCATGGGAGTTTCAGCTAAACACAGAATTCATCTGGCTCTGTCACCCTTGTGAATAGGGTGACGGTACAGATGCACGGCCTGTCTCTACATCAGTTAGTGTGACCAAGACCTCTGTTCTCGTGTTGTAGTTAGGAGTAGCTAGACAGTAGTAAAACATGAGAAAACCCCTTTAAGATGTCACATAGTACATGTTAATTCTCAGATGAAACTTGGTTTAGTTACAATTTAAGGGCTTGTTGTGAATGTTGTGCCTGTACCATTGGGTTCTGATTTGGTTATCCTTTCCCATAAGACCCATTCTGTATCATATTTCTTTATTCTTCTTGTACTTCTTTGTTTTTTTTTCCTTCTGCCAAATCTGCTACCAATGTTTCTTCACTGTGTGATTGTGATTTCTATTGTGCCTTTGATTGTGTTATTTTTTCTATTTCGTTTTGTTTGAAAAAATTGATAAACACTGAGATAAAAATGAAAGGGGTTATAAATGAAGGGTGGGGCTATAGTACAGTAATGGATTTCATATATATGACACCATTATTTATTCATTTTATAAACCATATATAATCGAGTATAAGCCAAGTTTTACAGCACAATATTTGCCACTGGGCTTCTACTTGGGAATATAAAATAATAAACTCTGCACTCACCTTTCCAACCCCACCCTTCCAGGTCCTCTTCTTGACCCTGCAGGTCTGTACGTGCTTACGGTGCACAGATTATGACATCGGCAAGCGGCTGACTTCATAGTCTGTGCATCGGATGCACACTGCAAATATTCACTTGCTGCAGTAACTCATTCTAACTGTAATAAAAGCTTTTGTTACTCATAATATGATTGCACTTGTATTTCTGTATGTGATAAAAACATCTGACAAACACAAATAAAAACCAGAGGGCAACAGATCATGTGAAAATATAATATTTGTGTCATTCTCAAAACTTTTTCTCATTCATTAAACACCTCCTCCAAAAAATGTAATGTAATTAGAATTTGTTTATGCAGCATTAAAAAAAGCTTGACGTCTATTTTCTATACCTCCTCCTACCATGTGGAATAGAAATAAAGGACAATGAAAAAATTAACGTATGGAGAGTAGTGCTCCTCCTTGGTACCCTCCCTGCAAAGCTAAACTGCATGAATCAAATCGATTTTTTAATAAGAATGAACTAAAAAATAACAATATGAAATGACAAAATGACAAAGTTAAATTAGTTTAATATGATGGAGTTCTAGAATTTGTTTTCAAAGTAACTTACTCTGCAGAGCAAATGTGCGAATATGTCACAGCAAGGCACATCGTGACCCTACAAGAGGAAGCAAATGAAACCACTTCACAGATGAAGATGACGTTGATGATTAATGATTATTATTTTTATTCTGGATCAGGCTCTAACTGGAAACTTCAGTCTATGGAGAATTACCAGATGTTCTCATGTGCAAATTATGAGATGTAGTCTGCAAACATGGAACATGGGCCTATAAAGGGGGTAACAAATAGGGGATCTCCCGTGTCATTTACATTGATCCTTAGGGTAGAGAACTGTTCATGGGGCATTCACAATGTAATTGGGTAATGGATAGTGATTGATATCCCCCATGTAAAGGATACACAAACAGATTTATATATTAAAGCATCACACTGTAGGTTAGTGCTAGTTTGGGAGTCAATGAAACCTGGCATGCAGTAGGCACCTATGGAGCAGGAAAGGAAGAATGGATCTCCGGTGATAGAGGACTGTATTGGAGTTGGAGCAGTGGTATGAGAGAGCTTCCCTAATGTCATGTAGCCATGCAGAAAAGCTAGGAATGGCATCTTTCCACATACTTCCATGGACCTTGGGTGGTTTACGAAAGAACACAGAGAGCCTAAAAATCACATAAACTCAAGGGAAAGCGAGAGGCGTGTTACTGTAAACGACTGTTTGCAATGTGTTGTGTTATGTATACATGACTTCTATACAGAGAAATTTCATGTTGCTCCAGATTTATACAATGCCTTGATGGTGGCACAGGCATACAGGACACATTAACCCTGCCAGATAGAAGCCCTGTTTTAGATTTAGAATTGACCAGGAGTTTTCAAGATAGGCCCAGTTCATGTTTTTGCCAAAGGTTTCTGTTACACTCTCCGTTTTAGAATAGTGTAATGGTAATGAAAAATGGAAGGTGAATAGAAGATCTTCCATTCACCTTGTTCTGTCTAGTGTTCAATGTACAGAAGTGTAGCTTAGATCTCGCTTATACAATAAAGGGACATCTGCCAAACAGGATAAGGAATTGTGCCTTGTGCTTGATTGTGCCCCTTCTGACAGGATTTGCTTCTTAGAACCTGTGTTTTTTTACAGAAAAAAAGATAATAAAAATGAACCTGAGGATAATAAATGAACCTGAGGGTCTCTGGGCTCCATTGATGTCTCATTTGGATAATTAAAACTTTTATTTCTTAAAAAAGGTCATAAGAAGCTACAAGATGAGCAGAACCTGGCAGAGGGAGCACACACCAGTATGTCAGTGTGCTTGGTTTACAATCCTTCATCCTGGTGGTAGATTTCCTTTAAAGGAAACCTACCTCTTGAAATTGTACTTCCAAGCTTCAAATACCGAGCACCAGCTCACGGTGAGATGGTGCCAGAGAATATCTTTGTTATTCTCATAAACCGATGTAATGCTTTTAAACACTTTTGTAATCTTTATATGCGAAGCAGCTTCGGCGCACGGTGGTACGCGCGCCCCATGCGCATAACCGTGCGTGCGCCTGAATAGGAAGTGCCGGAGAGCCGGTGAAGTCGTTTGGTGCGACAAAGCTGCTCGGTATTTGAAGCTTAGAAGTACAATTTCAAGTGGTAGGTTTCCTTTAAGCGAACAAAATGTTTCTTCTGTGTTCTATTTTTCCCCTCATCATTTCCCTACAGAGAAGTACTCTGAAAGCTATACATTTTGTCCACAGTAGATAGATTAGGAAAGGAGGCTAATGCTTGACTCCTTACAAACCCAAGGATTTAGCTTTTTTTAAGGAGATACGTTGATCAAGCAACTGAATGAAGTTAAAGGGGTTTTAACTTGTTTTTAAGTTATCCTGTATTCACAAGATAATTATGAAGTGTCTAGCCATTTGTTAAAATGTTAAAATTATTATATAGGAGTGGCTTCCAAGATGTAGGTGGGGTCACATCCAGTCTTTCAAGGTAACTATCTGCTTTGTATTTATTAGGAATTTTATTTGGAAGAAAGCTTTACACAGTACTTGGCACAAATCTCTGCCTGCTCATAGCAGATGTAGGCTTCTTTATAAAACACAAGCGCTCCAAGCTCAGTATCCCCTGAAGAATCACCAGTCTCAGTAAATGTGGTCTTGTATTCTATGTAGTGGATTAAGGTTACAGCTTCCTTAAAATAAATGTGTCTAGCAGCACCAGCGTCTAATGACATGGAGGATGGAGTATTGCATTAGGATGACTCATCAGACGACTTGAGGAACGACATTGTACATGTTCACTAATGTTATTTCCATATAAACTTTGAAGGTGGATTAAATTGAGTAACATATTTTTTCTTTTATGACAACATCTATTCTGAGTAGATTCCTTGGTAAATGGAAACTATAACGCAATGTTATTTCTTCATATAAGAAAACATCTGGAAGCAATAACAGATAAATAACCATTTCCATATCACAATCAGCCGGTGAGGGGAGTTCACCATGTTATACAGGCAATAAATGATGGCTTGCAGTATATACAGATATAGCTGTGTCATATACACCTTGTAATCTGAGAGATACAGCGAGGGGAATGTATTAATGTAACGTAGGGTCCGGCAGTGCAAAATCAGACAACACTAGTTTTTTGCTGTGCCAAATTTTTAACTGTGATATTAAATTCTGGGACAGTTTAAAACTGTTGTGTTCTACTTTACATCTTAATTATTTGGTACAATGCCAATTGCCCACCAGACCCCACCCCTTTTCTAAAGACCACACCTCTTTTCACAGGGCACGCCCCCCTTGGTCGGATAAGTATAACAAGTGGTCTAAAAGCCTTGGTAAATGTATCAGAAACCATTTTTTTATGCAAATTACACCAGTAGTCCAGAAGAAATGGCTTAATGAATTCCTCTAAGTGTGTGGTGGATAGATAGGGGCACACAATATGGGCAGTGCGCAGGCCCAGGCTGCAATGCCCTGCATCGGCCCACTGCAGGGCCCTACACCTCCTCTTCCACGCCCCCAACTGGCGTGGGGGGGTCTGAGAAGTTGCGATTCCTAGCTCTGCGGGTGAATTACAACTAAATCAGGGCTTGTACTCCTGTTTTCAGGCGTATATGCCCCCAAAAATGTGTCCCATACTGTCAACAGAGAGAGAGAGAGTGATAGACAGATTTTAACGTAGTTAAGAAAACATGGAATGAGATAAGGTGGTGCCTACTCTATGATGAAGAACTACATTTTACACATTGAACACCATGGTGGCTTCATATGTATGAAGCATAACATTACTTTGACGTTCTAACACTCTTTTGGATTGAGAAGGATCCATTTGACACTATGGGAAATAATATGTCACTGCTCCACCCGGCCACTAACAGTATGTGGACCTAATATACCAATGTTTGACACTATCCTGGTAAAATATACAATTTTATCTGACTTACAAAAGACCGTTGTTAGATGGGTAGTAGTGTTTCCAGTTATTACCTACATGCTTTCATATGTATTCTCCCAACTAAAACTAAATGCACAAGCGGTGTGTGCAATATGGACTGCAAACTGGGGAGTGACATATCGGTGATAATGACATATATTTGGCCTAGTGGATATCAGTGGGTGATGTCCATCGGAAATGAAAGGAGAACTTCTTCCTCTTCTGCCCTACTCCATTAGCACTTTCCTCCTCCTTCTGCCTTCTGTAATCTAACATAGTGGGAAGGTGAATTGGGCCTGCACAGTGTAACAGCCTGTGAAGCTGCAACACAGAGCCCACCAGAACCCTTCTGACTTATTAACATAGTTTTAAAAGTTGATTTTAGAAAGAAGGAGGCCATGGATAACAAATATAAGAAGATTACCACAGTCACAGTGCCTGGATCTATAAGTAAGTGTCCTTGATTTATCATGATGGATTTTGATGGAAAATTTCTTTTTGGATCTTCATACAAGCAACACAAAGTGGTACATTTTTAATTTGTATGCTAATACAAACCAAAAGCGAAAATGATAAAAACACTGCACTTAAAAACTTGCAAACTTGAAAACATGAAAGTAAAATCATGGAAATGAACATCTACAAAGAGAGAGTTTGAGAGAAGGATAACATTTGTGTTTGTCCTTGTAAAGTACTGTGTTTAAGTCTTGGTACATACAATTGTTATAATTGAAAAGCAAAGCCCTTTCAGTGAGCAAAATCTAAATATAGAACCTATTATTCAGATTACAGATCTGAGTTCATGGCTACAACCACATATCAGAATAAAATGATAAAATAGCCCACATGCCACGTTTCGATGATGCTGGACAGCGTTACAGCTTTTCATGTGGGAAATATACTGCACTCGCTAATTAGAGCAATATATTTCTGAGTTATATTAATATCTTTTCTCCTAGAATTGAAAAATAAGCTCTATAGTTTAGTTGGTTTCTATTTTTTTCTATTCTTATTTTTTTTTCATAAAATGGAAAAGAAAGAAATAGTAGCCACAGTAGACATGTAAAGTTGACCCTACCCAACAGCTTATTTACAGTCATGGCCATAAGTTTTGAGAATGACACATATATTATATTTTAACATGATCTGTTGCCCTCTGGTTTTTATGTGTGTTTGTCACATACAGAAATACAAGTGCAGTCATATTATGAGTAACAAAAGCTTTTATTGACAGGTAGAATGAGTTACTGCAGCAAGTCAATATTTGCAGTGTTGGCCCTTCTACTTTAGGACCTCTGCAATTCTCCCAGCTTGTTCGGAGAAGACAAGGTGAGCGATACCACCAGTCTTGTCTCATGCCAACTGTAAAGCATCCTGCAACCATTCATGTGTGGGGCGGCTGCTCAGCCAAGGGAATCTGCTCTCTCAGTCTTGCCTAAAAACACATCCATGAATAAAGAATGGTACCAGATGGTCACTCCAAGAGCAACTTCTACTCCACTGTCCAACTGAGCATTTTTGGTGATCAACAATGCCTTTTCCAGCATGATGGAGCACCTTGCCATAAAGCAAGGTGATAACTAAATGGCTCAGGGAACAAAACATAGAGATGTTGGGTAGAGATGAGCGAGCACTAAAATGCTCGGGTACTCGTTATTCGAACGACTTTTCCCGATGCTCGAGTGCTCGTTTTCGAGTACGAGCCCCATTGAAGTCAATGGGAGACTCGAGCATTTTTCAAGGGACCAAGGCTCTGCACAGGGAGCTTGGCCAAACACCTGGGAACCTCAGAAAAGGATGGAAACACCACGGAAATGGACAGGAAACAGCAGGGGCAGCATGCAGGATGCCTCTGAGGCTGCTTAATCGCACCATTATGCCAAAATTATGGGCAACACATGGCCATGACAGAGTGACGAATGAAGCTAGATAGCATCTAAAACATCCAATAATTGACCCTGACACTATAGGGGACGGCATGCAGAGGCAGCGGCAGCAGCGGAAGGCTAGAGAGTGCATGGCGACATACCCTAAATGGACTCAGGCTTCAACCATGGGTACAGAGATGAACCAAAGAAGGTGAGCAAGAAGCGCTCAAATAATATTGTTACATGATAAAATTTTTGCCAGTATTTTTGTGGATTACAACAGTGAGGTGGGCACAAAGTTAACATGGAAGCCATGAAAACAATCCAAAATTCTGCCTGACACAGCTCGTTTGATAAGGGGGACGATGTATGGAGGCAGATACTAGTAGTATATTAAAGGTACTGCAGTTAAAACTATGTTAGTTGTTCTTGGCATGGAGCTGGCGCTCCGGCTGCAGGCGAGCTTTCGCCAATCCAAGCCCCTGTCTCTAGGCTACTCCCCAAACGCCTTCTAAGAACCTTTCGGATAAGATCAAGTTATAGCGTTCTTATAAGTTTGGGATATGGCGGGTGAGGGGATGTAAACATCTCGCAAAAAGCGCTGAAATATATCCGTAATGAAAAAAGTTTTCCAGTATATTTGTGGCTTACACAGCAGGGTGGCGACAAAGTTAACAAGTTTGATGTGGATGCCTCTCTATGCTCTGGGCGTGTGCCTTTTATCACCTAGGCTCAGCAGTTGTGCACCGCCTGCTGTCGCTTAGCAACGGCACTGCTGCTTGTGCCTAGACTACCGACTGATGGCCCATGCCCACGGATGGTAATTCGAGGAGGAGGAGGTGGAGGAGGGGTGGGAGGATTTGGAGGTATAGTAGGCCTTTGAGCACCTGGGTGACCGAGGTAGGCCCCGCAATCCTCTGCGTCGGCAGTATATGACCAGCCCCAGGGTCAGACTCGGTCCCAGCCTGCACCAAGTTAAGTGTATAGCGTTCTTTATAGTTTGGAATATGGCGGGTGGGGAATTGAAACAGATGCGCAAGAAAGCGCATGATGCTGCATGGAGCTGGCGCTCCGCTGTCTAGGCGATCTTCGCCAATCCAAGCCCCTGTCTCTAGGCTACTCCCAAACAGCACTTCTAAGAACCTTTTGTATAGATCAGTGTAGATGCGTTCTTATAAGTTTAGGATAGGGCGGGTGAGGGGAATGTAAACAGATGCGCAAGAAGCGCATGATGCCATGGAGCTGGCGCTCCGCTGCTAGGCGAGCTTTCGCCATCCAAGCCCCTGCTCTAGGCTACTCCCCAAACAGCACTTCTAAGAACCTTGTATAAGATCAAGTGTAGTAGCGTTCTTATAAGTTTAGGATATATGGGGTAGGTAGAGATTAAACAGATGCGCAAGAAGCGCTGAAATAATATCCGTAAAGGTAAAAGTTTGCCAGTGTATTTTGGTGGATAACACAGCAGGTGGCGACAAAGTTAACAACTTTGATGTGGAATCCATGAAACAACCCAAATTTCGGCCTGACAAACCTCGTTGATAAAGGACGATGTATGGAGGCAGCTATATGGACGACTTTTGGAGTAGCAATGGAGACAACGTGTGGAGGCTGCTATGAGACAATTCAATTTGGATAGTGCCTGTATGTGGCAGTCCAAAAATTTTTCAAAACCAGAGGAGCAGGTAGGTGGCCCTCCAGAAAAATGAATAGATTGAGTGCCTGTATGTGGCAGTCCAAAAAATTTTTCAAACCAGAGAGCAGTAGTGTGGCCCTCCAGAAAAATGGATAGATTGAGTGCCTGTAGTGGGCAGTCCAAAAAAGTTTTCAAACCAGAGGAGCAGGTAGGGGTGCCCTCCAGAAAAATGGAATAGATGAGTGCCTGTATGTGGCAGTCCAAAAAATTTTCAAACCAGAGGAGCAGGTAGGTGGCCCTCTCCAGAAAAATGGAATGATTGAGTGCCTGTATGGCAGTCCAAAAAAGTTTTTAACAAGAGAGGTAGGTGCCCTCCAGAAATGGAATAGATTGAGTGCCTGATTTGGCAGTCCAAAAAATTGTTAAAACAAGGACGAAAGGTGGCCCTCCAGAAAAATTGAATAGATTGAGTGCCTGTATGTGGCACTCCCAAAATTGTTTAAAACAGAGGACCGTGTCGGTGGCCCTCCAGAAAAATTAAATGCATAAAGTACTATACCTAGAGCCAGTGGGCCCGTCAAAAAACAGCCAGTTTCCTCGCTTTACTGTAGAAAGAGGAGGAGAAGGAGAAATGAGGAGAGGAGGAGTGGATAAATTATTCAGGTTGAGCTTCCTTCACCTGCTGGAGATTTGAAATAGGAGAAACCATGCTTATTTCATCTTGATAAGCGTCAGCCTGTCAGCGCTGTCAGTCGACAGGCGTGTACGCTTATCGGTGATGATGCCACCAGCTGCACTGAAAACCCGCTCTGACAAGACGCTAGCGGCAGGGCAGGCAAGAACCTCCAAGGCGTAGACGCCAGTTCGTGCCACATGTCCAGCTTTGAAACCAGTAGTTGTAGGGAGCTGTGTGATCATTTAGGACGATGGTATGGTCAGCTACTCGTATCTCACCAACTCTTCTGTAAAGATCAGCCCTAACTTCCAGACTGGGACAGGTGACAGTGTTCTGCTGGGGTGACATAAAGCTGGCAAAAGCCTTGTAAAGCGTACCCTTGCCAGTGCTGGACAAGCTGCCTGCTCGCCTACTCCCCTCGCTACTTGTCCCGCAGAACTACGCACTCTGCCGCTAGCGCTGTCAGAAGGGGAAATACTGTTTACGCTTGTGCACCAGGGCTGCTGGTATTCATGATTCTCACACTCCTTTCCTCTCCAGGGATGAGAGGGAAAGATTTTGCTTGTACCGTGGGTCCAGGAGAGTGAACACCCAGAACGGTCGGGAATAAATTCTTTACGCGAGGGTCACGGGATAGGCAGCCTAGCATGAAATCTGCCATATGCGCCAGATTACCAACGCGTAAAATTCACTCCCCTCACTGGCCTGACTGTCCATTTCCTCCTCCTCTCAACTCACTCCTCCAACTCCTCTTCTGCTGCCCATACACGCTCAACAGTGTAGGACTCAACAATGGTCCCTCTTGTGTCTCGCCAACATTCTCCTCCTCTTTCCTCCTCATCCTCCTCCACCTCCACCCACCTCCTCCGATATGCGTCTGAGAAACAGACCTAAGGGTGCTTTGGCTATCAACAGGGATCTTCTCCCTGTCTCTTGTGAGGACGCAAAGCTTCCACTTCATGCTGACCAGAGAGTTTTCAACAGGCCAAGCAGCGGGATGGTGAGGCTGATGATGGCGGCAATCGCCACTGACCATCTGTGTTGACTCCTCAATTTACTCACACCTGACAGATATCAGACATCCACGTCCACTCCTCATTGTAGACTTGAGAAGCTGACTGACTGACTACCAGTTCTGGTGGAAGTTGACATCTGGCAGTCTACAATCGCTCGGCGCTGCTGGTAAACTCTGGATAACATGGTCAGTGTTGAATTCCACACCTCGTGGGCACGTCGCACACAGTCGGTGAGCGGGCATTGGAGGCGCGCTGCGCTGCTCCTGAGATGGCAGCATCTGTGCTGGACTCCTGAAATGCGCACAGATGCGGCGCACCTTCGTGAGCAAATCAGACAGATTGGGTATGTCTTGAGGAAACGCTGAACTATCAGATTTACACATGGCCAGGCATGGCACATGTGTCAGTCTGCCGAGTTGCAGAGCCGCCACCAGGTACGGCCGTTGTCACACACAACCATGCCTGGCTTCAGGTTCCGGTGCCAGCCACAGATCAGTCTGCGCCGTGATGCCCTGTAATAGTTCTTGGCGGTGTGCCTTTTATCGCCTAGGCTCAGCAGTTTGAGCACCGCCTGCTGTCGCTTAGCGACGGCACTGCTGCTGTGCCTAGAGCTACCGACTGATGCGCCATGCCCACGGATGGTCGTTCGGAAGAGGTGGAGGAGGGGTGGAGGAGAGGAGGGCATAGTAGGCCTCAACACCTGGACCGAGTAGGCCCCCGCAATCCTCGCGTCGGCATATATTGACCAGCCGCAGGGTCACACTCGTTCCCAGCCTCCACCGTTAACCCAATGTGCCGTCAGAGATATTATAGTGGCCCTGGCCCGGCAGCACTCGTCACGTGTCCCGTGGTCAGGTGGACCTTGTCAGAAACGGCGTTGTCAGGGCACGGGATTAGTTGTCTGACACGTGCTGGTCAGGGCTGGACGGCACATCGGGAAAAGTAGTGCGGCTGGGGACCGAATACCGAGGGCGGGGCCGCCGCCATGAGGCTGCGAAAGCCTCGGTCTCACTAGCCTATAGGCAGCATCTTCAGGCTTAGCAATCTGGAAATGTGCACATTAAGGGCTTGGGCGTGCGGGGGTTTGCACTATTTTTGCGTTCCGCTCCCAGCGTCTGGGGTATGGAGAGCTGAACGCTGGTGGATTGCTGTGGAGGGCGTGGAGGTGACGATGGGTTTTTTGTGGCAGGGTCCTGGGCAGGGGGGCTGACTATCAGCTGACACAGGGGAAGGAGCAGGGTGTGCCACGGCCGGAGGTGAACGCGCTTGTGCCACTGAGTGGGGTGTTTAGCATTCATATGCCTGCGCATACTGGTGGTAGTTAAGCTAGTAGTGGTGGAACCCCTCCTGATCCTGGTTTGGCAAATGTGGCACACCACAAGTCCGTCGGTCATCCGGTGTTTCCTTAAAGAACCTCCAGACTTCTGAAAATCTAGCCCCGGCCGCAGGAGGCCCTCGCCACGGAGCTTCACTAGTTGACACATTTGGCGCTGATGCACCAGCTCTGGCCCTGCCTCTCCGTCTGGCCCCCCACTGCCCTTCCTTCAACCTGTTCTGTCGAGGGACTCTCCTCTCCTTCTCAGAACCACTGTGTTCACCCGGCTCTCTCAACCCAGCTTGTGTCTGTCACCTCGTCATCACTCCGCTCCCTCAGTCTGCTCTCCCCCTCGCGCTTCCTGCCCTACAACAACTTCCCCACTGTCCTGACAACCGTGTCCTCTCATCGTACACCTCTTACACACACTTCTTCCACTACGTCAACAAGGTCATCATCACCCACAGACTGCGACTGGTGGAAAACCTGGGCATCAGAAAATTGCTCATCAGCAACCGACAAGTGTTTTGACTGTGGAGGTCCAGAAAACAGTTCCTCAAGTAGTGCCGGTTCAAATGGCAAATTTTGCTGGGAGGGGGCAGACTGGGGGGGAGGAGGCTGAGGTCAGGAGCTGGGGAGGCCGATTTCGTGTGACATGTGGTACTGCGTGGAAGACTGACTGGTGTCAAATTGCTCGAAGCATTGTCGGCAATCCCACGACAGTCACCCTGTTCGCACTGTTCTGGCCTCAACATGCTCTACCACTAGATCCCAGTAACTCAGACATGACCTAGGGAGTGTACTCTGCGGCGTTCCCCTGCTCCCTCATAAGCAGGTGGTGTCTCACCCCGCCCAGGACCACGGCCGCTGACCCCTGCTAGTAGTTGGACGCCCACTCCCCCGCCCGCGCCATCTTCCTCCCCCTAGCCCTCGGGTTAAACATTTTTAAAATGAGAGTTATAACTTGTATTTTTTTTTTAACTTTTTTTTTTTTTTTTTTTTTTGTGTTTTTTAGTTTTTAAAACCAAACATGCATCCTATTGCTATGGCTATTTCTAGCCAAGTATTACAGCACACTACTATGCCAGATAGATGACGGCTGTGATTAAAAAATAAACGTAAAATAAAAAGGAATGGCAGACTGTGCCTAGTTGAAATACAACCCCGGGCCCTAATAAATTTTCCCACTTCGTCTTTGGCGATGGTATGTGGCGTCACTAAAACACAGTGGTCGCAAGTCTGACTCCAAATTGCTCCCAATTTGATAGTAATGCACTGCAGCAAGTACAGCCACCACAGATCAACCAGATCAATCAAATTATATAACGCTACTGTAGGCGTAATAAGACGTTTGTATTCTCCTATGGCTATTTTCTAGCCAAGTATACAGCACACTACTATGCCAGATGAAATGACGCTGAGTATGAAAAAATAACGTAAAATAAAAAAGGAAATGGCAGACTGTGCCTAGTTTAAATACAACCCCGGCCCTAATAAATTTTCCCACTTCGGTCTTTGCGATGGATATGTGCGTCACTAAAAAACACGTGGGTCGCAAGTCTGACTCCAAATTGCTCCCAATTTGATAGTAATCACGGCAGCAAGACACCCCAGCAGATCAACCAGAAATCAAATATATATAACGCTACTGTAGGCGTATTAAGACGTTTGTATTCTCCTATGGCTATTTTCTAGCCAAGTATACAGGCACACTACTATGCCAATGAGATACGCTGAGTTATGAAAAAAATAACGTAAAAAAAAAAACTGGCAGACTGGGCTAATTAAATACAACCCCGGGCCCTAATAATTTTCCCACTCGGTCTTTGCGATGGATATGTGCGTCACTAAACACACTGGTCCACAAGTCTGACTCCAAATTGCTCCACATTTGATATTAGATGCACTGCAGCAAGTACAGCCACCAGCAGATCAACCAGAAATCAAATATATATAACCTCTGTAGGCGTATTAAACGTTTGTATTCTCCTATGGCTATTTTCTAGCCAAGTATAACGCACACTACTATGCCAATGAGATGACGCTGAGTTATGAAAATAAACGTAAAATAAAAAAGAACTGGCAGACTGTGCCTAATTGAAATACAACCCCGGGCCCTAATAATTTTCCCACTTCGTCTTTGCGATGGATATGTGCGTCACTAAACACAGTGTGCAATTCTAACTCCAAATTGCTCCCAATTTGATAGTAGATGCACTGCAGCAAGTACAGCCACCCAGATCAACCAGAAATCAATATATATAACGCTACTGTAGGCGTAATTAAGACGTTGTATTCTCCTATGGCTATTTTCTAGCCAAGTATAACAGCACACTACTATGCCAGATGAGATGACGCTGAGTTATGAAAAAATAAACGTAAATAAAAAAGAACTGGCACTTGCCTAATTGAAAACAACCCCGGCCCTAATAAATTTTCCCACTTCGGTCTTGCGATGGATATGTGCGTCACTAAAACACAGTGGTCGCAATGTCGGACTCCAAATTGCTCCCAATTTGATAGTAGATGCTCCTGCAGCACGTACAGCCCCAGCAGATCAACCAGAAATCAATATATATAACGCTACTGCAGGCGTAATTAAGACGTTTGTATTCTCCTATGCATTTTCTGCCAAGTATTACAGCACACTACTATGCCATGAGATGACCTGAGTTATGAAAAAAATAAACGTAAAATAAAAGAAACTGGCAGACTGTGCCAATTCTACTCAACCCCTAATAAATTTTCCCACTTTGGTGTTTGAGGTGGATATGTGTGTCACTAAGAGCTAAACACAACGGTAGCAAGCCCCCTGCTAATTCCTCACAATATGGTACTAGCTGCATAAAAAAAAAAAAATTATAACGTTATTGTGCCTAAGAAGGGCTGTTGGGTTCTTTAAGAATCACTCCTGCCTAACAGTAAGCTATGAACACCCTAACGCGTTTCCCGAGCGCAGCAGCCTCTCCCGACGCATCCAGCATAAGATGATCCGCAGCGCGGCAGCGGCTAGTCTATCCCGGGTCACCTGATCTGGCCAGCCAACCACTGCATCTATACGTGTAAGGGTACCCGTCATGCTGGTGGAGTGCAGAGATCTCCGGGCTTGTGATTGGCTCTGTTTCTGGCCGCCAAAAAGCAAAACGACGGCGGAGCTGCCATTTCTCTAGCGGCGAAATACTCGTCCGAACAACGAGCAGTTACGAGTACCTATGCTCGATCGAGCATCAAGCTTCGGACGAGTATGTTCTCATCTCTAATGTTGGGTCCTTGCCTGAAACTCCCCAGATCTTAATCCCATTGGAGATCTTGTGGTCATCATCAAGAGACGGTGAACAAACAAAAACAAAACAAATTGTGACAAAATCGAGCATTGATTGTTCAAGAATGGACGGCTATCAGACAGGTTTTGGTCCAGAGTTGATTGAGAGCTTGCCAGGGAGAATTGTAGAGAGTCCCGAAGAAGAAGTGTCAACACTGCAATATTGACTTGCTGCCGTAACTCATTCTACCTGTCAATAAAAGCATAAAAGCAGAGGCACACAGATCATATAAAATGTAATATTTGTGTTATTCTCAAAACTTATTGCCATGACTGTAGATGCACATAGAGGTCACATCTCAGGACTATACTCCGCAACAGTGAGGAAGAAGGAAAATTCTAAGTGTCCGTGAAGCAGTGTTGCAGCCCCTACAGAATGGTATGCTAATCTCCATATACTGAGTAGTGAACGTCCTCTTTAATTGCTGTATAATTAAGATTGCTTTATATGTCCTTTCTGATATCCCGTAGCCAGGCTCTGATGTGCAACTCCTCCCTGTTTCCACTGTACCGTGTTTGCCCGAAAGAAAGACAGTGTCATACATTCTTTTTACCCACAAGTCCCACTATGTCTTACTTACGGGGTATGTCTTAATGGGAAAAAAATTTGATTTTTTGTTTAACCATAAATTAACATTATTATACAACCTGAACATAGTGTATTCACCGAAAACGGTTTTATAAAGCAGTGCCAAGATTATACAGTGTGGGGGGTGGTTATAGTGTGAGTAGGGCATTATACAGTTGTGAGTAGGGGCATTATACAGTGTGATTAGGGGCATTATACAGTGTGAGTAGGGACATTATCAGTGAGTGGGTTATACAGAGTAGGGACATTATACAGTGCAGGGGATGGGTGTTTTAACACACACTATAGTACTGTGCAAGCAAACCCACTACTGCACACATTATACTATGTAAGTAACTGCACACAATGGGGCATATTATCATACGCTGGCGTTCGCTGCCGCTGCGATGTTTCGCAGCCCGATACTTAAGAGGTGAAAAGTCGAACGGCAGCAGCGAGTGCGCAGCGTGTGGACTTAGCGCCCTGCGCCGGCCACTCCTGGCCACCGCCCCTCGCTCGGCCGGCCGCCCTGCCCCCCTTCACGCCCCACTGAGTGAAGGTGGCGGATCCGGTATAATAATCGCAGGCTACAATAAAATACCCCCAATTGCACATATGATCAGACTCAGACCTTTATATATTACATCAAAAAACACATAACATACATACGTTTCATGTTCCTGATGGCTGACTGCAGGCGAACGAGGCTGGTGCAGGCTGACATGTGCTCCCCTGCCCCTTCCACGGTAGCACATGTTTGTTTACCATATTAGCTACTAGTTATCTCCTGCTGAGCTCTGGCAAAGTATCATCTTCTCACCTGCTTGTTTGTGCATTTCTTCAAGAATTTCAGCTGAATAAACTTCTGGATCTTCATGTCTCTTGGGCTGAGTTAACACTGTCTGACAAGGTTCTTTTGGTGTAAGTACTAGTTCATACAAGATAGAAGAACTGTCTCAGGGCCTCATTCTGAAGCCTAGTTATTTAGTCAGAATAAATAGGAAATGTTCTTGAGGGTTGTACTTCACTTGGCGTCTATTTCCAAGGATCTGGAACTTGGCCTTTGTGCCATCACTAACCCTTTCCCTTGCCAACATCTCTCTTCCATGGATAAGGAGAAGCTTGCAGATGGCAAGAGAGAATGGGGCAGATTTATCAATCTGTCTGAAAGTCAGAATTTTCTAGTTGCCCATGCAACCAATCACAGCTCATCTTTCATTTTACAGTGCTCATATTTTTTAAGGGGGAGCTGTGATTGGTTGCCATGGGCAACTAGAAATATCTGACTTTCAGACAGCTTGATAAATCTGCCCCAATGTGTTGAGCAGTCCGCCTGCTGCTACCTGTAAGCTTGGCATGGCAATGGCAACAGAACTAGGCTCCCTAAATCAGCAGACGAGGCTTGAAAATGTTCTGCAAAAACAGAACCCTTTGTTTATCCTTAATTAATCAAAGGATCAACCCTTCTTTAAAATCCTCTCCAGCTTTTGACATCAACAAGAACACTGAGCCAGAGCACTGAGGGCATTCACATGAATGTGTACAAACAGCTCAGCCAATCAGGACACACCATTTAAGCATTTAAGCTTATATATAGATCTGTCCGGGAAGAGCAGAACTGACAGCACAAATCACTTGATCTCTACAACATACGGTAATAAGAAATGTAATAATATACTGACCACCCGCAGAGACAAAAATATATTAAACATGTCCAACTACACTATAAAACACAAACAACTATAAGAATAAACATAACATAATACAGTGATCCTCTCCAGAAGACCTCTCTGAGACTCCACCTCTAAAAGACCGTTTTATATTCAATCACTGATCTTTTTTTTATTTTTTTGCCATCATACACGGAAGCTGCCCCCAATCTGCAAACCACCCTTTTCCTGCAATATATATAATATATAATATATATATTATACAATATATATATATTCCATGCGTTGTTTGAAGGATACTATTAGCCATTCATTAATTCTTGGGAGCCGAAACTTTATTTCTCTTTATTTATGCATTCAAACTTTAATATATACACAATTCTGCTGCCTTAAACTTTCAAACACATCCAGCTCTGCTACATACCATTCCCGGGGCAGTGTGCAAACACTTCCCCCTTGTAATTGGATAACCTGAAGCATCTGATTAGTCACATGCTTGTGACATCACTCTAGGTCCTGGAGATCATTTCATGCTGCCGACAATACTCAGGACTGGTATTCTCCTGCACCTCTTTTAGTGCCCCTCCCAACAAGATCCACCCACCCTCCTCTTCCCTCCAGCTACAGATATGCATTCCAGGCACGGCACAGGCAGGGAGAGCAACCAGGGGGAAAGATAAAACCCTTGTCAGTAGGCTGCATATATGGCCCACATTTATTAAAGTGTTTCCTCCTATTTTCATGTCTGACTTTGCACTGAAAAGAATGTGCACACTCTTTGCGCATTTATTTAATAAGTGTTTGCACCAGTTTTGTGTCACAGCCACACTGGGGCACATTTACTAAGGGTCCTTGTGTTTCACAATTTTTTTCCGTTTTGCCCTGAATTGCCCAGGGTATTTGGTGCATGCGATCGGATTGTGGCGCATCGGCGCCGGCTTGCATGCGACATAAATCGGGGGGCATGGACGTCGGACAACCCGACTGATTCGGACAAACCGCGGAATTCAAAAAACGAAATTGTGTGGCAAGATCAGCTCTCACATGCACCGGGAAGAGGAAGGTGAACTTCAGCGGACCTCAGCGGGTAAGCGACACATGCAGGAAATTGGACGCATGATCTTAGTGAATCGCAGCAGACCCGAATCCTCGCCGGACAATGCACAGCGGGAATCGCGACGGGACAGCTAAGTAACTCTGCCCCACTGTGTCCACCACACCACCAAATTCTGCACATTTACTTACCTGGTCCCGCAGAGTTTAAAAAGTGCCTTGTCTGACGATAATGCACTGTGCCGCAATTCACTAAGATCTTGTGCCCGAAATACTGCATGTGTCGCTTTCCCGCTCAGGTCTGACGGAGTTCACCTTCTTCTTTCTGGTGCATGTAAGTGCTTGATCTTGCGACACAATCTGATCAATTTCTGTCAGTCTGAATGAGTCTTATCATCCGACGGCACACCTCCGCTTTCTGTTGCATGAAAGCCAGTGCCACTACGCCACAAACCGATTGCGTGCAAACCGATTACGTGCAAACCCCTGATAAATACTTGCCAAAGCTGCGCGAATCCTGAAAACCGTGAATAATCCGACGAAAGTGCGATCCGGGACCCTACGTAAATAAGCCCCACAGTGCACCCATTAAATAACCATCAATGTAACCAATAATAACCCAATACAGTAGCCATATAAATGTCAGACAGCAGATCTATATATTATATATCAATCATAATTTTAGAACAGGATGTCTTATAATCTCATATAGGTTTGGTGGTCAGTCATATGATGTTCTATAAGTAAACGTACGTCATCTTCCTAGATGTTATACATTACACATCCCAGCAGTCTAAAACATTTTTTTTCGCCAACTGCAGATATTGTATAAAGTGGTATCTATCCCAAGCTGCCTTCCCTTATACTGTATCCAGTAGTGCTAAAAATAGGAAATAAAACCAATAAAAGTCATGATACAGTGAAATAAAATGAAAGCTTCACTATAAGTCATTACAGCTGTGCTATAAACCTGTAATCTTCACCACCACATCTTTGTGTTACTGGACGGAGCGTGTGTTATTTTTTCCTAGGTCACTATACAATTTCATAGGAAAACCAGCAAATAATTAATAGTATTTATCAATGCTACACCTTGGATGCTTTGCCTTGGAAGTCTAGACCACCATTATAATTAAAGAGGAAGCATAAATGATTTTATAAACCTATAAACTTCTTGTATGAATTCTCTGCCAGTCATAACTACATGAAATCCATAGCCAAATGTAGGGGCACTGAGGAAGCTGAGCTGTGCAAAAGAACACAAATGAGCAGCAGAGACTCCCAGATATTACATCTGATTTATGATAAGCGTCTTTCCATAAATTAATCGTTTTGATGGGACACAGGGTACAGGGTGGCGCTGGACGCATGCTATATTTTATTGTGATATAAGTTTGTGGCACAAGGGATCAATGATTTGGCGCACCAACCATTAGGTTAAGAGCTATCTCTTCATTCGTGAAGGTCAAGTAGAACTCCCTAGACCAGCTTTCAGCTGCTCTGGTTGTGTGCCACAAATTGCACCACAAAACCAGTTGGATAAATAGAAGCAACAAAAAACCTATCTGATTCACAAGCGGCACCACAATTTTGCGCCAAAAAACAGAACAAGTTGAGTGTCAGAAAACCACCAAAATTGAGCCGCCGAAACTTCATAAATAAGGGAAAAAAATTCTGAAAAATTCTGACAGGGGATGATACACCCCCCCAATATATCCGATTTTCACTCTCAGGAATCTGCACTTTGCTTACTCTAGAAATATCCTTATTGTAGCTTAAAAAGATTCTTGTCTTGATTATTGTAACTTTCTCTATTAATTAATTTCCGCTCTATAATTTTTCCTAAATACAGCAGCTAGGCCAATATTTTTGACCAACTACTACTACACTGACTGGACTTTGCCAGTTACTGCATTGCTCAGACACCAGTGGATATAATGTAAAACTTCTCACATCTACCTCACATGATGTTACCCATCCTTTTCATTCTGCAAATGATCTTAGACTAATATCCACTTTAACCTGAATGTAACCACCCCTCTCCAATTACATGCTCAAGATTTTATCTAAGCTGCGCTATTTTCTTGGGAATCACTAACCCGAGCAGTCAGAATACCCGTAGTCAAATGAGCTGCAAAAATTGCAGAACGTTACTATAAATTTACTTTCCTTCAGCTTTATTACTTGCACCAACTTGATGCCTTCAACCAATACTACCCCCCCCCCACACTCCATTCTCATGTCCCATTTACTCTTTCATATTGCCCCTTTATGTACATGAACCCTTTTTGATCACTTGTTCTATGGAATATGTTGGTTAAAAATAGTAACAAACTATTACTAAATTGTTATTAAATAATTCTGTATTGTGACACCCCTACCCTGAATAGATTTTGCTTAAATCACCTCACTATATAATTTTAGTGGTATGTGGGGTTCTATCTCCATAGTATTGGAATTATTTCTATTTATATATATATATATATATATATATATATATATATATATATTACACAAATCCTAAAATTTCTTTTAAAAACAAGTTAGTACAGTTATAGGCATCAGTTGGCTCATAACAACACTTAAGCTGTTAACTAAAGTTGTCAGAAGCACTTCATCTACTTCGCTGGAGCTGTAAAGTACAAAGATTTATGAGGCCCGTAACAATACGAGATGCTAGAACTGCTCTCCAGTTTCCAGCAGTAACTTTAAATTATTATTGGCGTTTGGAAACCCAATTTATTACAAATGATATACATAATAACAGTATAACTAATGTTTTCAAGGCACAGACTGTTTTTTGTAACAATCACTTAGTGAGTATGAACATCTGGCAACTGCGTAGACAACTGTGCAAATACTCAACACCATGGAAGACAATTCCAATGCAATTACTTGTGTTTGAGTATTTAGCAGAAACGGGGTTAAGCTCATGGTGGTCATAAAGTTCATAAGGTCACTGGTAGGTTTATGGCTGTAGGAAACAATGTGGAAAAGCCTGAACATTGCTCATCCTGCTACGTTTATGTTTCATTCACATATTTTGGATTTGGCAATTTATAAATTGCAATCAATAGGGAAAATCTACATATTAGTATAAAGATTAATACAGTGAATATATAATATTACTTATTTTCTGGCATTTTAGGCACAAACACACAGTAGTTTTATAGAAAACCAATAACTGATCTATAGACTATTGGCTCGTGCAATTGTGAGGAACACATACAAATTCCAATGTTAGCCTTTTTTCATATCAAACTGTGGACAGTAGATGCTTTTAGTAAGTACCTTTACTATTTTCAGGACTATCAAAAATATCTGAAATAAGCCATAAAAGAAATCTAATGGACTCCAATTTAGACAGTGCTTATATATGTAACATGATGGATGCTCATTTAGTTTTACATAATTTTTGAACCAATAACATTACACAGCATAAAAAAGGAAGCCCAATGGACATGTGAGTTCCACCTTAGATGTATGTTGGTTGAACCTGCCAATTTCAATAGGACTAGCCAACCATCTAATGTGTATGAGGCTTCCTGACTCTACCTGTTGATGGAGATAAGTGTTGGGCATGAGGTATATTTACATTTCTGTTGCTTTTTCTTCACAGTTAGATAAGCCAATGTCATAGGTGTCTGGAAGCAAGTTACCCTCTCTTCCTATTCGGAACACATTCATGCTTGGCCGAGCAAAGTATGCATTTGTATATTTCGATAAGTAGACAGCTGTTGGCCAAGTGTTCAATAGACCCATATGCCATGAGTGGAGTTAATTTGCACCAACATCGCCTTATTTTACAGTGATTTGTGCCAAAATTGTTACTATTTTATATTCCTACGGATCTGGATTTTAAAGATATATTGGGCCCAACACTAAAAATATTCTTGCACAGCAAACTTTGCTAGGCGAGTGGAAACATCGCCAATTTCCCCACAAATATGCCAATGCATCCCAAAAAAATTTGCAAATATAAGAGAAACAATAAGCCTAAGATAACGCTTCTATTCTGCTTTCCTATAAGGAAGAATAAGACTGTGCAGGACATGTGATCATTATAGTTGCAAAATTAATTATAAATTTGTCATTTCTTTATATGTAATTGAAATATGTTCTATTTTACTACTTTATATATCTATTACATGACACTGTGAAAGGTACATACTTGTAAAGACTACACCACTGCCAGATTTTAGGAATCTTTTGATTTGTAAACATCTACGGTTACTTGGGTGTGAATAACACAGGGGGTTGTTTACTCAGCTGCATTGTGAGATCTCAGCACCTAACAGATGAAATTTACGTGTGCTCGGCTTCCAGCTGCTTTGTCAATGACAGTACTAACCTGGCCAAGAATGTGAGATGGGGATGTGTGCAATAAAACCATGGAAATCATGAATGTAAGTCCTGATCCACAACAGATGACCTCCATACAATTTGTCCAATCTATAATCCAGAATACATGACAAGTTACTCCTGTAGAATACACACAATAGTGAGTTTATATGAAAGATGATGGAATATCTGACTTATGTCTGTCAGGAAACTATGCTCACACCTCATTTTATTTCTGAAATTACCTAAATGACAAGGAATTTTTAGGGTCCAGAAGTGAATATAAATCAAACAGGCAGCTCAAACAACCAAACTTTTTTATAACTAATCCCACTTTAACAGAGCAGCAAAGTTGGTATTCCGAAACAGGCAATAGCTTTAGCTTACTCGAGCCATTGCCATAGATTGCAGTAGAACCCGTAAAGGTGAATACGTTATAGGAACGACAGGGGCATGAAAAACGTGGTTGATTCTTGCCGTGATAAGAATCAGCCCCTGATTGCTCTTTTGTTTTCACAAACCCTTTTTCTTCATTGGACGAATTGGTCTGTCAAAATGGGTCAGTGAAATTGATCAGCATCAGCATGCACTACTATTTTTGCGAATCATGGACCATATTATACGGCCCTGTGCATAGGGTCTTAGGCTGCCTACTTTATGTTGGTCTAAGGGCTTATTGACATAAACCTGCTCAGTCCATGAAACGGAATACTGTTCAGGAGCCTGGAGTCACAACATCATAGTTACACATGATGAAAGGAGTTTGCACATTTGCCGTGCTCTCCCCATGTTTTCAGTACAGCATGGTTATCGCATGGGAATGCAGAAACTCTTTGCATCATATATAACTATGGCACTTGGACTCCCTTCCCTGGAGAAGTGTTCTATCAGTGAAATGAGTCTACCACATGGATTATACACTTTAGCGTGAATAAACATTACTTCTTAGGACCAAAATTCTGTAACTCATTATTGGGAAGATTTATGAAACTGTCTAAAGGAGAAACTGTCCATAGTAGCACCCAATCACAATGCAGCTTTTTTTTTTAAGAGACCTATAAGAAATTGTTGTGGTGTGTCGACTGTCATGATCAACAAATGAAGTTTTTCGTTTAGACATTTGGGCACAATTAGTATTCCAAATCATCACAATTATTGCTTAAAATGTGGAAAAAACTTGTGTAAGTATCATGGAGGAGAAAGTGTCATACGCATGATTCAAACCCAAAATATGATCTAAACCCTGCCAATCGGCATCCAGCCTGGGGTAAAATTGTGCTTTAGAATGCACCTGAACCTGGCACAGGCTATAGGCCGTACCCTACATGATTCGGTCCACTGCAGGGGTCAGTATCGCCCCTTCCCGCCCAAGTGGTGTATGGGACAGAATAAGAGCGATTCCCGGTTCTGCACAGGTATTCAGAAATACAAGCTGTCATAAATAAGTGCACCACGTCTGCCAATTGGCTGTGTTTGATACTGCAGTTCAGTTGTGCTAGAGTGGACCTGAGCAGCAGTACTTTATATAACCCACAGACCAGTCGGGCGCTATTTGTATTGGCTGTCATTAATGAAAGATTCAGGTGGGTCCAAAAAGTTATCCATTACAGTTATATGTTCTTTTATATAGGTCACTGTATTTTATAATAATGTGTGTTTATCTAATAATTCACATTAAAACTCACTTTTGTGATTTTTAATATAGAAAACACACAACTATATCCTCAGTCAATCACTGTAGTCATTTAGGATCAATACAGTCCAGTACATGAGGGATTTACTCATATTTTTAATAGGAAATCAGGTCAGACATGCTGAATTTGTTCCTGAAGATATCGTAGTTTTTACTAAATATTTTAACTAGTTCCATATGTGCTGATGGAAACTGGAAAAAATTACTGTGAAGGAAAAATTGACATTGACAAAACTGACACACAGCACAGGAGCAATATTGTTTTCTTAGAGAAAAAGTAGAGAATTGATGATGTGATTGTTCATAACCTAAATATCAGATATATTTTGTAATGTATTCTGTATATTCTGTACATGTAATACAAAACTATATGACAACACAATGCTTGATTTTTAGAACCATATGAAAAATGACATAGAGGTCCTCTACTTTGATCCCAAGGATACGTGTTTATGTAATATGGTGCCATATAGAGAAGCCAACCCGTAATTTATAGATTGTACAAAACGGCAGAAGAGAGAGTTTCTGGCTGCAGCTATATTATTTTACAGTTTAAGGCCCCTTTCACACGAACGTTTAGGGTGGCTGTAATGTATTCATACAAGTGGCAGCTTGAACATGGCCTCCATAGAAGTGTATTGTGCATGGCTATTTCTTTACTATCTACCTATCAAAATTAACACTTTCAAACTCTTTACTCCATATGTCTAAAGTGCAAGGCCGTATGATTGACCTTGGGGCTCAAAATCCATAGGGGAGACAAGGCAGCACCCAATAGTAATTAATGGCACAATACCCAGACAGTATCAAACCCCTTTCTTTTACATTTCCACCTGGGAACAGGAATATGTACATTAGGTTTCCTGGATTGAAAATGAAAATTTGCTTCTAGCAGCACTTTTCGGAAGGTAACCCCCCCAGTTCCACAATTTCAAGAACCTTTGTGACATACCTTAGAATTGAACTAAAACAAATTAATCTAATTATAACTACCATATTTTTCGGACTATAAAGCGCACAAAAAATCCTTTGATTTTCTCAGAAATCAAAGGTGCACCTTATAGTCCAGTGTGCCTTATATATGAACCACACTTACAGACAACAGCTGCCTTGAACTGTGCACAGGTCTGCCACCTGCTAGCCATTCATCCTTATAATCAGATGCGGCTTATAATACGGTGCGCCTTATATATGAACCTAGATGTTTTAGCAGGCATTTATTGATGTTGTGCCTTACAATCCGGTGCGCCCTATAGTCCGAAAAATACGGGTATTCTCTACTTATTTTACTAGATACTTCTGTGGTGATTGTCGATGTAGACCACAAACTACTTCACCCCTTTAAAGTTGTCCAGGCTTTACAAAAATGTATATTACTACATGGGGAGCTATGAAAACATTAAAAATCTTTTCCTTTCTTCCTCCAGACCTCCCGTAGTCCTGCGGCACCACTTGTCAATGCTGTGCCTCTCTTTGTCCTGGGTCCCTGTCCATCCATTGCCATGCACATGATACAGCATCACTTTCAATGTGGATCAGGCATGCGGAAGTAGTTCAGAAGGAAGTGCTGGACTAAAGGAGAACGGAGTAGTTAAGGATAAGAATTTCATTGTTTTAATAGCCCCCCATGTGCACAATGTTGTAAACCGCAGACAACCTCCTTATGCAGCAGTCAGGTTCATCATTAAAGCCTCCCATACACTGATGTCACCAATCTATACTAACCAGTATAGAAGTAGAGTGCTATTTAGGCTTTCTGAATACCAACATGGGCAATATATTTTGATTTTTCACAGTCAATTTGCCTCAGTCTGATATCCGTGTAACATGAATCCTCTTAAACTATAGTCTAATGTTTTACTTTGTAACATATTGATTGGTCCATTAAAAAAACGACTGTGGGCACTGATCCATTGAAAATATGTCCACTCAGTCACTCAAAAAGGGACTCCACACCGAGCTTCACATGTCACATGCTTCCGGCGCTTATAAAAAAATAATGTGTTAGGTTTCGTATAGGACAGCAATATTAAAAGCAGGTGTACACAAAACAGACAGCGTACCAGTAACCAGGTGGCACAAAAGGCTCACAGGGGACAGCGCCACAGCTCTGTCTGTGATCGACCACTGCACTCTGCGAGTGAAAAGAAGAGAAGCCAACACATTCCCTATGAATATCTACATACCGGTCAGCAAGGACCGGCGGTTCTGATTGGACTCCACATCTTTCAGGAAGGAATTCTACCAGTCTAAAAAACATCAATGATAAACCAGGGCACATTACTCATAGATCACAGGCCACCGTGAATCTGGATAGGGGAAATCCATCTTGGAATTTGCTTATCCATGGATCATTCGATTCTAAACAGAAAACTTGTGTAAATATGATGCGAATGAGCCGCAGGCGTGGGTATGGAGTTAGGTCATAGAGCCCTCTGTGCTGAAGGATTTACAGGCTTTACACTGTATAGGAGAACTATACCCATATGAGTCCTATTACAATCAGTGAGATTACCCGCAATTAGAGTCGTACACCAAAAATAATCAAGCTCAAGTAGAACCAGGAAATTGATTGTTATATTACACATACATAGCCTTGTGGGAGGACCAGTGCTTGATGGTCAGAGCAGACGAAAGTGTGCTTAGAATTCATTAGTATTGAGGATGTTACAAGGTTTGTATAGAGATGATTTTGTTAAAGTTAGCATAAATAAATAGCACTACTGAATTACGTACTTTAGTGGACTGCAGAATACTATGAAAATCGTATTATATGAATTATGAATGCAAGAATTAATATAATACATATCATTTGCTCTTTTTGTTTAGAAAAAATTCTGGAATTCAAACCACTCTAACACAAGGTTCCTGCTGCTTAGCTAGTCTTCTGATGTTAGGCAACTATTCCCGAATTCCTGAGGTAAAATGAAGCACAGACATTCGACATTGTTATGCTCTGCGCCCACTGCTGTGTAGAAAAAACCCTAAGTAGTCCATCAGACCGCGAGCATCTGGCCTGAGTTATAGGCAATTAATGAAAAAGTACAGAACGTAAATGATCCATAACAATTGGGAGGAAGGAAACTGCGGAAGACGTGACACGCTATGTAAGGCGCGTGAGAAGTATTAAGGCCAAGTGATAGGTCGGCGTGGTTGGTATTAATAGAAAGACGCACTAATAAGGCATCAGTTTCCACCATGGTGAGCATGACAGCAAGTTAATCTTTTGATCCTTAGGAATGTAAAGAATTAAAAGATGATATAAACGTTCTAATAGACACATTTATCCTAATGATTTTTTTAAATTGCTGAGTTAGTTTGGCGTATGTTATGTTGTATGAACATATTATTATTATTAAAGGAATAGGGGCGGCAGGGTGGCTAGGTAGCAATTCTGCCTTGCCGCACTGGGGGGTTCGGGTCAGGTCGATAAACATCTTGCAAAAGATTTGTTGCGTGTTTCTCGATGTGGGCCATGGGTTCTCCCACACTCCAAAAAATACTGTTAGGTTGTATTAGATGTGAGCCCCATGGGGACAGGGAGACAATGCTTTGTGAAGATGAGTTGCGATTAGTATAAAATAAATAATATTATAATTAACAACTAATAAAAAATTAGAATAAACTTGAAATATAACGGCATTCAATCGTTACCACCCATTGCATCATCCCTTCATGTCCCTACTAATGCTTAAACTTAAGCAATGAGGTCCTATAAGCGTGTATGCATTATTACCTGCGATAGTCCAATGAGTAATATATATTCATTAGGTCCGGCTATCTTCATGGAGTGGGAGGGTAAAGGCCACACCCACAGTGTTTGAAGGACAGCATGTATAATGGGGTTTAATGGGGTAGGCTCATGATGTGCTCAATGTGCGGTGGGCACCACAACATGAGCCATGTGTGTGTACAGGAGAGTACACAGCTCCAGGAGTCAGTTATAGAGAACATTCAGGTACATGTGGTGATGTTGTGACTGGAGGCAGGAAACGTTGTCAGCAGATGCAGCACAACACTAGCAAGCTTACTATACATTAAACAGACGGAGCAGGGGGAGGAGAGGGGAGTGGTGACAATCACTGCATCGACCATGTGAAAAGGCTCTTTACATATAAAGACAAAATGAAACAATGATCCGATTGGAAACTTGGACTAGATAAAGGCGGGAATGGACCGGGTGACTGCTCCTCCAACAGGGGTGAGTGTTGGCAGACAAAAGAAATCGTGGGAGGAATGATGAAATGTGTCCTTTAATTCTCCTTCAGATAAGCATTAAGGAAGTTGTCTTTGGTGGCGTGGGGGTTTCTAGCATCGTTGTAGTCAAGTAGTTCTTGGGTCCATAAGAATTTAACCTTCCCTCAATCAGTCAAGGTAAATGTACATTATAATGCTTCTACAGTGTATGCTCTATTATAAGATAATTAGCCTATAGTGGATTGTGGATAAGGACATAAAACTGGGAGATTCAGGGGGACGGGGGAGGGGGAACTGTAAAAGCAGTAGAGACTCTGGTCCCGCCCCCCCCCGAGACTTGCTGGTTAATTTAGATATTTGTAAGCAGTGTGTTTAGAAGGCAACGGACATGGGTAACAAATATGGAAGATGTCCACAATCACCAGTGGCTGGTCTATGAGTGTCATCAGGATGGATTTGAGGTCGATGTCGCTAAGGCTGCCCATACTTTCAGGATGTATCCTGAGCAATGAAGTCCTGGCCTACGCGAACATAATCGCAATGCCCAAATTCAGCAATCAAAAACAGTATTCGATGGATGTCTGTCAGAACAACAGGGATTTATCAATTTTCCTCGCACGAACTGTATTTTCCCATGTGTAGCACTTTGCCCGGAATGGTAAATAGGCGGTTCTATAGTAACCCACAGTCTAGTCCCTGACAAAACTTGTGAAAATGCCAAAATCGAAATAGGATGGTACCTCATAGCAATTACTAAAGAATACAACAACCAACTGAACAAAGGAGTGTGCAGGAAGAAATCGTAACCGATGTAGAACCGATAAAGTAAGAATCGTAAGACGTGGGGGGGCGTCGCAAAATAACACCGTAATTATTGGTTATTTAGGCGTTTGGAATCCAGACGCCCCAAAGAGCACGACCTCATGGCCCATGTGGAATGGGTCAGATGTGGAGAGGTAATATAAGGAAACGGTTCAA
The DNA here is from genome assembly GCA_019512145.1 of Engystomops pustulosus. Taxonomy (NCBI): domain Eukaryota; kingdom Metazoa; phylum Chordata; class Amphibia; order Anura; family Leptodactylidae; genus Engystomops; species Engystomops pustulosus. Next base: position 41,953,391 of record CM033643.1, read on the forward strand.
ACCATTGGCTACAGAACATGTCAAAACATTGTCAGGAAGTAGCGTCATGTGAACAAGAAATCATCGTATCCATACCATCAAAGGGCGAATGCAATGCGAGCAGTTTAAGATAGAGTGCTTAGATGACCTATAAAGGACGTGAAAAAACTGTAGGCGGTGGGAAAGCCATTAAAACTCTTGGGGTACCAAATGTGTAAAAAAGGAAGGACTTGTTCTGGTTGTTACCTCATTATCCCGTCCTCCCTATTGCCCTGCCAGGTTGTAGGGACACTGGACCACTGAGGACGATGACGTAAGTGCACACCTGAGACCAGAATCTAAGTGGCACCTGGTTTTTTACCAGAAGCCTGCCAAAAAAGTGGGTCGGACTTGCTGCCGTATCACCAGGTCGTTCCAAAGGTGCGACTTTGTCCGTGTTGGCAGCCAAAGCGAGATACAAAGACATTAGGCAGAATCGTAGTCAGGGACGGGCAGGAGGTTCAGGACGGGCAGCATGGGATTAGAGTCAGGGAAGTAAAAAGGAGGTCAAGGCAGGCAGAACATGTTCGAAGTCAAACACGGAACCAGATCACAACGGGGGAATCAACAAACAGGCACAAGGCAAGGGTGACAAGCGCAAGATCCTGCAGGGAGTGTTGGGAGAGGCCGGCTTTTAAACCATGTCCTGGAATGGGCAGCACCATCAGCAATGCAATGGCCCTTTAAATCTAAAGCAAGCCGGCGAGTGCCCTAGGAGTCGTGGACGATGCACACAGACGCTGGAGCCTGAACAGGAAGGGGACAGGTGAGTGGCGCGGGGGGTGAGGGGACAGGGTGAGCCTGCGACCTGCGATATGGGTAGGGCGACACCCATGACACCCCCTCCCTCATGTATTCTGTCTTGGTTGTGTGTTTGCTTGTTCGCCAAGTTTTATTTTCAGCAATCATTTCATTAGGAGTGCCCAAATTTAGTACACCAGACCCTAGTAGCTTTTAGTCTTTTTCCCCCTATATCGGGAAAATGTGTCGAGTCTGGAGCAGACCAGGTAAGCTGACCATCATCCACAGGCAGGGGAATAGTCTTTTAAGTGCAATGGCTCACGATGCAGGGCTGTTCCACTAGTAAAAAAAACAGAGTACGGATCGTGAAAGTAATTATACATTTTTTAAAACATTTAGGAATTGGGAGTCAGCTTTTGTGGTGGATTGTATTCATTGTGAAAAATGTAATCTTCGGGTACATAGGTTGTACCTTCGCCATACTCAAAGTCTGTCTCAAAGTGAGCATTTGACCGCTATAAAAAACGGCAACAGAAATTCTCGGGGGTGTTGAAACACTTTATTGATATAAATACAAAGACTCTGCTGAGTTTTCATTTTTTGCATTGGAAAAAATCATCGTAGCAGGTGATGGGTGATAGTAAAAAGATCTGCTCTGTGAAATCGCTTTAAATGGCGGAGGATAATCGTAGTAATTTAAGTCTTCATTGTAGGTTGGGACATTTTAAATTTTCACCAATGACAGGTTTTATGTACCGTAAATCTATCCCATTTTATTTGGAAAAAAATAAATGGTTCCCAACAAAATATAAATATTCATTCTGTTGGTCTGTTAAATTGCACTGATATAGTGCCATCTTTTACCTTAACCATCTTGATCTCTTCCAGTTCTGTGGAGTGTTTCCGGTGCCTAAAGGTCACATACAGTCATAAGCCAAGCAAATGTTTACCATTTGCATGTTCTTTCCATGTAGTACGAGCAGATTGTGGCAAACATCAGCAGAGCCCACACAGGTGTACAGCCCGATAGAATTCATGTGGATATCCCTGATAAATATTGTGACATTTTAGCAAATAGGCATTGTGCACAGGAGAGACAACTTCCCAGGGATTCAACATGGGTTTCACATGGATCACAAAGAAAAAGTTTATGATCATAAATAAGGCACAAAAAAGACCTATCAAAAGTCAAATAGTACATGTTACCCATAGTCGCCAATATGAAACACTGAATTCCTTGGCCAACAGTTGTCTCTGTACATATAGGGAACACAAGCACTCTGTGCATCATAACTCCATATGCACACAGAGTTCGTCCCCAGCAAGTGATCAGTCTGTGGTCACGGAATAATGTGAAAGTAGCCTGATTGTGCATTGTGAATTACTTGTGGATTTCCACGCCAACTTTCTTTTTTACATTAAAGTCCCATGGGCGTGGAAATCTGTATCCAATCCACATCATGAGGAAATTTTAAGCAGATTTGTGATGTCTATCAGATAAAATGAATTTAAATTATTAAAAAAAAAGACTACAAGTAACACGAATTTATAAACATCATAATTGATGCTTATTTACATGTGGATAATCCGCATTGCATTGTATATAGGAGCCTCACATTTTGATGTGCTGTATTTATCCGCTCCTGAGCCCGCATACAGTGGCGGGCTCGGGCCGGTGCTAGGGGGCAGCAAACTTGGGCATCGTGCGCAGGTCCCTGTCATAAAGGAGGGACCCCTGCATGTGGACTTTTGTGAGCAGAGGATGCGTTGCTCCTTTAATACCCTTGGTTAAATGCCCAGGTGACTTATCATCTATCCGTTAGTTATCTATCTCTATTATTTATCTATTTCCTATTGTATATATAACAAATTTATCTGTCTAGGTTTGTCTATTATTATCTATCCCTTATCTATCAATCGAACTTCTATCTCTTTCTACTGTATCTATCTTCAATATAAATATATCTACTTTATACTTATGCATCTATCTTATATATCTACACTCACCGGCCACTTTATAGCATACACTGTCCAACTGCTGTAACCACTTAATTTCTTTTTTTTTTTTTTTTTTTTTCTATTTTTTTTTATTTTTCCATATAATATTACAAGACATCGTTTGCGATACAAAATCCATAGTACGTTATCACACTAACACATTAACACATTAACATATTACATATCCTATTGTTAGCAACATCCTATACATAAACTTCCTACTACCAGAAGCTACCATCGTATCGCAAAACAAAACATGTCTAAATATCAAAACGGATAATCCCCACCCAATCCCCCCTCCCTCCCCACCCTCTACCGATGCTGGCGGTACTGACCGGACCCAATAGGTATACAGTGGATTACAGATAACCCTCTATAATCTCCACTGATTCCAAATATCCTTAAGTCTGTTGCCCTTCCTATAACGTTTCTCAAACGCACATTCGTATGATTTTATACGCTTAACTAGATTGCTCCATTCATTCACAGAAGGGGGTTTATCATCTAACCAATGTTTCACTAATACTAATCTTGCGAGGAAACTAGTCTTCAGGGCCAGGTCACTTTTTAAACTATCATCTAAAGAAATCGGGAGCAAGCCCAACACCCCAAAGGTAGCGACTCGCGGGAAAGAACATTGGAATTGATCCTCTAGTCTCATAAATATCTCCTCCCAATAAGAGTTGATCTTCGGACATTCCCATAGAACATGTAGAATATCGGCTTGGGGACAGTTACACCTCCTACAGTTCGAATTTTCCCTTAACCCTATTTTAAACATTAAATCTGGTGAAAAATATATTCTATATAATATGTATAATTGTGTGCATCTGTGATTCAAATTAATCGTTGATCTTACCACATTCTTATAAATATCACGCCATTGTGCCACAGTGATAAAACCAACTTGGTTTGCCCATTTCAATTGCGTTACGTGGCTAAACTTTTGGTCTATAGTACACCTAAGAAAACAATAAATACTTGATAAGTTAATCCGTGATACATCTAAATCTAATAAATCCGTGAATTTACCCCCTAAGTGTATCTTAAACTTATCGCGGTGTAATTCTTTCCTATATGCGTGCTCAATTTGACAATACCTAAAACAATCCCTTTCCTCCAACATATCCCTAAGACACCAATCCTGAAAGGAGGGCAGTGACCCATCATCTTCCAACTGCTCCAAGGACCTAATTCCCTTTCTTTCCCAAAACCCGACGTCTTCCATTTTAGCTAGCTCTGGAAAATTAAGATTCCCCCACAGCGGGGTAAATTTAAAACCTCCCTTAATACCAAATAGACTCCTAAGATCCCTCCAGGTACACACCAATAGCCGAGCCAGAGGGAATCTCTTAACGTTCAGACGCTTCAGTTGGCCTGACTCTAATAGCGCCAAAATTGAATCAAATCTACGCTCCACCAGCGAAGTGAGCGCATAAAAAATATTAGACTGTCTATTTTCCACGATAAACTGGGTCTGGGCAGCCAAAAAATAATGATAAAAGGAAGGAAGCGACAACCCGCCCCTTTCCTTATTAAGCATTAAAGTTTCTTGTTTAATGCGGACCCTTTTTCTCCCCCACAGTAATTTGTTTATTACCGCCCGAATCAGCCCAAACCATCTCTTCCCTATCCAGCAGGGAGCATTAGATAGTACATATAAGATTTGAGGGAGCAATACGCTCTTTATGAGTATAACTCTCTCAGCGCGATTTAGCGGTAGCGTATTCCATGTATTCACCTTGTTTTTTATTTTTATTAATAAGGGAGCAAGATTCAAAGTGATATAATCATCAACCTTGGCCGTAATCTTTAAACCGAGATACTCACATAATGTGGAGACCTTAAGATCAAACTGCAAATAATTAGGGTGAGGGTCATCATCCAAGGGGACCAGAATCGACTTATGGGTGTTTATCTCAAATCCTGAGAACCTGCCGAACTCCTGAATGACCTTAAGGGCTTTTGGGGCCGATATTTCGGAGTCTTTGAGGAACAGGAGGACGTCATCAGCGTATAACATTATCTTATCCTCAGAGCCGGCTATTCCTCCCCCCTCTATCTCCCTGTCTGCCCTCAATTTTATTGCCAAAGGTTCTATAAAGAACGCAAATAACAACGGGGACAGGGGGCAGCCCTGCCTGGTACCTCTGGACAGTGTAAAGAAAGGGGAGAAATATCTATTAACCCTGATGCAGACCCTCGGGGATTTATAAAAAAGTCTAACCCAATCCACAAACGGGGCGCCCAGCCCGAATCTATACATCACCTCCCAGAGGAAGTCCCACTCCACCCTATCGAAGGCCTTAGAGGCATCCAATGACAGGATGGAGCGAGACCCCCCCCGTCCCAACTGGAGACCCGCAAAGAGCCGTCTTATATTAGTCTTACTCTGACGACCAGTCACAAAGCCGCATTGGTCTTCATGTATAAGTACTGGAGCAAACTCTTTCAATCTATTTGAGATTAACTTGGCCATCAGCTTTGCATCTGCATTAATAAGCGAAATCGGTCTATAGGATTCCGCATCCAGAGGGTCTTTATTTTTTTTCTGAATCAAAACTATACTTGCTTCGTACCATGAATCAGGCAACCTTCCCTCCCTTTGCGCATATTCCCAAATTTCCACCATAACAGGAAGAAGAATAGCACCAAATCTACTGTAAATTTCTAAAGGGAGCCCGTCCAAACCCGGAGCCGAGTTACGTTTGGAGGAACCAAGGGACTCCTCAAGCTCTGCACTCGTAATCGGGCGCGATAGCACCTCTGCTCTTTCCCTGGAAAGAGACGGAATTTGGATATTATCTAAGAAAAGTCTTATATCATCTATTGAGACCTCCAAATCTGAGGTGTATATACCTTGGAAGAATTTTAAAAATGTATCTCTAATCTCCTCGGCCTTCATAGTTATGTCCCCAAAATTATTTTTAATAGCTGTTATTCTATTTTCCTCTTGTTGTTTTTTGACTTTCTGCAAAAGCCCCTTTGAGGGAACACCACTCTCACAATGTGCCCTCTGATCCAAAAAAAATAATTTCTGCGTCGCTTTATCTGCCATAAGTCTATTATATTCTTCTTGTGCCTTAGTAAAGCTATCGTGCCGCTCTCTCGAACCGTTCTCCAGATAGGCCCTCTCTTTTTCTTTTACCTCCTTATTTAAGAGCCTCTCCTTTCTAGCCCATTGCTTACGCAGATATATAATTTCTGAATTTAATATCCCTCTGAGAAAAGATTTCAAAGCGTCCCACATTATCCCAGGGTTGGCCTCAGCTCTATTCGAAGCAATAAATCTACATAACTCTCCCTTGATTTTATCCTCGTCTGATAACAGCACTAACCAATGCGCATTGAGCTTCCAAAACTTAACGGGGGGTTTCCTCGAACCGGAGAGCTCAAGAACCAACGGGGAGTGATCAGAAATAGACCGATTATCGTACCGAATTTTCCCCACAGAATCCAAGGCCAGATCATTAGCCAGTGCTAAATCAATACGGGAAAAGGTATTATGGGAACGATTGTAACATGAAAATATCTGTTGCTCTCCCTTTAAAAATCTCCACACATCTCTCCAGCCCACTTCCTGGCAAAACCTAGCAAAGGGGGTGTCTCCCTTTTCTATACTTCCCGGGTTTTTTTTCCCCATACGATCTATCCTATCCGACATCACAGCATTAAAATCACCAAGGATGAGAACCGGGCAGTCACCCACCTTTTCCAAGAACCGCAACAGATTTATCAGAACGTCATATCTAAAGGGGGGAGGTATATAAACTCCTGCGACAACACATTTAATGCCATCTAGAATACCTAACAGAAAAACATATCTTCCATCTGGATCACATCTTACATCTAATACTTGGAAGCCAACAGATCTATGGACCAGAATAGACACTCCTCTAGAAAATGATGAAAACACTGAATTATATATCTGGCTGGCCCACCTTCTTTCTACAAGGGCCACTGAATCCTTATCCAGATGTGTCTCCAATAAAATAACAATTGCTGGAAGTTGTTTGGTAATATAGTCAAAAATAATGCAACGTTTCAAACGGTCTTTTAACCCTCTTATGTTCCATGATATAAACCTAGTACCCATCTATTTTTTCTATACGAAGGACAGGAAAAAAGGCGCAACAGCCTACTATAGCCAGACAGCATCCCCAGCATCGGATCAACCCTCCCCCCCCCAATCCCCCCGCCTGTTCTACCATAGTACAACTCTTCCTACTTTAGCCACTTTCCCGCCCCCCCTCCCCCCCATCCCCCCCCCATTGCTGACCTGAAACCGGATATAATAGCCTAGGTATTCATATTCAAAGACCCTTAAGATCTAACCAGTCTGAAACTTGTTCTGGCGTGCTAAAGAACTGGGACTGGCCTTGAAAGATAATTTTTAATTTGGCCGGAAACATTAAAGAGTAAATGATTCCCTTGTCTCTCAACCTTTTTTTCACCTCCAGAAAACTCTTCCTCCTCTGGAGAGTGTCCTTAGAGAAGTCCGGGTATATTGCGACTTTAGCCCCTTGTATTGTTAAATCTTTTAGATCGCGTGCTCGTTTCAATATCATATCCCGATCTCTCGAGAGTAACATTTTACAAATCAGAGTACGAGGAGTATTCCCCGGAATATGGGGACCTGCCGGGATTCTATGAGCCCGCTCAATATCAAAATAAGGGGAGAGATGCTCCTTCCCTATTTCCTTCAAAAACCATTCTTTAATGTAGCTTACAGGGTTATCCCCCTCAGCTTTTTCTGGAACCCCTATTAATCTTAGGTTCGCTCTTCTTGAGCGGTCCTCCATATCCGCAATTTTCCCTTTCAGGGCCTTATTCTCTACCTCCAAACGGGAGGTGACTTTTTTGAGGGAGTACACCTCCTTCTCAATATTAATAATTTTATCTTCTGCCATTTTTTGCTTATCTCTTAGGGTATTCATCTCTTCTCTCAAAAGGGAGACATCTACTCTCAATGCCCCAACCTGATCTGTCAGACCCAGTATTGCTGAGTTACAAGATTTTATGGAGTCTAGAATCTCTTTTAACATTTCATTTTCTCCTCCCATATTTGCCTCACTCCCATCCAGTTCCTCCCCTTCTACCGTGCCCAATCTCGGGCCTTGTGGTTTATTTTTAGGATCAGCAGCTTCATAATCAGAGTTTTTCTGTATAGCCAATCCTGTACGTGTTTTAACTGGGGGGGATTTCCATAATTTATCCAGCTTAGCGGAATTCTCTCCTTTAGCCCCTCCTTTCTCTTTCTCCTTGGGGGAATTTGCCCCCAAGGACTTCCTTGAGGCATTTTTAGGAGGCATACCTAATATTACAGTAAATACACTCTACCCCAGAATGTTAAAATACTAAATAAATAATCGTGGGCTCAAATTGAGCAGCCTAACAATACGACCACAAAAACTTCACAGTTGACAATAGTCAGTATTAAGATGGTATAGTAGGAAAGATAAGAGTCCCTGAAAAATAGGAGGCAATATAGAAATCTAGCACAAAACCACCAGATATTCTGCACACCAAAAAGGCAAATATTAGGAGACGAACATAACCAAAACCCGGAACCATTCACCCCAGAGGTCTGTCCAGATGTAGGAGATTTTTATGTACAGAATTAGTATCTCACAAATGCCGCATAATGGTTATTAGCTTCTCATCAGCGTTCTTAGCCGGTTATTATGTGAAAGATAGTATACACAGATGTCCGGTTGGAAATATTAACTCAGCTCCTGCAATCTTGGCGTCGTATAGTCCACATGGAAAAAGAGCTATAAAAATACGGGTTCCACTGACAAAATTCAAGAAAATTAGATAGTGAATGCAGCTAGGTGGTATATAACGGACAAAACGCAAACAGGTAGCAGGTAGCAGACAGATGTCTAGTAGATGTTAGTACGAATAGTCACAAGTCACGGAGTTAGTACCATATGCAGACGGGTTAATATATGGGAGAGGAAAGTTAAGGCCAGGTACATCTCACCCATCCAGACGAACAGCTACAAACGGCAGGCTTGACAGACCAGGTATAGGTACATTTCACCCATCCATACAAACGGCTTCACGAGGTATTCCTCTCAGGCTTGAAGCGCTGGGACCAAACAACATGACCTTCTTGAAGCCTATGTCTCCGGACACGCCGACATCCAGGATAGCTCTCCAACCACGCCGCCTCGGCAGCGATCTCAGAGCGCCCACCTCCGGGTCAGCGCGCCTCCGGCACCAGACTTCGTCCAATCGTAGACTCCCAACTCGAACTCACCGCCCAGCCAGCTCTACCTGCGGCACCATGCGTTTTCGGCGCCTGAGCGCCCAAGCGCCAGAAAATGCGCCAGACTTGCGCCAGAAGAGACGCCGGTAGCAGCCGGCCTCCTTCGATAGAGGGAAGAGAGCGGAGGGCACAAAAAACCACGCGGCCGGTAGTACCACTACCGCCGCAGAGCAGGATGGCCGCGCCAGCCCCAGGACCTTTCTTCTCCTCCCGGTCCGGGTCCCCCGTGCAGGTCAGGTCAGCGTGGGGAACGGGAGGTAAGGAGGACGGTTGTGCAGCGCGACGTGCACGAGCTACGTCATGCCGTCATGCCGTTACGCCCCCCTCACTTTGTAACATATTGATTGGTCCATAAAAAAACGACTGTGGGCACTGATCCATTGAAAATATGTCCACTCAGACACGTCTCTCCTCCAAGGCAAAGACATCAGCTGTAGAAGAAAAAAGGTTGCGTGCACGACTCCCCGTCCGTTATCGAGTCCGGACGGGGCCCCCCCCGCTGCTGGGGTACATCAAATGAAGAAAAGGAAGTGGCGGGTCCAAGCCAGGCTCCAGATACAAATGAATTCTTTATCAGTGCAAAGTAAAAGATGACAATCCAATCCTGGTAGACGTGTAGCCTACGCGTTTCGGACGGTTATCACGTCTTATCATGGCTATAGAGTACTAACACAGTAAGACTTATATAGCTAGGTACAAACAAGGGCACCTCCCCTCTCACGCCCCCGTGAACACTTCCGTTCCCGCCCATCTCCGGTACATTAAAAACCTCTAAACTGTTACAATTTTTATGTGTAAATAACAACATTCATCATTGACAAAGGTAAGTACGATTCCTGTAAACAGCACATTAATAAACAAATAACCCAAACGCGATAATATGCAGTATCCGTGCCGGATCGTATTAAGTCACATGACTTAAATCATGTGACTATCCCGTGATCTAATGGGTCACATGGGTATATGATGTTAATCATTGCCCGTTGCTTGGTAACATGAAAACAGGAAGTGAGATGGACGGGGTAATGGAAATTCGTCAACGAAGAGAAACCAGAGGTGAGAGAAGAGTCCCGACGGCACCGCAGCGGGGACCCCGACGGGAACCACAGGAAGAACAGATCCGGGATGGCGAGTCGAGGATCCTCTCGGCCGGACAAATACAACACCACAACGCAACGGTAGTGTGGCAACTGTCTAAATCCAAGGGAAAAAGATATTAGACACAAGTGCGCTTGATGGCATTAAAAAAAAAAATTGATAATTCTGTGAATAAAGTAAATGATTTGAATATTAAAAAATAGGAAAGAAAAAAGGCAAGCGGGCAAAAATAAGCGTTATCAAATGACATGAGTGGCATTAGTCATATATCAGTGAATAAAAGCAAAATCGGATGGCAAGCATGGTGAGGTTAATAATGGTACATAAGTTCTCTTCTCATATTGAGACCCTGTGGGGAGACGAGACCCAAAGAAAAAATCCAATAAGCCTCCCTGCGGCCAAGCGAACTGCCATATTGCACCTCTAACATTCACATGAACTTTTCTATAGCAAAGGTAGTCAAGTGTTGTACATCCCATTATGGCATGTAACAAAGTGTTGTGATGCACCTGAAAGGTTGCGACCCGTAGGGTTGGAAATATCCCGAAGTGTTCCAGGAAACGTATCTCGAATCTGAGAGAAGTGTGGCAACATACATGAGGTTACAAATAGTACATTGGATAATATACACTACATTATCCGTATTACAGTTTAGAAATTTTTGATGACAAATCGTTTCATGCATCACTTGACATAAAGTCCTTCTTTTTGTTGACCACAAATTTACAAGTTGGCACGGGTTGCTCCACACTTGAAGAAAGCCTGAGTAGAAAGCCACGAGATTTAGATTGTGTAGAGAAAAGGGAGGGAGAGGAGAAAGTAATTCCCTAAACTCTGACCTCGTCTGGAAACATAAGGCACCATTACCAAGGTGTTTTCTAATATAGGATCTGTTTTTTAAAAGGGGGACATGGCGATTTTACAATGTCAGAAATGGCTTGAACTGTGGGCTAACTGGAGGACCAGAGGGGATTTTGGGGTGATTTTTGAGAGCTTAGATGTTGCGGATAAGTAAATCGTGTCTGTTTTTTGGAGGCTCTGTAATCAGCTTTCCCAGTATCCAATTCGGGGTAACCTCTACTTCTAAGCCTACTGCAGACCTTCAATGCTTCTCTCGAAAATCAGAAATATTGGAGCGTTACGCCAGTTCTTATTAATTCCCCTACGCGGGATAGCCTGGATCGTGTGACGTGGATGTTGAGATTGAGCGTGCATAATCGTATTATCGCCGTTGGCTTACGGGTAGTTTGGTATTAATATTCTCACCAGTAGCACATGAAGAGGATAAGTCGAGGAATGAAATATCGTGTGGATCGGCAGTGAAGTGGAATTTGAGACTAAAAGAAATTGTTCTAAGTAATCAATAAAAGTGGTATGGCAGGCACATCCCCCGCCAAGACGATCAAAATATCGTCAATGTACACTGAACAACCATCAATGTCACTCAAAAAAGGGTTGTCGGGGGAGTAAATGGTAAGTTCCTCCCACCAAGACATGGTGAGGTTGGAGGGATGGGGAGAACTTGGCCCCCCTACTTTACTCCCTTGTCTGTAAATAAAAAACATTGTCACAACATAAAAAAAATTATGTGTGAAGAAAGTTGACGTCATGATTACAAAATCTTTGAACTCTGGTAAATATTTGGTATACCTATCGAGATGAAATGAAGTGCTTTAAGTGCAATATATGGGGAATGGATGTATAAAGTGATACAATGTCACAACTCAACCATGAAAAATTGCTCTCAACAGATTTTATCTAGGGACCGGAGGACATCCGTGGAGTCCTGGAGAAAGCCGGAGCACGCCTCACAAGGGGCTGCAGATCACTCAATCCAGCCAACTACACAGATTCTCGTCAAAAACCAATTGCCTGAAACTATGGACGCATAGGGGGTGGTATAATTCACCTTATGGGTCTTCGGGAGACCATGGATTATAGGTATCACCGGGTCTCAACGAAAAATCTGATCAACTTGGTTCTGGGTGAGTACACCTAGGCTTAATCCTCTCCCATAGTTTTTTAAAGCTTTTTTTAAAGACATCTAAAATTAAAGCATGTTGTTGGATTTCATCCAGTTCCTGTATGATGATTGGAGTCATTCAGCTGCCAAAAATTCACTGGATGGACTCACGGGAGATTGTCCTCCGGTCCCTAGATAAAATCTGTGGGGAGAGCAAGTTTTCATGGTTGAAGTTGTGACATTGTATCACTTATACATCCATTCCCCATGATATGATATTGCACTTCAAGCCTTTTTTGGACTCACGGGATGTCCTCCGGTCCCTAGATAAAATCTGTTGGGAGAGCAATTTTTCATGGTTGAGTTGTGACATTGTATCACTTTATACATCCATTCCCCATGATATTGCACTTAAAGCACTTCAATTTCATCTCGATAGGTATACCAAATATTTACCAGAGTTCAAAGAGTTTGTAATCATGACATGTCACTTTCTTATCACACATAATTTTTTTATGTTTGACAATGTTTTTTATTTACAGACAAAGGGAGTAAGTATGGGGGCCAAGTTCTCCCCATCCCTGGCCAACCTCACCATGTCTTGGTGGGAGGAACTTACCATTTACTCCCCCGACAACCCTTTTTTGAGTGACATTGAGTGGTATGGCAGGTACATTGACGATATTTTGATCGTCTGGCGGGGGGATGTGCCTGCCATACCACTTTTTATTGATTACTTGAACAATAATTCGTTTAGTCTCAAATTCACTTTCACTGCCGATCCACACGATATTTCATTCCTCGACTTATCCCTTCATGGTGCTACTGGTGAGAATATTAATACCAGAACTTACCGTAAGCCAACGGCAGGCAATACGATTATGCACGCTCAATCTCAACATCCACGTCACACGATCCAGGCTATCCCCGTAGGGGAATTAATAAGAACTAGGCGTAACTGCTCCAATATTTCTGATTTTCGAGGAGAAGCATTGAAGGTCTGCAGTAGGCTTAGAAGTAGAGGTTACCCGAATTGGATACTGGAGAAAGCTTATAACAGAGCCTCCAACAAAAACAGACACGATTTACTGTATCCGCAACAATCTAAAGCTCTCAAAAATCACCCCAAAATCCCCACTCTGGTCCTCCAGTATAGCCCACAGTTCAAAGCCATTTCTGACATTGTAAATCGCCATGTCCCCCTTTTAAAAACAGATCCTATATTAGAAAACATCCTTGGTAATGGATGCCGTATAGTTTCCAGACGAGGTCAGAGTTTAGGGAATTTACTTTCTCCCTCCCTTTTCTCTACACAATCTAAATCTACGTGGCTTTCTACTCAGGGCTTCTTCAAGTGTGGAGCAACCCGGTGCCAAACTTGTAAATTTGTGGTCAACAAAAAGAAGGACTTTATGTCAAGTGATGGCATGAAACGATTTGTCATCAAAAAATTTCTAAACTGTAATACGGATAATGTAGTGTATATTATCCAATGTACTATTTGTAACCTCATGTATGTTGGACACACTTCTCGCAGATTCGAGATACGGTTCCTGGAACACTTACGGGATATTTCCAACCCTACGGGTCGCAACCTTTCAGGTGCATCACAACACTTTGTTACATGCCATAATGGGGATGTACAACACTTGACTACCTTTGCTATAGAAAAAGTTCATGTGAATGTTAGAGGTGGCAATATGGCAGTTCGCTTGGCCAGCAGGGAGGCTTATTGGATTTTTTCTTTGGGTACTCGTCTCCCACAGGGTCTCAATATGAGAAGAGAACTTATGTACCATTATTAACCTCACCATGCTTGCCATCCGATTTTGCTTTTTATTACTTGATATATGACTAATGCCACTCATGTCATTTGATACACGCTTATTTTTGCCACCTTGCCTTTTTTCTTTCCTATTTTTTAATATTCAAATCATTGTACTTTATTCACAGAATTGATCAATTGTTGTTTTTAATGCATCATAGCGCACTTGGTCTAATATCTTTTTCCCTTGGATTTAGACAAAGTTGCACCTACCGTGTCGTTGGGGAGAGCCTTGTTTGGTGGCGCTGCGAGGATCCTCGCCGATGCCCGGATCTGTTCTTCCTGTGGTTCCCGTCGGGGGTCCCCGCTGCGGTGCCGTCGGGACTCTTCTTCACCTCTGGTTTCTCTTCGTTGACGAATTTCCATTACCCCGTCCATACTCTACTTCCTGTTGTCATGTTACCAAGCAACGGGCAATGAATTACATCATATACCCATGTGACCCAGTTAGATCACGGGATAGATCACATGATTTAAGTCATGTGACTTAATACGATCCGGCACGGATTACTGCATATATATATCGCTTGGGTTATTTGTATTATTAATGTGCTGTTTACAGGAATCGTACTTACTTTTCTCAATGATGAATGTTGTTATTTGTGTATATAAAAACTGTAATAGTCCAGAGGTTTTAATGTACCGGAGATGGGCGGGAACGGAAGTGTTCACGGGGGCGTGAGAGGGGAGGTGCCCTTGTTTGTACCAAGCTATATAAGTCTTACTGTGTCAGTACTCTATAGCCATGATTAAGGACGTGATAACCGTCCGAAACGCGTAGGCTACACGTCTACCAGGAGTGGATTGTCATATTTTACTTTGCACTGAATAAAGAATTCATTTGTATCTGGAGCCTGGCTGGACCGCACTTCCTTTTCTTCACAGACATCAGCTACACATGTACCTGACATGTTCTGCTATAACATGACTGCCTGGAGCTGTTGTATCTCTCCTGTACACACACAGGCTGCAGGGTGTGTGGCCGCCAGCACTAGTAAGCACATGCAGGAGCCGTTACACCATTATACAGGCTGTCAGTCAAACACTGGGGGTGTGGCTGTACCTCCCACTCATGAATAAGCCGGACAGTATGAATATTTATTACTCATTGGACAATCTGCACAGGTCACATAATCGCATACCGCTTTAGGACCTTCATTGCTTAAGTTTACAGCATGTAGTAGGACAATGCAGGGATGATCGGCAATGTGGTGGTTTAAATCGAATTTGAGCACCTGACCGGTTCTATTTCCACATGTTTGATTCTAATGTTTTATATTAGTTGTTAGAATTTAATCATAATAATCATTATTTGGCAAGCATTGGACGTAAGGCTCACGCAATACTCATGGCCTTCACCAATCATTCAACTTGTTCCCTGTCCCCATGTTTCTCACAATCTAATATCACGACTAAAAAAACACGTGATGTTTTGGATGTGGAGAACCCATGCAAACCACATACCAGAGCACCTACAACTTCTTGACAGATGTGGATGGGTGGGATCGAGACCCGGACCCACCATTGCGGCACAAGGCAAAGTGCTACCTGCACTCAAGCCATGACCATCCTACCCTTTAAGTTAATAATATATGTTCAAACTACAACATCACACATACGCCACAACACTAACTCAGCAATTTAAAAAAAGTCATGGTGAGGATCAATGTGTCTATTAGACGTTTTCATCATCTTTTATTCTTTACATTCCTAAGGATCATAAAGATTAACGCTGCTCAATGCTCACACGCTGGAAAACCTAGATTGCCTTAAGTGCGCTTTCTATTAATACCAAACCAGAACGCCCTGACCTATCCCTTGGCCTTAATACCTCACCGCGCCTTACTAGCGTGTCCCCGTCTTCCGTCAGCCGTTTCCCTCCTCCCACATGTTAGCTGGATCATTTCGTTCTGTACTTTTTTTCATTAATTGCCTATAACTCACCGGCCAGATTCTTCAGCGGTCGATAAGACTACTAGGTGTTTTTTTCTACACAGCAGTGGGCGCAGAGCAAACAATGTCAATGTCTGTGCTTCATTTACCTCAGGAATTCGGGAATAGTGCCTAACATCAGAAGCCTCAGCTAAGCAGCAAGGAACCTTGCTGATTAGGGTGTTTGAATAATCCAGAATTTCTTTTAAACAAAAAGAAGAAATGATATGTATTTTATATATCTCTATATATATAATGATCTATATATATGATACTGATTTATATATGTACATTCTTGCATGTCCACTAAACTACTCATTTGTTCAATTTCAGTAAAGGTGCTAATTATGTCTTTATGCTAAACTTTAACAAAATCCTCTATAAAACCTTGTAACATCCTCCAATACTAATGAAATTCTAAGCACAACTTATCGCTGCTCAGACCATCAAGCAGCTGGTCCAGATCCCACAAAGCTATGTTATGTGTAATATAACAATCAATTTCCTAGTTCTAACATTGAGCTTTATATTTTTGGTTGTACGGACTCTAAATATGGCGGGGAGTAATCTCACTGATTGTAATAGGACTCATAAGGTATAAGTTCTCCTATAACAGTGTAAAAGCCTGTTAAATCCTTCAGCACAGAGGGTCTCTATGACCTAAATGACTCCCATACCACCGCCTGCCGGCTCATTTCGCATCATAATTTACACAAGTTTAGTTTAGCAACGAATATCCCAATAGGAATACAGAGCAAATTCCCTAAATGGCATTTCCGTCCTATCCAACAATTCACGTGGCCGTGATCTATGAGTAAGTGTGCCCTGGTTTATCATTGATGTTTTTTAGATGGTAGATTTCCTCCTTCCTGAAGATGTGGAGTCAATCAGAACCTGTCCGGCTCCTTTCGCGTGGACCCGGTTACGTGGCTCCCGTAGATGCTTCCAGTGGGACATGTGTCTGGGCCTTGCTCTTCTTTTCACCTCCGCGGGTCAGTGGTCGATCCAGACACGCGCTGTCGGCCGCTGTCCCCCTGTGGCCCGTTTTGTGCCCCTGGCCTACTGGTCGCTGTCTGTGTCCTTTGTCCCTGCTTTTTCTCTGCTGTCCTCTACGCCCTCAACCCATTCTTTCTTCTTATAAGCGCCAGGAAGCATGTACAGTGAAAGCCTCGGTGTGGACAGTCCCCTTTTTTGAGTGGGACAGATGGCAATGGTCGTGCCCACAGTCCGTTTTTTTTATGGACCCATCACTATGTGACAAAGTGAGGGGGGGCGTACCGGCATGCACGGCATGACGTAGCTCGTGACTCGCCTTGCACAGCCCGTCCTCCTTACCTCCCGTTCCCACCTGACCCTGACTGCACGTGGGACCCCGTCACCGGAGGAAATATAGGTCCTGGGTCTGGCGGGTCATCTGCTCTGCTTCGGTAGCGGTACTAAAACTGCCTCGTGTTTCTGTGCCCTCTCCCTCCGCTCTCTTCCCTCGATCGAAGGAGGCCGGCTGTCTACCAGGCTTCTTTGGGCGAAGTCTTCTGGCGCCTTTTCTGGGCTTGGGCGCTCGGGCGCCGAAAACGCAATGGGGGGGTGCCGCAGTAGATGGCTGGCTGTGAGTTCGAGTTGGGAGCCTACGATTGGAAAGTCTGGTGCCGGGGCGCGCTGACCCGGAGGTGGCGCTCTGAGAATCGCTGCCCGAGGCGCGTGGTTTGGAGAGCTATCCTGATGTTCGGCTGTCCGAGACATCGGCTTCAGAAGGTCATGTTGTTTGGTCCCAAGGCGCTTCAACCGAGATGAATATAACTCGGTAGCCCTGTTTGTATGGAATGGGGAGATGTACATACCTGGTCTGTCACGCCTGCCGTTTGTCAACGAAAAAAAAGAATCTTTTTTTCGTCTGGATGGGTTAGATTGTACCTGGCCTTAACTTTTCCTCTTCCCATATATTAACCCCGTCTGCACAATAGGGTACTAACTCTGTGACTTGGGACTATTCGTACTACATCTCCAGACATCTTCCTGCTCCTGTTTGCGTTTGTTGTATAATCCCACCTATCCGCCTCATTATTTAATTTTCTTGAATTTTGTCAGTGTACCACCCACCCCGTATTTTTATAGCGCTTTTCATGTGGACTATATGACGTCCAATTGCAGGAGCTAGTTAAATATTTCCAACGGACCTTGGTGTATACTTAGCTTTCCCATAATAACCGCTAAGAACGCTGATGAAAGCTAATAACCACTATGCCATTGTGAGATTCTAAATTGTCCTGTACTAACAATCTCCTCATCTGGACTGACTCTGGGTGAATGGTTCCGGTTTTGGTTATGTTTCGTCTCCTAATATTTCCCTTTTTGGTGTCAAATCCTCTGGTGGTTTTTGTGTTAGATTTCTAGATTGCCTCCTATTTTTCAGGACTCGTATCTTCTTCCTATAAACCGGTCTTAATACTGACTATTGTCCACTGTGACGTTTTTTGGGGTCGTCTTGTTAGGCTGCTCAACTTGAGCCCACGATTATTATTTAGTATTTTTTTTAACCCCAATTCCCTGGGGGGGGTGAGTGGAATTAAACTGTAATATAGGTTGGCTCCTAAAATTCCTCAGGAGTCCCTTTGGGCACATTCCCCAGTAGAAAGAGGAAGGAAGGGGCTAAAGGAGAGAATTCCGCTAAGGCGGATAAATTAGGAATCCCCCCCAGTAAAACACTTAAGGATTGGCTATACAGAAAAACCGGATTATGAGCGCTGATACCGAAAAATAAACCCACAAGCCCGAGATTTGGGCACGTAGAAGGGAGGAACTGTATGAGTAAGGCCCATATGGGATAAAAAATGATGTGTAAAAAAGATCTAGACTCCCTAAAAATTCTTGTCACTTCCCTCAGCAATACATGGTTCTGGACAGATTCAGGTTGGGGAATTGAGAGATAGTATGTCTCCCTTTTGAGAGAACGATGAATAATCGAGGAGATACAAAAAAATGGCCGAAGATAAAATTTTAATATTGAAAGGAGGTGTACTCCCTCAAAAAGTACCTCCCTTTGAGGTAGATAATAATGCCCTGAAATTAATTGCGGATAGGAGGACCGCTCAAGAGAGCGAACTAAGACTAATAGGGTTTCCATAAAAAGCTGAGGGGATTACCCGTAAGCGACATTAAGATGGTTTTTGAAGAAATAGAAGGAGCATCTCGCCCCTTAACTTTGATATTGACGGCTCATAGAATCCCGGCAGGGTCCCATATTTCCGGAATACTCCTCTACCTGATTGTTAAAATGTGTGACTCTCGAGATCGGGATATGATTGAAACGAGCACGCGATCTAAAGATTAACAATACAGGGGCTAAAGTCGCATATAACCCGGACTTATTCTAAGGACGGACACTCTCCAGAGGAGGAAGATTTTCCTGTAGTTGCAAAAGGTTGAGAGAACAATGCCTCATATACTCTTCATGTTCCGGGCCACATTAAAATTAACTTTTCAAGCAAGGCCAGTCAGTTCTTTAGCCGCCAGAACAAGTTCAGACTGTTAATCTTTATTGGTCTTTGGGAATATGAATAGCCTAAGCTATATATCCGGTTTCAGGTCAGCAATTGGTGGGGAATGGGGGGGAGGGGGGGCGGTAAAGTGGCTAAAGTAGGAAGAGTTGTACTATGGTAGAACAGGCGGGGGTTGGGGGGGAGGATGGATCCGATTGCTGGGGATGCTGTCTGGCTCTAGTCGCCTGTTGCCCTTTTTTTTTCTGCCTTCTATATAAAAAATAGATGGGTACTCGGGTTATATCGATGGAACAATAAGAGGTTAAAAGACCGTTTGGAAACGTTGCATTAATTTTGGACTATATTATTAAACAACTGTCCGCCATTTGTATTTTATTGGAGACATCTGGAAAAAGTAAATCAGTGGCCCTTGTAGAAGAAGGTGCCACCAATATTTCATCAGTGTTTTCATCATTTTCTAGAGGAGGTGCCTATTGCTGGGTCCATAGATCTAGTTGGCTTCCAAGTATTAGATGTCAGATGATCCAAGATGGAGATATGTTTTTCTTTTAGGTATTCTATATGGCATAATGTGTTGTCGACAGGAGTTTATATGCCTCCCCCCTTTAGATTGACGTTCTGATAACTCTGCTGCGTTCTTGGAAAAGGTGGTGACTGCCCACGGCTTCTTAGCCTTGGTGTTTTAATAAATGCTGTATTCGATAGGATAGGATCGTATGGGTAAAAAAACCCGGAATTAGAAAGGGGAGCCCCCCCCTTGTCTAGGTTTCTCCAGGAAGTGGGCTGGGATAGATGTGTGAGAGTTTTTAAAGGGAGAGCAAACAGATTATCATGTTACAATCGTTCCCATAAACCTTTTCCCCTTATTGCGTTAGCACGGCTAATGATCTGGCGTCCTTTGATTCGGTGGGGAAAATCGGTACGATAATCGGTCTATTTCTGATCACCCCCGTTGGTCTTGAGCCCTTCTTGAGCTCCGTCCGTTCGAGAAACCCCCCGTACGTTTTTGGAAGCTCAAATGCGCATGGTTAGTGCTGTTCAAATCAACGAGATCAAATCAAGGGAGAGTTATGTAGATTTAATAATTGCTTCCGAATAGAGCTGAGCCACAACCCTGGGATAATGTGGACGCTTTAAATCTTTCTCAAGGGATTTACATTTCAGAAATTAAGAATATCTGCTTAAGCAATGGCGATAAGGAAGGCTCTTAATAAGGAGGTAAAAAGAAATAGAGGGCCTATCTGGAGACGGGTGAGAGATCGGCAACGATAGCTTTACTAGGCCAAGATGAGTATTAGACTTATGCAGATAAAGCGACGCAGAAATTATTTTTTTTTGGGATCAGAGGGCACATATGTCAGATGTGGTTTCCCTCAAAGGGCTTTGCAAAAGTCAAAAAACAACAGAGGAAATAGAATAACAGCATTAAACATAATTTTGGGGACATACTAGAAGCCGAGAGATTAGAGATAACATTCTTAAAATTCTTCCAAGGTATATCCATCCTCAGATTTGCGGTCGCAAGAGAGATAGATACTTTCTTAATATCCAATTCCGTCTCTTTCCAGGAAAGAGCAAGGTGCGATCCCGCGCCCGATTACGAGTAGAGCTTGAGGCATCCCTTCGGTTCCTCCAACACGTAACTCGGCTCGGGGTTGGACGGGCGCCTTTAGCCATTTACAGTAGATTTGGTGCTATTCCTTTCTCCTGTTTTGTGGAATTTGGGAATATGCGCAAAGGGAGGAAGTTTGCCTGATTCCATTGTACGAACAAGTAATTTGAATTCAACAAAAATAAAGACCCTCTGGTGCGATCCTAGACCGATTTCGCATTAATGTCAGAGCAAAACGGATGGCCAAGTAATCTCAAATAGATTGACGGAGTTTCTCCAGTACTATACATAAGACCAATGATGCGCTTTTGTGACTGGTCCGTCAGAGTGACTAATATAATAATTAAGACTGCTTCTTTGCGGGTCTCCAGATGGGACGGGGGGGTCTCGCTCACATCTGTCTTGTGATGCCTCTAAGGCCTTCGATAGGGTTGGCAGTGGGACTTCGGCCTCTGGTAGGTGCAGAATGTATAATTCTGGCTGGGCCCCCGTTTGTGGATTGGTTCGACTTTTTATACTCCCCGAGGGTCCTCAATCAGGGTTCATAGATTATTTCTTCTTTCTCCCCTTTCTTTACCTGTCCAGAGTACCAGGCAGGGCTGCCCCTGTCCCCGTGTTATTTGCTTCTTTATAGACCTTTGGCAATAATTGAGGGCAGACATGGGATCAGAGGGGGATGATAGCCGCTCTAGGATAAGATAATGTTGCTCAAATACCTGATGACGTCCGCCTGTTCCTCAAGAGCTCCGAAATATCGGCCCCAAAAGCCCTTAAGGTCATTCATGAGTTCGGCAGGTTCCAGGATTTGAGATACACCCATAAGATCGATTCTGGTCCCCTGGGATGATGACCCTCCCTAATTATTTGCAGTTTGGTCTTAAGGTCTCCACATTATTGAGTAGCTTCGGTTTAAAGATTACGGCCAATGTTGATGATTATCTCAACTGTGATCTGTGCTCCCTTATAATAAAAATCAAAACAAGGTGAATACAGGAATAACGCTAAGCGCTAATCCGCTGAAGAAGTTGTACTCATAAGAGCGTATTGCTCCCACTCAATCTTATAGTAAACTATCTAATGCGCACCTGCTGGTAGGGAAGAGATTGGTTTGGGCTGATTCGGAGCGGTAATAAACAAATTCCTGTGGGGGAGAAAAGGGTCCGCATTAACCAAAAACTTAATCTTAATAAGGAAAGGGCGGGTTGTCGCTTCCGTCCTTTTTCAATCAGTTTTTTTTGGCAGCGCCAACCCATTTTATCGTGGAAAATAACACTATATTTTTGTATCGCGCACTCACTTCGCTGGTGGACGTAGATATTTGATTCAATTTTGGCGCTATTAACGTCAGCCAACTGAGGTCTGAACTTAGAGTTCCCTCTGGCTCGGTTATTTGGACTATACCTGGAGGCATCTTAAGGAGACTATTTGGTATTAGGGAGGTTTTAATTTACCCGCTGTGGGGGAATCTTAACTTTCCAGAGCTAGCTAAATGGAAGACGTTAGGTTTTGGGCGGAAAGAACGTGAATTAGTCCTTGTAGCAGTTTGGGAAGATTTTTTTTTTTATTTATTTTTAATGGGAACTGAGTCACTGCCCTCCTTGCAGGATTGGTGTCTTAGGGATCTTTTGAGATAGGGATTGTTTTAGTATGTCAAATTGACATCGCCTATAGAAGATTAACAACCGCGATAAGTTTCAGATACCCTTAGGGGTATTCACTGATTTATTGATTTGTGTATCACGGATTAACTTTTCAAGTCTTTATTCTCTTCGTAGGTTTATATAACCAAAGTTTAGCCACGTAACGCAATTGAAAATGGGCAAACCAAGTTGGTTTTATCAATGTGGCACAATGGCTGATATTTAAAGAATGGTAAGATCACATTAATTGATCACAGATGTCCACACATATACCTATTATATAGAATATAGTTTTCACCAATTTAATGTTGAAATAGGGTTAAGGAAAATTCAACTGTATCAGGTGTAACGGTCACCAGCCCTATATTCTACATGTTCTCTAATGGAATGACGAATATCAACTCTTATGGGGGAAGATATTTTATGAGACTAGAGGACCAATTTCCCAGTTCTTCTCCCGCGAGTCCTACCTTGGGGTTTTGGGCTGCTCCCTTTCTTTAGATGACAGTTTAAAAAAAATGACCTGCCTGAAGGAATAGTTCCTCGCAAGATTAGTATTAGTGAGAACTTGGTTCGATGATAACCCCCTTCTGTGAATGCATGGGCAATCTAGTTAAGCGTATAAATCTACAATGTGCGGTTGAGAAACTTATAGTAAGGGCAAAGACTAAGGATATTGGAATCCCAGTGCTCGTAATAGAGGGGTATCTGTATCCACTGCATTCGCTATTGGGTCCGGTCCAGCACCGCCATCATCGGTAGAGGGTGGGAGGGAGGGGGATTGGTGGGGATTATCGTTTTGATAGTTAACATGTTTTTTTTTGCGATACGATGGTAGCCTCTTCCTGGTATAGAAGTTTATGTCAGGATGTTGTTACAATATGAGATGTAATATGTTATGTGTTAACGGTTTCGTGTGATAACGTCCTATGGAGTTTGTTTCCACAAACGATGTCTTGTATATTATTGGAAAAAAAAATTTTTAAAAAAAAACAAAAAAATATGTTACAAAGGAAAACATTAGACTATGTTTAGAGACATAGATACACGGATCCCGACTGAGGCAAATTACTGTGAACAATCAATCTATTGCCCATCTTGTATTCAGAAAGCTAATAGCACTCTACTTCAGACGGTGTTAGTATAGATTGGTGACATCAGTGTATGGGAGGCTTTACCCCTTAATGCGCAGCCATTTTGTAGCTTAAGGCTCAGCCCTATTTTTTGGATTCTGACTGCGTCTCTTTTATATGGTTTATAACTTTTGACACTGTTACTTATAAGCGATTCTGAGATATGTTTTTTCCTTTCCCCCACATGTTGTACTTCATTTTGTGGTAATTTTGGCTGATAGTTTTTTGCGTTATTTACACAAAAAAAGAAATGGCTAATTTTTTGCAAATTTGCCATTTTCGAGATTCTCATCATTTCGTTTTCATGCAGATGGATTACCACCTATAAGTTCTGAATAACATTTCCCAGTTGTCTACTTACATTTTCATAATTGTTGAAATGTCTGGATATTTATTTTGATTCACGCGGCTTCAATGAATAAGCGAGTTCCCGGATTTTCAGAATTGCACATATGTTGGGATAAATCGTTTTGAAATGAACTTTTACATATTTAGCATCAAACCCCCTATAATATCTACCCATTTCATCTGGCACAACCCCTCCAACCTTCAGAAACAGCTTTTATACGAAATTTGTTAGACCCCTTAGAGTCTTCATATAAGACTCAAATGTGAGTGACCTTTTAGAGTGTCTAATTGTTCCGTTACGTTTCTTTAGCACTAAATTTACAACATGTCCAAAATATAAAAAGAGAAAACCCACCATATAACATTTGTTCTGCATTTCTCCTATACAAAGACCCCCCACATGTGCTGTTGACTTGTGTTATGGGGGGCATACGCGAGGTGCAGAAGGACGAGTGGCTGCATCGGCCAGTTATTTATAGTTTCCTCCTCATTGGCCCCCTTTTGAAGGCTATAAATTTTCGCTTTTTCGTATTGGCCATGTGACGGCATTTTTTTTGCGGGCGAGATGCTTTTTCCATTGTTCCCCCTTTTTGGGTTGGTATCACCTATTGTTGACATTTAAGGAACTTTTTTTGAGGCAGGGTAGCAAAGCATCAATATCTGTACTGGATTTGTACTTTTTTTTTTTTGGTTCACCCTATAGACTAATAAATCATGTTATCTTTATTCTATGGGTTGATATGACGATATTACGGGGTAACCATACATCTATATGGTCATTAACGTTTTACTAACTTTGTCAAACAAAAACCCTAATGTGGGACAAACCTATCATTTATTTCTTGGCCGTCTTCCCGTGGCATAACATTGTTACATTTTTGGCTCGTGAGCTGGTGTGATCTTGTTTTTTTTGCGGGACATGTTGTACTTGCACACATATCATTCTGAGTACATATGGTTTTTGATCGCATTTTATAGCAATTTTTTGTGGGATTGAAAGATAAAAGCATAATTTTTGGAAGGTTTAGAGCAGTTTTTTTTACGGGTTTTATCGTGGGGTTCAAGAATGATTTAACTTTTAGTTCTAACGGGTTGTTACGGACGCGGTTATACTATATCTATATTGGGGTTTTTGTTTGATTTAGACTTTTTTTTGAGTTATATGTCTCTTTAATCTGTTTTGGGAGTTTGGGGCATTTTTAGTTATTTATGACTTTATTTTTTTATTGAATGAACTTTTTTTGGGGGAACTTTTTCTTTTATACATGGACATGACGAGCAATATCATCTGAGCTTCTTCATGATAATTCTGCAATACTATGTATTGCAGGTATTATCATGTCAGCCGATACACTTGCATCGGCTTCCTGTGCCAGTAAGATGGACGTCACAGAACCCATCTACTCTGCAGTCTTGCAGTAACTCTGGGTCCAGAGCGGACCCCAGAGTTTACGATAGCACGATCGCGCCACCCGAACACGGTTTCGGGGGGGCGATCGTGGGGGAAGCATCCCGCAAGCTTGCATGTTAGATGCCGCGTGTCTCGCTGACCGCGGCATTTTAACCGGTTTAACACACCCGCGATCGGAGAACACTACGAGCGCGGGTGTTACCCTGGGGTGCGCTCTTAGTTACCTCCGGCCCGCCCTTGTCTCCCGATGCCGGTTCGGCTCTGCATCCAGACCACCGGCTAAGCCCGTGGCGGATGATACTCCGCAACTGAGCGCTAATCCCGCGCTGAAGCGGCAGAAGGAGCGTGAAGGGTTAAAGATGAACCTGACTGCTGCATAAGGAGGTTTGTCTCGGTTTACACATGTGCCCATGGGGGGCTTATTAAACAATGAAATTCGTATCCTTAACTCCTCCGTTTCTTCTTTAGTCAGGACAAAGAGGCACGCATTGACACTTGATACCCCGGACTACGGAGTCTGGAGGAGGGAAATGAAAAGATTTTTATGTTTCATAGCTTCCCCATATAGTAATATACATTTTTGTAAAGCCTGGACACTTTAAAGGGGTGGTAGTTTTGTGTCTACATCGACAATCACCACAGACGTCTCTAGTAAAATAAGTATAGAATAACCCATATTTTTCGGACGTTAGGGCGCACCGATTGTAAGCACAACATCAATAAATCCTGCTAAACATCTAGGTTCAATATATAATGCGCACGAGATAAGCCGCATCTGATTATAATGAGAATGCTAGCAGTTGGCAGACCCTGTGCACAGTGCAAGAGGCACCTGTTGTCTGTACGTGTGGTTCATATATGAGTCTCACTGGACTATAGGCCACCTTTGATTCTGAGAATCAAAGGATTTTTTTTTTCGTTTACTAATGCCGAAATATGGTATTTTTCTAATTAGAGTAAATTTGTTTTAGGTTCATTCTAAGGTATGTCACAAGGTTCTTGAAATTGTGGAACTGGGGGGGGGTTTACTTCCGAAATTCGCAGAAGCCATTTCATTTCAATCCGGAACCTAATGTAACATTATTCCTGTTTCCAGGTGAAATGTAAAAGAAAGGGGTTTTGATACTGTCCTGGGTATTGTGCCATTAATTACTATTGGTTGCTGCCATTTTCCCCCCTTGGATTTAGCCCCAAGGCAAGTGTTCAGTTTGATATGTAGATAGTAAAAACTAGCCATGCCCATACACTTCTAGTGGAGCCATTTTCAAGCTGCCACTTTGTATGATCATTTACAAGCCACCCTAAACGTTTCTGTGGAAGTGGCCTTAAACTGTAAATATATGCTGCAGCAGAAACTCTCTCTTCTGGCCTGTTTGTACAGCATAATTACGGTTGGCTTCTCTATATGGCACCATATGAACCTAAACACTAGCCTTGGATCGATAGAGGACCCATGTTCTTTTTCATATTGTTCTAAAAATCAAGACGCATTGTTGTCATATGTTTTGGTATTTAACAGCACAGAATGAACAGATACATACGAAATGATATCTGAATATTTAGTTGATGAACATCACATCATCATTCTCTACTTTTTTATCCTAAGAAACAATATTGCTTGCTCCGTTCTGTTTGTCATTTTTGTGTCCACTGGTCCAATTATGCGAGAAAGCCCGGAGCACGCCTCACAGGGGCTGCAAGATCCAATCCAGCCAACTACACAGATCTCGCTCAAAGAACCAATGCCTGAAACTATTGGACGTAGGGGTGGTTATATTCCTTATGGGTCTTCGGAGACCATGGATTATAGGTAATCACCGGGTCTCAACGAAAATCTGATCAACTTGGTTCTGGGTGAGTACACCTAGGCTTATCCTCTCCCAAAGTTTTTTTAAAGCCAAATTAAAGCATGTTGTTGGATTTTCATCCAGTTTCCTGTATGTATTGGAGTCATTCAGCAGTGCCAAAATTCACTGGATGGACTCACGGGATGTCCTCCGGTCCCTAGATAAAATCTGTTGGGAGAGCAATTTTCATGGTTGAGTTGTGACATTGTATCACTTATACATCCATTCCCCATGATATTGCACTTAAAGCACTTCAATTTCATTCGATAGGGTATACCAAATATTTACCAGAGTTCAAAGGTTTTGTAATCATGAATGTCACTTTCTTATCCACACATAATTTTTTATGTTTGACAATGTTTTTTATTTACAGACAAAGGGAGTAAAGTATGGGGGCCAAGTTCTCCCCATCCCTGCCAACCTCACCATGTTTGGTGGGAGGAACTTACCATTACTCCCCCGACAACCCTTTTTTGAGTGACATTGAGTGGTATGGCAGGTACATTGACGATATTTTGATCGTCTGGCGGGGGATGTGCCTGCCATACCACTTTTTTTATTGATTACTTGAACAAAATTGTTTAGTCTCAAATTCACTTCACTGCCGATCCACACGATTTCATTCCTCGAAACGTGTCAGCAGATGCAGCACAGACACTAGCAATGCTTTACTATACATTACACAGACCTGAGCAGGGGGAGGAGAGGGGAGTGGTGACATCACTGCCTCTGACCATGTGACAAGTCTCATTTACATAATAAAGAAAAAATGATTTAACAATGATCAATGTATGAATTGACTAGATAAAGGCTGGAATGGATCCTTGTGAGCTGCTCCAACAGGTAGTGTTGGCAGAAATAGTGGGAGAGACCTGATGACATGTGTCCTTTAACTTCTTCCTTCAGATAAGCATTTAAGGAAGTTGTATTTGGTGTTGCTTGGGGTTTTCTAGCATGTTGTAGTCAATGTTTAGTTCTCTGGGTCATATAATACTTTAACCTTCCCTCAATCAGTCAATGTAAATGTACATTATAATGCTTCTACTAGTGTATGATCTATTATAATATAATTATCCTATACAGTGGATGGCATAATGGAAATAAACTGGGAGATCAGGGGGAAGGGGGAGACACTGTAAAAGAATGTAGAGACTCTGGTAACGCCCCCCCAGAGCACTTCTGGTTCATTAGCATAATTTTAATAGTTTATTTTAGAAGGGAAAGGCCATGGGTAACAAATATGAGAAGATTTCCACAATCACAGTGCCTGGATCTATGAGTAAGTGTCATCAGGATGGATTTTGATGGTAGATGTCCTTCAAAGGCTGCCCATACATTTCATGTATTTATCACTGAGCCATGACAGCCTTGGCATAGAGATACATTACATCTCTACTGCCTCCAACTTCATTTAATCAAAAACAGATATTTCGATGAGAATATGTCAGAAAACAGATTTCATCATATTTTTCTCTCGTTCACGCAACTGTATTTTTCCCATGTGTCGACCACTTTGCCCAGCATGAATTTGGCTCAACTGAAGTAGGTTCTATAGTAACCACAGCTCTACTGTCCCTTGATAAAAACTGTAAAATGCCAAAATCGACACATAGTGATGTGTAAATCATTAGAAATTACTGTAAATTAAAAAATATCACTGAAACAAATGGACGTGTGCACAGCTAAGAAATCTGTAAATGATAGAACAGAGAAAAGTAAGAAATCTTAGACGTGCAGGGAGCGGCCGTCCGCACAAATCCACCTGTTATTATTTGGTGCTATACTTAGAACAGTATTTTAGGATTACAGACCGACTACCATAAAGAGAAAAGATTAAAAACATCCTGGATCATTCAGTGTCTAGACATTGTGTCCAGATGTAGTATATAGTATATACTACAGGAATAAAAGGCTGCCTCATAAAAAACATTTGGTATAAATTACTGCAACAATTGTCAACAAAACTCTGTAATTTTCAGGAAGCATTGGATGTAACTAGTGTAACATGAAATCCCACTGAGGTCAATAAACATTTACCAAATTAAAAGGACTTATGCTAATTGCACATTGATGAGCAATTTTTTCTAATACGTTTAGTTAAGTAGCATTTTAGCCCCTTAATGACCCTATTAAAGTGACTTTCACACGAATAACTTCTTCAGGTATGGTCTGAAATATCCCTTCAAAAGTTCTCTTTTTTGTTACAAAATTGCCTGTTTAAAAAGGTATTCCAGGAATAAACATAATTCATATTTAAAAACATCATTAAAATATACGCTAATATGTAATTAGTTGTTATTTAACATTTTGCTCCCCTTAGCAGAAAAATGTTGTGGCCATACACTGTAATGGAGAATTAAAATGCTACTGGCACTTTCACGATCCTGTAACTTTGTCCCTGTGGAGGAGACACAGGACAGAAGATGACAGCTGGTCACATGTCCACATCACATGTCCTGCACCTGCCTGGGTAGATCATGTGATCATCACTATGTTTGGCTGTAGTCGGTTGGTTGCAGTGCATCCAATATGGCCAGTGTTGTGTGAGAAGTCATCTCAGTAGGGGCAAATGTAGAAGGACAGTCTGTTACATCATCACTGGGAGCAGAGCATAAGAGGGAAGAGCTGTTACTGAAAACTTAAGGATCATGGGATTTGTAGTTGTAGATGGGATCATGGATTTGTAAATGTAACTCTGCCTACTTTAGAAAGCCCATAAAATTTTGTGGATGATTAAAACAAACTATTTAAGCTCAGTTTTGTGATCAATTACAATGGGGCAAATTTACTTACCTGGTCCAGTCGCTATCCCTGATTCGGACGGTCCGACGAGGATGAAGTCTGGCATGATTCATGAAGATCGTGCGCCCGAGTTCCTGCATCCGTCGCTTCCCCTCTGAGGTTCCCTGACACAATCCTTGGTGCGATGCGGCGCAAAATGGAAATCGTCAGGAAACCCGACGAAAATGCGCTCTGCGGTCCCTTAGTAAATGATCCCCATTGAGTTTTGTTGTATTCATTTATGTATAACATTATAGGTTTTTGTATCAGAAGTTCATATTCCCTGAATATCCCCTTAAGTATAAAAAAAAAGTATATAAAAATGATGAGATGAGTAACCTGATGAGCTGGAAGAGTAGCATCACTTCAGACTCTCCTCTCGGGCTCCATCCCAGATAGAGAAAAATTATACTTAGGTATAAACAAATTTTTTGGGGGATTCTTTCTTTGCCCCTTGAAGACACCTCAAAAAAATCATTCTCTGTTGTTATATTTCAAATACCATAGCTCTTTTTATGCTAATGGAGCATTTGTGCTCGGTGAGTAACTTTATTGGTTGATAGTTTTCCTCTTCTGGGTATTACCAACCTGAAAATGTATTATTATTCCTGACAATGTTATATTATGCAGGGCAAAAAAACACAAATTACTAGCCCAATACATTTCATGGTAACAGGTTCATGGTTAGGTATTTTGTGGACCTTATGTTTGTTCATGTCCTATTTTCTTGTGTTACAAGTGTAGTTAATCCTTTCCTGGCAGGTGCGGCTTTTGGTTTTTTTTAGACTTTTTGTTGCAAATGCTTCAAATCCACATGGGCACAAGCCATGTGAGGGGGGTTATACAAAGGAGTGGACAACTACTATAAACTTTGCATTATAAAATATGCAATTGAGGCTGTGGCCTGCATTTTGAAGCACTCTAGCCATGCCCAAGGGAAAAGACGACATATGAAAAGTCCCAAAACAACGAAAAATCTCAAGAATGAAAGAACAAAACCAGCAATTTCAGTATCTTTTTCATGTGAAACACCTACAATACTTGCTATGTGTCTCTGACTGCTCAACATTGTTTTCATTTGGTTATCCCATGAACAGAACAGAATTCCACATCACAGCAATAATAATAAGCAGCATGATTTTTCCAAATTGTATTTGAAATAATGTGAACATGCCCTTACTGAGCTCAGAAGGACACCAATAAAGCTAATAGGGTCTTGGGGGGTTTGAACATGATTTTGGCCCAGTAGTGATGGCTTCATAATGACCTTGAACATCACATTAGGGTGCACAGATCTGTTGCTTGGCACTGGTTCCCCGATTTTGTGCCTGGATTTGTTTTTACTTGTTTATACAAATGATTTTCTGATGGATTGATGGCTGACTAGTCAATTAATCTCTGCAGAACATTCTTTTATGAGACTCGGCGCATTCAAGCTTAAAGCCCTGTAGTGTGCCCATAATAATGCATTCCAGTACGCTTTATGACTGCGGCTAAAACACAAATTGGCGAGTAAAAGTGAAAAAGAAATTCTTTTCTGCTGTAGATTTACTCTTGTATTTATTAGTTTACTACTACTATATTTATAGAAACTGTGGTAAATGACTCCAACATACCTGCAGATTTGATACAGGGGTATACAAGGACTAATTTTGAGGCTTCCTTCATAAGATAGACCATCACTATCAGATCGGCATAGCTCCGGTACCCCTACCCATTAGTTATTTGATGCAGTTGTGGCGTTCCAGTGAGTGCTGATTCTATTTCACAGGCTAATGATGTCATGTCCATGATGTCACATGGCTGTAGTTCAGTCCCATTTAAGTCCATGGGACTAATCTGCAACACCAAGTCTTATATAATGTATTTGGGCAAATTTACTGACAAAGTCACTAGAGTTCACTAAAAGTGCATTGTCCGTCTATAATGAGATTGTGCTCCAGAAATCATGAATGTGTCACTTCCCTGCACAGGTCCGACAGAGTACACCATATTTTTTGTGGTACATCTTTTACATAGGACATGCAACACAATTTGAAAGTTAAATAGGGTGCTTGGTCTGAATCAGTCGGACTTCCTGACAGCACACCCCCAAATTCGTATCAAATAGAAGCCAGCGCAGCTGCGCCACAAATAGGGTCGTGTGTGACACAATCTCATCGCAGACACTTTTTAAATACCTGTGCAAGCCATTTTAGCCTAGAAGAACGTGCACAGTTCAACAAAAGTGCAGCGCACGACCCTTAGTAATTGTGCCCCATAGTGCTTAGCGGATTGTGAAGATGACATATTACTTATCCAAATGCTGTGGTCTCTTTCAAAACATGATGGTTTTGGAGGGCTGGGTGACACATACCAAACACTTGGATATTAATTCTTAATCTAAGGATAAATAAAAATTTCCAGGATTCCAGAACACAGTCATAATATATCCACAGGATATTGCATACTGATCTTAATGTTTCCTCTGGGACCTCTGGGACTTCAGTGTCTTGACCCCAACTGTGATATTGGAAGATTATTTATTCAGCCTTTCACTTTTCTTTGTCTCATGTGTGACCCTTTACATTTGAACAGGGGTTAAATGGGAGACCCTGTGGATATGCCATAAATGTCTATGGATGGCAAATTCAGTTAAGGAATATACTGCTCTACTTATTGGGATGCTATCCTGTATAATAAAGGAGAACAAAGCATCCACAATGAAATAACCCGTTGTGAAATCTAGAGAGGGTTTGTAGTGTACTTGCTGGTCCAAGGAAAACAACAAAAGAAATGAATGAAACTTTAAGAAATTGTTGAATGTTGAGTAATGAGCTGCCTTAAATGACCTGATCGTGTAGTTGAATGATTGTTTCTAAACACTGTAGTAACCCTTACAGCAGGGAAATTAAAAGAATAACATAGGTTTTTTTTTAAACACACACATTCCACTCTCTTTCTATTATATATAATTAAGAATTGCAGCAAATAAAATACTCAGCTAGTATTGTGACATTTCAAAGGATCTAATGAATTAATTTTTAAATACAATTTTTAATATTTGTTTTTAGAAAGTGGTAAGAAATTTAATTCAATAATTGCACAATAATTTTTTTCTTAAAGCAAAAAACATTGCCAGTATTGGCTTTCTCCCATTTCACTGCATACTTACTTGTGGAAAACTTCAGTGTGTATAGAAAACGAATATATTTTCTGGCATGACCACACCCATTTTGTGCTAAGCCATGCCCCCTGAGGATGTGTCATTTCCCTTAAGGGTATAATCTGCCCTCTTTTGTGACATGTGGACTCTATTTGCCTGTTTTTGTTGAGTATTAAAGAAAATAATTCTTTAAGTTTTTTTCCAATAATAACCTATATATATTAAAGCCCCTGTACCAGTTTATTGTCTGATTTTACGTGCTCTTTTCAGTGCAAAATGCTTACACAGAGTTTCTAATGTATCCGAGACACTGAAAGGGGCAGTCCAGTCACAGTGGGACTATGCGCCACATTTATCATGCAGTGCATATTAGATTTGTGTCACGCACTCTATGTTAAGGGTGCACCAAAAAAACATATTGGTGCACTCTGTCGGAGTAGTGCTTGGAGCGCCAGATTTATAAAGAACGGGTGCCACAATTCCTGAATCTGGCGCCCTCTGCACACTTCACAGGCAAACTGCACCTCGTACAATGGTACATGTTTTTAAAAATGGGGGCCATTTTGTTATAGACTATAATTTACTTGTTTTGGATAGCACTGGATAGAGACAAATATGCTTTCAACTGTTAGCCCATATATTTGGAAAGCAGCGTACTGATGTGGCCGACTTTCCCTGCTGTTAGATATTGCTGCTCTTTCCAGGTTTTATAACAGTTATTAAGGGATCGGTTTCATCTGCAGGGCAGAAAGACTTTTACTCCGAGTGTTCGTTCCAGTTGCTGGATATATCATCTGTGGTTGTACCACATAATCTCATAAAGGAATGACAAAATAAGGAGTGACATCACTGTCTTCAGGGCAAGCACGCCCAGACATGATCTGGCTATGATTATTATACTTGGTTCTGTACAGAATTGCTTTCATCAATCAGAGCCTCACGTGTTGGAGCTGTACAGTGACTGCACAGGCAGTAAGTCGGGAAGGGAGTTATTTAGATTGAGGACCTGCTCCCCTTCAAGGCTGCCTTACCTCACATGACAACTGGCGCCACACTACTCACAAGTGGATAAACTGTCACACATATATATCTGTTAGCAGGAAATATTCTCAGCAGGATTTTGTAACTACTCTAACAAATCACGGGGAAAGTAGTGTTGCTAAGAATCTGGTCCTATTGGCACTCATCATTTTATTGTTCTGCTCCATATAATGGCGATCGACAATAATGAACAGCATGGCAGATCTGTCACATGATACACTGCTAATGGTGCCGGCAACCAGACTGAGTATAGGAGCGTCCATCACACAGTGGGAACACAGCCCTGAGTAAAATACTCTACACAAGAGGGGGAAGAAATTGTTGAGCATAGAAAATGTTCCAAAGATTTATCTCTAAACGTGAAAAAATATGTTCCTGATTAGACGACATCTAAATTAGATTCTACACAAACTACAAATGAGCTTTATGTTAGTACTGTAAATCAGAAGCAATAGCCAGCTATTGCTAGTTATCTATATTACGGGCAGTATTTATTATGCCTAGTACAACAGCTTTCTGGCACTCAAGGCATGAAGAAGGAAGGCTAAGAATTGCAACTTTTTGTCCACACACAACACTTTTTTTTAAAGTTTGCATGATGGGCATGGCAAAGCGTAGGCTGGACCAGGAACACTGCCCACATAATCTACTATAACCTGCGTCAGTATCTTAACTAAGAGACGTGTCATACATTTATGTGGGGCACAATGCACTAACTAAAGGAAAACAACAATTTACAAACATAAAAACAAAACCAAGACATACTCACCTGCACTCCTCTTCATTCCAATCCTGACGCTGTTCTTCTGTATCTGACACGCCAGGATAATAGCAGCATTGAGCGCGCTCAGGGACAAGAAGTGCGCTGCACTTGGTGCTAATTATTAGCCGTGGGAAAAGGGAGGTGACATCAAGTGAGAGCCGTGGAATTCACCCCTCCTGCGCGGACAGATGCCTCCCCTCTCCACGAAAGGGAGAGGTAGGGGTAGGAAGCGTAAATTAGCAGCCCGAGAGCCGGACTCACCCTGCTAATTATAAGTCTTTTTTCTAGGTGATCCCGGCGTGCAAACATTAAAGAAGACCAGCGTGGGGATGGAAGAGAGAGGGGAGCGCCGGGGAGTATGTTTTGATATTTTTGTTATTACTAAATGGTTGTTCTTTTAAAGTTTGCCATGAAAGAAGATTCTCAAATTTCAATCCTCTGTGGTGTTTACACTTTAACGATCATTTAACACTTACATTACAGTTTTATTGATGTTTTAGTTTCTATCACTCAGTGATGTAAAATTCCAAATGTGGGTGGGGAACCGTACGAGACACTTTACGATCCCTGGTGGCTGACAATGTGGTTAGATTATCAGTCCAGGTTTATAACACTTTCATTTAGCCTCTGAAACATTACTAGTATCTGACACATAAAAAGGAGATGAAACAGATCATCAAAGCTGAGATGGATGAGATCCATGAGATGATTTTACACATGAATTCTAGCAGCTCTGCTATAACAGCATAACAACACATAGCTCTGCATATAACCTCCCTCCCCTCCCCGATAAAGACCTTATCTGTCTTTACTTTCAGAAGATTAACGGTCAGGACCAGGGGCAACCACAATTGTGTACACCCGGACTGATAGAGACAGGTTGGAATATATCTGTGAAATTCTATATTAATGTTAATGACAGTGAATTACAGAAAGTGTTATGTTGTCATCCCAAGATTTGTTAAGAACTCTCTTTGTGGGAAAAACCCCCTTTACCCTTCACGCTCCGCGGCGGAATATCCGCCACGGAGCGCAGTGACTTAGCGCTCAGTGGCGGATATATCCGCCACGGCTCCTATGCGCTCGCTCTGGATCAGAGCCGAACCGGCATCGGGAAACACTGGTGCGGCTGTAACTAATAGCCGGCACCCCAGTGTAACAACCGCGATCGGAGTGTCTCCGATCGCGGTGCTTAACCTGTTGATGCCTCGGTCAGCGCGACCGCGATACACAAGTACTTGGGGGTCTTTCCCCACGATCGGCCCCCCCGAACCGTTTTCGGGGGCGCCGATCGTTGCTATAGTAACTCTGGGGTCCGATCTGGACCCCAGAGTATAGCAAGAATGCCAGTAAGATGGCGTCTGTGACGTCATCTTACTGGCAAAGTGCCAGCCTATGCAAGTGCATAGGCTGACACTGATAATACTCTGCAATACATGGAGTATTGCAAATATTTCATGAGAACAATAAAGATTGCTGTTCTATCCCATGGTTATAAAGTGAAAAAGAAAAAAAAAGTTATCAATAAAAAATAAAGTCATAATCACTAAAAATGCCCCAAACCCCCAACATATAAAAGAGACATTACTCAAAAAAAAGTCTAATCATAACACAAACCCCACATATATAGTATCACACGCGTCGTACAACCCGTAGAATAAAAGAACCATTATTGAACCCCCACGATATAATGCCGTAAAAAAAACTGTTATAAACCTCCAAAAATTATATTTTTACCTTTTCAATCCCACAAAAATGATATAAAATGCGACCAAAAAACCATAGTGTACTCAGCTATACTGGTGCAAAGTACAACATTCCCGCAAAAACACAAGCCATCAACCAGTCCCGTAGCCAAAAACGTAACAAAGTTATGCCACTTGGAAGATGGCAATACAAAAATTATAGATTTTCCCACATTAGGGTTTGTTTGACAAATTTAGTAAAACGTAAGAAATATATTCAGTCTGGTATCCCCGTAATCGTATCACCATAGAATAAAGATAGACATGACTATTAGTCTATACGGTGAACACCAAAAAAAAAAAGTCAAAATCCAGTCAGAATTGTGCTTTCTACTCCTGCCCTCAAAAAAAAGTTCCTAAATTTTCAACAATAGGTGATACCAACCCCAAAATGTACCATGGAAAAAGCATCTCACCCGCAAAAAAAATGGCCGTCACATGGCCCCAATAACGAAAAAGCGAAAATTTTATAGCCAAAAGGGGCCACTGAGGAAACTAAACCATGCCAGCTGCAGCGCCTCCTTCCCTTCTGCGCCTCGCGTGCCCCCTAAAACAAGTAACGGCCACGTGGGGGGTCTTTGTACTCGGGAGAATTGCAGAACAATGTATGGGGGGTTTTCTCTTTTTATATTGGAAATGTGTAATTTTGGTGCTAAATGAACGTATAAGGAACAATATGACCATTCTAAATTTCACCTCCATTTTGATTCAATTACTATGAAGATCTCCAGGGGTACAATCTTCGTAAAAGCTGTTTCTGATAGCTGAGGGGTGCAGATTTGAAAATGGGTAGATTATATAGGGGGTTTTGATGCTAAATATGTAAAATTTCATTCAAAACTGTATTTATCCCCAAAATAGTCAATTCTGAAAATCCGGAAAATCGCTATTCTATTTGTAAGCCGCGTGACATCAAAATAAATTATCCAGACATTTCAAAAATTATGAAAATGTAAAGTAGACAAATGGGAAATGTTATTCAGCAACTTATTTAGCTGGTAAATCTATCTGCCTGAAAACGTGATGATTTAGAATTTCGAAAATGGCAAATTTTTCAAAAAATTCATCATATTTTCTTTTTTTTGTAAATAAACGCAAAACTTATCTGCCAAAATTTACCACTAAAATGAAGTACAACATGTGGGGAAAAAACAATCTCAGAATCGTTTTGATAAGTAACAGTGTTCAAAAGTTATAACCATATAAAGCGAAGCAAGTCAGAATCCAAAAAATCGGGCTGAGCCTTAAGCTGTAAAATGGCTGCGTCCTTAAGGGGTTAAGCAATTCCTCCTATTTTGTTGTTATTGTATCCATGATTCTCACAGGGGTGATGATTTTTGCTTATTTTGTAGTTATGGTAGTAGTTTGCTCCACTTAAGCTCTGGTTTTCAGTCTAGTGGCACACTCCATGGTGGCTGTACTCAGCCCACACTCTGAGCGGACCCCTCTAGGTATACACTCAATACTCCATATCACAATTCTCACCAACCCATAAATCAGGATCTGAGTCTGCATCCTTTGATGGCTGCCTGCAAACAAGGTCTGGTGGCCACATACAGGGCTCACAAGCCCTCTCCAATGGATCACAGGTGCACAAACACAAAGCATAGACCAAGACATCATGAAGTGTGAGGTGCACATATTTAACATTATGCAGTGAATAGAATGACTGAACCCTACATGTGTGGGGGGTACATAAGGAATGTGACAAATATCAGAGATTCT
Organism: Engystomops pustulosus; assembly: GCA_019512145.1. NCBI lineage: Eukaryota > Metazoa > Chordata > Amphibia > Anura > Leptodactylidae > Engystomops > Engystomops pustulosus. The sequence continues at coordinate 41,991,928 of CM033643.1, forward strand.
ATATGTGACAGATACCACAATCTGAGCACAGGCTTCAACCCCAACACTCTGGACAAGCAGAAGGAGAGGCAGAAGGGGCTTCCCCGGCAGATCCCCGAGTCCGATGAAGGTCCAAAAAGCAGCACTTACCAGAACCCTACATGTGTATAAAAGTATAGGCATACTGCGGCACAATAGGATTCTTATACAGTTCTTTGGCAAGCCCCATTACTGCTACATACAACATTGCTGGATGAATTGAGACATTTAATTAAGATTAATGATGCTTGTGGGCACATGGTCTGTGTATGGCCAAGTTCACATACACACTGCATCCTGTGTCAGTTTTCCTCCGGCACTGGCAGACTGTGATGTTGGCCACGCCCCTTGGGGCAAGTAGCATATGCATTAATGGGCTCTGGCAGTGATAAATCCACCCCCCCACACACTTTTTCAGCAGACATAAAATTGCAGTATTGTACACTCACCGGCCACTTTATTAGGTACACCTGTCCAACTGCTCGTTCACACTTAATTTCTAATCAGCCAATCACATGGCGGCAACTCAGTGCATTTAGGCATGTAGACATGGTCAAGACAATCTCCTGCAGTTCAAACCGAGCATCAGTATGGGGAAGAAAGGTGATTTGAGTGCCTTTGAACGTGGCATGGTTGTTGGTGCCAGAAGGGCTGGTCTGAGTATTTCAGAAACTGCTGATCTACTGGGATTTTCACGCACAACCATCTCTAGGGTTTACAGAGAATGGTCCGAAAAAGAAAAAACATCCAGTGAGCGGCAGTTCTGTGGGCGGAAATGCCTTGTTGATGCCAGAGGTCAGAGGAGAATGGGCAGACTGGTTCGAGCTGATAGAAAGGCAACAGTGACTCAAATCGCCACCCGTTACAACCAAGGTAGGCAGAAGAGCATCTCTGAATGCACAGTACGTCGAACTTTGAGGCAGATGGGCTACAGCAGCAGAAGACCACACCGGGTGCCACTCCTTTCAGCTAAGAACAGGAAACTGAGGCTACAATTTGCACAAGCTCATCGAAATTGGACAGTAGAAGATTGGAAAAACGTTGCCTGGTCTGATGAGTCTCGATTTCTGCTGCGACATTCGGATGGTAGGGTCAGAATTTGGCGTCAACAACATGAAAGCATGGATCCATCCTGCCTTGTATCAACGGTTCAGGCTGGTGGTGGTGGTGTCATGGTGTGGGGAATATTTTCTTGGCACTCTTTGGGCCCCTTGGTACCAATTGAGCATCGTTGCAACGCCACAGCCTACCTGAGTATTGTTGCTGACCATGTCCATCCCTTTATGACCACAATGTACCCAACATCTGATGGCTACTTTCAGCAGGATAATGCGCCATGTCATAAAGCTGGAATCATCTCAGACTGGTTTCTTGAACATGACAATGAGGTCACTGTACTCAAATGGCCTCCACAGTCACTAGATCTCAATCCAATAGAGCATCTTTGGGATGTGGTGGAACGGGAGATTCGCATCATGGATGTGCAGCCGACAAATCTGCGGCAACTGTGTGATGCCATCATGTCAATATGGACCAAAATCTGTGAGGAATGCTTCCAGCACCTTGTGGAATCTATGCCACGAAGAATTGAGGCAGTTCTGAAGGCAAAAGGGGGTCCAACCTGTTACTAGCATGGTGTACCTAATAAAGTGGCCAATGAGTGTATATCTGTCTTTAAACGATAGATGAGTGCATCCTCTAAACTGGCATAGCATCAGTGGACTTAATTAGTATATGACTATATGGACCGATATGGGCCACAAAATTGCTAAAAATTGTCTAAAAACCTTGATAAGTGTGGCATTACAGACAGTTTTTTGGCTCAAATAATAAAGTGCGTTAATTAATTCTCAGCAAAAAAAGAAACTAGTGGCAAACTTTTTGTGCAGTCAGTTATTTTCCATCGGTGATGTAGGGGAAGTGCAGAGAGGGGCATTTGTATTTGTCTATTCTTTTTTTGTCTTTTAAATTTGCAACTTTTTGGTGCCTTAGCATATTTGCACCAAAATTTGCTACTTTTTACCTTGTTAGCTAAGTTTACGGCAACCAGAGTTTTTCAGTGTTGCACCTGAAATGTCTTTAGAATCCATATGTGGAAAAGTTGCAAATATATGACTATTGTGCGACTTTTTAAAAAAAAAGGTTGCAAAAAACAACAAGCTCACTTGGCAGTTATATATTGTTTTCTAAGATAAATAGAACATGACCACAACAAGGAAAAACAACAAAAAAGACTGGTGGAAGTTTCCAGAATACAGATGAATTGCCCCCACAGGTGTTTTGCCGTCTAGTTAATGTAAATCATCAATTTTTGTGGGTGTGAAAAACAGACTAATGAATGGACGCTACATGGACATGAAAAAAATATATGCAGGTACAATGCTGACAAAAAGCGAACTGGAAACAGATGGATAAATTCACTCAGGTAGCGGAACCCTCACTCTTAGGCCCCTTTCACACATTTGCGTTTTTCACGCGTGTTTTCTGTGCTTGCTTTTGACGCGCAGAACTTGCATTGCACTCTGACCCATTGTAACCAATGGGTTTTTTCAGACTTGCATTTTTTTTCATGCACACACGCACCTTTTTTTTTAGGGAGCGTTCACACGTTGCGTTTTGACCTGCGTTTTCATTGCGTTTGAAACGCATATACAACAGCTGAGGAGAGGTGATTTGCCTAATTTCATCACTGTTAACGCATGCGTTAACAAAACGCATCGTAAACGCGATGTTAACGCATGCGTTAACAAAGCGTTAACACGTGCGTTTTGTTAACGCATGCGTTAACATTGCGTTTACAAACGTAAACGGTAATGTAATTAGGCAAATTACCTCACATCAGCTGTTGTATATGCGTTCCAAACGCAATGAAAACGCAACCAAAACGCAACGTGTGAACGCGCCCTCAGGGCGCGTTCACACGTTGCGTTTTGACCTGCGTTTTCATTGCGTTTGAAACGCATATAAAACAGCTGATGAGAGGTGATTTGCCTAATTACATCACTGTTAATGTTTCCATTTACAAAACGCATCGTAAACGCGATGTTAACGAATGTGTTAACAAAACGTTAACGCGTGCGTTAACATTGCATTTACAAACGTAAACGGTAATGTAATTAGGCAAATTACCTCACATCAGCTGTTGCATATGCGTTTCAAACGCAATGAAAATGCTACCAAAACTAAAATAATCTGCAGCATGTTACTTTTTACTGCAGATTCAGGTGTGAATATCGACCTTTGCAAAACAAAATTCCGCCTCCTGTTGCTTGCCGAATGGCTGCAGAATTGCGGCTTTGCGCATCATGTAGAGGCCCTGGGGACTCGTTCACACAATGCATTTTATGTTGTGTTTTTGCAAATGCTTTTTTATAATCCTAATCAGCTGAAAGCCTTCTCCACCCCTGAAAAACACATCAAAAGTTGGGACTTTGATGTAAAAGTTGCTTCCGAGCAAAACGCAAATGTTAAAACGGATCAGAAAACCCTACACAACACAATTAGATGTTTGCATGCTTTTCAAAAACGCGAAAAACAAAAACGCAACATAGAGACAGAAGAGGTGAAAAGACATCCATTTACATAGAAGAGAAACGATAGTGTCTTTCCCAATGCGTCAAAAACATAACTTTTAAACGCAACCTCATTTATTTACATAAATCATCGAAAAAGTTTGTTCACACCTTCAGTTTTTTCAGATGCAGTTTTTGATATCCAAAAACAAGTGAAAAAAGAGGACTAGCAGCTTCTATAGCACACACAGATTATGTAGCGCTGCACAGAGTTTACCAGATCAATCCCTGTCCCCATGGGGCTCACAATCTAATCAATCTACCAATGATCAACACCTACTTTTGCTTCAAAAACTGCATCTGAACAACTGAATGTGTGAATGCAACGAAAGAGTTTAAAAAAGAAAATCCTTTATTCCCATTTTACACGTATCAGCATAAATACAATATACATCTCCTCCGCTGCCGTCTTGATAACAGGATTTCAATGCTTGTTAAAAATCCATGATTATAACACGACTTGGCAATTACTAGAGAAGAGAAGATCTGTATCAGGCTTGTAAATCGCAGCCTTTATTTGCAGTAGGATATTGTTTTGTCTTTTCGGAGCATTGTGCACAATCCCTGGCATGACACCGCCTGGTGGTCTGTGATGATGACTTAGCACCCCCTTCTTTCCCAGGCCAAGTCCCATAGATTGCCTAGGGTGGAGCCTGCTCCCTGTTCCCTCTCCAGCTGCTTATTTCTCTCATTACAGAACACACTTCAGTCATTCTCTCAGCTGCTGCTACTCCACAAGAGGAAAATGCCTGGGGGCTATATTCAGATGCATCTCTTACTATTATTATCCAGTTATCTAATTGTCTTATCTCAGTTTACGAGAGCGACTGAGACAGAGCAGCCTGTCATTCCTACAGGTAAGTTGTGGATCCATACAAAGCCTATGTACATGCTGCTGTTACATTTCCAAGGTCACTGTGCTGCCTGCATATGCCTGGAGCTTGTCACATATGAAGAATAGGATCAATTATTAGATACATTGTGGCGAGGAATTCCTCTATAACTCTGCAGTCCTTTCTTGTATCAGTGCTATATAGTAGACTTGTTGTGTGGGTGCAGTAGTAAAGGAGACTTGTTGTGTGGGTGCAGTAGTAAAGGAGACTTGTTGTGTGGGTGCAGTAGTATAGGAGACTTGTTGTGTGGGTGCAGTAGTATAGGAGACTTGTTGTGTGGGTGCAGTAGTATAGGAGACTTGTTGTGTGGGTGCAGTAGTATAGGAGACTTGTTGTGTGGGTGCAGTAGTATAGGAGACTTGTTGGATTTCTATGTAAGGTGTTACAGACAGTGATTCATTGAGCGTTCATAGCCTAATGGTCTCAGACTTTGTGCTGTTTATTTAACACATTCCCCTGCACGTCCACACATTCTGCCCCTCTCCACCAGCACATCTAATGCTATCCATGGAACATTTCTAGGATTTTCATCCCCCAAATATGCTATAAATAATATTACTGCCCGGTTATCTATTTTAGAAAAAAATTCTTGGACATACCCTCCATAGCTGTGCTATATTCATTCTTTTAATATTCTCCATTGCGAAACGCTAGGTCCCTTGATAAATCACCATTTATGGGGCTTATTAATGGCAAAAATGACAGTATCGTACATGATTTGCAGATATTGTATAATATTGCAGTGTATGATAGTCGTAAGGGGGGGTCACTATATTGCACTGTCAGCTGTTGTACTCCAAAATAACTCCAATTAATCTCCAAAACTACTATTTGATATCAAAATTTCTCTCTCTGCTAGAAATGGACACGTATTAAATTACATAATGAGATGTGCTGACTAGCAGGAAAAGTATGGGCTAAAGCCAAAGCCGACTACAATACTGAGAACACAGATTGCTTGAACAAAAAACACAAGTTACCATTTTAAACATTATTTATAGACAACACGTAGATCCGTTTTACTTTTATATTTTTTTTAGTATAATGTTTTTAATCTTTTGCTTAATTCCCTTCTGCCCTAAATAAACAGAGCATGATTTTTTGAAAAAAAAACGCTCAAAATATAGATGTTGTTCAAAACTTTGTGAAAAAGTTTTATAGTGTTTTAGAAAAAGTCAATATAATGCCAGGAGCCAATAGAAATAAGCCTACATTCTCTATTCATGTTATTCCGGAGATAGAAAATAACTTTGATTTAAATCAATATACAAGAATCATTGCTTTGTTTTAGTGGTAAACGAAGGGTTAACACAGCACCATTTGCCTCTACTATCCACTAGATGTTGGTTTTCATTGTGATATAATTGTGAGTGACAGTTCTTTATAGCCTAGATCTATGTGGGGTAGTGAATGCCTCTGTGCTGTCCTCCCTGTGACTTGCTTTCACCGCAGGGATCTTATGGCACACAATTGGCTCATGTGATCTTAAAAAAGTTGGTGGTTCTTACATGTTCTACTTACTGGTGACTGCTGTGCACAATAGGACATTCCTAAAGGAAGCTGAAACACTGTAATGATTGACTATGTGAAGTCCAGGAGGTTGTATTCGCTACTTATACATTGCCATTAATGCTCACTCTGTCCGTGTGTCTGGGATGTAATTGCAATTGAGTAATTTTTTTTTGCCTGTGTTAATGTTTTTAAATGGTTAAACTGATTTCTGAATAAGATCCTTGTGGGAAAAATACACAGTAAATTGCAGGAAATGCATAAGAAGCCGGCTTGGCCATTACCCTCGGCCTGTGATACAGTGTTGGCTTTGTTATAAGTGGAGAGAACGCCTGGCACTAACCATCTTTTTAGTGCAGGCACACGGTTCTAGATGTTTCCGTGTAAGGGTCTCGTTTTATGGAGATTTCATGTAGGCTCTTTCTGTAGCCAAATGTTAAATTGGCCCTGTGCCCTTTTGCTCCCTTTGTGTACTATATAACGGTCAAACAACATATCCACTTTCCTGGTATATTATTATACAGCTTGGAAGGATTTATATTTGTATGTAAATGTATGTATCAAGCCTTCATCATAGAGAGTAAAGGTCCTGTCCCATGATATAAAAAAGTTGTTTTATATTCCTTAGAAACAGCAGCACCCCTTGTGCGTAGCATTGCATCGCCGCCCCATTTACATTAATGGAGATAAATTGCAGCAGCAGACACACCTTTGGACAGCAGCCACTCTGTTTCTGGTAAAGAGGCTTTTATTAAAAACATTTTGGGACGGCACCTTTAAGTTAAAGTGGAAATTTGACCTGCCCCTGTAATGGGGTTTGACCCTTTTCCTGTGAACATGAAATTTGATTCCCATGCAGACAAATTACTGTGAAATATATTCATCAGACGGCCACATGGGAGTCAAGGTATTACAGATTGAGTGCTACATGCTTCATATAATCTGTAAAATAAAATATGTGCTAACATAAAGCATAATATCAATAATTGCACATATTGGATGTGAGCAAAAAACGGCTATGTAGCAAGATCCTTGGCCAGCGTACACAATGCCTATGTGTTCTCCACGTGGAATTCCCTGCAGTCAGAAACCTCTATTGATGGCTTGTCTTCCAAGAGAACACACACTTTGGCGTGTTGGAACCCAAAGCAAAGATGCCTCCTTTCACGTGGTTAGCTTTTCTTACCTAAGAGTGAATGAACATGTCTTTTACAATTGTTTGCATCAGTTCCTCCAGTCTACACAGTTGGGAGACCTTACGCACCCAGTAGTTCTCAGAGGGTATCTGGTTGGAGAACCGGTTTTAGGAGATCAGTGTCTTAAAAGTCAAGGTCAAGTTCTGTCTCAAAGGCTTATTAATGGCCCTTACAGCATCTGGCGGGTTCTTATATAATAAGTTAATTTGTTGGATGACGGGTTTGGCAAACTGTCATTAAACTTACGTAGCCAGCGTAGGACAAATTGTAGCTGCCTGCAGTAACTACTAGGGGGAACCTTGGAATAGAAGATTATTGCATTAGCTGTAAATATCTTTATAGAGTTCTTTATGAAGTTCCTTTACTAATTCCCCCAAAGCAAATAAGTTTTATGAATCCATTTTTCTTGAGATTTGCTACATCACATGCTATAATCGGACATTTGGTGCTTAGAATCTGACCTGACCAGCGAGAAAGTGTTTGCAGCCATATCCTGTACTTGTGTTCTCTCACTCATTCTAGAACTATCTGGTTCTTAGTGCAGATTTGTTGGATACTTGGAAGAAGCTAAAGCGTTGACTATTCCCCCAGAAGTGGGATTTTACAGGCTATTTATCCTTGTAGCTGGTATCCTTTAACCCCTTTCTGTACATGGACTGTAGCAGAGTGAAGAGAAATATTCCAATAGAGATGTAGAGCGTGCATTCCCATACATCTAACGCATCTGCTTTACATGTACTGCCAAATAGTCATATGATAGAGTATGAAATGTTACAGATTTTTATTTCTTCTTAGTATGGCATTTGTTTTGAAGACCCTCCAGCCCTTGTTGTTTAATATCCTTACATTTGAAGTAAAGGCTATTTTACCCCTAAACGACCAGGCTCTTTTTCGCTTGCATGTTTTCATTTTTCACTTCATACCTTCAAAATTCCATAACTATTTTCCCATGTAAAGAGCTGTGTAAAGGTTGTTTTCTGCGTAACAGGTTGCACTTCATAGTTACGGTATTGAAAATTCCATGCTTTGTACTGTGAAGCAGGAAAAAAATTCCAAATGCAGTGAAATTGCTGAAAAAAATGTATTTGCAGCATTTTCTTGTGGGCTTGGATTTTACAGCTTTCATTGTACGCTTTATTCTTTATTCTACTTTATTCTTTAGGTTGGTGCGATCACGAGATATCAAATTTGTATAGGTTTTAATGTTTTTATAAATTTGCAAAAATTAAAACCTCCTGAACAAAAAAATTCTTTATTTTGCCCTCTTCTGGTGCTAATAACTTCAGTGTACGGAGCTGTTTGTGGTGTCCTTTTTTTAGTGACTTTTGACAAAGTTTTTAATGACTGGACAGCCTTCTGATCACTTTTTATTGACTGTTTTATATTTTTCTAAATGTGTGTGTGTGTGGGGGGGGGGTTTCGACTGGGCGCTACTTTCCATTACAGGGTTAAGCACTGGGAATAACCATTATTTATATTTTTTAATTGACATTTTGGGATACGTCGATATATAGTAATATGTTTATTTTTACTGTTTATATTTATATCAGTTCTTGGGGAAAGGGGGGTGATTACAATTTTTATGTTTTTTTTTTCCTTTAAATTTTTTTTTTACTACTTATCAGGATCCCTAGGGTATTTTAACCCTATGGTGTCTGATCCTGCCATATTAAAGTATGGTAGTATATGAGGATTTTCCACTGTCTATTACAATGTGCAAATTGCATATTGTAATAGATGTTGTATAACAAGACAGCCTCGGGTCTTTGTGAGACCTGAGGTTGTCATAGCAACAGATCGCTGATCTCGGATGATGTCACGGGGAGCGTCAATCCTAGCCAACATGCTGCTGCACCGATCGCAGGTGTTAAATGGGTTTTTGCTGCAATATGCAGCAAACGCTCTCTGGCTATGGAGAGGGCTCAGCCCATGTGCCCGCTCCAGACACCCGCAACCGACACATAACTTAGTTATATGTTGAGGGGTTAAGGCACTAAGCACTTAACTTCAATTTTCCAGAGGCTACAAATAAAATGACAATCCTAAAAATGAGTAATATATTGAATTTATGGTTAGGAGAAAATGATGTGCAGCCTATAAAGTTCCATGTGTCATGGTTTATACTGTGTAGTCATGATGTTTTTTCCAAATAAAATCTTGACTTTTGTATAAAGATAGCGTTGTAGCTATAAAAGGAAGTTAAACTTCTACTGCTCCCCATGCCTACAAGGCGGAATGCTGTGATTTCATGTGATCAGATACAAGGGGTAGGTTATGCAAATGTTAGTGGGTAAAGGACCTTTGATGCCATCAGCCTGGTTACATGACATGAAGTGCTGAATGTTAAGAAGGAGGCAATGCACTCTGTAGAGCAGGACACGCCCCCTCCGATGTACTACTGGATCTAGCTATATTCATGTAAGATAACAAACTTGATTTTATGGGGATGTGAGGGAAACCATTTTAGCTGATGATTGTTGATGGAATTTGCAAAGTTGACTTCAGGTGAAGCCCCAGACGTGGGTGTGAGCTTGGTCTAAGAGGCACATAACTAACAGAACAAAATGGGTACAGTAAGGTAGCTTTCAAAAGTATTGTAAGGATGGCCATTAAATATACATTGGGACACTATACCAACTCCACCACAGTGGCACTTCAGGGGATAGAAGGAATGAACATGTTGTTGAGTTTTAACATCTTGTTTTTTTCAAGGGAGGTACATTGCTAACAGAGGCTTCTGGCAGCGGCCTCTCTCATAATTAAGAGCAAATTTTGGTGCGTTCGTTGGAAGTGTCTGAGGTAAAGCTGTTCTAGTTCCCCTGGTAACCAATCGAAGAACAGCTTTTATTTTATAACAGCTGTGGGAAAATGAAAGCTGACCTCTTGATTGGTTGCCAAGGGAAACTAGAACATTTCTGGTCTTAGATAATTCTGAAAAGTCTCCCTCTATATACTAGATCCTATATACTGAAACTCTCCTGGAAACCCAAGAAATATGATCCTACATACAATACATCTTGTCTCTTTACAAGTGAATCCATTTAGATTAGTCCAGTATGCAAAAACTTTCTCAACTCTAGGCTAGAAGATTCCACAACGCTTCCTCCTGATTACCATAACCAAGGATCTCATTCTTCTTGTCTCAGCTCTTGAGGAAATGATACCTTATCACGACTTTCATGGTAATGTGGAAGAATAAACAGGGATCTATCTCCATTATGTTCCTGTCTAAACAAAGCTGAAGCATTTAACCACTACAAAGACATTGACTAGCAATGTGGGCATACTGGTATGGAGGAAATTGCTGCACGATAACAACTTATTTCTCCAGTACTATATTCATTCTACTAAATCGAAATGCAGCAGCTATCCAAATGTGCAATTGCGAGGGAGGATATTTCCAGGTAACTAGAATATTTTCGCTATTGGTTCACAGTGATTTTATTTATTCCTTTTTTTGCATTCTTTCCCGCAACCATTTCCAAGCAAATATCTATATATAATATTCTTGGCTTTTAGCCTACTTAGAACTTGGCAGCAGAGACACTATATATCATGCTGTAAATAATCCTGCATTTATTACACTGAAGTCAGGGGGAAGGTTGGAGGGAATAACTGGACATATCTCAGAATAAAATGACTCCTAGGACGCACATTTTTAAAAATAATTTAATACGTTTCTAAACACTATCATATAGGACATCTAATATATTAAAGGCATATACCACCAGGATGAAGGACTGTATGCAAATGAGCCTGAGGGGCACCAGGCTCCATAGGTGTTAATGGATCCTGGAGCCCCTCAGGCTAATTTGCATACAGTCCTTCATCCTGGTGGTAGATGTCCTTTAAATTGTGCTGAACAAATTACATTGATATAACATATTTAGAGGAATTCATCATTGGTTATGAGTAGTAGTCTCATTACAGAGCGATGAAAACTGAGAATAATATGCATCGTTTTGGGCTCTTTTAGCATCTGCCTGTTACACAGACTTGTGATGTTCCTCCCTCATTATTTTCACCATGTCCTTTGTTACACAGGACAATCTGCTGCTAATAATTTAACCTCTCATATGTTGCATTGAGCCAAGACAGTTACTAGGCAGATCCAACCCTGTGCAAAAACATATGGAGGACATTTAGAATTGTCCTCTGGATAAACTATCTGGTATTTAATTGGAGTGAAAGTATTGGTGTCTATTATTTGTTATAGTCACACAAATTTCTTTGGCCTTCATGAAAAATAAACATTTAAGAAATAGTTTATGTACCTTTGTTCACATCCTACTCTGTTAGTTATTTTTGTGTTGCCCCTTAATGGTAGAGCAACAGTGTAGTAGTCCCAATGACTTTAATTGTTGAAACCTAGGGAAGGCAGGTCACCTCACATATCCCCTTATTAGACTGTATTCTCAGTTTCTTTCTGTTTATACAGATTACTCATGATTGTAAAGATAACATGGCACTATGAAAGATCAAGTGTCATGTCTTGTTCTCGCAGTGCTGGGCTATGATGAGTTGATTGGTTTGCCAACCTTTTGTTTTGTTTTCTAACCATCCCTTGCCTTCTGACTTTGTACTGTGTTGCCTTCTGGTTGTGTCTTTGATAAAAATAATAATAATAATAATAATAATAATAATCTCCATTTATATAGCACCATCAAAGTCTTTAGTGCTTTACAGATTCTGGGGAACATAAACAAATAAGACATTACATAGTACAAACAGTCATATGGATCAAAAAGAATGAGGGCCCTGCTCCCAAGAGCTTAGTCTATGAAGAAGAAGGGGGTGACACATGAGTTTTAAGAGCTTGTATAATGGTTCAGCCATCTGTATAAGGGAATGGAATAAAAATTATTTAATAAATACAAATGCTGATGCTTGAACCAGTTATCAGCCACTATCTTATATACGAAGTCCAAGGTTAATGGCTATTCAAAAAATGAACATTTCATCCTTGTCCAGACGACCCATAGGGGGACATCTATCTTTATTTCTGGACATGCTTCATAATATTTTCAGTAAAAATAAAAGCCAGTGTAAAAGACCCATATAAATCAATGGCTCTGTGAGGCATCCATAGAAATTACTGAACCACCCACAGGAAAAACAACCCCAATGTGAAAGGGTCCGTAGTCTGATAGAATGGGTTAGGGCATTCCAAAGAATTGGTTCAGCTTGGGACAAGTCCTGGAAACATGAGTGGATTGTTCAAATTAAGGAAGAGAATAATCGAAGATCCCTTATGGATTGAAGAGAACGGGTTGGACAGTAGAGTAAAGGAAGGATAAGTAGTGAAGTGCATTATGAAGAACTTTGTGGATGAGGGTGATTCATTTAAACTGTATTTGGAGAGGCTCAGAAACCAGTGCAATGACTGGCATAGACTGGAGGAATCCATATAGCATTTGGTCTGAAAGACAAGCCTGGCTGCTGCACTAGTGGATTATAGAGGAGAGAGTTTAGTAAGTGGAAGACCGATTTAGTAGGGAGTTACAGTTGTCTAAACGAGTGAATCGGAGCCGCAATTAGTGTTTATATTTGAACCTTTCTTTCAATTCCGATTTGGGCTGCCACATTCTCTTAGTTTTACTCAGTAAGCTGACTCTGACTTTGGCTGTCTCTTCTCCCACTCCTTCATAATAGTCAGTCAGTGTAGGGAACAATGCCCAGAAGGGGGATGTTGTCTAAGATGGTTGCCAAGTAGTGAAGGAGAAGCAAGTGATTTGTATAGGTACTCACTATCCCCCCTCCTAATTTCAAGAAAATAATGACATCCAAGTCAAAAGTCCATTTTACCACATAAGAGGGTCGAGTGTAAAGAGTGTAAAATAGTGGGACCGTACTGAACATTTAATAATAATAATAATCTTTATATAGTGCCATCAAATTCTGCTTATAATTTAGGCTAGAATTACTACTGACCCCCTAAATGTATACAGATTCCAGACCCCCTAATAAATAGACACTATTCCTTGTTCTGCACAGATCAAGGCATTGGTCCATTTCCGTTCCTCTAACACTAGGACCTTCGGAGTAGAGGGAGGAGCCCTGCTTGTCTCTTGTGTTTTTCTATGCTCTTTCGCCTGTTTCTGACCCATTCCTGCTTGGTATCACTTGCAAGTGAAGTGACCTAGAATTTATTTTTGAGTTTTGAAGTAATTTATTTTGAGTGTACATTTAGTAGATTTGTAGCTAGCTGTAAGGTTCCCCTGATTATGTTGGTTTGTGTGGATGAGATGACTGTTTCCAGTAATCACTGTGCTGCTTGTTATACTCTTAGTTTACATAATGTAAGAATAATTTGTGTAAGCCACAAATATATGACAGTCATCTGGTAACAAAATCAACTGGAAGCCGTGATGTGTGTTATGGTTGGCAAGAGGCAAGGAAAACAACAGTTCAACTAAATATTTATTTCAGATTGGTTATACTTGCTATGGAAAACAAATCCTTGTTAGCCACCGATTCTCCGTCTAATCCACACAAGAATCTGTTCAAACTCCAAACTCCAGATGTCAGATGCTGATGTCTGTCTGTAAACTACTTTATTGCTCATTGGTTACTTGTGACTAATTATAATAAAATTGCCTCATATAATAATTGTATACAGATGTATTTTTGTTTAAGTGAATTTCTATTTTTTTTCTTATTTAGGGATATCATTAATCATTTGTTCTACGTGTCTTATTCCTGAAGAAAAATTATAGATCTTAAAGGAATATCTCAGGAAAATAAGCAAATCTATTTTAGTGATGCACAAAGATATCCAGTACTGTAGATTTGGTTTCCAGATTTAGTTTTAAATCGTACAATCAGAACAACCTTTTACAGTCCATCTTCTAAAATCGCAATTGTAACTTGTGACGCTACATTCGGTAAAAGGTTTCTTTTTTTGTCTCTGGAAGTTTTTTGATCAATGTAGGATGATTTGTTCATTTTTACTGCTTTTACAGTAAGGAATTGTTTTCTCTGTTGGTACAGAAACCTTCATTCCTGATTCATGTGGGATTTGGGTTAACAGGTGTCTAGCTGCTTGTGTGAACACTGCTCCAGTGCTATGAAGTGCTTTAGATCACTGTGCTCTACTCATCAGGTGGATCCCGGGGTCCGGATTCCCACCAATCACGTATTGATTTTGAATTCCAATTTGGACCCTGCACAATATGCTTTCTATGGGAACCCAGCATAAAAGCAGTTTTCCAGGACTTGTCCTAAAGATAGTTCCTCCATATCTGATTGATTAGGGGGGGGGGGGGGGGGCAAAAAACCCCCCCCAAAAAAAATTTTTTTTAAAGAGACCACTCTGTCCTCTATGTGATGGCCAAGCCGAGTCATTACAGCTTAGCTTCCATTAAAATGAATGAGAGCTGATATGCATTACCATGGTTTGGAGCTGTATCTTCTCTTGTTTGTTTGTGGGGGGGCTGACTTTTGAACCCCTCAAATATAATATTGATATCCCGTTCTGTGGATACCCCTTTTAAGTTCGGAATTCTTGCTCTAAGTTAAATTGTTGTTTCAAGTTTTAGTTGTTTTAGTTATTTATGTGGAATCTGGTGACCACCAATATGGTTGCCAATTCTTTGTTTCCTTTAATATGGAAAAAATACGTATTTAGCAGATTACTAAAGAGAGAGTATGTTTTACATTATAGTAAAGCACAGTATTAGTGATTTATATTCATGGGGAATCGTCATGCAAATATTAGCTTCAATTTGAGATATGCTGAATGTAGCAAAACTATATCATGGATATCTCTCCCGAAAGTACAATTCACTGAAGCCAAAAGCTGATTCACACTGCATATTCAGCATGACGACCAATGTGGTCTCACTGTAAAAGGTCAGAAAAGCTTAATATTCCCAGAATCTGTACAGTCTAAAGTTTCAGTCAAAATTCTAAAATAGATTTTTATAATTTTATAGAATCAATTTTTACTTCATAGAATGCAACATATAGAAAATAATATGGGTTTAATTTTCTGGCTACTCTGTTGCCTTCTCTATGTACTACAGATAATGAGTTATATGTTTTGCCTACTGTGGCAGAAAATGTAACAATGCAGTACAAAAGAAAGTGGCCCAAAAGATGTGCATGGAGTATTCCTCCATGATACTTTACACTACTGCTAGAATCCCATGGCTACTATACAAGGCAGTCCCCGGGTTACATACAAGATAGGGTCTGTAGGTTTGTTCTTAAGTTGAATTTGTATGCAAGTCGGAACTGTATATTTTATCATTGTAATCCCAGCCAGAACTTTTTTGGTCTCTGCGACAATTGGATTTTAAAAATGTTGGGTTGTCATAAGAATAAATATTAACACTAAAGCTTCATGACAGACACCTGTGATAACTGTTACAGCTGAGCATTGTAGCCTAGGACTAAAGTACAATAAATTACCAATATCCAGAGGTCCGTTTGTAACTAGGGGTCGTATGTAAGTCGAGTGTTCTTAAGTAGGGGACCGCCTGTATATCCAGTAGAACATATAATTACTATATTTTTTGTGGGTTATCCATAGAAATCTTTGCTCTTGAATCACATACTAGTGCAATGTCCAGTAGTATTCCACAGTGTTGTCCTTTGTCCGCCATATTGGAAAAGCAGAGAGAGTAAAGATTTCCGTGCTTAAAGGTTTATCCATGCTCGATTTTAATGGTAGATTTCCTTGTTATTTTAAAGGGTCGAAGTCTACACAGAAAAAAAAGTTTTCTATTCTTAATTCTCAAACTCCAGTAGCAAAATTTTAATATGCATGTGTCTTCTAGGCTTAATAAGGAACAGAACAGAAATTTCTGTAAATATTAGTAGTAAATTGAAGCACTTCCATCAAAATTTCTCTTCAATAATGTATGAGCCTTAGTGCACCTTTTTAAAGTCCACATTAAAATGGCGTGTTCCTGTCCTACTTTATCTACTTAATGTGTCAATTGCATTATAGGAGTCACAATCTTAGACTCTTATACACCAGTCTGAATAGTATATTAACTACAACTTCATGGCTATCACCTGCATCATGCAATGCTACTCTAAGACATAATTTCAATTTTGTCAGTTTTTACGTTGGTAAGCCTTGGGAGAAGTTAGAGGAAGCTGACCCAAGCTGTTACGATTTCTTTTATCCTTTATCTATGGTGGATGTTTTTTTTCAGATTTTGTACATCTACCACTATAAAGTAGAGCTCAGTTCACAACTGTGTTATTGGTTAACTCAGCAGCTCGACAGTTCTATTGGCTAACCCAGATTATATTGTTGTGTCATTTTGTCTGAGAAAAAAACCTGTGTGCATGCTGTTTTTTTGTTTTTTTTTAATTATTAGATGTGTTGGAGGCTCTGGACGGGGCTTAATCTCCTTGTACTCCTTGTGCCACCATCACGTAATAATGTGTTACTGCTAATAGTTAAAAATAATTTGCACTTGAATTAATAACAAATTGATTAAAATTAGTCCGTTTTGCTTCTATGGTCCATGTCCCACCACTTTAGAACAAAGAATTTGGAGTAGCCACATCTGTCCCCAATACCTTTCATACATTGCTTGCCTTCTAACAACACATGAAGAAACTTTTACTTTCAGCCATTCCTTGCCTGATTGAATATTACATCTAATTTCCTATATCAAGCCCACACACAGAGTAAGGTCAAGTGGATAAGACGGCAAATGATCTACAAGTTTGTTTTCAGTAGGCTGAAATGTAAGACCCATTGTACCATCAGGTTGATATCTGGAGTCTTAGGAGATTGTGAAGATACAATAAATAGAATTTTGCCAAATGAGTAATAGAAAATGGATTGGATTATCCAGCTCATGGGTATTACATAATATAAACCATTTAAGATGAATGTCCTAGTGCTGGTAACTTGTTCCCATCTTTCTATATATAGTCTTGGCCTTTTAGCCCTTTTGGCCTTTGTTGTGTTTCCTGTTTGGATATGGAGTTGGTTAAACAGCTGTAGTCTGTAAATCACAGCATGGGAGGTGAACTGTGATTGATGAGTTTACTCCTTCAGGAAGCATCGTGGATCTTTCACTTTCACAGCCGAGGTGCAAAGGGCAGTTTATTGTACAGTACATTGTGGTTCTTGTCTGAAGCCAAAAGCTGCTTCTCTTTTAATTCACTATAGAAGGACTGATGCACTCTATGTATATCCTATCTAACTTCCCAAGCTGCAATATACAAGGTGGATAAGTGGATCAGTTGTAAAAGTAAAAGCATGTTACTGACCCACATTCACCCTATGTCGGAGATTTTTCAGAGCATCTACACTTGACATAGAAGTACTGAAGTAAGCACATTGCAACAATTTGCGATTATAATCGCAACTACATCACCTCCTATTAAACCTCTAGATGTTTTTTGCAGGGACATGGCGGGGCGTGGCCTATATTCCCTATTAAGTTCCCTTTTTAATTCTGTTGGATCCCAAAGCACCTGAATAAACTTAATTTCACTGGCAGAGCTGGAAGTAGGAGGTCCACTGACTTGAAATAGGACCTGTTGGGGCGATTTGGGACACTAAGGACCTGTGGGTGTTTTATAGCGTCCCAAATTGCCTTTTAGCAAATCCCAATATGCGCTCTTTTAAAATAAAAAAGAAGTTTATACTTTCCCAGTGATCCTCGTGCCTGCATAATTGGGCAGTACTACTCCCCGGCTTCACTGCACATGACTCGTAGTTATGACGCTTGTGCAATGAAGCTGGGGTGTACTGCTCTGGCTTTTAGAAGAGCTGCACAGGCACAGGGAGCACAAGAGATGGGAGCAATGTGCATCATTGGACTCCTCTCTAAGTAAGTAAAAATATAGTTTTTAAATTGCGCCCATAGAGGGACTTTGGTAAAGAGTGATTTAGGACACTAAACCACTGGTTCATAAGGACCTGTGGGTTTATTGTTCCCAAATCGCCCTGATGGGTTCTCTTTAACTTTGCTTGGGACGTACAAACGCCAAATCTGCCCTTCCCAACATTGTCCCTATTGTGCATTGAAAATGATGAGTATCCTCCAAGTCCTTGTCCCTAAGGGGCCTCACAGTCTTTTCACACACACATAAACAAATATATTGGGGGATTTATCAAGAGCTGGTGCACCTTCAAGTGTCCCACCCTGCACTTCATGGCAGATATATATAACCTGTGTCATTGTAGTTGAGAGCCTTTCTAATGTTGTGTAACTTTTGTAAACCAATGATCCCAAATGTGACTACAATAGAAAACATTAAATTAAGTTTATAGATATGTAAGAGGAATATAAGGTATTCTGAGGCTTGTGGCTCTGTATTCGTGTGAGGTATAATTAAAGTAATTTATAACTCTGCAAGGAATTGATTAGCTTTAATTCGAGTAATTTCATTCCTACCCGCATCGCTGATCCTAAAATGTAATTCCAGTCACTGTAAAAATTATTCCAGGAAATTGTTTTTTTGTTTCTCTTGCTGAGTTTTAAAAAAAACTTTGAGAAAATGTAACCTTTCACAGTTTGACAAGTATCACTTGTCAAAATCTATGTTTAAGTCTAATATTGTGATTTGCTTTCCTTGTAAATATTGAGGTTTCTCTATAATGGAGGCCTTTTATCTTCTTCAGTTGGAAACATGTTAGTTCTTTTAACCACGTCTTTGCCTGTGATGGGAAATCATGACATTTCGCTATGAAGCCGGCTTTTCTGTGATTTACTTTTGCTGAGAACAAAAGTGCTTTCTGATTCCCAATTGCCTTGTGGGATAACAAGGGCATATATTGTTTTACATTTTCTTTATTTTTGTTGTTGGACAGGCCCTATGGATATTTAATACAAATTGTATCTCACATGGATTTCCTTACACCACAACATGCATGAGTAATAATAGGAATTAATTAATATCTTATGAAATAGCTAAAAACGTAACAGTGCATCCACAAAAAAGTTGAACCAGTTTTATGAATTGTAAATCTGTCTTAATAGGCCATTAATGGCATTGTCCTGGAAGGCTGTGGGTGTGGGAGTTGGCATGATGGCGTTGCTTTCCCTGGAGCTCTTTTATGTTGAATATGGAGAGCCTGATGTTGTAACACATCACAGTAGAACAACTTATCTATGAAGACTGGAAAAAAATGATGGTTGTTACTGACCAGGCATGAGGAGTTTTAGTTAAAGGGAACCTGTTAGGAGGAATGAACCTAATAAACCACCACCAGTATGTTGTCAGACTTCAACAATGGACCATAAAAGAGACATAATCAGGAAGGTGTTGAAGCATCATCCAGAAAATCTAATTTGAAGTGAGATCTAAAGGGCAGCACGGTGGCTTAGTGGTTAGAACTACAACCTTGCAGCGGGGACCTAGGTTCAAGTCTCAGGGTAAACATCTGCAAAGACTTTGTATGTTCTCTCCGTGTTTTTGTGGGTTTCCTCTGGGTCCTCCGGTTTCCTCCCACATTCCAAAGCATACTGGTAGGTTGATTAGATTGTAAGCCCCATGGGAACAGAGACTGATTTGGTAAGCTCTGTGTAGTGCTGCGTAATCTGTGTGCGCTATATAAATAAAGGAATTATTATCTTATTATTTTGTATGAATATAATAAAAAGAATAAATATAAAATATGCACCAGACTTTAGGAGAGGCAGTTATAAATGTCCATGGCCATCAATCATAGCGAAGGGGGTGTTCTGAGAAGAGGAGCTTCACTGTTGTGCTCTTTGCTCGCATGACTTTGTACAACCAGTTTACATTTCACTTCAAAGTAGATTTTTTGGAGGATGCCTCAATGTTGGGCCTTGAAAGCAATATGATCTTGAATGTGTTTAAAATGCTTGAAAGTATTCTTGTGGTGGTTTATTAGTTAATTTTCTGCCAACAGGTTCCCATTAAGAGCTGTTCCAAGATGATGTGGTGTATAATGTTTAAAGTGGTGTAACCTGTATACTTTTTATTACATTAACAAAGGAATCCTCTTAATTGGAGTTTTTTTGTTTGCACCCATTTTGAGAAATTCACAAATCTTTTATATAGTTCTAGAAATCCATTGTGTTTTATGTTCTTGGCAACTGCGTGAAATATAAAATGGCATTTGCTTACTTTTTCCTAAATGCAAACTAAGCAGCAGTATTGGAATTTCTTTTTATTTCTTCATTCTTGCCCAGCCAAAGGGAATTCCTTCTAGACTACCTTGGCTCCTGCCTTTGGATAAGTTTTCTACAAATCAAGAAATAAGTAACTAAAATATTAACTAGTGCTCCATTTGCCTAGGAGAAAACTTATTGGGCAAAATTTATCAAGAATGAATGAATGTTTTAATTGTCCCCCTTGCTTGTGTACTGATTTATTTAGAGGCTCCAGTCTCTTAGTAAATCCAAATAAAAGGAGTTCCACTGATCTCTGCCAGGTTTGACCACTTTAGACCAAGTCAAAACTGGTTGAGAGTTCTGGCGAAGTCCCTTTCGTTATCCAGGACAGGCTATAACATATTAGGTGGGCCATGGGGACTTGGTTGGGTACCCAATTCCACCATGATTTTCCTCAGTGTCTACATTTTCCTTATGTATACTTCTAATGGTGGGTAATAGTATAAATATTGCTGAAACTGCACTCTTTAGAAAACTGGGATATTGGTGAA
This sequence comes from Engystomops pustulosus, assembly GCA_019512145.1. Lineage (NCBI taxonomy): Eukaryota > Metazoa > Chordata > Amphibia > Anura > Leptodactylidae > Engystomops > Engystomops pustulosus. Next base: position 42,012,725 of record CM033643.1, read on the forward strand.
CATCCTGAAACATCTACCATCGTCTTTCGTGGAGACCAAAAGTTCTCAACTGATGGGAAAATCTAATAAAACCTCCTTTTACCTTTGGTTCTCTGGTGACATTGTAGGTTGTGATTTAAATGAAATTAAAACACCAAAAGCTGAAGACCACTTGGTTGGTGTAAAGACACAATTTTAACATTTTTTGGATTGGTCCCAGTGTCTTTAAATCAAGCATAACCATACAAATCAAAAAGTTGCCTCTTTATATCATAGACCATGTCCCATTAGTGCCGTTGCAAAAGTCCCTATCAATATGGTGACAGCTGCTGTACACTCCCTAACATCAAATATTTTTTTGCATTGGCACTTGGAAGTAAGGTTATACAATATATCCAATAATAGCACCTCAGCTGACTGGCTCACCAAGCTTTTATTTTTTATGAGACATGTTATTTGCTTCCAAAACTAGCAGGAATGAAAATGTAATTATCTTTTCCACATGAGACCTCCCGGAACGATGACCTAAATGTTCAGGAACAAAAAAAAATGCCACAGGACAGTAATGGATGAGGTTTATTGCGCAGGATGGGCACAACTTTTGAAATGTTTAAAAAATATAGTATAGAAACCATTTAATCAGAATTTGACCAGTGAATAAACAATAGCATTGTTATAGTATCCTAAATGTTGGGTTTTGTTGCAATTGAGTAAAATTGCACATCATCAGATATTTCAGATTGAAAAAGCTGATTGACATCACAATTTTGTAATTTGTGGTATTTATAGCTTCTGTTCCCTCTCCCCATTGTAATGCTAACTTTTTTTTACTGTTATATAAAAAGAAAATGAAAAGTAAAAAAACTTAAAGCAGAAGGGGTAATGTAGTGCAACCTCTTTACACTTTGGACAGCATAGTAACTTACTGGATAGTGGGCCGTTGGTAGTAACATCTATGAGGAAAGTATTTATAGAGGCATTTTATGTTGTTGAATATACAGAATTTCCTTCCTTCCCTGTTCTCCCATGATGACTTTCTTTCACTTATCCTTAACTTTGTTTGAATCTGAAATTTATTATGTTTCCTGCCAAAATTAGGGGAAAAAATGTTTGGCATGCTCCACTATATTCTCTGTAAATGGAGATATTCTTCCTTAAAAGCATACTACAAATCTGTATAGATAAAACTGCCATACAACCTCTGTGCAAATGCTCAGCACTCAGGATAGTCCTTAAAAAGGTTCTCCAGGGACATACATGTTAGCCCCTATCCACAGAGGGGCTAAATGATGGTCCCACTGATCCCCAAGAATGTGGGTCCGTTGTACTCCCATAGTAGCTTGAGATAAAGGGAATGGCCAGATGCAGCTGCTCTATTAATTTCTATGGAACTGACCAAGATTGCCGAGAGCCCTTTAAGGGTAAGGTCACCCATTTAGTGCTCTTTTTGTTTGTAGTTTTTGAAGCTAAAGACCAGTTTGTCTCATAAAGGTAATACATGTATTTTATTTCATTTTTTTTTATCAACTCCTTGCCCCAATTGTAAGGACACTCATTGTAGTCTTTGAAGCCAATACAGGTTTGGATGATAGAGATCATTTCATTTTATTCTTAAATTTACTCCTGGTTTTGGCATCAGCAAATTCATCAAAAACCTGAACGTGTGTCGTTGCCCTCAAACTAATATTACTCTTTGTGGTTCTATCCTTTCCATTACAGAAAATCAGGTTGACCTAATTTGGATGAAACTGTGAACAAAAATATCATAATTAAGATAGATTTTTATTTTTGAAGTTTCAGAATGTTCTGTGTGTGCCAGTGACACAGTATATTGTGGTCTGACATACTTACTTAGAAGTTTATAAAAGATTTGAAGCGATGATTTAGTTCAGATGAAACTTTGGCAAAGTCCTTTTTTTCCAAGATGATCATCTGGTATATTATTTTCAAGGGAGTAGAAATATGAAAATTTAAGTAAATGGAGACGTTCTGGGTATTTGTACAGTATTGTTTTACATTTATGTCAATCATTAAGGAATTCATTACAGCTCTTACAATGCGGTAGTTACATTATTACTGCACATTAAAATAGTTCATTGTATATTGGGCGGACCACTTCCTATAATTTCAGTAATTACAATAAAATATTCCATAGGTCTCCCAAGAGGTATGTCCAACATGAGCCAAACAGAGCTCTGCTCTCCAGTGACCAGGGCTAATGCCGAAGCATGCCTTTATGCCTAGTCATGTGCCTAGGCCCTTTCTTGGGTCAGACACTAACTTATAGAATAGCTATAGGTGGCGCTACAAAAACTCTTCTGCAGCTAACATTCATATACATATGAAATATGTCTACACACATTCTGTATGGCAAATTAATTTGTGGCTTATGTGAAATAAGAAAATTGTGATGGCATTACACATACAGGTTTCAAGCCCGTGAAGCACACACATTTCTTATAGATCCTTCATTCATGCTCTTCATGCTCTCCGTCACTTTTTGTTGCCTTTGCAAGGTATTGAGAGTTTCTCTAGAGTTGATGCTTGTAAGAGAAAATATTTTCTATATTATATACTGTGGTTTACTATAAAGTGACAACTTTTTATTTTCTTTTTCCTTCCACATGGAATTTTAGTGGAAACCAAAGTTGTAGCAAAGCCACACATCATTTAAGAATTGCAAAATTCTTCTGAAATTAAGAGAAATTCTTAAGATATTATGAAATTTAAAGAAAGGCTACCCACTCTTTAACATAAATTGCCCATGCGTCTTTACTGCCTTCATCGAGTTATTCAGTACTCCTGCTGCTTACTTTAGTGCTTTCTGTAAACTCTCTGTGTATCTTTGTTTACATGTCTGTGCTCTGATGTTAGGAGGGGCAGAGTTATGACTTGTCCTGCTCCCTCCCCCTCCCATCTTCCTATATCTATCAGTGAATGGTACTGCATGAGAGAAAGAGGCACAGTGGGTGACACTATTAGGATGGACTGAAGGAGTGAGAAATTGGATGTTCTGTATATATGCAGAGGGCAGCATGGTGAGAACAGAGAAAGGCTAAAGTCTTCAAAGGAGGCAAAAGGAACCGGTACATATACATGCAGAGATATGTCCAATAGAACAGATAGAGCAGTTTGTTTATGATTTACTATTGGCCTGCAGTATCACCGGGAAGCCAGATTAAAGTAAAGCTTTCCATACATCTACCATATATGTACAATTAAAGTTTGAAAGGAAATTTATCAAAAACAAACCTGATAAACTATGGACACTTACTCGTAGATCCAGGCACTATGGCTGTGGTAATATTCTTATATTTGTTAGCAATGGCCTCCTTACTTCTAAAATCAACTTTACTAGAGCCCCTCTGTGCTGTAGCTTCACAAGCTGTTACATGTTCCTATTTCCTACCTCCTTTGCTCCCGCACCCCACCCCCCATCCTCTGCACAGAGTTCCTGCACAGTGCAACAATCTGTGGAGCTTCAGAAAAGATGGACTCTGGTAGTGCCCACAGAGCCCTTCTGAATTATTTGCATAATTTTTAAAGTTGATTTGAGAAAGGAGGTGGTGATGGATAACAAAGATAAGAAGATTACCACGGTCACAGGGGGCCTGGATCTATGAGTAAGTGTCCCTGGTTTATCATGCTTGATTTTGATGATAGATTTCCATCAAGGCTTGATGTATAATGTAACTTAGCATGGACCATCAATTTTTCCAGGGATACTTGCAATTTTTGAAGGAACTTGGCAGGAAGGTTGTTCTTAACATCTTGGAGAGGCAACAATGAGCTTTCTGTGGATATTGTTCAATTCCTTCTGTCTCTTCATGTGATGCCAGACATACATGCAATGATATGATCAGAAGTATGTGAGTCATATAGTCAGGGCTCCTTGTTCTTATTTATGCTGACAACCGTCCTCAATGACACTGGATTAAGGTTTGGGGTTGTTGTCCTATTTGCAGAATGTAATTTTAATAATTCTTTTTATATTTATTTTTGGAAAACAGTCTAACTTTGCAGCATTTTTGCCACATTTGCCCAAACTTTTTTGCATAGTGTATGCAAGTGGAAAATTTAGCTTTTTTGTTTTTGTATTGCCTGCTTACCTTTTTTCTATACTCCTATAATTTACATCGAAGAGACAACTCTCCAATCCAGAATTCTGTTCTATATTCTTTCAAAAATCAGTTAAGGGCATGTTAAGTTATAATTTATGGATTCTTCTATAAAATTAGAAGTGTGCCCAAAAATCAACCCATAATTTCTCTGAAATAATGGATTTGGTCAGTGTGGGTTTTCATAGTATGTTTTAATGAAGGTGCAGTGACATATGCTTGTGAGTATCCATACATTTATATAACGGAATGCCATGAACCATATTATTATGTTTTTAAAATCTATAAATATAAAACCACTAGAGCTTTGGGAGCTTAAGTATACCTTATACAAGAGCCAAAGCGGCTTATGGCATGCTTCAATTCTTCCACATAGACACCTGTCTATGAGAAGGAAGCAAAACAGAGATTGAGAGGCTCATCTACTTCCTAATCTTGCTGTGTGGGAATCTTTAGGGTGTGATCTTCCTACACACAGTGAAGATATTGCTGACTGTATTCATAAGAATCTATGTGGAATCTTCAAGTTCCAGGAAGCATTCCAGACTTAAGACAACTTCTGGTGGGCTGCGTATCACCAAATGAGCTCAGTGTCTCCGTGTACCACCTCAAGTCTAATGGTTAATACAAGGTGGAGTTTAGATTGAATGTGTTGGATACTCTGGGGGGCATTTTGACTACTTTGGCTACAGAGGGGGGGCACTGACTGTTGTCTGCTGTAGGGGTGCTGTGAATATGTTAACTACTAAGGGGGGGGGCACTCTGAATATATTGGCAACTGTCAGGATACTGGGAATATATTGGCTATTGAGAGGGGGGCACTTCTTTTTTCTTTTAAGTCTGGATAGCACGTTTTTATAGAAAACTTTTTTGCCAAGTAAACTTTCCCCTTCACCACGACGGCACCAACCAGAGAGAGGGATCCGCCCCCAGGGACAGGAAACCTGAGCATAAAAACATGCTCCTCCTATTCTGCCTCAGTGGTTTCCTGTCCCTGGAAGGGACCTGAGCGTGGGCTGAGGGAACCTCTGGTTGGTTCCGTCGGGTGCCCGCAGTTCTGACTTACCGGGGGGGCGCGTCGCGTCTCTCTGGAGAAGGCTGGCTCCACGTGGTCCTTCTCCTCCTGTGTTGCACTTCGCTGTGGTGGCTGATGCGCGCGACCGGAAGTGCTTGCTCTTCACTTCCGGGTCGCATCGGCGCTGCCTGGAACGGAGTGGGCAGCGTGAAGACAGGAGGAAAAGAAGAGAAAACCCACCGGTGAGATATCCACCGGGGTATTTGTGGAGCTGGCTGGGCTCGTTCTGTGCATATGTGTATATGCAATAGAAGAACGAGCCGGCAAAGCTGGAACCGGAAGGGGGCGTGGCCTGGCGGGATTCTCTTCACATTTAAGCGCCATGCAGGAGTAAGCATTTGGTGCTTTGCAGCTCAGGCCAGGAGAATGGCGGATAAGCGTGAGCTCCCTGAACCCCTGAAGAACCCAGCTCCGGTAATGAAGGTGTGGTGAGTTACCAGATGGGGCATTTTTACTTACACACACTAATGTTCTGATTCTTAATGGTTTTAGGGAGAAGAAACTCCCAAGAAAGCCACTAGGAAAACACACCACAGGGAATGTAGGATGTGCAGTAGGAAGTTGCCGTCTGGTTATGAAAAAAATACGTGTGCTTCCTGTATTGGAAAGATTATCTCAGAGGAATCCTCCTCATGGCTGGAGACCCTTCGTTCGGTAATTAGAGAAGAGGTCCAATTGACAGTAAAAGAAACGATTAATCCGGCACCTATATTACCGGATAAAAATTTTCCGGGTCCTTCCACTGTAACAGCCCCGGAAGACCCTTCAAACTCTGAAGAAGAGGGTATTATTCAGGATGAAACAACCTCTTCGCTCTCTGAGGAGGAATTGACGGGGCGTCCTTTATTCCTAACGGAGGACACTGATCAATTGTTAAAAATGATTAGAGCCACTATGGACATTGAGGAAAAGAGAGAGCCAAAGTCAGTCCAGGACATTATGTTTGAAAGTTTAGCGGAAAAGAAAAAACGCACTTTTCCCATTCATAACACTATTTCCACATTAATTTCAAAGGAGTGGGAAAACCCTGACAAGAAATCCTTTATTTCCAGAGCAATTAAAAGGAAATACCCTTTTGATTTGGATAATACTTCATCCTGGGGCCCTCCACCTAAAGTGGATGCTTCGATCATAAAAATGGGCCGTGGGGCTTTCCTACCCTTTGAAGATATTAGTTCCCTAAAGGATCCTTTAGATAGGAAAGCGGATGGATACCTTAAAAAAACTTGGGAATCTTCGACAAATGCGTTCAAACCAGCTGTGGCAGCCGCTTGCACGGCCCGAGCAGTATTGATGTGGTTAGGCCAATTGGGGAATGATATACAAAATAAAGTCCCTAGAGAAAGTCTGCAGTCCTCTATTGCAAATATACAGAAAGGAGCGGCTCTTTTAGCAGACGCCTCGGTTGATAGTCTGAGACTATCAGCAAGATCTGCGGCACTATCAAACTCTGCAAGAAGAGCCCTCTGGCTAAAAGACTGGTCGGGTGATTTGGCCTCTAGGAGCAGACTGTGTAATATACCCTGTAATGGAGATTTTTTATTCGGTCCCGTCCTGGATAATTTGCTAGAAAAAGCGGGGGATAAGAGGAAAGGATTCCCTTCCCCTTATGTTCCTTATAAATCAAGATCCTTTCGGTCCTTTCGTAGGGCAAGGTTTGAAAGGAGAGAGAAAGACTCCAGACCAAATTCCTCCAGACCACAGAGGAATAGAGGGTTCTTATTTAACCAGTCTAGGAATCAGCCCAAACCGGCCCGTTCCCATCCACAATGACATAAGGCCCCAGGTAGGAGGAAGACTTTCCTTTTTCCTCCCGGCCTGGAAAACAATATCAGACAGCAATTGGATCCTAAGTACCATCTCACAAGGCATAACCTGGGACTTTACAACGTTCCCTCCTCAGAGATTCAGAATTACAAAAGTCCCGTCCGGAAAAGGTGGACTAGCAATGATGTCAGAAATTGCTACTCTTCTTTCCAAAAAGGTACTGTGTCAGGTACCGTCGGGGGAAAAGGGTCAAGGTTTTTATTCAACTCTTTTCTGGGTGAAAAAACCCAACGGGTCATTAAGAGCTATAATAAACTTAAAAGGTTTAAATTCACATCTTCAGATCCCAAGTTTCAAAATGGAAACTTTAAAGTCTGCGGTAAATCTGCTATTCCCAGGATGTTTCATGGCGTCAATAGACCTGGCAGACGCTTATTACCATATTCCAATTCATCCGGAATACCAGAAGTACCTAAGACTTGCGGTTCAAGTAGGTCAAAGGATCTTGCATTTCCAATTCAGAGCACTTCCCTTTGGCATAGCCATCGCACCAAGGGTTTTTACAAAGGTTATTTCAGAAATGGCAACCTTTATAAGAAAAGAGCCAGGTCTGTTCATCCCGTACTTAGACGATTTCCTACTAGTGGGCGCCTCAGAACATGCAGTAAGGAACCAGGTAGACAGGGTATGCAAAATCCTAGATTTCTTGGGTTGGGTCAGAAACCTAGAAAAGTCTTGTACAACCCCGTCAACACAAAAAAGTTTCCTGGGGGTGCTGCTGGATTCCCAGTGTCAAAAAACTTTCCTTCCTCTAGAAAAGCAAGAGAAAATTACAAAAGGAGTAACCGACCTAATCTCCACTCCCGAAATCTCCATCAGAGGGGCCATGTCTCTTCTGGGTTGTTTAGTGGCAAGCATTCAGGCGGTCCCCTGGGCTCAGTATCATACAAGGGAACTCCAAAATTTTCTCCTCATCACATGGGACAAGCGTCCAACATCCCTAGACAAGAAAATAAGAATTCCCGACATAGTACTAAAATCTCTAGACTGGTGGTTAGTTCCCCAAAACTTAACACAAGGTCTCCCATGGGTGTTAGACTGGGAAGGAATAATTACTACAGATGCCAGCCCCTGGGGATGGGGGGCTCAAGTAGTAGATCAGTCTTTTCAAGGCAACTGGGAACCACAAGAAGACGGCCTATCTTCCAATGCAAAAGAGTTATTGGCAGTACTAAAAGGGCTAAAAGCAGCACTTCCACTCTTACGGGAACAGAGGGTGTTAGTAAGGTCAGACAACACCACTACTGTGGCCTACATAAACAAACAGGGAGGCACAAGAGGGTTACACCTAATGCAAATTACTTCCCAGATCTTTCAGTTGGCAGAAGTCCACTTCAAATCCCTAAGTGCAGTACATATAAGGGGTACAGAAAATGTCCAGGCAGACTTTCTGAGCCGAAATTTCATCTCCCAGGGAGATTGGGCTCTGAACGAAAAAATTTTCCACATGATAACAAAATTGTGGGGGTATCCAGAAGTGGACCTCTTCGCCAACAAAGGGAATCGAAAAGTAAAAACCCTTCCCTGGGGCATTCATGGACCAAACATCTTCATCTGAAACACCTTCTAAGGTCTCATGCACACAAGTTTTAATGGCTAGCAGACTTCCCTATATACTTCTATGGGCTTATACAAATGTGTATGAGCTGCTTGCTCGAACTGCACATTATAGATCATATCCTATTTGTGCTGCATTGACACATGGGCTATGAGCAACGTTCATGTGCACCAGGCTGCATCTGCAGAGACTATGGTGATTACGGTAGGCTTGGGCATTCGCACCCTCACCTGCCCTGCCCCCACCCCTACCCCATCACCTACATGCCCATAGGGGCCTGCATGGCAGAATTCCAACAAAACTGAATAAAAAGGGGTCTTTATACATGACTTGTCTGCCAGAAAATGAATGGCAGTTAAATTGAATGTCTTCACTGTTGGGCTGCACATTGTTTAAAGTTACAAGCAGTAACCACACGCTTTTCACACATCCCTATTGCACTTTTATAATCACCTTTTAGGCTGTGTTTTGCTAATTCATTATTGGGTTCATTGCTGTAAAACTGCAGCGAACCACAACACAATTGCAGCAAAAACGCATAATGATAGCATTGCTTTAATGTATTTCTTTAAATAGTATCTGTTGCTATAGTATAACAAACAGAAGTAAACTTTCCCCTTCACCACGACGGCACCAACCAGAGAGAGGGATCCGCCCCCAGGGACAGGAAACCTGAGCATAAAAACATGCTCCTCCTATTCTGCCTCAGTGGTTTCCTGTCCCTGGAAGGGACCTGAGCGTGGGCTGAGGGAACCTCTGGTTGGTTCCGTCGGGTGCCCACAGTACGTACTTACCGAGGGGCGCACCGCGTCTCTCTGGGGAAGAAAGCCGGCTCCACGTGTTTCGTCTCCTCCTGCCCTGCGCCTCGACCGCGACACACTGTTGTGCCGGATGCGCGCGACCGGAAGTGGTCACTCTTCACTTCCGGGTCACATCGGTGTGCTGCCCGGAATGGAGGTGGGCAGCGTGAGGGCGGGGAAGGGAACCCCGGTGGGATAACCACCGGGGTATTTCTGAGCAGGCTGGGCTCGTTCTGTGCATATGTGTATATGCAATAGAAGATCGAGCCGACAAAGCAGGAACCGGAAGGGGGCGTGGCCTGGCTGGATTTTTTTCACATTTAAGCGCCATGCAACAGTAAGCATTTGGTGCTTTGCAGCTCAGGCCAGGAGAATGGCGGATAAGCGTGAGCTCCCTGAACCCCTGAAGAACCCAACTCCGGTAATGAAGGTGTGGTGAGTCACCCAATGGGGCATTTTTACTTACACACACTAATGTTCTAATTCTTAATGGTTTTAGGGAGAAGATACTCCCAAGAAAGCCACTAGGAAAACACACCACAGGGAATGTAGGATGTGCAGTAGGAAATTGCCGTCTGGTTACGAAAAAAATACTTGTTCTTCCTGTATTGGAAAGATTATCTCAGAAGAGTCCTCCTCATGGCTTGAGACCCTTCGTTCAGTAATTAGAGAAGAGGTCCAATTGACAGTAAAAGAAACTATTAATCCGACACCTATATTACCGGATAAAAATCTTCCGGGTCCTTCCACTGTAACAGCCCTGGAAGACCCTTCAAACTCTGAAGAAGAGGGTATAATTCAGGATGAGACAACCTCTTCGCTCTCTGAGGAGGAATTGACGGGGCGTCCTTTATTTCTAATGGAAGACACTGATCAGTTGTTAAAAATGATTAGAGCCACTATGGACATTGAGGAAAAGAAAGAACCAAAATCAGTCCAGGACATTATGTTTGAAAGTTTAGCGGAAAAGAAAAAACGCACTTTTCCCATTCACAACACTATTTCCACATTAATTTCAAAGGAGTGGGAAAACCCTGACAAGAAATCTTTTATTTCCAGAGCGATTAAAAGGAAATACCCCTTTGATTTGGATCATACTTCATCCTGGGGCCCTCCACCTAAAGTGGATGCTTCGATCATAAAAATGGCCCGTGGGGCTTTCCTACCCTTTGAGGATATTAGTTCCCTAAAGGATCCTTTAGATAGGAAAGCGGATGGATACCTTAAAAAAACTTGGGAATCTTCGACAAATGCGTTTAAACCGGCTGTGGCAGCCGCTTGCACGGCCCGAGCAGTATTGATGTGGTTAGGCCAATTGGGGAATGATATACATAATAAAGTCCCTAGAGAAAACCTGCAGGCTTCTATTTCAAATATACAGAAAGGAGCAGCTCTTTTAGCAGACGCCTCGATTGATAGTCTAAGACTATCAGCAAGATCTGCGGCACTATCAAACTCTGCAAGAAGAGCCCTCTGGCTAAAAGACTGGTCGGGTGATTTGGCCTCTAGGAGCAGACTGTGTAATATACCCTGTAATGGAGATTTTTTTATTCGGTCCCATCCTGGATGATTTACTAGAAAAAGCGGGGGATAAGAGGAAAGGATTCCCTTCCCCTTATGTTCCCTATAAATCAAGATCCTTTCGGTCCTTTCGTAGGGCAAGGTTTGAAAGGAGAGAGAAAGACTCCAGACCAAATTCCTCCAGACCACAGAGGGTTCTTATTTAACCAGTCTAGAAATCAGTCCAAACCGGCCCGTTCCCATCCACAATGACATGAGGCCCCAGGTAGGAGGAAGACTCTCCTTTTTCCTCCCGGCCTGGAAAACAATATCAGACAGCAACTGGATCCTAAGTACCATCTCACAAGGGATAACCTGGGACTTTACAACTCTCCCTCCTCAGAGATTCAGAATTACAAAAGTCCCGTCTAGGTGGACTAGCAATGATGTCAGAAATTGCTACTCTTCTTTCCAAAAAGGTACTGTGTCAGGTACCGTCGGGGGGAAAAGGGTCAAGGATTTTATTCAACTCTTTTCTGGGTGAAAAAACCCAACGGGTCATTAAGAGCTATAATAAACTTAAAAGGTTTAAATTCACATCTTCAGATCCCAAGTTTCAAAATGGAAACTTTAAAGTCTGCGGTAAATCTGCTATTCCCAGGATGCTTTATGGCGTCAATAGACCTGGCAGACGCTTATTACCATATTCCAATTCATCCGGAATACCAGAAGTACCTAAGACTTGCGGTTCAAGTAGATCAAAGGATCTTGCATTTCCAATTCAGAGCACTTCCCTTTGGCATAGCCATCGCACCAAGGGTTTTTACAAAGGTTATTTCAGAAATGGCAACCTTTATAAGAAAAGAGCCAGGTCTGTTCATCCCGTACTTAGACGATTTCCTACTAGTTGGTGCCTCAGAACATGCAGTAAGGAACCAGGTAGACAGGGTATGCAGAATCCTAGATTTCTTAGGTTGGGTCAGAAACCTAGAAAAATCTTGTATAACCCCGTCAACACAAAAGTTTCCTGGGTGTACTGCTGGATTCCCAGTGTCAAAAATCCTTCCTTCCTCTAGAAAAACAAGAGAAAATTACAAAAGGAGTAACCGACCTAATCTCCAGTCCCGAAATCTCCATCAGAGGGGCCATGTCTCTTCTGGGTTGTCTAGTAGCAAGCATTCAGGCGGTCCCCTGGGCTCAGTATCATACAAGGGAACTCCAAAATTTTCTCCTCAGCACATGGGACAAGCGTCCAGCTACCCTAGACAAGAAAATAAGAATTCCCGACGTAGTACTAAAATCTCTAGACTGGTGGTTAGTCCCCCAAAACTTAACACAGGGTCTCCCATGGGTGTTAGACTGGGAAAGAATAATTACTACAGATGCCAGCCCCTGGAGATGGGGGGCTCAAGTAGTAGATCAGTCTTTTCAGGGCAACTGGGAACCACAGGAAGACGGCCTATCTTCCAATGCAAAAGAGTTATTGGCAGTACTAAAAGGGCTAAAAGTAGCACTTCCACTCTTGCGGGAACAGAAGGTGTTAGTAAGGTCAGACAACACCACTACTGTAGCCTACATAAACAAACAGGGAGGCACAAGAGGGTTACACCTAATGCAAATTACTTCTCAGATCTTTCAGTTGGCAGAAGTTCACTTCAAATCCCTAAACGCAGTACATATAAGGGGTACAGAAAATGTCCAGGCAGACTTTCTGAGCCGAAATATCATCTCCCAAGGAGATTGGGCTCTGAACGAAAAAATATTCCACATGATAACAAAATTGTGGGGGTATCCGGAAGTAGACCTCTTCGCCAACAAAGGGAATCGGAAAGTAAAAAACTTTTTTTCCCTAAATCGCAGAGACCATCCCCTGGCCATAGATGCATTCTCCCAGAATTGGGGACACTACCATCTACTCTATGCCTTCCCTCCCATGGTGTTAATACCAAGAACAGTGGGGAAGATAAAGCGGGACAAAGCAAGAGTGATTCTCATTGCCCCATTTTGGCCACGCCGTGCTTGGTTTTCAAGTCTCAGGGATATGTCAATCGCAGACCCGTGGATACTGCCCGACAGGAAAGACTTGTTATTCCAGGGTCCTATCTGTCATCCTCAAGTGAAAGGGCTTCATTTAACGGCATGGCTCTTGAAAGGTTGATCCTACAAAATAGGGGACTTTCTTCTCGGGTAATATCCACTCTGCAGAATAGCAGGAAGCCTATCACCTACAAAATTTATTTTAGAACATGGAAGGCTTTCTTTTCATTTGTAGGAAATCACGACATACACATAGATAACCCAGACTTTAAGCTTATTCTAGATTTCTTACAGTTGGGGCTTGAGAAAGGGTTAAAACCAGCAACTTTGAAGGTTCAGGTGTCAGCCCTAGCAGCTCTTTATGACCAGGATATAGCTAGTCATCCCTGGATATCTAGATTTATTAGGGCCTCAGTGAAACTTCGTCCTTCTATTAGATCTAGGCTCCCCCCTTGAGACCTGTCATTGGTCCTGAAATCATTATCTGGTCCTCCATTTGAGCCTTTAGAAAGTATCCCAATTAAGCTTACATTAAAATCAGTATTTTTAACAGCCATCACCTCGGCAAAGAGAGTAGGTGAAGTAGCGGCATTGTCATGTAGACCCCCCTACTTTTCTGTCCTACATGATAGGATTATTCTAAGACCCGACCCTGAGTTTCTTCCAAAAGTGGTCTCTAATTTTCATAGGTCCCAAGAGGTAATACTTCCATCATTTTGCACAAATCCTAGGTCAGAAGGTGAAAAATCTTTTCATAACCTTGATGTTAGACGCAGTATTCTCCAATACTTAGAGGTTTCAAAATCCTGGAGAAAATCAGATAGTTTATTTGTTCTCTTTTCAGGAAGAAACAAAGGCTCCAAGGCTTCATCTGCAACCATCGCCAGATGGATTAGAGTCACTATACAATTGGCTTATGAACTGGCCGAGAAATCTGCCCCAGAGAATATTCACGCCCATTCTGTCCGGGCACTAGCCAAAATTATTGGTGCTGACTGTTGCAACACGAGAGACAGATGGCTTTCTCCGTTTTATGCAATCTGCAAAGCACTTTGACTACACTGTGAAGGTACAGCATGTATTTTACTTGGATACTATTTCCATCGTAGAACATGTGATTTTTATATTAAAGCTTTAATATTTCAGACATAAGTATTACTCAAAACTATATCTAGATGACTCAGTGTTTCCATAGACCTTTCTAACCTTCAATTTCATAATATCCCACAATAGTGATTTCTAAACCATAAAGTAGCCCCTGTAATGACAATGAGTAAAAGCATGGATTACTATTTCTCTGATACACCAATTACCACTTTACTTCTTCTTATCTGTAAGTATGTGTATGTCTCTGCTATGACAAAGTATTGGATACTTAACCCTCAAACCTTAAAGCTTGACTGTGTTTGTAGCTCTGTCCACCATAGAAGTCTATTTGGCTGCGAAATATACATTTGAAACACAGTGGGGGAAATGTATCTTTATTTCTGCTTGTTTTTTTTTTCTTTCTATTTAGCAAATATTTGCTTTTCTGCAACTCTGCACTGCGTCTTTTTCTGTTGTTTCTCAAGTGCACCAAAGAACAACATGTCAAAACAGCATACCATACAGGACCAAAAAAGTGTTATAGGTACTAAAATAATATTATGATAATAAATAAACAGTTAATAAATGTATCTTTATTGGTAGTTCATATAACAATATTAGCCAAACATTTTAAAAACATCTAAAAGCACACTCATGTGCATCAGATTCTGAGTAGCTACCAGGAATATCAATGCATGAATAAGCACTGGTAGCTACAGCAGCCAAACAATACTGTGCAAAATAAGCAGTGGTTGCTATTCTCCCTACTCCTACTTAACCCGTAAATGTAAACTGGCTCCTAATCTTCCGGAGCTATGGTACAATACCAGCAGTCTAATAGCATGTAACATATCAAGAAATGAAAAATATCACCGGGTGTCAGGAGGGGGCAAGCTTCCCACGCATTCCGCCACTATGCCTTGTGGCTTCTTCAGAGGTGTTTTGTTCAGGACCATAAGTGATCACTATTTATGGGGCTAGACAGATTGCTCACCTGAGTGGACTGGAGTGAGGAGTCTTTATTTTCTAGATGTTCTGTGCAACGTTTCACTTATCTATCTTTTTATTTCTCTATCTTTGCTACTTTTTAGGCGCTAATTTGCACCCGGTCCAGGGCAGGTGTAGAGAGAGGATTTTTTTATTCATGGACCCTGTTTTAATATGTAAATATTCAACATGCTTTACATGTTTAAAATTTTGCACATAAAGCTGCTGGGCATTGAAAGTTTGGGCAGTTTTTTCTTTTGATTTATACATTTTTGCAGTCACATATTATTGAAATTTATTGGTTACTTCTAAGGGTGCGGTCACACGTGGCGTTTGAGATGCGTTTTTAAACGCATTGCAGAAACACATGTTTTTACATTTTACCAAGTATTTTCATGGTTAGAAAATGTAAGTGTAAGCAGCTGTGAAAATGTTAACACAGGTGCCTTCACTTCCAACAGTGGAGAGAAACGCTTTCAAACCAGCCAAACGCATGGTAACATGTAAAATGCATCATAGACAATATGTGTGACTACACCCTTATATGCTCCCTGGGGTGGGACTACATTCCTGTACATAGCCCCTTCACATGGCGTGTGTCCAAAAAAGTTGCACCTGACAATTTAGGAAAAACAAAACATGTATCACAAGAAAAGAAAGATTCAATTATACACCAAATAAAAAAAAAAGTAATATGCGTGTTCCTCACGTGACACCCGTAGGGGTTGTTGGAAGATACTGACAGCGTGGTCACAGTGTGGGGACTCACTTTGTGACTGTTTATAATGTAAGTCAATGGCGGCCATGAGCTGGCTGCAGTTTGTGCAGCCAGTTCATGGCTGCCAAAACTGTTGTGTACATGAGGTTTTATTGTGCTAGTTTCCCTGATCGGTGCATCATGTGGTGGCCAGCCGGATTCATCCAGAGGCATCGTCTGAAAACACTTCGATTAGACCTGAGTTTCTGTAATATATTGCCTGTTACAATAGTTAGCATAACAATGCTTAAAGTTCAGACATTATGAATCCTCTCATTGAACAAATATTACAGGAACATAAATGCAGATATTAGGGCCACATAAGGTTAGCACTTTCTAGTTAGAAATCAGGATATTTCAGAAACCATATGCTTTGATTTCCTGTACTTAACTGAACAGATTTCTTCTATATCATCCTCCCTGATCCTCGGAATGTAAAAATAGAATTCTAAAGGATTTTTCTAAATGTTGATGACTTATCCTTGGGCTACATAAGAGCGTGCTCTTTTAACCATGAATTTTTGTCCTTAAAATCTGCATTTCCAATGAACACAAGAATAAGTATTCTAGGGGATTGTCCGCAGCTGTCAAATTGGACGTCTACCGATTTTAAATTTATGCAACCCAATGCAAATATGGTAAACTAGAATGTAAGGGGCAAGTCCAATGGCAGTTTTCAATAAATCTTGTGAAGGAATAATGAACTCCGAGAGCTTCATTGAACAACCGTTATTTTTGTGCTATGGCAATCTACCAATCCCTGACATGCAGTAGGTTCTTACAAACATTGATGATATCTAAAATCAAAGGGCTATCCAAATAACCTCAGTGACATCACTATAAAAAGAAGGACCCATGTTTTAGGAGTCCATCAAAATAATAATGTACTGCATTGATATCCATAATGTCCATTTCATCAACCTCTCCCACAATCTTTCTTTATTTGGGTTATACTTTTAAGTTTTAATAACTTGTCTTCTTAATTGTAATCTTCTTACCTTTAAATGAAAATTTTGGTTTTGTGTCTTTGTACTTCCTCTAGCTTTCCAATGTCCATTATTGTACACTTATGCTAAAAACTGGGCTTCATACCCATATGGAGTAAAATACTTTTTTCTTTTAAAAAAAGACAGGCCTTTCACTTAAATGATGTTGATTTGTAGGTATGTCTGCTTTGAGGATTTTCTAGGAATTTTTTATTGAGGATTTCACACAGAAGAGTGAAATTTTGCAGTAAATCTTCAGCAGAGCCTGTATAGGCTTTGTCTGTATACATCTACCTTCTCTCTAAGAGAGTCTTCACTGATTATATTTTAGATAAAGAAACAATGTTATATTTCTGATGTAATAATGACATTTTTGTTGGCTGAGAGATAATCCCAATTAATCTAACTGGCATCCTGCATATTACATGTTTTTATTATAAACATTTGCAATGGGTGGTCACTAGCTAGACATACTAAGTAGACAGTAATGCTATTATTTAAGGTAGCTTTAGTTGTCTCAAATTAGGACTGTATTTAAGTTAGATTTTTTTATGTGATTTACCTGTACGTCAGTTAAGGCTGCATAAATCAGGCTCAGGGGCCCACTGCTTATGTAGCAAGTATCAACTGCACTATGCAGCTAACAGCAACAATGATAACTCCGCTTAATGGCCACTTAAATGTCGGTGGTGCAATGGGGCCACCATCCTGTATCTGGTCGATGTCCTTCATAAAATCCCCCCTTAGCAACCTGTGATGTATCTATAAGTCCCATTTCTGCCATGGGTGTTCATGGTCTGAGCCCTCTCCATACAAGATGAGTGTTTGCTGCATATTGCAGCAAACGCCCACTGGTAGCCCCCACAATCGGAAAAAAGCCTGGACGCTTGGGCACCACCATCTTCGCTCTGATCCTCACTCCCCGTGATGTCATTGGAGAGCGACTATCTGCTGCTATGACAGCCTCGGGTCTTTATAATGAATGATCAGATGCTATACAGTTTCGGGTCTGGCGATGTGCCAGTGGCACATTTTAATGCATGATCAGTAAAATCCCCATATAGTAGGGCAGTATATGGTAGGATCAATCAGCCAACCTAGTGTTAAGGTACCCTAGGGGGTCTGAAAAATAGTAATTAAAAAAAAAAAATTGTTGCATCCCAAAATGTCTGATCTATCAAAATATAATAAGCACATAATCAAAAATATTGCCCAAAGTCCAAAATGCCCCTTTATCAAAAGGCGAAGCAGTCCACAAAATGTTAGCATGGAAAACATCAACTCGTCTCCAATAGCTCCAAACAACATAAACTGAAGTATGAAAAAGCTATAAGTCCCGAGATCATACTGACCCAAAGAATAAAGTAGAAATGTCATTTGGGTTGCACAATGAAATCCATAAAATCCAAGTCCACAAGAACATGGCGCAAATGCATTTTTTCAACAATTTCACTGCTTTTGGAATTTTTTTCCTGCTTCCCAGTACACGGCATGGAATATTAAATACTGTGAAGTACAATTTGTAACGCAGAAAAAAAGCCCTCATACAGCTCTTTACATTGGAAAAAAGCTTTTTGAAGGTGGGGAATGAAAAATAAAAAGTGGCGGTCTTACAATATACTGCAATACTGTAGTATTACGATATATTGTATAAGGGATCTGACTTTTAGGGTTTAAGTACCCTAGGGGGGCTAGAATTTGTTAAGGCTACAGGCTTAATGAACCCCTGGTTTGCCCTTAGGCTCTTCCTCTGGCAGAGCCTAAAAGGAAAATCATACTAGGCTACATGTCAGTATACTGCATGTACAATACACTACACTACAAGAGTAGTCATTTGATTCATTCAACATCATTTGATTATTGTATAATAATACCTGTTAAAAAAATGTAATACAATTTTAAAATTCACGCACATCTAAAAAATTGGAAAAAATACATATGAAAAACGTTGTGTTTTCAGAATTGTAATGATCTACATAAAAAAGTTAGCAAGTTATTTATATCTGCATGGTGAAGACTTCATTTAAAACAAATTCCAAAAAGCATCAGAATTGTCTTTTCCCCCAGTTTCCTCCAAACTAAGGGTTAATAAAAGTTCATAAAAAATACATACACCCCAAAATGGTGGCCTTTGAATTTTTTTTTACCCACACCACAACAAAGAAACAAGCTTTAAACCACTATGGAGACCCAAAATTTGAGTAATGGCTTTTGGAAGGATTACAAAAGACAATCTGCTTGGACAGCTTGGCCCAAAACAGATGGCCACTAAGGGGTTAATGAGATCTATATAAAAATATGGGTTTAATTGTGGTTTGGCTCTAATGAAAAGTATGAAAAGTAGTCATGAACTTTGAGTTAAACAAAATGAATAATATGTTTCTTATCTTAATGCTTTCTGTAGGTTCTTGGCAAAGGTTTGGACTGGAAGGGTGGAGATGTGGCAAATTCAATAGGCGGGGGTCAGAAAGTCCGACTTCTAAAGGAGGCTTTGGAATCCATTGCTGACCAAGAAGATCTCATTGTTCTTTTCACAGACAGGTACTCATTTAATGGGGAATTATTTTGGGTTTGGAGAGTCTGTACATTGAAAAGTCATTTAAGTTCAGTTGGATGATAATCACATAAAATGTGTTTGATTTATATTTTATTACATCCTTCTGTTTTTTCACAGGATATTTCTGTACAAAAAAAAATGTATTTTCAGTCCAGAAATCACTGGGGATGGTCATGTTATAGCAGAATTCTTCTTTTTTCCTTTTATTGCGAAACAGTGAAAATTTACAAATTGAAAATGAACATTTTAATCCTACACCCCCAAAATAACAATTCACATTCTCTACATCCTCCCCAAAACAAAAAGATATACATATATACAGTACATAGGTAATACTTCAGCATACAGGTCATGGGGGTGATGGCCAATGCTTTGACATTAAAGAAGATATAATTTTTTTTTTAGGTGGACATTTTAATTATTATTTAGAGTCCCCCAAAAGTACATAGTTTTACAGAGATAATTTAGACCAGTTTTACTTATTAACCCCTTCAGCCTATTTTGGCCTTTAGGATGTGGTTCCATTTTTCAAATCTGCCCTGTGTCACTATAAGTGCTTATAGCTTTGGAACAATATAAGATATCCAGGGCATTTTAGTTTGTTTTCTCGTGACACATTGTACTTCAAATTAGTTTAAACATTTGGATTAAATCTTTTGAGTTTAGTTGTGAAAAAAACCAAAATTGGTAAAAATTATGAAAAATTTTAAATTCTCTACTTTTTATACTTATGTTGCCATGGTTTTTTAAGATTCCACATACTTTACTAAAATGTTATGAGGCTCAGAATTTGGGTAGGAATTTTTCACATTTTTTGGAAAATCAGCAAAACCCGTATTTAGAGGGACCTGCTCAACTTGTAACTGACGTTGAGAGGCCTAAATAATAGCAAGACTCGTAAATTACCCCATTATGAAAACTACCTCATTTATATTGATTTTTTTTAAAACTTTTTTTTTACAATTTTTACTGAATAAAAAGTGATTTGGCAAAAATGTTAATTTTAGCATCATCGCCTTTTCATATGCATAACTTTTTTATTTCTCAGCTGACAAATCTGGTTAAGGGCTTATATTTTGCAAGAAGCGTTGTTCTTTATAGTGGTCTTATTTTCGAGTGTGTAACTTTTTTCCCCCTTTTTAGAGCATTTTATAAAGCGTTTTAACTAAAAATTATCTTTTTTCTGAGAGTTTTTTTGAAGTAGTTTTTTACGGGGTTCACTTAGCGGGTCCAATAAGGATTCTATTTTATTATGCAGATTGTCACGGACGTAGCAATAAATGATCGGTGGTTCAAGTTCAATACACTGCTTTACGATACTTATTCATTTTAGAGCAGTGTAAACCTTTTGAGACCTGGAAGGGGTCTGACTGCCGGGGAGATCGGGCAGCCCCGGGCACTTGGCAGACTTCGGGGACCTCGGTAAGCGGCACGGGGGATCCAATCCATAAGGGAAGACCCTTACACGCTGTGGTCATGCTTGACTTTACGGTGGTTGTGAAGAACAATCAAAATATACAACATGATTCATGATTGATAGACAGGTTGGAATTATATCTGTGAAATGCTGTTTTTTTTAATAACATTGAATTAGAGAATGTGTTATTAAATAAATTTCCAGTGTTTCAAGAGATTCAGGCACATAGACTTGTAGCCATAACATTTAGGTTCATTAATCTAAATAACAGAAAATGTAAGGTAGATAGAGGCTTTTTGACCTAGGATTTTGCTTTGGTATTTTATTTAATGTTTTAGTGAAATCATAGAATGGCAGGACATGCTATTTGCTAGATGGCAGAGCATAGTAATGTGCTACAAAGGGGGTCTTTTATTGCTCCATACAAGTTTTTCTGTTTTCATATGTACCCTTGAGGATTTCCAACAGCAAAATGTGTCTTATATCAATAGTAGTCACTTCTGATCTTGTTATTTGTTTCCACTTAACAAACATACAAAGGAAATTCCAAGGGCCCCACTGTCAATTTACCTGTAGCTTTACAACATCTCTTTGATTTATGGAAATGCAGCATACATATGTCATCTTTAAAGTCCTAGATTTTAACTATACTCATTTGCTTTAATGCAAGAAGTAAAAAAGTTGGTTATATAGTATTTCTGCCATTTGTGGTTTTTATGAAATATTTTTAAGTGATAATTGGGTATCTTTTGCAAGAAATGTTTAGTACCTCCATAAGTAAATAGCAAATACCCTTTAAAAAATTTTTTTAAAGTTTTAATGTTACCTACTTTTGGGAATTTTTGATTCATTTTCTCCACATCTCTATTTATCTCTCATAAAATATATTATATGCCTCAATTTGCACTCTGGCCACTAAACCTCATAATTAGCTGCTGCTAATACACCAAGGAAACGACCAACAGGATTATAGCTCTGTCCTTACTTGCACTACTGACAATAGATGATGTCACAGTTTATTTCCTCCTCTCCCTGTACAATGACCTCCAATATAGATAACAATATTGACCCATAATTACATCACTACTGACAATAGATGATGTCACAGCTTATCTCCTCCACGTCCCTGTACAATGTCCTCTATATACATAACATTGACCCATCATTACAACACTACAGACAATAGATGATATCACAGCTTATCTCATCCTCCTCCCTCTACGATGACTTCTATATACCGTATATTCCGGTGTATAAGACGACTTTTGAAGACAGAAAAATCTTCTGTCTTCTCTGGGGTCGTCTTATACGCCGGTAATCCCGCCCGCCCGCCGTGTATTCACGGCGGCGGTCGGGTCGCGCTGCATGGAGAGGGCTCACGGGCTGAGCCCTCTCCATAGTCGGTAAGTCTTTGCTGCATATTGCAGCAAAGGCTTACCGGTAACACCCGCGATCGGTGCTAGCACCGATCGCGGGTGTTTTCACAGCGTGGGCAGTGAGGGGTGTACCGCACACGGGGAGGTGCTGGATCTGACAGCTCCAGGACTTGAGGGGGAGAAGACAGGACAGTCCCGGGTAAGAACATGCAGCCTCACCTTCTCAGCAAGCGCTCCGTGCTGGGCAACAAGCTGGGCACTGCCAGGGCTGCCTCCAAGACTGGCATGAAAGAGCCGCTGCTGGCGCTGGGCACGGGGTCACCGGGAGGGCACGGACGTGGCGAGGACCAGGAGGAGGACGAGGAGGTCGCTGTGCAGGAACAGGAGGCACTGAGACCCCCGTGCCCGCGGTCTGTGAGGTGCCCGTACCAGGTGGGTGCCCGGCAGGAGTGGGCATGCGCGGGTAGCCATGTGCTGCAGCAGGTTGCTTGTTTCTCTGCTTGTAACAAGTAACTCTGCTTGGAACTAGTTCTCGTCATGTAGAGAAATGTCTCCAGATTTACTGATCTGCACCTAATGAGGCTTTGTGCTGCCTGTGCCCCCTCATCCCTGCCAGGGGTGCCCCACATCTGGGGGTGAGCTCCATCCATGCAGCACTGGCACAGCCTCACACACCTCCTTTTCTGGAGAGAGAAACACGTGCCCTGCCAGTGGCTGTATCTCACCCAGAGCTGGGTGCCAGGCTCTCACCCATGCCCTCCCCTGTAGGCTACAGTCATGTGGGGGGTCATTGTGTGACAGCAGCCCCCCAGGGAGTCACCTCTGTGCCATCTAGAGATAACCATATGATATGGATCAGTGTGGCACAGTATTGTCTTGATGCCCCGTAACACAGCAATTCAAGTTGGCAAAATCAAAAAAATAATTTTTGTACAGGAGGTTTTCATTTTTGTAAATGTATGAAAACCTTTAAAACCATTCAAATTTGGATCCCCTTAATCGTACCGACCCAAAGAATAAAGTAGACATGTCATTTGGGGGCACTCAGTGAAAGACGTAATATCCAAGCCCACAAGAAAATGGCGCAAGTACATGGCATGGAATATTTAATAAATAAAATTATGTACAGGATGGTAAATGGACGATGGAAAGTGTTGTTGTATGCCTATGTTTATGAGCGACAGTTTTCCTGCTATATACCTGCATGTCAAAGAATTTAATTAAAAAGGGACCATGTTAAATTCAAATCTGTTTTTTTAAATTTTTACTGGTGTTGTATGCGTTGGAAAGGGGTAGTCTTATACGGCGAAATATCTTAAACTTATATTTTAAACAGGAAAGTAGGGGGGTCGTCTTATACACCAGGTCGTCTTATACGCCGGGATATACGGTAGATAACACTGACCCATCATTACTCACAATACATGATGTCACAGCTTATCTCCTCCCCCTCCATGTACAATGAGCTCTATACAGATGACCGCACTGACACTACCAAGATTACTTCCACTACTGACAATAGTTGATATCACACAATATTTGTAAACTGCCTTTAGGATTAGGTGTGGTTCATTGCATTTCATCTGAATGTGTTATAAAGCTACCATATTTATAGTATCAAGGCAATTTCCAGGGATAGTTCTCCTAGATTCTTCTTCTTAATTCTGAAGCCTTCTTTTTCACATACACTGAATGCGCCCATCTGCCAATGTGCAGCTTTGTTTAGTTTTCCTAGTTTGGAGATGCATTCCTGGGATATTTGACTCATTATTGCAGATGCCATACACTGATAAGTGCAGTAGAAGTAAAACAAACACCAGTGGGAAAACTGTAGAAATATCTGTTATCACATTATAACATGGTCCTCCTATCCCACATGCCATAGGGGCTCCCTAAAACTATAAGTAAATAGATACTCTTTGTTTTGTCGTCTATGAAAAATTCCTTCTTGACAATCCTGGCACCTTCTCACAGGGGTTATTCTATTTTCGAATGTTATTGCTTATCTTTTGAATATGAGATATAATCAGTAGGTATATGAGCTCTTGAACACCTAATGATCTTGAGAATGAAGGTGATGTGGTGCCTATGTAGTACTGTGTCCAGTATTGTTTTCAGGGAAATGCAGCTGACCCTATCCTTATAAAGGTCAATCGGCTGTTGTCTGGATGGTATAGTGATTAGAAGAGGTGTAGGTGGAGCATTAGTGGTACTTGGGCTACATTCACATGAACGTATAGGGGACGTATATATGGCTTCTATACACTTCTATGCCGTACGTACTGTAACTACTACCAATCTGCCTTTTCTTTTCTCTATATTATCTCCTGAAGAATTAGTGTGGAAAAATCACATATTTCTTTTGCCATAGATACAACACAAACACACTACTTCTACATTTATTGGCCTTCATATAGCCGTTTTGGTCACATGTCTAGTCACCAGTCTGTCTCTTAGGTCTTCTGCTGAAGGCTAAATTGGCACTGGGTTAAGGGCAATGTAGGAATATATGTCTAAACACAGATTTGTCTGTCTCTAGTAATACGGCTTAGAGATGCCTAGTCCCGCTAGAGTTGACAGGGCTGAACTGTTAATAGTTTTCCCGTGTGTTTCACCTAAAGCACAGTACGTTTCCCAAATGGTGGTCAACTAAAAATCAAGGGAACATAAAAATTTAAGTATGCACTATAATTGTAGCGAAATTTGCACCAAAAAAACCTTTCTAATATGTTTGGCACCACGTCTTTGATATTAAAGGAAACCTGGCATCCGGAATGTTGTTTTTACATGATGGGTTCCAATGACCTCCTACATGTTGATTTCAAATATGCCTTTATAGTGCATCTAAATAATCCCACTGCTTTTGAATGTCACTGTGTAAAAATGACCTTATTGAAGACTGTCAGGATTTGGGGTTAGTGAACCCCCTGGACCACCACGGGATATGGTACTAGCCGACACCTGGGACCAGAATCTAAGTGGCACCTGGTTTTCACCAGAGCGTGCCGCAAAGCGGGATGGTGTGACCAGCCTGCAGTGGCAGCCGAGGTTGCGGGACAGAGACTGAGTCCAGGCTCAAGGTCAGGAACAGGCACGGAGTCAGGGCAGGCGGCAGAGATGCAGAGGTCAGGTCCAAGGTCACAACAGGAATTCAGGCAGAACAGAAAACAATGAAGGGAACGCAAAGCTTTCACAATGGCAAAAGAGCTCAAAGATCCGGCAGGGAATCCTGGGAACAGCTGGCCTCTTAAGGAAACCAGAGGAGCGCTGGCCCTTTTAAATCCTAGAGTGCCGGTGCTCACATGCCCTACGGAGCAGGGATGCGCGCACGGACGAGAGAAGGAGCATGGAGTGGTAAGTTTGCTGCTGAGGGCCGAGAGGCAGCATCACGGAGAGGGGCACGAGTGTGCCCACGATCCGAGACAAAGACAGGCTCCCTTTTAAGTTCTTAAAATATTTTAGACCTTTTACAATGAAGGAGAGGGGCATGGGTTTACTGAAAGTGAGCTTTCCCTAAGTTGCAACACATATTCCATAATACTATGCAAACTCTTGGTTTGATTTATGGTGTAAAATCATGTCAACTTTAGTCTTAAACTACCATTACTACTGTTAGGACAATATGCAAATAAGTATTTCTGGATGGGAAAAGTAAAAACGGCACCTTAACACCAAACATGACTTTCAGGAAACCGAACAACACAATATGGGATTAAAACCGGTAGGAACAGATTTCAAACTGTAGACAGCGCTGTTTCCATGTGGTTGCATCTCTTCAGTAAAGTGTAGGGAACTTGTCTGTATTATTACATAAAAAATACATGGTGATTTTTCTTACTGTTTTTAGAACATGGAACTTTAGGCTTTCATCTTCTAGAGAAACCTACACGGCTTGAATGTGATATCTTCTGTAAGAAGGTGGTGGATTGGCCATTATATAATATGGTTTCTATTTTATTAACTTCTTAGCAAATGGAAAACAATGAAATTGTAGGGTGTACTGAAAATTGTCATCACCAAGTCTTTTAACAGATTTATTGTGCCATTTTTGGGACACACGAGCTCAACATAAACTTTTTAAGGGTGTATACTGTATGTGTGTATGGATTTAATGTAATATGTATACACATTATGTAATGTATAAGAGCACAGGAATATCTGGAAAATAGAGGCTTATCTTTCAGGGATGTGTGGTAAAGCACTTCATTGATTTATGTCCTCCCGGTTTAATAGTCTTTCTCTAAACAAAAGTAGTTTCTAATGTGCGCACACAAATTGAACATAAACTAAACCCAGATGGCACATGTCTAGATTAAAGGAAATGTAACCTTGTATCTCGGAGTGCAAGATGATTTTGTGTTTTCATGAACTGATTAATAATGCCTCTTAATAATAATCAATGTATGCAATGGACATAGCTGACATGACAGGAGATCAGAGACAGTGTAGTGCATGGTAGATGAAACCGAGGATGGAGGTTTATTACCAATATGTAATGACTCTCTCCACAGCCTCGTAATATGGTGTTTTCACTATTGCAATGACACATTAGACTATGACGAAAAGCAGTTGTGATGGGAGTATAATACTTTCCAGTTGACCACAGCTGTTTAATATTACTGATGACAACTGAAAGACTCCTCCACAGTCAGGACTCCTCTAGCTGCCATTCTGTAAAAATGAAGTTATGGCACCATTAAGAAAATGCATGATTTAACACTAGCTTGTAGAGGGGGGGGGAATTAGAGTGTACAGACTTTTTTTTTTTTTTTTTGCTTCTGTACACCTAAGCAAGAAATATAGACACTTAATTTGAGTTTATTACATGGCTTATACAAGTCCTAATAAATGTCCCCAATAGACTCTTATATGGGCAACTATATTTAAATAAATAAGAAAATGTCTTAAATTGCATATGCTAATCTACTGTATGACACCAGTCCTATGAGGCACAGCCCCATTGAATGTTCCAAAATTTCCGGGCTGCAATCAGGCTTTGTTTATCATAAAGTCCTATGTAGATTCATCTGAATGCTCATGTTATCTATTAGAATTATATTACAAATGTTTCCTTTACTTTTATTCATTTATAATTTAAAGCAACATGTAATAGGACGAACTCTGTTGTAATATTGATAATATTGAATTACTTGATCACAACTACTCCTTAGGAAGATCCTTCAACCCTTTTGGAAGATACACAAATAATAGTCCAGCACTGTGGGGGCCATTGTTGTCCTGAAGCACTTGGGTTCAAGTTCTGGGATCAGAAGCTGATCAAGAACTAATTCGGGGTGACATTTCAGGTGGTGACCACGTTGGCTTTAGCAAAATGCATGAACAGTAAATGGCTGATACTGCAAGGAGTCTCTTTTTTGGGAAAAGTATGTATTTTGTATATGTGCAATTCATTGTGCGCTATTGGTCCCAGCCATGACTTTGGTTCTAGTTGCCATCACTGGCAGCTAATTCCAGAGTACGAGCTCTATTGTCATGCACCATAATTTTTTTTTCCATTTAGTTATTCTTATTAACGGTCTGACAGCTTCTCATAAGTTTACAATTTTCTGCTGTCCTGGAAATATCAGGATCCAAGCCACTGGTTACTTTGTGTAGAAGAAAGGAGGCTACAAATAATGTCCTCCTTCACAGGCTGGGAAATTATTGCCCTGTCTAAAGAAGTGGCTATGCTAATAGAAAGTAAATCTTTCAGAGTGGACTAGCTTTGTGCAGCCCACGTGTCTGCGGCTGGAGGAACAATCTGCCTTTCATGCACAGTGGTAATTTACTAGTAATGTTGTCTGGGGATGGCACAAAGCAGGTAGCAGGAGGCTGCATATCTGGACAGTGAGATAACTGATTGTATTTCAGTAACTGTCTGAATACTAAAAGCAGATTCTTAGGCCCCTTTTAACACAACTGTTAGGGTCTATGGCACCTGCTCACAGTGTGGTGAGCACACCATGACCATAGAGGGGGAGAGGTGAGAAGTGCTAATTCCCCCTCCCTTTTCTACCTGGGTCAGCGCCAGGGCCGGTTCTAGACAAAGTGGGGTCCTGGGCAAAACTAAAACTGGGGCCCCAAAATGAAACCATTGTATGTCCAGTCACAAGTCAGTAAGAGGCTCCCTTTAGTATGGTAAAACAATCTGTAATATGGGAGCATATGGGAGAAAGATGATGTGCAGGGCTGTGTTATCTGTGTGCGCTATATAAATAAAGAATTATTAATTATAATTATGATAGAAGATAAATATGAAAGATGATAGAGATTTCTAGATGCAGAACTATAAAGTAGATGATACATACAGTAGATAGAAATGAGAAATAAATACAGTAGAAGAGAAATAGAAGATTGATTAATAAATAGCTAGAGAAAAAGTGAGATATGTAAATGGTCTGATTATAGGAGAGAACTAGACATATAGATAGATATATAGACAGGAGATGGATGATAAGAATTCAACCAAGGGGCATTAACCCTTTCACCGCCCGGCATTTCTGGATATTTTGTTGCGTTATTGACCGGAGCAATTTTTACAATTTTGCCATTTAAAAATAAAATTACAAATTACAGCAAAAAGAATTAAAGCAAACCCAACAAACCATATATTTTCTGAAAGCAGACACTTGCTTTTCAAAATTGCATTAATTGATCTATCATTGTTTGCTCCCTTACATAATAGTAACCCAAATAAATAACTATATATCCATAAACCCCTCTAATTAGATAATAAAAGTCACTATTAGATGTGCGCCATTGTATTATCCGCACAATAACAGAACCCTCTGCGCTTCAGAAGAATGAGAGTGAGAACGTCATAACATAGGTGTAAATGATGGAGGATGGTGGGAAATAAAAACTTTATTCCAGAACATGTGTGTGTTTTTGGTGTTACATATAACTTTATGGACACGTTCTGGTCGCGGTGTTAATATATAATAGCGACATTAGTCGAAAAGGATCGAATGTTCATCGTATCAGTCAATTTTCACAAAAAAAAACCTATCACGAAATAAAAGGCAATAAGAGAGAAAGTGTGTTCTTAGATAGTTCTGGATAGGAGAGGGTTAAAAACATGAACATTAGTTTATATGTTACTACATTTTGAAAAGAGATAATATCAAGTGAATATTATATGTGAGGTGCAGCAAATTCTCCCTGTAGCCTGATGGCTAAGAATCTGGAGGGGCGGCAGATTTCAGGGGGCTGTATCTCTGGCTCTGTGACTCATAGAACCTCACATCTTTTTTCCTAAGAAAGAAGAGAGTCTCCTCTTTTATATGAATCTAAACTTGTGTTTCTAAGTGTTAGAAACTCCCGTTGGGAGTGATTTTTATATATAAAAATGGCACCTGATATACTCATTTTAAACCTGAATATCTCTGGATCCATAGCGCCTAGAATCACAATTCAAGATGCATTTGAAAGAAGAGATTCTCCACTTTCAGGGGGCCCTGGGCAATTGACCACTTTGCCTACCCTTAGCGCCGGCCCTGGTCAGCGCACGCTTGTGTGCATGAGGTCTTAGTCTGCTGTTTCTCACTTCATGACAGTTTTATGGAGGCAAATCAGTGTCTTAAAAGTAGAAGGATCCACCTGCAAGCAGCTGTGCAGCACATAAACCTCTGATTAGATGCAGATGTGCCAGTAACTACTACTTGCTGCATAGTAGTAAGTCACAAGGTTAACTCAAGGCCAAGAGCATAACACTTCCTTTCATGCCATGTATAGCAATATGTTATGCAAAGTCTTATAGATTATTCTTAACACAAATACAAACTTGGTTGGAGCAGCTATAAGTATCTCCAGCACCTATTAGAATTCTGCATTTATCATTATTCATTGAATTATACCTTGTGCAGGACCTGTAGGAAGGTGCAAGACTCTGGGTTCTAGCAAGGCTCTACGAATACAATAAAAATGAGTCCCGCTCCTCCCTTCTGGCCCTGGACCATGGCTTATTCAACAAATTAACTTTGCTTATAATATTCCTTTCACTTTTTGGTGAAAATTTTATTTTACAAATTTTTCTGCCAATCATGCCAATCTGTGACCTATGACAGGTGAGGAAAGGACATTTTTTTTGTGTGCATTTTTTATTTTGGATCATACTACAATAGTAAATACAGCAACAACATGTGTAACCTGGTAAAATATAAAGATGACAAAAGTGTAAAGCTTGACTGCACCTGAAAAAAACATCAAATAACCAAAATAAAAATACATATCCAATTAACATCAATCCTAATGAATTATAAATGTATGTCTCTGTAACACCCTTAGTAATTCTTTAAATGTTGCCAGCAGAATTTAAATGTTGGTGCACAGGTATGGGCGATATTTTAGTGAATCTAATCAATAAGCTGCCGAATGAAGGATGCCAAACTTAAGGTGCTCAGCCAAGCAGGGTTTTTTTTCATTTATTCCTTTCCCACCTTGAGACCCACAGGAGCACTATAGTTGTATCGAAATTTGCACCGAAACTGTGTTTTGCCCCACATCTTTCATATTAAAGGAAACCTGGCATCCGGAAGGTCGTTTTATACATGACGGGTTCCAATAACCTCCTACATGTTGATTTCAAATATTCCTTTATAGTGCATCTAAATAATCCCACTGCTTTTGAATGGACTGGAATCTAAGTGGCACCTGGTTTTCACCAGAGCCTGCCGCAAAGCGGGATGGTCTTGCTGTGGCAGGGTGCCACCAGGTCGTTCCACAGGTGTGACCATCCTGCAGAGGCAGCCGAGGTTGTGGGACAGAGACAGGGTCCAGGCTCAAGATCAGGAACAGGGACCGCTTGCCTTCAGTGACATTGTTCATTCTGTCTCTCGCACAACTACCATTGGTTCCCCACCACTGGGATAGGTCCTTAATTGGTGATTGGTGGGGGTGTGACTCCAATCAGTTAATATACATAATAACCTACAGTCAGAGCCAGGAATGAGGGCAGTGTTTATGAAAGCGGGGAGTATGCTTGTTGCGATCAATGTCTAAACTAGAAAATAAAATGAGATCTCTCTTTTCTTATCCATGATTTAGAGAAATCCTTCATGTACTATTAACACACACACAGTCTGGCTCTTTCTATTGAGCATGCTTTATGTCACTGGTGTGGAAATCTTTATAGACTTCTTTACTTTTAGCAACTGGTGTGGAAAAACTGTGTCTGTTTTTTATCTGCAATTCAAACATTATCTCATGTGGAATGAGCGAAGTTTTTCTTCACAATATTCAGCAGGTTTTCTACTATTTTGCTCCTATTTTCTATAATATTAATTTTCATACGTTTTTAGGGAACAAGTTAGGTATCTTTTAAATTTCTTCAAATGCTACAAATAAATCTTTTTAGAAGCATTTGATGGTCTTGCGTTTGAAATCCTATCACATTTTCACATGAGTGACATGGATCCTGCTTACTGCGGTGTCTGTGACCCCATTCTGTATGATGTGTTACCTTTCACCCAGCAGTTGGCTGCTTCAGTCATCTTTCAAAATAAAAAAAGACTTTACCTTGATAGTTGGGAAAGAAATAAGAATAAAATCTAAGGGATGTCAAAGAAATAGAGTAAAATAGAGTGATAAAATTTAATACCATAGCTATTTTAAGAAAAACTGCTTTGGACAGTCCCGTTAGGAGGGCAGAGATCAACCTTTTACAGTGGATAAGCTGTATTATTCGACTTCTCTTAACCATAGCAATTTTACTTTAGATGTCCCTGGCTTTAAGCATCCACCTACTAAAGGTTTTATTTGAAGCCTTGCCCTAGAAACTTAATTGACAATTCACGGTGGAAAGCGCAGAAAATTTGCTGCTTGTGTTGCTTGCATATTTTTTTAATGTTTAACCACATCATTTTAATATCAGTCTACGTTTGCTTTTTTTTGCAGTTATGATGTTATCTTTGCTGGAGGTCCCGAAGAATTACTCAAAAAGTTTCAGCAATCAAACCATAAAGTTTTGTTTGCTGCAGAAGCATTGATATGGCCTGACAAGAGGTTAGCAGACAAGTACCCTGTGGTGCGCAGCGGCAAACGATTTCTTAACTCAGGAGGCAAGTAATCAGCATACATTTGTGTATCCAATGTATTTATGAACATGAATGGCACTAGCTGTAAAAGATTGGAGTGTTGATTAAGGACGAGTGGACACAAACTGTTTGTTTTTTTGCGCTTTACTCCTTTGGTAACTCCTGCAATCAAACTTAATGCCGCAGGTGCACAGGCACATGCACCGCTGGCATGTAAACGGCGCCATTGCCATGTAAAAGGATTAAAACCTGCGAACGTGGCAGGACCGACCCGTGGGTTTTAGCATTATGTGGGATTCAGGTTCCTTCAGTTATCTGAACGGAAATTTTTTTTTTTTTCAAGGTTCACCAAATCTGAACCAGATTGGGTCCACTCATCCCTTGTCTTGATAGCAGAAGAAGGGACATGTACATTTTTTTTTTTTTTTTTTTAGACAAATAAACTAATAAAAGTGCACAAGAATTTGCATTAAAATTGCTTTATGCCTCCTTCCACATTTATTAAATGGAGATCTGTAATAAACCAACAAGTCCAGATAGCAATATGTAGGACACTTTATAAACCTTTTCAGACATATTTTTCCAGTTTCCCCTTAATCTTATTTTACCTATGATGTATGTTGACTTTCTTGAAGATCCACAGGCGTAAGGCATACCTATAAATTGTTTGTTTCAATGAAAGGTATCAAGAAAAAAATGGGTACTCCGCCAGGTGAGGGGGCACCGATGAACCATCAAGGGTTTTTCAGTATTACTGTGGTACTAAAATCTGAGTGTCTCCTGTTTATACATTGATGGATCAGTTAAAAAGAAACATCCTATTTGTGTATGGTTTTTAGAGGGCCTTCTGTTGATCTTGGCATTCTAGCTCATTTTAAAATAGAATTTTTCTTTTGTTTTCCTCAATGTGTGATGTTTGTTTACCTAGTATTTCCAGACAAAATTTGTGTTGTTTTGCTGGGCTTCCATACATCAGAATGTTCCCCTCTACAGTTGTTTGTTTTTCTTCACTTTCCTTGTGTGCTTTCTGTCAAAAGGTCCATAAGGTTCCTTCAACTGATGGAAGAAAAGGATATTACAGCATCGTATAGCTAACCTTTACTTACACTGACCATTGTTATATTTAGTGGAAAAATAAAACTAGACTTTAAAATTATCAAGTTCCCCTTAAATTACCACTTTGGAAGAGGAAGAGCTAAGCTAGGTTTGGAACATGACCAATTCTAAACAATGTCCTTGTAGTAGATTGCATAGTCTGCAATTCGTCTGCTCTGACCTTTTCATTGGGACTCTGGACTGAGCCAGAGGTTTTCACAGCTGCCTAGTTCTATTTATCATGCTTCATTTGACTTTTTGATGGAGTTTACCAGATATTAAGAAATATCATAATTGGACCTTACACTTGTCATTTGCCATTCAATTCAAGGTATTCTGCACATGAATATAGCTTTGAATATTTGAAGTGTTACAAAAAGTAGTTTTTAATGTAAAACCAATAAAATGTATATATGTTTTGCTCTACCATTTGGCTCTACTGTAGTCCGGCACATAGCATTTGAATTAGTTAAATGGCAGTTGTAAATATTCTAATTACCTCTGCCAGCACCCCCCAGTGTGTTTGCAGGGTGCTATCTTGGGGGTCTAATGAGGGCCTACAGCTCTGTACTTAGCATTTCTTCTAGCATGGTCCAATAAGTTGTTAAGAGTTATGGTACTAGTAAACGCTACTGTTTTTACTGGTCCCATTGTTACATAGAGCCTCATAAACAACAAGCCCAAACATAGCTCCATTGAAAAATGTAGAGCAGAACGGCACTCACCCAATTCAATAGTTTATTGTACATACAACAGCATAGGGGAATAGTTTTTCCCTTTTGGTGTTGAAACTTCACCTTACTAGGTTGCTAGCGCCCCACGATAGCCACCCTTTTTCATTTTCTCTATTTCAACAACATAGAAAATGTTAGACGTGTCAGGGGGTTCCAATGGCATTCTGATGGCCGTTTTGCACTACAGCACTTCTTCCAACTACAGTGGTAGTGTAATGGCTAAAATACTTTTTTACTAGTAACTTGAAAGTTTGGTTTCATCACCTACGGCTTCTTAAACCACAAACACTAATATATATGGAATAACAAATTGTAACAAATTTTCTTGAAATAGAATGTAATGTCATAGTTGTCTCTATTTCCAGGATTTATTGGATATCTATCAAATCTAAAACAAATTACTCAGCAATGGACATTGCAGGATAATGATGATGATCAACTTTTCTACACCAAAATTTACATTGACCAGCTTCAAAGGGTAAGACCTCAAATACATTGTATATTGTTACATAAACTTTGGCAAAAGGATTGTTAATTTTCTGTTCTATTACCGCATTTTTGGGACTATAAGGCGCACCATCAATAAATGCCAATAAATGCTCACCGGATTATAAGGCACACCTGATTATAAGGATGAATGACCAGCAGCTGGCAGACCTGTGCACAGCACTGTTGTCTGTAAGTGCGGTTCATATATAAGGCACACTGGACCTTTGATTTCTGAGAAAATCAAAGGATTTTTTGTGCACCTTAAAGTCCGTAAAATACGGTATCTCTTTCTATTTCTCCATCTCAATTGTAACTATACATCGCCATTATCACCTATTCTTTTTTGGCCCTAGATCAGGGTGTTCAAACTCAACTGCTCTCAAGGCCACATCAGCCCAATGTTTGTTTCTAAAGAGACAATAGTACTAGTAAGACTATACAAATATAACATTTTCTTCTCAACCATTCCAAATTTACCCAATTAAATCCTGACTTTAAAAGCAACCAATCAGCATTATGTGCCAGGGACATTGGGGGCTGGAGTCCCAATAAAAATCCAGGCAGTTATGGCACTGCTTTAAGATGCTACATTTTTTCCATGCTGCATATGTTGCCTCATAAAAATAATTTAACCCTTGGGCATTGTGTTATGTGTGCACTCTAATAATGTGGACAGATTTGGAAGTAGGCTTTCTGTCCACTGTGTAGTGTCCATGCCACGTGCTGCAACTCAACTTCCAGTTTCACCCACTCTGTTGTTCTGGTTCCACTGGCAGCTGATTGGCCATATTCATGGAAGTTTAGTTGTTTCAAATTTCATTTGATATTTTATTGAGTTCTGTTAAGTACAGAATCCATTTTTCAAATATTCTAACAATAAGTGCAAGTTGAGCCTCTGTGCATCATAAAAAGGCACCGTTTCTAAGCTGTTACTAGCTTTTGCTACATACAAAATGCCCCTCTACCTTCATGTTTCATAGACATTATGAAGAAACAATGTGTAATTGGAGTTCTCTTCTCGAAATGGCCCATATCCAACACATTCACAAGTTCTCAGACGTAAACAGCCCTCCATCACATCCTTTTGTACTCTGGCCAGTGTATCATTGGGAAGTCCATCTGCACATCAAATTATGTTAAATTTGACACCAATTTCTTTTCATGTAAAAGTGAATGAGAAGTCAGGAATAAATATGTCTATGCTTTCTGTCTGAGTTGAACAGGATGAGGCAAAATTAGCTAAACTATGTAATAGAAATGAGCTGTCTTTTTCTGTAAGTGCTGCCAAATCATGACTCTCTTTTCTACCTTTGAGGTTCAGCATATGGTGTTTTGCTTAACTCTTCTGTAAGATGATGGCTTAAAGGGGTATTCCCACAAAGTCAAGATTCTTACATATACTCAGGATAAAAAATAACACATTCTCTAATTAACTGCTATTAACAAAAATACAGCATTTAACAGATATAATTTCAACCTTTCTCTATCAGTACTGATGTATACAATTTTGGTTGCCCTGGTATCCGATCATAAATGTTCTGAGTTTTGGGTCAGGTAGGACAGATTTATCTCATGAATAGATTCACTTATCTCGCACTGCAGTGTCATGGCATCACACCTGCATTCCAAAACGAGCTCACACATACACAGAGACTCTGCGGTGCTGACTGTGTGTGTGATATAGCGTAGTTCGCAGAGCTGACAGTGTTTCTTATAGCTCAGATGTAGAACAGGAGAGTGTCATTGTATGATATATGCATCTAAGGGATCTCATCTCTGATATGTAACATCTCTCTTTTTCTCTGTGTCAGATACTAGTGAATTTTCAGAAGCTAAATAAAAGTGTAGATCCACCTGGACCGTGATTGGGTAACCACACTGTCAGCACATGGGGATCATAATGTATTTACTGTCCCGACCAAAAGTATCATGGTTTTTCCTAATAATAAACTACCTGTTACATTCCTGTGTCCGTATATGCATATCTGCAGCAATGGTGAGACTAGCTATTATGTGTCTTGTAGTTCCACAATGAGATGGTCATGAACTGACCACAGGACACTGAGCATATGATGCAAGGAGTCTCTCCTTCCCATTCAGTTCTGCTGTTGAATAAGAAAGCATGGGGTAGTTGCATCATATACAACTATGGACCGACCACGACAGTGTGAAAGTACCCATAATGACATCCCAGGAGCACTTGGTTTCTAACTTTGCATAGTTTCTTGCCTATTCCATTAGGAAATGTAAAAGCAAAGCTAGTTTAAAGGGATCCTCCCCGGAGGAATCTACCATCAAAAGTAGTTCTATTGGTAGGTTCTTCCTGCCTGCCTCTGCCCTAATCAGTAATTTAATAATCCTGGAACCAAACCTAACCTTTTAAAAACTTTATTTTAGCAATATGTAAATTAACCATAGAGCCCATTATGATGTGTACTAGCCCAACCGGGCAATGGGAGCTAAGCTTAATACACACCTCAGTAGCCTCTACAGTTAATTTACATATTACTAAAATAAAGTTTTTATCTGATCAGGTTAAATTCCAGGATTATTAAATTACAGGTTAGGGCAGAGGCAGCAAGAGGAGTCTACCATCAGATCTACTTGTGATGATAGATTCCTCATGGTAAATTGCTTTTCACTATGTGTTTTTGAAATGTCAATTTGCCAGAATATCTACTGGTGCATATCTATTCTTAGGTCCCCACTCACCTAACTGTTGACAAAATTGCATCCTTTTGACCTCCATTTAGTTGGTATTTTTCAGTATGGTAAATCTGACACACCACTTTTACAGAGACGATCTATGAATATTAACACAAGGTTTCTTTACATCAATATCCATGTGTTATTTATGTTTTGGTTTAACAATAGGAGCCTATAAGTATTGCATGCCTCAGTGAATCATTTGACCTTCAAACACTGCATTTTGCTGTTCATTAGAGGTCAGGATTTTAGATTTCCATTGACTATGACCATGATTATTTTAAAGAGGAATGCAAAAGGAATGGCATGAAAAAAAAAACTTCAGAATCTTAATTTTACTAAAACAAACCTGTGAGGTAAAGGTCCTCTATAACAGATGGTCCATCAAAGGAGAAGCCTTATGTGTTTGAAGGACCTGTTAAATTGCTTTGAACCCTGAATGGTTCAATTATTTGTAGATTGAAAACTGCAGATATGAATTTATATAGTTAGCATTATATTAGACACACATAGACCTCTAATTCTTTCTTAATCCTGGCATGTCTGTCGAAGCACACTTGCCAAGCCCCTGGTTGCTCCATTCTATTTGGAGGCCTTTATTTGTCTCTCTTTCCGTCTTGGCAATTCCTTTTCTTCCATTGCCAATTCCAAGGTTATAACCGTCTTAAAAGAGCAACCAATGCATTACAGTAAAATGGAAAATTCCAAAAAAATCTGCATGTTTTAAGAACACATGTCCCCTCTTAATTTTTACAGGAACGTATAAACATCACCTTGGATCATAAGTCTCAAATTTTCCAAAATCTAAATGGGGCAGTTGGTAAGTAAAACTATGTTTTTCTTTTGTTACAGTGAAATGGTAATTGCTGGTTTATTGTGAGTACACATAATGCATGTATTCAACTAAACACTATAATGGTTTAACTGAGAACAATAGCAAAGTTATGCTAAAAAATAATGGTGTCCTTATAGTGTTCGAAAATGTGTCTGCGGGCAAAAAGTATGCAGCTGTTAAACTCAATGGGAATACCTGTCTTAGCTTGCCGGTCTAGATGGGAAGTTATTATTGTTGCTGAAGTGGGCATTATTCTCATTCATAAATTTAATGTGAACATATTTTTACACAAAAAAGAAATTTGGCTTTAATAAACAAAAAAGCCTGGGTTTGAAAAAAAATCTAATGTTGGCTTAAAGGGAACCTGCCACCAATACAGCTGGTGGCAAGATCCTATAGAGTCCTAGTAACTCTCAAACACTCTTCTTTTAGCTAAAAATTGTTTCCCTCACATCCCCATGAAATCAAAGTTATAAACTTGCCTAGTATCCAGGGATCTATAGAGTGAGTTGGGGGGGGGGGGGCTAATGCCATGTGTCCAGGGTGAAATCATCACAGGTCATTTAACCCCTTAACATTGGCAAACTGTACCTTATGCACATATCTGGCTACATAAAATAAATTTCAGCATGCCTGCATGGACTTCTACTCCTCTCCATGAAGACATGCTGTGATTTCATGAGATATATGCTCGGTGTACAGTTTGGTAATGTTAGGAGGCTAAAGGACGATGATGTCAACCTGGTCACATGACATTACTGCTGCATGAAGAGAAAGACTGTGGAGGAGTTCTTGGATTCAACCTGAGGAGGCCACACTCACCTCAACTCACTATAGATATCCTTGGATATCAGATAAAATTATAAAGTTGAATATTTGGGAATCTGAGGGGAACAATTTTTAGCCAAAGGAAGGGTATCAGTTACTACTGCTCTATGAAAACCTGCTACCTGTATCTGTGAAAAATGTGTTGGTTCCCTTCTAAAATGGGTTGTCCAGAGGTTAAAAAAACATGGATGTTTCCTGGCAATTGTTTGTCGGTACTGCATCTCAGTTTGATAAAATTCATGGCTGTTTTTATCTAAAAATATTAATTTCTAACCCCTGAAAAACCCATGGAATAAGTGCAAACATTAACAGAGCAAAGAATAAGCACAAAGTAGGAAAAAGTACACATGAGGATTGTTGTATGGTGGGGATTGTTATATATTTTGCATGGGGGCTTAGTAGCTGCATGTCTCATATTTTTTGCTTACATCTTGATTCATTATTTCCCCCTACCATAGATGAAGTTGTATTGCACTTTGAAAACGGGAAAGCAAGAGCACAGAATACTCAATATGAAACCTTGCCAGTTCTAGTACATGGAAATGGCCCAACAAAGGTAAGATCAGAAAATACTGTTTACAAGGACCATTATCTATGTTCTGCAATACAGAATCAACAGTTTACAGCAGAATTATTGTTTTGTTTATTTTTTGTTAGAATTTACTATTATCCCATTTACCTACTATATCTACAAGCTCCACTCCAAAAGCTTTACAGAGGTGCAGAGATTCCTATTCATTTTTTTTTTCTTTTCCTTTCTTATGGCACTTGAAGGTTCACTATTAAAAAAAGAAGAAAACGATTCCTATTCCCCAGGGATTTGTTGTTTTGAGAGAACAATTCAGATCTTCTTCTAATCAGCTCTTCAGTGCATCACATATGAGTGGGCACGATGGAATATCTGTATAGTGTTTTTTTTTGTGTCACCCATCAATGGTCAGTCCTACCATTATTCACAGGACTTATTCAGGTGACCATAAGAGGCAGCTATGTGCTTGCCAAAAAAATTACAGCTAGCTCACGGCCACCATCGACTTCTATTGGGCTTGGTTACGTTGGGGTAATTCGCCATGACCAGCATTTTCATGGTGCAATTTGTAGAGTAAGTTGTATTCCTGCCCAAAATAGTAGTGCGGTTGCTCAGCTCTTTTGAAGATGAGAATGGCACTCACCCCTTCCATCTCCACTTGGGTGAAATAGGCTTTAAACGTCCCCCTTTTTGCTGCATGTGGGTCGTGTACTTTGGACCTCATTGAAATACCCCTTAGAAAGATAAAACAGTCAAACAGTGCAACAGTCGTCATCATGCACGGGGACGATCATTTGCAAGAAGATGTAAACAGAATATTAATATGTGGAAGTTATGTCTAGAAAGTGATCTCTGGGGCATGTATGTTGATGACCAATCTATAACAAAGGTCATTGTTATAAGATTAAGGATACAATAGCCATCAGACCCACTATTCATATGAGCAATGTAACCTCTTTATTTGATAGATCAATGCTAAAAACCAAAACATTACATGCTCTTCCCCAAAGTAACCAACGTGAGTGAGTGAAAAAGCAAGACCATTTGATCTAAAGAAAATGAGTTTAGGAAACCGGTTAGTTTAAAATCCATAATTGACTGTAAAAGAATCCAATTTTGGAGTTGCACCTGTGCATTATCAGGCTGTTTTTAGTGATTGGCTGAGTTGTGTAAAAACTGCGTTTTGTATACATAAGCAGAGATTATTTTATGAATGACAACCACTTTAATTTTGGATTCACATTTATTCATAAACAATGTAATTATGAAGTTCTCGGTGGACCTTGTAATCCTCTCGATCTCCCCATTTAATTGGGTTGAAAAACGTAATGATATTATTACATTTCCTACAACACCGTGGCAAGGATGAAAAGCTTCTCATTTTATTTTATGATGTATTTTAACCTTTCCACCAATGTGAGCCAGGACCTAAGTTCTGGACCACAAGCTTCACTTCTTTCTGCCAAACATAGAGAACAGATGTAGAAATCAGGCAGACAGGCAAGAGGGAAAAAGTTTAAAACATAATGAATGTCTACAAATTCTTCAGAAGGAAATATTATTCCAGTAGGTGACAACTTCTTGAGCATTGTAGGAAGGGCAGCGGTGGAATACTTTGCTTTCCCAGGACCTTTTATTCTTTTTTGTCAGCCTTTGAAACATACCCAGGAAACAAGGATCTTGGTAAATTGTTTGTTTGGCACTGAGATTCGGTGATTTGTGCTTTTTCTTCAGCCGATGTCTGAAATGAAATCCCCTAATGTAAAGTCTGAGAACACGTTGAACCGCGTTGTACCTTGTTCTTGTGTAAGTGAAAGACAAGGAACAGTGAGATGTATTTTTCATTTGGAAACTCGGTGTCATAAATACCTTCTTTCTCTGAGTGACTCACCAGTTATTTTAGGATTGGTTTTCAGTCTCGACTTCTAAGTCAGGTTACGTGCACTAAGAAGCGTGTGACTACACATAAGTAAATCTTCGACCTCTGACGCTCTAGTCTGTGCTGTAAAGGCCTCATTGCTATTTGTTGAGTTAAATGTCTGCTCATATAGTTTTCTATTCCCCCATGAGTTTGTTTAGTCAAGTAGCTTGGAAAGAAAGAAACCCTATGAAGGACGGAAAAAGTGTCTTACAAGAGACGGGCCAGACTGTCACAGACTGATGTCATCTGGAAAGCATTTGCTGCTTTTCCTGCTTACATTAGTTTGCGGTTTTGGTCTCTTCATCTGATTTAGTGTTTAAATAGTCCCTGTGCATAAGGTAATAGGGCGTTATAATCACATTATATGCAATACCTTTAAATTGCTTTGTTAATTGGATGCCTTTTTTTTTTTTTTGTAGGTTTCACTGAAGGTATTTTCCTTTGGATGTGCCGAGGAAATATGTATTTAACGTTTTTATAGTATAGGCATTGAAAAAAGTTAGACTCAAAATATTTCTAAACAGGCCATAAAAAAACTATCATTCAACAGAAATAATGTCCTCTATAAAACTGGAATTTCTCTCCCAAGCTTTCACAGTCAAGTTTTAGTTGTATTTATATCTGTGTGCAATTTCAATTGCAAAAAAATATGGAAAGATTTACACTCCCTTTTTGTTTTGCCCCCTATGTCTTTATATTTTAAAGTTTCAATCTTAAACTGGATCAATCAGTTAAACTGGATTATAAATTTGGTTCTAAGGTTAAAATTTGGAGGACTTTGGTGCATTTAAAATCTTACTCATAATCTTCTTATATTCAAAAGCCATGGTCTCCTTCCTTATAAAATCAAATTAGCATAGAAATTATGGTAATGTGCCAAAAGTGTTCTGGAGGGTGTTACCTGAG
This sequence comes from Engystomops pustulosus, assembly GCA_019512145.1. Classification (NCBI taxonomy): domain Eukaryota; kingdom Metazoa; phylum Chordata; class Amphibia; order Anura; family Leptodactylidae; genus Engystomops; species Engystomops pustulosus. The sequence goes on from CM033643.1 coordinate 42,054,862, forward strand.
TGACTCCATGCTGCAGGTTCACTGGCTTTTACACTGTGCAGGAGCACTTCCCACTTGCAGATTAGAGATATCCTATGAAGCCAGAGCAGAAGCCATGCTCACCTGGTCACGCGCTTGGTGAACCGAAGCTCCTTCGGCTGTAAAGAATAAAAAGTGTTTAAACCGCGATACAGCGGTTTAGGACACTAATGAAAGTACTCACCCTGAGCTGGTGCTCGATATATGCATCTTACACCTACCACTTCAAGTGGTAGGTTTCCTTTAAATTGTGAACTCGATCACTGTGTTCTTATTGTCATCTTTGTAAGCTTAATAGGAAATGCTCTTCTTTTAAACTCATGGCTCTGACCATGGAGATACATGAGGGCAGTTATCACATTATTGTCCGGGGGCTTTTTTTTGTACAAAATTTTGAACCTTTTTTTTTTGTCTCAATAGAGACTATTTTGTCTTAACTGCAACATGAAGTCTTATAAAGTAGTACAAAAAAACCTAACAATGTGGTGACCCCCCCCCCTCTTCCCCACACACAGTGTATGTGAAGTAGTTTTTAAATGTTAGGAGGTGTCATCTCCAATATTAATGACACCTCCTCATGAGGAGATATTCACATAAGTCATATATCTGGGGATCCACTATCAACCCTTCACTCCTTTTTAATGTCTGGTTGAATAGAAAGGTGAGCTACTCTCCTTCCAACATTGCCAAAAATAGCCAAGACACTTTGGTCAGTTTCTTTTTGTGTGCCAGTAGACTTGAATGGAGAACAGAGGATGTAGTAGGTGTTACTTTTGCAAGTAGCTAGAAGTAAGATTTTGCTAATTTGGCTTAGTAGGCAAATTCTTTGTTGTTTGGGGGTAGCCAATCATTTTAATTCACAATCCATTTTGTAATCCATTGCAATGTCTATATATCTCATCATGCTTATGAATATATATATATATCATTGTCACCGTTATAAAATTATTTGTCAGTAACATCATGGTATTGTGATTGATATGTGCTCATAGCTTTGTACAGAGAAGCTTTCACATAATATGTGGCTTTGAACGATGGTTTTAGTCTGTCGTGTAATCCTACTTCCCTGAGTCTTGGTTATCACCACATTAATGTAAGAAGTCTGGGACAGCATCTCAGTGATTGCTTCCAGATGAGACACACACATAGAAAGTCTGTAGGATGCTTGCACTTCTGACCATTTGTAACGTGGCCCCGTGCACACAAATGACATGGTCATATTCCAACCACAAGAGTGTAGAACCAAGGTGGTTATTTGTCAGAGCAGAGCACATATTTCTAAACTGACACTGCTTCTACCCAAGGTCTTATTGAGTTTAGAGGATAGGACAATTTCCTCCTTCTTTTATGCTCTTTAGCCAAAATCCAGCAAATTAAAGGCTAAAATTGGCTTATTCTGCAACGTTTAGGTACCAATGAAGATGTTTCTGTAGCAGTCTGGAGTTTATTCCAAAATGTGTTACTTCTAGAACTTGTCTCTTCTTCAAGCCTTGTGCAACATGAAGTTTACAAGCCATTTAATGCCTTTGACTGTGGTCGTATCCTTGTGGCAGCTTCAAAAAAAAGCACCTGTTCCTAAAACATTTAAACTGAAGCCTTATAAAACGGCTTGTAAATGTTTATAGGAAAATGTCAACTGCTGTAAGACCTAGAGCCTCATTTCATGTAGCAACATACATAGTTTTATATGCTTTGCATGCTTCAATTTTGACAATTTGAAACGGAGGTAAATATAAAATAGAAAGAAATGAAAGTAAAAATTAAAATCGATAAATACTACTTCTGTAGATCTATTTATAAATGGTCAAACCTAGAAATAAGTCTTTCTATTCTACTATTCCACATTTTTATGCCAACTTCAGCTTTTTTTATTGTAATTTTTTCTTTCCATCTTTTCTTTCAGATACAGTTAAATTATTTTGGAAATTATATACCAAATATTTGGACGCCTGAAACTGGATGTGGGACATGTGATGTAGACACCATAGATTTATCCACACTGGAGGTATATGTTGTATAATTTAATTCTATAAATTTCTGTACATAATTTAACTTATTGATGCCTTTTGTACATACTGTATATCGCAAATATATTAATGGACACCGCCCATCTGTTAGACTGACGGTAGATATGTAGATTTTAGATGCTCGTCTTCATTAGCAGGTATTGGAAGTGAGCGGTGCAATGTTCAATAAAAAGAGGTTTTTTAAAAATATTTGGATAGCCGGAGGTGCTCAGGTCATAGCACCGCTGTATTTTAATTTATGCACAACACACGTTCGTAGTACTGCATTTGATTTTCTACATCTATCGCATCTTTAATTCTTGCATTAAAATCATTACATACATATACATAACCTCTGTACCCTATGACTCCAGAATGAATCTAATTCAACCATGCTTCCATCATGAATATCATGCCACATACTGTTACCTACCAAACTTGTGTTGTATTAAAACTGCCCTGTATTACAGGCTGTAATGTTAGGATCTCCTTATCAACAGCTGTGCCCCATCCCCTTTCCTTGTTCACAGACCTTCCGTCCCTGTTCTTTACAACAATAACCTCTACATTGGCCTCTATGTATTGTCACCACCCCTCCCCACTCTCACAAGTGCCTAGTGTGAACACTTCTAACCTGGAAAAATCCCTATTTACTGTCACTAACACACATTTCTTCGTTGCTGTGCTTCTCAATCAGCTAAACAAGAAAATGCTATTGATATTTTAAAACCTGTGACCCTCAGTGTCCAAACCTATTTTCCTATACTAAACAATTGGTGCCATCTTCCGTGCCCTCATTGGAACTGTGACCCCTGGTACAGTGTCTACATCTAGTGGTGGGTGCTCCCTATTTCAGGCATGCTTCCGGCACTGCTTTGTGCTGGAATCCCATTTAGTTCAAAGGAACTAATGGCATACGAATCCAGTGCAAATGCCACATGGAACTTAAAGATAAAATAACTGGTCTTTGTCTGTATTATTAGCTATTATATTGCCTATTAGTCTGTAATTTTTGTCTGATCTGTGGGGTGGTGGTTGATGATTTTGTGGTGCTGGATAGTAGTGTGTCCCTTGAAGTTAAATAGAAAGATAATGCAGTTCTAAAAAAAAGGTTTTGCACCTTTGTTTTACAGTGGAACGTTCCTGGTACATAAAGCATGGATACTCCCTACATTGTTCTCAAATTGTACCATAGAGCCCCTCTGAGTATTTCTGCTGCATTTTACATTAAATAAGCTAGACTTTCATTTCTTAGACCGCTAAATATAAGCCACTTTTATCCTGAACCACCAAGAATCAGTTGTAAACTTTTTATATACTCCAAAAGCTGAGCAATACCAGCCATAACCCATAAAACACCATTAATAAGTCATATTTACAGTAACACTTTTAATGTTATAACCATTAGAACACTTTAGACTGCTAAGAAAATGAAAATAATAGTATGAACACTCTTAAAGAGGACCACTGATTTCACTTTGGTTAGATTGTATGATCTTTGGAACTTTGCCCATTTTTTATTAAGATAAAACAATTCAATTTACAAAAATCTTGTGTAACATTCAATTTACACAAATCCACCACGATCTTTCTACCGGAGAGAAATTGGCTGTGCAAAATTAATACGGGAAAATCTTCTGTTGTGGAAGAATTTAACAGCTGTTCCACTTTAGTTTAGAAGCTTTTTTTGTACATTATTGAAACATCTTTTTCCTTACTGTTGTTTTTGTATCCTCCAACTTGAGTTTATGGTTTCCTGTCACAGGTTTGTGGAGACATGACAGATCGTTCTTTTATTGGACTGTTTCTTACAGTTTAAGCCTTGTAAAATGACACACAAGAACCACATGAACTGTAATTAGATGTAAACATTGCTGTCTGAGATGCAAAACAAAATGATTGAGACTGGAAATCCCGTTTGGCAGTAGCCTATCTGTTGTCCACGTTTTTATGTTTAGCGGCAGATTAAATGTCATATACAAAGAGGTTTTTGCAACCTGCTTTATAGTTACTTGGGGTAAACGGAAGGAAAAACTGAAATCCAAATGTATGATTTACTCTGGACGGCTGACAAACAGTGGCTAGTAAATTAGGTCATGGACTTGGAACAACCAGTGCTAAACACAAATTAAATGGTGAAAAGTTTGAAGGAAGTTGAGTCCATTGCTTTACTAACTTATGATCCAACAGCTATGTAAAAGAATATAAATGACATAATGACAGCTGTGACTGACTAACTTGACTAAAGATGAACTGTTATACTAGACACATAAAAAAATTTACCATGAATGCTGGGTTTGTAAGAGATTTCTCATTTGAGTATGAAAAGGTGGTTTTTTAGTTCATTTTGAACATTTCAATCCCAGGACTCAAAGGTAATCTTTGAATGAAGATCATGTAACCCCTGGGATAGGGTGAGTAGTCATGGGCAGAATGGCATGTGAAGCTTTGGAAACTAGGACAGCCACTGGAGCCACCAGTCATCACACATCTCCCAGAAAGCCTATTGTGCTAAATGTTGTTTCCATTATTCCGTTATTGGATCTATTATGAGTTGTTGGGTTGAAAAATACTGACTAATAATCCCTATTGTCTTTTGTTTGTGAGAAATAAGCTATGTTAAATTTTTACTTCACTTGAAGTTCTTAACTGAAACTTAACAGTGAAGGTGAAGGGTTACAAGTACAGAAAATGCCCCTCTGTCATGTTTCTGTTAACAAAATCAAATGATTCATGTGATATGTGGATCCTGCTCATTTCGTCAATGAGACACTCGAAGTCCCATCACAGACTTTTATGATTTCTTTGCATCAACGCAGCTTCTCTGTGATAAATTCCTCTAATAGGGATTGCAAAGAGCACTCAACCCATTTACATACAATAATGTATATCTATACAATACACGAAGTGTTTTTATTTGTATCAATGACTGTTTTTAATATCAGAAACTTGATATGAGTTCTGTAAACCGCAAAATTCAATTTAGGAAGTGAATGATATCACAAAATGTTCATAAACTGGTTGTTAAAATGCTGAGCTGCTCGTAATTTATTCTGCAGGACAAGGTTTTGGTGTGTTATGCCAAACTTCTTTACAGAGACTCAAGTCTATTCCCTTAATTTGGAAATACTTTCCCTCTGGAAATGTGAAAAGTTTGTTGCAAGCTCCAAAGCTTTTTACTTGTGTTGTCAAATTTTGCTCTGCAAATTAAATTCCAACAAACATCAACTATAATGTTACATGCTTTGTCCTTTGCTGTCCTAAAGTTAAAGGTTTTCCTTTTGTATAGATAGTGAACCACAAGCTGAAACTCCATTTACTAAGTACTTGTAAAAGAGGAAATGCTTTAAGTTCTCATGTTTCTGAAGTTGGATAAATCTTTTAGCTACCAGTCATCGATGGGCATCCGTTAGCTCGGATGACTACATGCACAGACATCTCGGCTAGACTGAGCAATGCATATGTTCTGAACTGGAAATGATGCCACCGATTTCCTGGGAAAAGAAGTTTGCAGTTGAAATGCATTTGCCCGATCCTTATCTCCCCCATCCTCCTAATCAGGATGACCTCACTATAGATGGTTCACCACCAGTTAAAATTGGCTGGGCATACACGTGTAATGTATGAAAATCAAGAATATAATAAAGTAATTGGCTGCATGTATCTTATTTTTTCGAGTTTCCACTGATGCAATAATCTACAAGAAAATACTCCTGTTTATGATACTGGGTCCTGGCTTTACTAAATGTTTCAAACACTAAGCCCTTGTGTACATAGTGTTCATCCAGTGAATGTTTTAAATGTGTGCTATATTACTCTAGTGAGAGCGAAATAATCCCATTCCATAAAAAATATTCTGTCAACCTGACGGTTAAATAAACAGGTCTAGTTGAAAACATAAACTCAAATTGGGAGGTTTATCACGTGGGAAAATTGTGAAGTTTACATGCAGATGTTGAAAGTCATGTTACACATGTTAACAATACACATATCTAATGGAGCATGTGGAACTGTCTGACTAAAGTAGATGATATCGCCTGGCATGCCATAAAGGAACACAGAGTTTTATCCAGACATCTACAATTTTGGTTTTACCCTGCAAAATAGTATTTGCTATGAGACTTTTTAAATGGATTTATTAAAAAATAAGGTGTGGGACAGCAAACAAATTTGCCCAGTATGGGCCTGCTCACATAATGGTGAGGGCCTGCAGCAGAAAGACCCCAGTTCTGCCACTTTGACAAGTTTTAATTAAAAAAAAAAATTGGATGTCGAGTATTCTACAAAATTGTGCAAAATTTTGGAGCATGTTGGCCACATTTTAGGTAAAAAAGCAAACAAATCTTATGAGCCAGAATCTGTGTCGGTTGTATAATGCAAGTACCCATCTTCTAATTTTTAGGACTATCCAAGGGTAACAGTTGGAGTCTTTATTGAACAGCCAACTCCCTTCCTGCCGGAGTTCTTCACTAGATTGTTGGCACTGGATTATCCCAAAGACAAGCTCTCACTATTTATTCATAACAGTGTAAGTATTGCAACACATTATTTTGTTCATTTTTTTAGTCTGTTTCATATTCTTTTACGGTCATGATGTTCAATAGTTTTTAATGTATTTTTCTTGGCTAAACTTCTAGTTAAATGTACATACCTCACGGTCTGATTGAATTTTAAGCTCATAAAAGTTGTGTTGGATGTAAGTACCAGTATCTTGTATCAGTATTATACCAGAGATTATTGGAAGAAAACTGAAGGTAACTGCTAAAATTCTCTTTCAGCTCAGTCCAAATAACTTTTTGCCATCGCAATTATTACTCTTCTTGCTCTGATCATCCCTCACTTCATTTTACACTCATTTAAATTCCTCCACAGATCTATTTCACAACCATAAATTAATCTGTTATATCTCCCTCCTATCCATGACCAACTACCACAATTTTTTGGTAATCCATTGTTTGTTTTCCTGTGATTTCGATTGGAGTTGCCAAAATCCTTTCTGATGACGGGTTCCTTTTTGCCATCACAATTTATTACTTTTCTTGCAATGAACAACTATCCCTCCCTTCCTTGACTTTGATAGAGGAATTACAGCATGTTTTAGAACAGCAAGTTTTCAGTTTCCAACTACTTCTATAGAGCTAAAGAATAGTGTTGAATACATCTGAGCTGCTTTTTATTAAAGGAAGTCTTATTTACAAATATTATTTACAAATCAGTGGCATCTCAAGTCAATAGATATTAAGTGTCTGTATCTCATTGTGGACTCACAGGCCTAAATGTCCTTTATATTGTGTACCACACTTACTCCTGTATTTAGACACTTTATAGGATTATTATGTTTGCTGCTATGGGGCATGACCTCACAGGAAGGGGTGTGTCTTCACAGGAAAGGCTGGGGCTATTGATACTGAATATTACTCCATCTTCTGGTGAAACATAAGACTAGATGGTCTTAAACTGCAACAGTATTTTTGTAGTGTCAGATGATAAATCTGGTACAAATCTGGTGTCAAATTGTTTAACTTCGCATTGTAACTTTTGACAGTATGGGTAAACTTGTCGTCTTGTAAAATATAAACTCATCAGAACCTTTCTTTTCTGCGTTACAGGAGGTATATCATGAAAAACATGTTGAGCAATTCTGGAAAGAAGCCAAGGGAGTCATTAACAACCTAAAAGTAGTAGGACCTGAAGAAATGATGACTCAAGCAGAAGCAAGAAACATGGGAATGTAATACAATCTAAGTACCTTCTGTTGCATGAAGGCAGTCATGCCTACACATATTATATTGTCTATTATAGCAGAAAAGAATATGATCATCATAATTTCTTTATAATATTACTAAAAGTTCATATAACACTGGGTGGCAAAAACTGTAAGCCTAGAACCGCTATATTCCATTACAGGTCAATTCTCTTTTCTAAGAATGGTTACAGATGCTGCTGAGGGCAATTATCATTGAGCGCTCAATAACTTATATGATTTAAAGATAACCTAAAACGTTGAAGATGCTGCTGTGTGGCGACTCCTGTCACATCCGGCCAAAGCACACCTGACACAGCCTAAGGGTACATTTACACAGCTGTATGGCTATGGCCAGGCGGGCATACTGTGCGCTGGAGAGGAGAAGGAGGTGACCCCTCCCCCCCTCCATAGAGAAAGGCAGCGCACGGCCCCACACATGGGAAAAGATCAAGCATGCTCTATCTTTTCCCCATGTACGGCACGGAACGCGGAGCACATGTTTGGCACCGTAACGCCAGACGGCCGGTGTCAGGAGTGTGATGTCACCTTATTGTTACTACTGAGATTTTACTTACCAAGCACCACCAGAGAACAAATGAGAAAATTAGGTCTCTATTATTGTTACACCACATGGGCCAAGTACTAAAAAAAAAACCTGTCATTTTGCACCAAAGTATGTTACTGCATCTTGGGTCCGAATTTAAATGGATGGCAGCTGATGTGTAGTAACCCGATACATCAGAACTATCTTTTTTCTGTTACTATCTCTGTTAGTTGCATCAGACTTGCTCATGGGTTTAAGACCAAAGTCAAACTTGCATCATGTGACCTCAGAGACCAGAACTGAACTCTGCATGTCAGTTTAGTTCCGGTCTCTGAGGGTTTGGCCCGGACATTCCGGCAAGCACGCAATACGAGTGTGATGCGAAGTAATCTCCTCAGACCCGCTTGTGGGTGTTAGGCCTTAATCAGACAATCTACTGTATTATTTGTAAAGGTCATTAATAATTTTAGTGCAGAATACCACATGAAACTCTGTACATTTGTTTGTAATTAAGTTTGATTACAGTTGTCTATTTAGGCTGAAGTCTTGCCAAATAAAACAAGAGATTGGGAAGTAGGTCTGAGGTAATGGATAAAGATCCATGTTTCCAACTGTAACTGTGTTCTCTGCTTCAGTAGTTCCAGGAAAAGTTGTAATTTGCATTGACAAAGACACCAAGCTGGCTACGGCACTTAGTGCATTGCAGATCTTGAATTGCTCAGTCTTCATACGTATATAATTATAACATTTACATATAACCCGCTTATTAAGTTTAATTTGTGTAATACAGCTGTAGCACTAAACTTTTTACACCACAATCTTGCTTTGTAACACTGTCATTACTGGCTGTAATATAATAGGAGATCCAGGCTAGACTGTAATTCAACATGATTATCTGCTTTGTCAAATCAATTAAAATCCCTTCTAGAGAAAGCAAGCAACAGGGTCCCAGACCAGTGCAAAGGCCCTTTAAGTTAGTAAGTAGGAAGAACATTCCTTAGATATGATGTAAAAGGCAAGGGAAAAGAAATGGAGAGCTTTTATCTCCCACAGCACAGCAGTAACTTACATTAGGTTTTCCAGTTAAGTGTGAAATATCATTCCAAACAAATGAAGAAGAATCGCGTTCCCCCCAATACGAGAATGTTTTGTGTGAGTTTGAATTTGTAGACGGTGAACTATTATTATGAAACATAATTTGAAGTGTTTGCTGTAGTGACTTATGATCCTAAAGGGATACATTTTGGTTTAAGGCATATTCATCAAATGACAGAATCCAGTTGGGTATTACACTGTATAAACAATTTTTTTAAGTTGTAGACCCATCTTGGACTTTTATGGAATATCCAAAGAATGTCCAAAAATAGTTAAGCTTCTTTGAACTCTGATAGTGAATGTAAACTGTGCATGTCTGGCTACATCATTGTTAGGAGATTTACTACTCCTATTGTTAGCACTTTTAGTAAAATTTACCTGATCACAGGCTCACAGGCTGAGCCCTCTCCATACTAAATGAGTGTTTGCTGCATATTGCAGGAAACACTTACTGGTAACACCGATGATTGGTGATAGCAAAGCTGGCCGCTGAAGTAAAAAGTCAGCACCATCATCTCGGCTTAGATCGTTGCTCCCTGTGATGTCAGGGGGTCTGAAGAAACCAAACTCGTTAAAATGTAAAACGCATGCCAAACGCATGTGTGACCATGCTCTCACAGGTCATCATTAGGGGGGTGTGACTAGAGTGCTTAAAAATTCAGGCCCACAGCCTCAAATCCAAAGTTCACAAGTAGTGTCCACTTCTGTACATGAACCCCTCCCATGGTATGGGGGAATTGAGACATTGCAGCAAAAAGTCTAAAAAAATAAAAATCCCAAAAAATCGCAACTGCCAGGACAGGAAAAACCAAAACATGTAACACGAGAAAAAAGACATGATCATACATAAGGAGTAAAAAAGTCTCAATTAGTTCATTATATTACCAAAAACCAAAAACTAAGATACATTCCCCCATTGTTGTACTTAAGTTCATGATTGACCAAAAGTATTAAGTCTTTTCATAGGAAAATTACCCGTCAACATGTTTTCAGTGAATATCTTGGTAGAATTAGCATTTATGTATTTAAGCTTCCGTCCTAAAAAACATAGAAAAACATAATAAGACAAAGCCTTGTATAAAAAAATAATACAAATAAAAACAATAACTGTTTTTTAAATTTGGCTGTTAAACGGTAAACTTCTTTGCCATAAAGTCAAAATATACAATAAAAGAAAACTGTAAGATTATAGTACTTAATATTTTTAATTTACTTAGCTTTATTTCAGGCTCTGGCCTGCATTAAAACATCTCTCTCCTACTCTTCTTAGTTTCCATTTGCTAGCAAGACAGGAGCTCAAGAGGTGTCAGACAAGATGGAGTTTATGGACATGGGAGTGAACAGAAGTCACAGAACACTGGGCACATGGTGTCCCATCGCGATCAGCGAGGTGCGTTGTCCGACGAGGGATTCGAAATCTGCCATTGATCACGTAGTTGTGCGCCCGATTTCCTGCATCTGTCGCTTCCCCACTGAGGTCAGCCGGAGTTCACCTTATTCTGACGGCCACGGCCCCCTGATTACGTCGCATGAATGTCAACATGAGTGCACCAAAAAATCCGATTGTGTGCCGTCAAAAACCCTGTTAAATGAGGCGCAACATGAAAATGTAACAAAAACCCGACGAAAAGCAATCTGCAAACCCTTAGACAAAGAGACCATTGAGAAAACAGAGGCCTGCATGGGATAAATACTTCTAAAAATCCCAAATCCAAGTTAGGCCGTTTCCCCACTTGCGGTGTGATGCGATGAACTGCATTCACACTCGACAACGCAAGCTGCGGGAACGCACGGCCTGAACGCTGCACCGCGGGAGTGAACGGACATGCTGAGTTCACTCCCGCGGTGCAGGTTCAGGCGTGCTGTTCCCGGAGCTTGCGTTGCGAGTGTGATGCGAGTTCATCGCATCACACTAGCAAGTGGGGAACGGGCCTTACAATGCCTAGAATTGAGCCTTCATCATATACACACAATGAAAGAATGATTTATTAAAGGAAATACAAGCCCCAGTTCTGCTGACAATGATGTGTTATTTTACCACATTTAAAACAATTAACATAAATACATATAAATAAAACATTATGTCATAAATGGTCATAAATGGAGGAATGGAAAGGGCTCAGGGAGGAGCCTTCTCCATACGTGGTGGTGTCAGCTGCATTAAAAACTGCCGCTGTAAGTGCTGACAGACACATGGCAGTTAACTTTTAGGTGCTGCAGTCAAATCCTGGCCATGGCAGGAGCGAGTTTGGTGACTGCATCTTAGGGAGCACATATCAGTTATCAGACAGTGGGAGGCTTCAAAAGTCTGCCATAGGGGGTGTTGATGCGTGTCATTTGGTATACGGTATAACAGTCTTTCAGGAGGACAGACTGTAATACAGGAACAGAATTACAATACAATGCCAATACGATAGTATATTGTATTAAAGTATCAGGATCCCTAAAAGGGTTAAAAAGGGAACTGTCAGAGCTATTTGGGAACCACGTGGTTTAGTTCTAGAACACCTTTGCTGCTGGACACCCCGCTTCACTGCCCAAGCAATTTGGGTAGACACAGCGCAATGGAGACAGGCGACTAACATCTGCTTCACACAGCATAGCACGAAGAGGCGCATGGACACAGGCTGCCAGATGAGAGTATTATGACGTGGACTCGCCATCTAGGCAAGCATAATTGTTTGGTTTTTTTGTTGTTTTTACACAGGGCCCATTAGAGACCTGATACAGAACAATTAAACCACCGATAGGTCCATATGGACCTGTGGTTTAGGGTACCAAATGTGTGAAAGATCCTCTTTAAGTACCTCGGCAATTATGAAAGTATAATATAGAAAAAAATTAAAAACTAAAAATTTAAAACACCCCATTTTTCCCTAGAACACTTATTAAAAAGTAATAAACAAAAACAAGCTAAAATAAAAAAAAACAAAATTTGGGTTCTCACTGAGATGAGCGAGCACTAAAATGATCGGGTGCTCGTTACTCGAGCCGAACATGTCAGATGCCGAGTGGCTCGTTTCGAGTAACGAGCCCATTGAAGTTCAATAGGAGAACCGGCATTTTTTTCAAAGGGACCATGGTTCAGAATAAAATGGTGTTATTTAAAATTGAAAAATAATGTCTTATATAATTTGCCAACATCTGCGATCTATTATTCACTGTCGCGCGTATATTAATCTCCCGACAAGTTAGCAGTGAAAGAACAGTGAAGAATAGAATTAAAAACAGTGACCACAGTGAACACAGTGAACAAGGATCATTTAAGATAAAAACAAGTGCAGAAAACAGGTGCAGAATAGATACAGATGTTCGGGCACATCGCTGACTTGTCGGGAGATACGCGCGGGAACGGTGCGAACAAAACTAGCAGGTGAAGAACAATTATATGTGTGTGAAGAACACATTGCAGATGTTTAACTTTGACAGCTGCAATGTGTTCTTCCACACATATTAATTGTCTTCACATGCTATTTGTTCGCGCCGTTCCGCGGCGTATCTCCAACAAGTAAGCGAGGTGCCGAACATCGGTAAATCATTGCACTGTGTTTGCCACTGTGTTTTATCTTAACTGATCATGTGTTCACTGTTTTATTCTATTCTTCATGTTCTTCACTGTGTTTTTTTAATTAAATGCTCGATCTGAGCAGGGGGGAAATACTCGTCAGAGCAACTGGAGCCGTCTGAGTACCCTATGCTCGACCGAGCATAAGCTCGGAACGAGCATGTTCGCTCATCTCTATTATCACATGTCCAAAAACCACAGCTGATCTGTCAAAATATTTTTAAAAATAATAAATAATTAATTTCTGGTGGTGAACCGCAAAATAGGGTCTAAAATGTCTGAATCTCAAAGAAAAGAATATAATATGATCAAAAAGTCAAAACCAGTTTTAAGATGATCATGTAATAGTACTGATCCAATGAATAAAGGAAAGTGTTCTATCAACCCCACACATTGAAAGCGGAAAGTTAAAGCCAATCAAAATCTGTTGCATCCTTTTTTTTTTTTGCCACAACATTCGGAATTTTTTTCCAGCGTATATTTCTACAGAATATTAAATGGTGTTCACTAGAAAATATTTTAGCTCCAGATAAACACCCTCCGAATGCTTGGTAAGCCTAAAAATGAAAAAGTTACTGTTTTAGAAGAAACTGAGGAAAAACAGAATAGATAAAAAAGAATGACAAAACTTGGTCTTGAAAGGGGTAATGAGAATTTTACCCAAATTTTGTCTAGCTATGATAGAACATTTCAACTACATACCCACAGGATTTCCAAATATTTGCCAGATGGTCATTGTGTCAAGGGCTTGTATGTAATTCGCAGTCGACCGAAAGTCTTCCAAATTCATGCCGGTTCGTAATATACATGACAAACACCCGAGGCGAAAAATTAAAAAAAATATATTAGACTATGTAAGTTAGCAGGAAACTGAGAATGAGTTTGTGAAGAATAATTTTGAGAAGATTAAAGAATCTGAGCAATTTTCCTCATGAAAAAGGGAAACTTAATTGTGTAACTGAAGATGAGAAAAATATTGGAACGGTGACTAGCTTGAATCTGTTTAAATTAACCATTTCCAATAATTCGAGGATGAAAAGCTGCATGTCGAGGTAAAAAATTGAATAAATGATTTTGACCGGCATATTTAGATTCTCTGATGCTCTACGTATTTTGATCAGTAAGGGAGTTGTTAATAAAGTAGAGGTTTATTAGAGCTTAAAGATTAATATATCCAATAATGAGGAAAATTGGGTATACAAACTACCGATAATATTTAAAAAAAATAATTAGCAGGAAATAAAAAAGATAAAAAGTTTAGCGTATTTTTTCCCAGACAAAAATGTAATAGGTTGCCTGAATTTTTGTTTTACAATAAAAATGTCTTTTTTACGTTAAAGTTTTCTTTTCAATCGGAGAAAAAAATGAGTGTAAAGTTCATACAAGCATTAGCTATAAAAAGAAGGATTTAGATTCTACCAGAAAGCCCATATGACAATCCTAATGTAACACGATAACATGGACTTTAAACAACGCCTTCCTTCACATAAACAGTGTATTGCAGTTATATGGGAGGGAAAAATCAGACATCTAGCTGAAAAGTCACGCTCATTTTGCAAAAAATGATACCTCACCTCACACCTACATATACCAAAGTATGAAAAAGTTATTAGTCAGAAGATTATTTAATTTTTGAAAATGTCTAAAAATACAATAAAAACTATATACCCCGGTTATTGGCAGAACCCACAAAGAAGAGAAGATATGTTTTTTGCCAATTTCATCAGACTTCCCAGTAGAAGCATAGAATAATAAAGATCATCACTGAGAAGTAAAATTTGCTTCATAGAAAATTAAGCCCTCACAAAGCTCGGTCCATAGAAAAATGAACAAGTTATGGATTGTTGAAAGGTGGAGAACAACATTTTTGAAAAAAGGACGCATCTTTAAGGGGATAATAATGGACATACTATGTGGGTTACTAAATATTATTTATTATACACAATTTTTAGAGCTATAGTGTGGATGTTGACTAGGTGTCAACTGATGATTGGGAATATAGGAAATGTCTAAGCCCCCCCCCACTAGCCAATGGTCAGCAACAAAAAAAATGTGTTGATTTGTGGTCATTTTATTTTTTAAAAAAAGGCAGAACAGGGCCGACTAAAGCAAACTTTATGAGTGTAACTGGGATTTTTTATTTAAAGTGGGAAATGGAATGTATTTCAGAATATTATTTTTTTTCATAGGTATTATAACTTCATATGTCCCCATGAGCGGTTATGAAAGACCCTGCGGGAACATTTTAAAAGTTTTTTTAATATTTAACATTTTTTTATATTACAGTTTCCCCTGTAATTGGGCATCTATAAAGCTTCCAGTTATTAAGCGCCGGCTCTACTCTTCTCGCATCTGCTAACTTCAGCACGATGCATTGATGGAGTGAAACGAGAGAATGGTAAAAAAAGGCATCTCCCTTCTCCCTAGGATCCTTGGGTGTATATAAAGACATCACTGCGACTCCACTCAAGAGGAGTCAAGTAAAAAAAAATATTTCTTATACCGTAGATTTTAAAGCAGTTGTTATTAAATCAAAAGGAACACATTCCATTAGATAGTGAATGACATCAATATTGACAGTACTAACACCTGGTAAAAACCCCTCCCGCTGATCAGTACGGGAGCTTCCAACTCACACATTAGTGAAATCACATTTATCAAGTACACAGGTTTTGGTAGGCAGTTTTAGTCAGTTTAAATAAATGAGGATGTAGCAACCACTATGGTTTGAAAACACAAAGAGCAACCACTGCAATTATGGTGGTGGCCCTAGTGAAAATTAAGGGATGACCATTTTAATCAGACTGCTGCCAGTCTTTTTTAATAGGAAGAATTTGGACAAACACCACAAGATATTGTAAAAAAAAATTTAAAAAAAGTCCTAAAAAGAAACAAAAAATACTTTTGAGGAAATCCATAAGAAATATTAAGGGGTAGGGTTGCGGGTAGAGTAGGTATTGTTTGGAATGATAGAACAGAACCAGTCTTTGTAGAAGAAAAAGGAAAATAAAAGGAAAAAGAAAAAACCTTGGGGGGTCTGAAACATTGGAAAAGTTTTCCGAAGAATGGGGAGTCTTGTCTACTCTTGCAAACTCTAAAATGAAAAGCATCAAGTTAGTGACTTGTTTATCCCTCTCTTTATTTTTGCTTAGATTGCTGTGGAATACATGAAAACACCGATTCAAAAACAGCAGCTTATATAAAGGCTGACGAGCCTGGAATGGATTGGACGGACACCATGCAGCATAAGCGAAGCTATGTTTCACAACATCATGGCTGCCATGCCCAATAACCAGCTGTTCAGGCCAAATCTTATTTGGGGAAAAAAATGAATGCATTCCAGATCAGAATGGAAAAGACAATGTTGTATCTGACCACGGGCCCTTGCATAGGATCAAAGGCCGTAAGCGATAGTAGTGAGATGGATGAAAAAGCGCTGATAGAAGTATAGTGTTATGAATGCGGAAAATGATTAGGAAACACAGGAAATTATGAAATGGTTATAATACTTGCCAACTTTTCTATACACTTCAAAATGAGTTGTTCACAGATAAAATCTCTGTAAAAGGTCAGGTTTACTCTAACAATAAAATTATCAAAAAGGTTATTCTGGACATCTTTATGGACTAACGAATTTCATTATAAATATCATGATATACAATATATTCCACAGACAGATATATTTCCACGTTCTTTATAGCTGTTTGTGGCTACATAAGTGGTAATAACCATTATACTTTAATGGTATACTTTTACTGAAGGAAAGGAAGTGCCACAGCTGTTTTTGTTAATGTACAGATTTCTTGTATCTTGTCAAGTAATTCATTTTACCGAGTAGTTTACACAAGAGACTAATTACCGTTGTACGAGGAATGTGTTTTTACAATTCCCAGGAGCGTGGGTGCAGTGCAAAACCACATGTTTGCACAAATTTTCAGACTTGGTTTTGTAAAATTGGCTAGTACCAAGAATAATGGTTATGATAAAGGACAAAACCAAACAAATATGGTGAATTTTTTTTTCTCTGCAAACGTGGCACACATTACCCATTTCCACTACATTCCTACATAGCCATGTCAGGATCCAATCTACTCCAGATGAAATGGTTTTTCTTCCTTATTCTTACTCTGACCGAAGATTTTGTTCTTTAACCAGTAGAATGTTAGCCAGGGTAGGACTGTTCCCATACTCCATAGAAATGGAATTGTGCAGATGAATAGAATTTTTAATATACAGGCCGATCAACTTTTTGCAGCTTAAAATATTACATTAAAATGTATACTACACACAGTTTTTAGAAAAATGTTGGAAATAATATGAAAATAATTAAATGCAACATGTTAGTTATAACTGATAAAAGTGGTTGTTTTCATATTGACCAGTATAGGCTCGATAAGCCCTATGAGAGGCCACACAGTTTATTACTAACTGTGGTAGACCTGTAAATAAAACCGAATAAAGGTGGGTGCCCTTTCATCAGGTTCATCTCCCTTAGGCCAATAACCCCCTTTGGGACTTGATATTTACTTAATCTATGGACTATCCGGACTTTAAATGTGAGCCTGGGTTCTGCAGGGATGTCCTTTGAATTGCTCAGTTCTCCTGCTGAGATCATCCCTTAAGCCCTGGGAAGAGTAAAGTGGTTTTATTATGGCTTCTGCTTCTTCCTTTCCCATACATAGAGCTGCAGTAGGGATATGCAATTAATATAGTGGTGGAGCTGTGCCAGCCCTTATACCCAGGTATCTGTTGTGAGCTATTCACCTGAAGTCAAGTCAGCTCTGATCAAAACAACCCCAACTGTATGTTGTTTTAGTTCTGTACACTCTTATATAAAATTCAGTGGAAAACATGTTAGACAAAAAGAATCTAAATTTTTTTTAAAAAGTGAAAAGTCTTAGGTCTTTTTATGACCTCATTGGGAACTGTAATTAAAATTAAAAAATTAACATTTTTTTTTAAATTTTAAGTAGCTTTATTGTCCTTGAAAAAGGTCAAAAAATTTGGTCCCTTAAACACATTTATGAAAATTCGCTTATAATGCCCATCATTAACCTTTTCAGGGCCGTTTCAATACGGAGTTAAATAAACCAGTACGTGCCTCATCAATCCTGTAAAACAAGTATTAGATTAGCAACCTGACTACTACATACATAGATGGCAGCTTGACTTCACCAATGTCTTATTTCTTGTGTCAGATTGTTATTGCTTGACCAAGAACTAGGGATAGGTAGTGGAGCAGGCAGCAGGAAATTGATGATTATGGCTTGTTTCTAAGTAAATTTTTATTTTTCGTTTAACTGAATTAGGTGGACAACTCCTCTAATTTCTGAAACCGTCTCCATGCCTGCAACCAAATTCCACTCTAAAGAAATCTTTCATGCATGTTATCTTTCACATTCATTATATCCCCTTCCTAACCAGACAAATAGTAAAAGATCCTTAAACAAAAAAAATGTTTCTTGGTGTGGTCCATAAATATGGTTTCATACTTACACTCTGTGGCCTTGTACAATATCTACATAATCCTCAGATCTTGCATAGTAGCCATCAGGACTCAAAGCACCCAAAAGTTTGACACACATTTTCCATGTCGCGTACAAGTGGGCAATTATTTTTTAGAGAAGGAAAAATATGCGAAGAAAATGTTATTTATGAATAAAAAATAATGCATTACCTATACACAAATACAATAATAGAAAAACATAGGGATTAATTCAGCGCTGTGAACTGTAACACTTTTATGCTGAAATAGAAAGAGATACAAACTAAATGTTTTTTCATATATGCCCTTCTCTACTGCTGTTAATGTTGCTTCAACTTTTTTTTTTTTTTTTCAAATTTTCTGCTTAATGCAAAGCGGAAATTTTTTTACTGGGCTCCTAAAAAATACCGCTGAAAGAGTCCTTTGAGCTTCTGCAATCAAAGCAATTACGGTTTTTTGTTCTATGTAGGTTTTTTCTGTATATTCTGTAAGTTTTTTGTATACCGAATTGTGAAAATTTACCAACGTTTTGTTCATCAACAGCTTTTAAGTCTTGGATTTGTCACAGCCACATCAGCATCTAAACTGAAGTAATAGTCGCAATGTTTGTCCTGGCGGCAGATGTCACTAAAAAAACAAAAACAAAACATACAACTAGAACAGACACTATACAGGTTTTTATAGTTCTAATGAAATTTTCTCTCAGAATGAACATTCCTTGATAATGATTCACTTCAGGATTTAGCGGATAAATGCTGGGATAAACCGTTATATATTTTTATATTTTATATTGTGGCTGATAAAAGGCTAATTGGAGCCGAAATGTCGCTACTGCACACATGAGATAAAGAGGACCACTTTTTCTTCAACTTGACCGTTTGAAGGGGCTGCTATTTCCTGAGTTCATTCATTAAATTTGATAGATTGGACATTTGGGACGCAGTGATAACCAACATATTTATGATTTTTTCTGTTATTTCTATATCAGAGTCTAGGGATAGGGTTGTGATTTGAATTTTAGGGGTTTTTCGTTACTATTTTTTCAATCATCTCGGCTTAGATCGTTGCTCCCTGTGATGTCAGGGGGTCTGAAAAATAGTAAAGAAAAAAAAACACTAAAAATTCAAATCACAACCCTATCCCTAGAACTGATATAGAAATAAACAGTAAAAATCGTAAATATGTTGGTTATCACTGCGTCCCAAAATGTCCAATCTATCAAAATATAATAATGAACATCAGGAAATAAGCAGCCCTTCAAACGGTCAAATTGAAGAAAAAGTGGTCCTCTTTATCTCATGTGTAGCAGTAGCGACATTTCGGCTCCAATTAAGCCTTTATCAAGCCACAATATAAAATATAAAAATATAATAACGGTTATTCCCAGCATTTATCCCGCTAAATCCTGTAAAGTGAATCATTTATCAAGGAATGTTCATTCTGAGAGAACTATTTCAGTTAGACTATAAAAACCTGTAAAAGTTCTGTTCTAGTTGTATGTTTTGTTTTTGTTTTTTTTAGTGACATCTGCCGCCAGGACAAACAGTGCGACTATTACTTCAGTTTAGATGCTGATGTGGCTGTGACAAATCCAAAGACTTTAAAGCTGTTGATTGAACAAAACAGGTTGGTAAAATTTGCACAATTCGGTATACAGAAAAAAACTTTAATAGCAAGATATTTTATACAAACCGTAATTGCTTTGATTGCAGAAGCTCAAAGACCTCTTTCAGCAGGTATTTTTTTAGGAGCCCAGTAAATAAATTTCCGCTTTGCATTAAGCAGAAAAAAAGAAAAAAAAAAAAAAAGTTGAAGCAACATTACACAGCAGTAGAGAAGGGCATTATATGAAAAACATTTGAGTTTGTATCTCTTTCTATTTCAGCATAAAAGTGTTACAGTTCACAGCGCTGAAATTAATACCATATGTTTTCTATTATTGTATATTGTGTATAGGTAATGCATTATTTTTTATTCATAAATACATTTTCTTCGCATATATTTTTCCTTCTTCTAGAAAAATAATTGCCCCACTTGTAACGCGACATGGAAAATTGTGGTCAAACTTTTGGGGTGCTTTGAGTCCTGATGGCTACTATGCAAGATCTGAGGATTATGTAGATATTGTACAAGGCCACAGAGTGTAAGTACTTCCCACTGTCTGACAACCTTGGCTCCTCATCGTCGGGACCCCTTTAGAACACTTCGTCCACTACGTGTCCATAAGTCATCATCACTCCCTCGCGCTTCCCTCCATCTACCTTCGCCTACTTCTTTCCTCTGTCTTCTTCCTTCCCTTCTTTTGGGCACCAACTCTCCCTCTTGGCCGCCACATTTTCCTTTTTCGCGTTTAAAATCTCGTCTCACATTCCCCAACTTCCTTGTCTTACCTCCATTCATGCTTTTCTTTTTCGTGAGTGTGGGAAGGTCGTTCTTCTCCAGTAAACAGTTCCCTCAGATAATCCAGGCCGGTTCAAATTGGCTTGCACCTTTTTCTGTTCCTTGTGCAGTAGTTGGGCAGACTTCTTGGGGGGGGTGAGGCTGAGGTTCATGGAGACCTTTGTTGGGCGGAGTGTCTCCGATCTTCGGTGACATGGGTGGACTGCGTAGAAACTGACTGTGAACAAATTGCCGAGCATTGTTCGCAATCCCGACATCACCTGTTCGCACGGTTCTGGCCTCACACGTGCTCCCACCACGAGTCCATAACTCAGACATAACCTAGAGTGTCGCTCTGCGGCTTACTCCCTGCCCCTCATAAGCAGGTGGTGTCTCACCCCGGCCAGGACCCACGGCCTCTGACCCCTGCAGTAGTTGGACGCCCACGTCCCCGGCCCACCCCACACGGCCCTCGTCCGCCTACCCTCTAGCCCTCTTTAAACATTTTTGCCTCATAGACAGTTATATACTTATTTTTTTCTTTTAACTTTTTTTTTGTGTTTTTTAAAAAGTTGTTTAAAACCAACGATGCTATCCTAGTGCTATGGCTTTTTCTACCAATTGAACGCACCTACTATGCCAGATAGATGACGCTGAAGTTATTAAAACAAAATAACGTCAAATAAAAAGGAAAATGGCAGACTGTGCCTAATTGAAATCCAACCCCTAATCAATTTTCCCACTTTGGTGTTTGAGGTGGATATGTGTGCCACCACTAAGAGCTAACCCACGGTCGCAAAGTCCCCCTTCTAATTCCTCACAAAATGGTACTAGATGTCAATAAAAAAAAAAAAAGTAGAACGTTATGGTTAACGCCCTAAAGAAGGGCTGTTTGGGTTCTTGAGAATCCTCCGCCTAACAGTAAGCTAATGAACACCCTAACGCTTTCCCTGACCATCATCAGCTCTCTCCCTCGCGGTACAATCCAGACACATAATGATCCGAGCAGCGCGGGCAGCGGCTAGTCTATCCCAGGGTCACCTGATCTGGCCACCAACCACTGCTATCGACGTGTAAGGTAGCCACGTATGCTGGGTGGAGTGCAGAGTCTCCTGTCTTGTGATGGCTCTGTTTCTGGCCCCAAAAGCAAACGCGGGAGCTCCGACTTATGTCTCGCGGGCGAAGTATTCGTCCGATCAACGAGAAGGTTTTCGAGTACGCTAATGCTCGACCGAGCATCCAAGCTCGAGCGAGCCATGTTCGCTCATCTCTAATTATAGGTAATAGCTATGGGATAAGAATAGTGGGAAACACTGATTTCATCATAGATCTGCTTCTGCTAACTTAATGAGGTAGGTAGCTAAGTCAAACAAGTTTACATGGCAGCGTTTAAGAACCGTTTTTCCCGGGACTATAAGCACACAAAAAATCTCTTTGATTTTCTAGAAATCAAAGGTGCGCCTTATAGTCCAGTGTGCCTTATATATGAACCACACTTACAGATAACAGCTGCCTGTAATTGTGCACAGGTCTACCACCTGCTGGTCATTCATCCTTATAATCAGGTGCGCCTTATAATCCGGTGCGCCTTATATATGAACCTAGACATTTTAGCAGGCATTTATTGATGGTGCGCCTTATAGTCCGAAAAATACTGTAAGTTGAAGGCATTCTGGAGATTGCAGGAAAAACTGTTCTATTGCTTGATCTGAGGATTATGTAGATATTGTACAAGGCCACAGAGTGTAAGTAAACTTGTATAAAACCATATTTATGGACCAAACCAAGAAAAGTTTTTTTGTTTAAGGATCTCTTACTATTTATGGTTAGGAAGGGGATATAATGAATGTGAGAGATAACATGCATGAAAGATTTTCTTTAAGGAGTTGGAATTTGGGTTGCAGGCATGGAGAGGTTCAGATATTAGAGGAGTTGTCCACCTAATTCAAAAACAATCAATAACATGCAATTTCCGCTGCTGCTCCACTACCGATCCCTAGTTCGTGGTCAAGCAATAACAATCTGACACAAGAGAAATAAAGGGACATTGGTGAAGTCAACCACTGTATGTAGCAGTCATTGCTACATCTCTGATTTCACAGGTCCGCACTACAGGATGGATGAAGCAAGTATTATTTTTACTTTTGTACGGTAGAAACACTACTGGTTTATTTAACTCCGTATTGAAACGGCACCTTCCCCTGATCCGTGATAATGATATGGACATTATTGGTTTAAGGGACAAATTTTTCTGACCTTTTTTCATGGACACATAAAGCTACTTAAAAATTTAAAAAAAATGTTAATTTTTTATTTAATTTACATGTTCCCAATGAGGTCATAAAAGACCCCTAAAGGACATTTTCACTTTTTAAAAAAATTTAGATTCTTTTTTGTCTAACATGTTTTCCACTGTAATTTTATAAGAGTTACAGAAATAAACAACATACAGTTGGGGTATGTCTGATCAGAGCTGAACTTGACTTTCAGGTGAATAGCTCACAGAATCACTGGGTATAAGGGCTGGCACAGCTCCCACCACTTATATTAATTGCATATCCCTACTGCAGCTCTATGTAGTGAGGAAAGGAGAAGGCAGAAGCCATAATAAACCACTTCTACCTTCTTCCCAGGGTCTCTAAGGTGATCTCAGCAGGAGAAACTGTAGCAATGTCAAAAGACATCCCTGCAGACTCAGGCTCACATTTAAAGTCCACGGATAGTCAGAATTAAGTTAAATATCAAGTCCCAAGTTATTGGCCTAAAGGGAGAATGAGCCTGATGACAAGGGGCACCCACCTTTTATTCGGTTTTATTTACAGGATCTACCAAAGTTAGTAATAACTGTGTGGCCTCTCATAGGGCTTATCAGCCTATACTGTCAATATGAAACAACCCCTTTTATCAGTTGAATAACATGTTGCATTTAATTATTTTCATATTATTTCCAAATTTGTTTAAAAAAGTGTGTAGTATACATTTTAATGTAATATTTTAGCTGCAAAAAGTTGATAGGCCTGTATATTAAAAGATTCTATCCAGTCTCTTTGTGCCCCAAACAATTTCCATTTCTAGTGGAGTGCGACAAAACCATCCCTTACGATGGCCTAACATCTCCCTGGTTCAAAGGACAACTCATTCGGTCAGAAGTTACGAGGAAGAAAACCATTTCATCCTGGATAGATTGGATCCTGACATGGCGCTATTATGGTATGGAATGCTAGGGAATGGTTGAGGTTTGTGCCACCGTTTGCCAGAGAAAAAAAAATTATCACTCATATTTGTTGTGTTGTCCTTCTATAAACCATTATCTTCTGGTACTAGCCAATTTTACAACCCAAGTCTGAAATTTGTGCAAACATCGTGGTTTGCACCTGCACCATACGCTCTGGGAATTGTAAACACATTCTCGTCACAACGGTAATTAGTCCTTGTGGAAACTACTCGGAAAATGCTATTACTTGACAAGATCAGAAATCTTACATTAACAAAAAACAGCTGTGCAATTCCTCCTCTACACTAAAGTACATAAAGTATAATGGTAGTTGACCATTATGTAAGCACTCAAAAGCTACTAAGATAGCTGTGAAAATATATGTCTGTGGAATCATATTGTATATTCAGAATATTTATAATGAAATTCGTAGTCCATAAAGATGTCAGAATACATTTTTGATTATTTTATGTTAGAGTACCTGACCTTTTACAGCACTTTCTCGTGAAATACATTCTTGAAATGTGATAGAAAAGTGGCAAGTATTTATACCATTCATAATTTGTGGTTCCTAATCATCCGTCATCAAACACTACTACCTCTATCAGCTCTTTCATCACCATCTTCACTACGAAGTGACTGCTTGGATACACTATGCCAAGCCCGTGGTCAAGATACAACATTGTCTTTTCCATTATATTGGAATGATTCATTTTTTTCCCCAATAAGATTTGGCCTGAGCATGCTGGTTATTGGGCATGGCAACCATGATGTCTGTGAAACATAAGCTTCGCTTTTGCTGACATGGTGTCCGTCCAATCACCAGCTCGTCAGTGCATTTATATAAGAGCTTGTTTGATGAATCTGTGTTTTCATGTTCTCCACAGTCAATCTAAGCAAATATAAAGAGAGGATAATACAAGTAACCTTACTTGAGTGCTTCTGTCTTTTAGAGTTGGCAAGAGAGAGAAGACTCCCCTTCTCGGCAAACTTTCCATATGCTTCATGAACCCCCCACAGTTTTTTCTTTTGCCTTTTTTTCTTTTCTTCTACACAAGAGGTACTGGTTCTGTTCTATCATTCCAAACAAATACCATACTACTACCCACCCCACTCCCTTATATTGCTTATCTATGGATTTCCTCCAAAAGTATGTTTTTGTTTCATTTTGTACGCTTTTTTTAAATATTTTTTTACAATATCTTGTTGGTGTTTTGTCACACAGAATTCTTGCCCTATAAAAAAGACTGCAGCAGTCTGATATAAATGGTTATCCCTTACATTTTTCACTAGGCCACTTACTCATAAATTGCCCCTTAGTGGTTTGCTCTGTTGTTTTGCAACATAGTGGTTGCTCATTCATTTATTTAAATGTGACTAACGTCCTACAACTCTTGTGAGCTGATGAAATGTGATTTCATAATGTGGGATGTGGAAGCTCCCGTACTGATCAGCGGGGTTATGTTTACAGGTTTTAGATCACGTCAATATATCGATTCATCACTGATTCCTCAATCCTTTCCTCTTTCTTCTTTTTCTCCTTGTTTTCTCTCCTCCTTTTCGTTTGCCCCCTCCCCCCCCAATCGACTTTCCCCCTTCTTGTCCTTTCCGCCCCCCTCTTTTTTCTTTCCACTTTTTTTCCTCTCTTCCCCCCCCCTTCCCCTCTTCCTGTCCCCCTTTCTTTTCTGTTTGGGAAGGTGGCCTCGTTCACCTTTTGACTTTAAAAACTACAACAACAATAGCCCTTTAAATATACGGTATAAGACGAATATCTTTTTTTACTTGACCTCATCTTTGAGTGGGCAGTCGGCTGGACACGCTGATTGGCTTTAGATACACCCAAAGATCCTTATAGGGGAGAAGGGGATGTCAGTTTCTTGTAGTTTGGCTTCAGTGTTTACCGGGTCTTTCATAACCTCATGGAGGACATATGAAGTTATAATACATAGGAAAAAAAATTAATATTCTGAAAAATACATTCACATTTCCCAATTTAAATTAAAAATCCCCAGTTACACTTCATAAAGTATTGCTTTAGTCGCCCTGTCTGCCTTTTTTTAAAAAAATAAAATGACCACAAATCAACACATTTTTTTTGTTGCTGACCATTGGCTAGTGGGCTTAGACATTTCCTATATTCCCAAGCAGTCAGTTGACACCTAGTCAACATCCCCACTATAGCTCTAAAAATTGTGTATAATAAATAATATTTAGTACACAACATATTATGTACATTATTATCCCCTTAAAGATGCAGTCCTTTTTAAAAAAATGTTTGTTCTCCACCTTCAAAAATCCATAACTTTTTCATTTTTCTATGTACAGAGCTGTGTGAGGGCTTATTTTCTATGAAGCAAATTTTACTTCTCAGTGATGATATTTATTATTCTATGCTGTCTACTGGGAAGCTGATGAAATTGGCAAAAAAAACATATCTTCTCTTTCTTGTGGGTTCGGACCAATAACGGGGTTATATAGTTTTTATTGTATTTTTTAATACATTTTCAAAAATTAAATAAATCTTCTGACACTAATAACTTTTTCATACTTTGGTATATGGAGGTGTGAGGTGAGGTATCATTTTTAGATTCTATTCATCTGCACAATTTCCATTTCTAGTGGAGTATGGAACATTCCTTACATGGCTAACATCTACCTGGTTAAAGGACAAACTCTTCGGTCAGAGTTAAAGGAAAGAAACCATTTCATCCTGGATAGATTGGATCCTGACATGGCGTTATGTAGGAATGCTAGGGAAATGGTAAGGTTGTGCCACGTTTGCCAGAGAAAAAAAAATTATCACATATTTGTTTGTGTTTTGTCCTTTATCATAACCATTATTCTCTGGTACTAGCCAATTTTTACAAACCAAAGTCTGAAATTTGTGCAAACATCTGTGGTTTGCACCTGCACCATACGCTCCTGGGAAATTGTAAACACATTCCTCGTACAACGGTAAATTAGTCTCTTGTGTAAACTACTCGGAAAATGGAATTACTTGACAAGATACAGAAATCTTTACATTTAACAAAAAACAGCTGTGCACTTCCTTCCTTACCATAAAGTAACCATAAAGTATAATGGTATTAACCACTTATGTAGCCACTCAAACAGCTATAAGATAACGTGTGAAGAATATATATGTCTGTGGAATATATTGTATATTCAGGAATATTTATAATGAAATTCGTAGTCCATAAAGATGTCAGAATAACCTTTTTGATATATTTATTGTTGAGTACCTGACCTTTTACAGAGATTTTATCTGTGAAACTACATTATTGAAGTGTATAGAAAAAGTTGGCAAGTATTATACCATTTCATAATTTCTGTGGTTCCTAATCATCCGCTCATAACACTATACTTCTATCAGCTCTTTGCATCCATCTTCACTACTATTGCTTACTGCTTGGATACACTATGCAAAGCCCGTGGTCAAGATACAACATTGTCTTTTCCATTCTATCTGGAATGCATTCATTTTTTTCCCCAATAAGATTTGGCCTGAGCAGCTGGTTATTGGGCATGGCAAGCCATGATGTATGTCAAACATAAGCTTCGCTTTATGCTGCATGGTGTCCGTCCAATCCATCCAGCTCGTCAGCCTTTATATAAAGCTGCTGTTTTTGAATCTGTGTTTTCATGTCTCCACAGTCAATCTAAGCAAAATATAAAGAGAGGATAAACAAGTCAACTTACTTGATGCTTCTTCATTTTAGAGTTTGCAAAGAGAGAAAGACTCCCCATCTTCGGAAACTTTCCATATGTTCAGACCCCCCAAGGTTTTTTCTTTTTCCTTTTTTTTCCTTTTTCTTCTACAAAGACTGGTTCTGTCTATCATTCCAAACAAATACCTACTCTACCCCACCCCTACCCCTTATATTTCTTTCTATGGATTTCCTCAAAAGTATTTTTTTGTTTCTTTTTTAGCTTTTTTTAAATATTTTTTTACAATATCTTGTTGGTGTTGTCCAAGATCTTCCTATTAAAAAGACTGCAGCAGTCTGATTAAAATGGTCATCCCTTTATTTTTCACTAGGCACACCACCATACATTGCCTAGTGGTTGCTCTTTGTTTTTCAACATAGTGGTTGCTCATCCTCATTTATTTAAATGGACTAAACTGCCTACCAACCTTGTGACTGATAAATGTGATTTCACTAATGTGTGATGTGGAAGCTCCCGTACTGATCAGCGGGAGGGTTTACCAGGTTTTAGATACCTGTCAATATTATATTCATCACTATTCCTAATGGAAGGTGTTCCTTTTGATTTAAATAAACAACTGCCTTTAAATCTACGGTATAAGAATATTTTTTTTTACTTGACTCCTCTTTGAGTGGAGTCGGCAGTGATGTCTTTAGATACACCCAAAGATCCTAGGGAGAAGGGAGATGCAGTTTTTTACCATTCTCTCGTTTCCACTCCTCACTGCATCGTGCTGAAGTAGCAAGATGCCGAGAGGAGTAGAGCCGGCGCTTATAACTGGAATCTTTAATAGATGCCCAAGTTACAGGGGAAAACTTGTAATATAAAAAAAATGTAAATATTAAAAAAACTGTGAAAATGTTCCCCAGGGGTCTTTCATAACCTCATGGAGGACATATGAAGTTATAATACATAGCAAAAAAAATTCAATTATTGACTGATGCCACAATATATAGTTAGATTATGTTATTTTACACCCATTATTTTATTTACCAGCATTTCTCTTTCCAGTTCATGAAAAATGAATAACATATTTACATTGTAATTAACTTAAAAGTACAATAATACCCCCTTTTTATGTGGGAAGAACAGATGCTAATGTACAAGGAAATATCTTACCAAACTGAAATTTTTTAAACAGTGTAATTTTCCTTCTGCGTTTTTCCGGACTGTTTACTTGGAATCTAAGCAAATGGATCGTTTGCGTTGGCCATAAAACTCTCATCTGTTTAATGTAGAAGGAAGGCTTGTTTAAAGTCAGGTTATCTGTTACATTAAGGATTGTCATATGAGCTTTCTGGTAGAATCTAAATCCATTCTTTTTATAGCTAATGCTTTTATGAACTTTACTCATTTTTTTTCTCAGATTGAAAAAGAAAACTTTAACGTAAAAAAGGACATGTTTTATTGTA
Source organism: Engystomops pustulosus (assembly GCA_019512145.1). NCBI lineage: Eukaryota > Metazoa > Chordata > Amphibia > Anura > Leptodactylidae > Engystomops > Engystomops pustulosus. The sequence continues at coordinate 42,084,034 of CM033643.1, forward strand.
AAACAAAAATTAAGGCAACACTATTAAATTTTTTGTCTGGGAAAAAATCCGCTAAACCTTTTTATCTTTTTTATTTCATGCTAATTATTTTTCTTTTAAATATATACGGTAGTTTGTAATAACCAATTTTCTCCATTATTGGATATGATTAACTTTAAGCTCTAATAAACCTCTACTTTATTAACAAATCCCTTACTGATCAAAATACTTAGAGCATCAGAGAATCTAAATATGCCGGTCAAAATCATTTATTCAATTTTTTACCTCGACATGCAGGCTTTTCATCACTCGAATTATTGGAAAATGGTTAATTTAAACAGATTCAAGCTTTCACCGTTCCGAGAATTTTCTCCATCTTAAGTTACATAATTACGTTTCCCTTTTTCATGAGGAAATTGCTTCAGATTCTTTAATCTTCTCAAAATGATTCTTTCACCAAAGCTCATTCTGCAGTTCCTGCTGAACTTACATATGTCCTAATATATTTTTTAATTTTTCGCCTCAGGGTGTTTTCATGTATATTACGAACCGGCATGAATTTGGAAGACTTCTTTCGACTGCGAATTACAATACAAGCCACTTGAACAATGACCTCTGGCAAATATTTGAAAATCCTGTGGTATGTATTTGAAATAAGTTCTATTCATAGCTATACAAAATTGGGTAAAATTCTAATTAACCCCTTCAAGACCAAGTTTTGTCATCTTTTTTTCTATTTCTGTTTTTCAATCAGTTTCTTCTAAAAGCAGTAACTTTTTGATTTTTAGGCTTACAAAGCATTCGGAGGGTGTTTTATCTGCGAGCTAAATATTTTCTAGTGACACCATTTAATATTCTGTAAAAATATAAGCTGGAAAAAAATTCTAAATGTGGTGGAATTGGCAAAAAAAAAAGTTGCAACAGATTTTGATTGGCTTTACTTTTACAGCTTTCAATGTGTGGTTGATAGAACACCTTTCCTTTATTCATTGGATCAGTACGATTACAGTGATCATCTTAAAAACTGTTTTGACCTTTTGATCATATTATATTCATTTTCTTTGAAGATTATACATTCATATTGCCGAAGGTACTTAAAGACGACCTTTCACACTAATTTGGGACCCTAAACCACAGGTCCACGGGAGTGAACTGACATGCTGAGTTCACTCCCGCGGTGCAGCGTTCAGGCCGTGCGTTCCCGGCAGCTTGCGTTGCGAGTGTGATGCGAGTTCATCGCATCACACTCGCAAGTGGGGAACGGGCCTAAGACTTGGATTTGGGATTTTTTAGAAGTATTTACCCATGCAGGCTCTGTTTCTCAATGGGGCTCATTGTCTAAGGGTTTGCAGATTGCATTTTCGTCGGGTTTTGTGACGATTTCCATGTTGCGCCGCATTTAACAGGGGTTTTTGACGCACACAATCGGATTTTGGTGCAATCATGTTGACATTCATGCGACGTAAATCAGGGGGCGTGGCCGTCAGAAGAAGGTGAACTCCGGCTGACCTCAGTGGGGAAGCGACAGATGCAGGAAATCGGGCGCACAAGCTACGTGAATCATGGCAGATTCGAATCCTCGTCGGACAACGCACCTCGCTGGATCGCGATGGGACACATGTGCCCCAATGTGTTCTGTGACTTCTGTTCACTCCCCATGTCCATAAAACTCCATCTTGTCTGACACCTCTTGAGCTCCTGTCTTGCTAGCAAGATGGAACTAAGAAGAGATATGAGAGAGATGTTTTAATGCAGGACAGAGCCTGAAAAAAGCTAAGTAAATTAAAAATATTAAGTACTAATATATTACAAGTTTCCTTTTATTGTATAGTTGACTTTATGCAAAAAGAGTTTACTGTTTTAGAGCCAAATTAAAAAACATTTATTATGTTTTATTATATTTTTATACAAGGCTTTGTCTTATTATGTTTTTCTATGTTTTTAGGACTGGAAGCTTAAATACATAGATGCTAATTACTCCAAGATATTCACTGAAAACATTGTTGAGCAGGTAATTTTCCTATGAAAGTACTTAATACTTTTGGTCAATCCATGAACATTAAGTACACAATGGGGGACATGTATCTTAGTTTTTGTTTTTTGGTATATATATGAGACTAATTGAGACTTTTTTTACTCCTTATGTATGATCATGTCTTTTTTCTCGTGTTACATGTTTGGTTTTTCCTGTCCTGGCAGTTGCGATTTTTGGATTTTTATTTTTTTAGACTTTTTGTTGCAATGTCTCAATTCCCATACCATTGGAGGGGTTCATGTACAGAAGTGGACACTACTGTGAACTTTGGATTTAAGGCTGTGGCCTGAATTTTTAAGCACTCTAGTCACACCCCAGCTAGATGATGACATGTGAGAGCATGGTCACACATGGCGTTTGGCATGCGTTTTACATTTTACTATGAGTTTGGTTTCATAGGGTTTCTCTTCATTGTTGTAAGCATTAGCACCTATGTTATCATTTTTACATCTGCTTACACTTCCAGAAATGAAAAAACACAATTGAACCAGATAAATACTTGTAAACATATAACTTGCATTTCTACAATGTGTTTAAAAACGCACCCAAACAACAACTGTGACTAAACTCTTAGAAGTATCTAATAAATTGTAATAAACTGTAATGAAAAAAGCAGCCCAAACTTTCAATGCCTAGCAAGTTCATGTGAAAAACACAAAATTTTAAACACTTGAGGCAAAGGAACGAATTTCAATTTACATATTATTAACCCCTTCGTGACTGAGCCAGTTTAGGGCTTTGGGACCAAGCTGTAATAGATGTGATGGGCGCCTCTAGCTAAACAGACGACCCCCTTGATCCTTCTGGCTCCACTTGTTCTGCGCCGTAGCTCTACGGCGGCATAGGTATAAATTTGGACAAGTTTGAATTAAAAAAAAAAAAAATTGGATGTCAGAGTATTCTATCTTCTACAAATTGGTGCAAAATTTGGAAGCATGTTTGGCCCACATTTTAAAGGTAAAAAGCAAACAATCTTAAATGAGCCAGAATCCTGGTTGTCGGTTGTATAAATGCCAAGTAAACCCATCTTCTAATTTTTTTTAGGACTCAATCCAAGGGTAACAAGTTTTTTTGAAGGCTTTAATTTGAAACAGCTCAACTCCCTCCTGCCGGAGTCTTTTTCATTCCACTTAGATTGTTGGCACTGGATTATAATCCAAAGACAAGCTTCCCACTATTTTATTCATTAACAGTTGTAAGTAATTGCCACAACAACCCATTATTTTTTTTGTGTTCATTTTTTAGTCCTGTTTTTCATATTCCTTTTTTAACGGTCATGATGGTTTCAACAATTAGTTTTTTATTGTATTTTCCCTTTTTGGGCTGCTAAACTTCTAGTTAAATTTACAATACCTCACGGGGTCTGATTGAATTTTAAGCTCAATAAAATGTGGTTGGATAGTCGTACCAAAACAATTAATCTTGATCTCAGTTTATAAAACCAGAAAGTTTATTGGAAGAAACTGAAGGTAACTTGCTAAAATTCCTCTTTCCATTTCAGCTCAGTCCCAATAAACTTTTTGCCCATCCGCAATTATTACTCTCTTGCTTCTGAATCATCCCTCAACTACTTCATTTTAAAAACAACTCATTTTAAAAAAATTTCCTCCACAATCTATTTTCACAACCATAATTAAGCTTTATATCCTCCTCCTATCCATGGAACCCAACTACCAAGCCACCTACCGAACCAACAATTATTTTTGGTAATTTCCATGTTTGGTTTTTCCCCTGTGATGTTTTTTTCGAATTGAGTTGCCCAAAATATCCTTTTCTGATGCACGGGTTTTCCCCTTTTTTTGTTGCCATCACAATTTATTACTTTTCTTGCAATGAAACACCTATCCCTCCCTATCCCTGACTTTGGATATAGGAGATTACAGATGTTTTTACAGAACATCATTTTTCAGTTTCACTACTTTCTAATAGAGCTAAAGAAAAGTGTTGGAATACATCTGAGCTGCTTTTTTTAATTTAAAGGAAGTCTTCTTATTACAAATATTACTTTACAAATCAGTGGCCATCTCAAGGTCAATAGATATTAAAAATGTTTTTCTGGTATCCTCATTTGTGGACTCACAAGGCCTAAATGTCCCTTTTATATTGTGTACCACACCTTAACTGCTGTATTTAGACACTTTATCCTATAATAGGATTCTTATGTTTTGTGCCTGCTATGGGGGGGGGGGGGGGCCATGACCTTCTACACAGGAAAGGGGTGTGTCTTCACAGGAAAAGGCTGGGGCCTATTGAAATGATACTGAATATTACTCTATTTACTTCTTTTTTTACTCCCATCATTCTGGTGAAACATAGATATATGGTCCCTTTAAAAAACCTGCAACAGTATTTTTTTTTTGTTAGTGTCAGATGATACCATCTGGTACAATCTGGTGTCAAATGTCCTAAACTTTCGCATTGTAACTTTTTGACAGTTATGGGGTAAACTTGTTGTCCGTCTTGGTAAAATTTAACTCATATCAGACACCTTTCTTGTTCTTTTTCTTCTTGCGTCTTACAACAAAAGGAGTATATCCATGAAAAACAATGTTTTGAGCAATTCTGGAAAGAAGCCAAGGGAGGTTCATTAACAACCTAAAAGTAGTAGGACCTCTGAAGAAATGATGACTCAAGCAGAGCCAGAAACTGGGGTCAAGTATTACAATCTAAAGTACCTTCCTTTGCATGAAGGCAGTCAATATGCCCTAACACATAGTATATGTCATTAATAAGCAAGAAAAGAATATGATCATCATACATTTCTTTATAATATTACTAAAGTTCATATTAAACACTGGGTGGCAAAAACTGTAAAGACCCCCCCCCCCAGCTAGAACCACTTATATCAAATTTTCCATTTACAAGGTCCCCAATTCCTCTTTTCTTTCCTAAGATTTGGTTTCACATGATGCTGCTGAGGGCAATTAATCATTGAGGCCGCATCAATAACTTATTAATGAACTTTTAAAGATAACCTAAAACGTTGAGATGCTGTGTGTGCCGACTTCCTGTTCCCATCCGGCAAAGGCACACACCTGACAACAGCCTAAGGTACATTTTTACATTACACAGCTGTATGGCCTATGGCCCGGCGGGCATACTGTGCGCTTTGGAGAAGGAGAAGGAGGTGTACCCCCCTCCCCCCCCTCCATATAGAAAGGCACCCGCCCGGCCCCCAAACACCAAAAAAATGGAAAAGATCAAGCATAGCATACTATCTTTTTCCCCCATTGGGTTACGCAACGGAACGCGGAGCAACATGGTTTGGCCCCGTAAACTGCAGCGGCGTTGTCAGGATTGATGAATGTCACCCCATTACATTGTTACTATTGTTACTTTACTGAGATTTTACTTACCAAGCCAAACCAACAGAGAACAAATTTGAGAAAATTAAGGATCCGTCTATTAAATTATTGTTACAAAAACCAATCCACATGGGGCCAAGTATAAAAAAAAACCTGTTCCATTTTTTGGCAACCAAAGTTAATGTTACTCTGCATCTTGGGTCGAATTTAAATGGATGGCAGCCTTTTTGAATGTGTAGTAAACCCGATACACCATCAGAAACTATCTTTTTTTTCTGTTACTATCTCTTTTATTGCCAATCAGACTTGCTCATGGGTTTTAATAAAAGCCCAAATTCAACTTTCATCATGTGACCTTCAAGAGACCCCATAACTGAACCTCTGCCCCCATGATCCATGTTTTGTTTCCGGTTCTGAGGGTTTTGGCCCGGACAATTCCGGCAAGCCACCGCAATCACGAGTAGTGATGCGAAAAGTAATCTCCCTCAGACCACCATCCGCTTGTGGGTGGTTTAGGGGGGCCCTTAATCAAGACAATCTACTGTATATTTTGTAAAGGTCATTATAATTTTCTAGTGCAGAATACCACATGAAAACTCTGGTTTACATTTTGTTTTTTTGTAACAATTTTAGTTTGATTACAGTTGTTCTATTTAGGGGGCTGAGTCTTTGCATAAAAACAAGAGATTTGGGAAGTAGGTCATGAGTAATGGATACAAAGAATCCAATGTTTCCCACTGGTAATTGTTCTTCTGCTGCCATTTAGTTCCACAGGAAAAGGTTTTGTAAAATTTGCATTGAACAAGAACACCCAAGCTTGCTAACGGCACTTAGTGCATTTGCATAAATCTTCATTGCATCAGCCTTTTATACGTATAATAATTATAACATTTACCATATAACCCACCCCCCCTTATTAAGTTCAATTTATTGTATACAGCCTGTAGCACTAAACCTTTTTATTATACACCACAAAATCTGCTTTGTAACACTGTCCATTTTACTGGGGCTGTAATATAAAATGGAGATCCAGGCTAGACTGGTTAATTCCCCAACATGATTTCTGCTTTGGTCAAAATCAATTAAAACAATCTCCCTTTCCTAGAGAAAGCAAGTGGCGGGTTTCCCCCAGACCAGTGCAAAAGGCCCTTTTAAAGGTTAGTAAAGTTAAGGAAGAACATTCCGTAGATTATGATGTAAAAAAGGCCCAAGGGAACAGAAATGTTAGAGCTTTTATCTCCCACAAAGCACAGCAGTAAACTTTACCAAATAGGTTTTTCCAGTTAAGTTTGAAATAACATTCCAAACAAATGAAGAAGATCGTAATTCTCCTCACAATTAACGAGAAGGTTTTTGTGTTAGTTGGAATTTGTAAGCCGGTTTACTATTAATTTATGAACATAATTTTGAAGTGTTTTGCTGTAGTGACAAGGTTACGATCCTAAAAAGGAATTACATTTTGGTTGAAGGGCATATTTATCAATGTGACGAACTCCAGGTTGGGTATTACACTGCTTATAAACTAAATTTTTTTAAGAAGAAGTCGTAGACCATTCTGGACTTTTTTTTATTGGAATTTTTCCATAGAATTCCCCAAAATAGTTAATAGAGTATGATCGAGCACTAAAATGCCTTCGGAGTGCCTCGTTATTTCGGAACCGAACTTCTTTTTCCAGATGCCTCGAGTTGCTCGTCTTCGAATAAACGATCCCCATTTGAAGTCAAATTGGGAGACTCGAGCCAGTTTTTTTTCAAAGGACCATGGTTTCGGGGAATAAAATGTGTTACTACTTAATTTGAAAAAGCTGTCTTCTGATAAGTTTAGCAAGAATGTATGCAAAAACAGCTCAATCTATTCCTTCACTGGTTCCGCGTGTAATATTATCTCGCCGACAAGTTTAACCAGATGTGAAGACAGTGAAGAATAGAATAACAACATGAAACACAGGATCATTTAAGTGAAAAACACACAGTTGGGAAATAATAATTACAGATGTTTCTGCAACATCCTGCTTACTTGTCGGGAGATTAACGCTGTCGCCGGGATCCGCTGCTCTTCTTCCACCTGAAGTCTCCCCGCATGTCTCCTTTATTGCCCCCTCGATGTCCATTCCTCTCCGTGCCCCTCGATATCTCTCCCCTACCGTGCCCCCCTTCGAGTCTCCCCGTGCCCCCTCGATGTCTCCCGTAGCCCATCCGATGTCCTCCGTTGCCCCCTCGATGTTCTCCGTGCCCCTCGATGTCACTCCGTGCCCCCCTCGATGGTCCTCCGTGCCCCGGATGATCTCCGTTGCCCCCCTCGATGTCCCCTCCGTGCCCCCCGATGTCCTTCCGGTGCCCCGAATGTCTCCTCCATCCGTGCCCGCCTGCTACCCTGAAATTGTCTCCGTGCCCGCTGCCCGAATGTTCTCTGTGCTGGGCCGGCTTGCGTTCTGGGTGTGTGCTGTGGCCGCATTTCCACCATGTCTCCGTGCCCCGCCTGCTCTCCGTGCGCCCACGCTGCTTCTCTCCCGTGCCCCATGTCTTCCCGTGCCCCATGTTCTCCGTGCCCCGCTGGCTCTCCGTGGCCCCTGTCTCTGTCTCCGTGCCCCATGTCTTCTCCGTGCCCCCCGGCTGCCTCTCCGTGCCCCCCCGCTCCAGCATCCGTCGCGTGCCCCCATGTCTCCGTGCCCCCGCTGCCTCTCCCGTGCCCATGTCCTCCCGTGCCCCCCATGTTCCGTGCCCCCATGTTCCCGTGGGCTGCCGCCCCTTCCCCCAATGTCCCACCCCCCCCCCCCCCACCCCCCCTCCGTGCTGGCCGCTGCCCCCCAATGTCTCCTTGCTGCTTCCCACGTGGGTCTTCTTGTGCTGCTCCACTTGTGGTCTCCCGTCCTGCCTCACCGGTGTTCTGCAATGTCTTTCCTATCTTCTTTTTCTTTCACACATATATAATTGTGTTTCTTTCACATGCTATTTTTGTTTTCGCACCGTTCCGCGCCGTACTTCCCGACAAGGTAAGCAATGTGTCCGAACCATCTGTAATCTATTCTTCAACTGTGGTTCCTTCACTGTGGTTTTTTCACTTAAATTGATCCTGTGTTCACTGGTGTTCACTGTTTTATAATTTAATTCTTCTTCCATTGTTCTTCACTGTGTTTTTTTTTAATCTAAATGCTTCGATCTCGAAGCCAGGGGAAAATACTCGTATACTCGTCCGAGCACCGAGCCGTCCTCCGAGTACCTTAATGCTTCGAACGAGCCCATCAAGCTCCGTGACGAGCATGTGTGTTTTCGCTCATCTCTAATAGTTAAGCTCTTCTTTGTGAACTCTGATAGTGATGTCAATGTGCAATGTCTGGCTACACTATTGTTAGGAGGGATAATTTACTACTCCTAATTGTTTAGCAACTTTTAGTAAAAATTTAACCGATCACGGCTCAACGGCTTGAGGCCCTCCCCATTACCTAATGAGGTGTTTGCCTGCATATTGCAGAAAACCTCTTTACTGGTTAACCCGATGATTGGTGATAGCAAAGCTGGGCATCCAGCTGAAGTAAAAGTCAGCCAACGTCATCCGTCGGCTTAGATCGTTGCTCCCTGTGATGTCAGGGGGTCTGAAAAATAGAAGAAAAAAAAACACTACAACCCTAAAAATTCAAATCAACACAACCTATCCTAGACTGATATAGAAATAAACAAAAAAATCTTAAATATGTTGGTTTATCACTGGTTCCCCAAAATGGTCAAATCTAGCAAAATATAAAATCGAACTATCAGGAAATAAGCAGCCCTTCAACGGTTAAAATTGAAGGAAAAAGTGGTCCTCTTTACATGTGTTCAATGTGTAGAGTGCGACTTTCGGCCTCCCAATTAAGCCCTTTCTCAAGCCACAATATAAAAATAAAAAATAATAACGGTTTTTTTCCAGCATTTATCCCAATAACATCCTGTAAAGGTGAATCATTTATCAGAATGTTCATTCTGAGAGAACTATATTCAATTTCAATGAAACAAAACACATAAAACCTGTTAAAGTTTCCCTGTTCTAGTTTGTATGTTTTTGTTTTTGTTTTTTTAGTGAAATCTGCCCGCCATGAGACACAACAGTGCGACTATTACTTTCAGTTTAGATCTGATGTGGCTGTGACAAATTCCAAAGGACTTTGAAAGCTGTTGATTGAACAAACAGGTTTGGTCAATTTTTGCCCAATTCGGTTATACAGAAAAAACGTTTAAAATAGCAGATAGTTAATACAAACCAGTAATTGCGTTTGATTGAGAAAGCCAAGGACCTCTGTTCAGCAAGGTTATTTTATTTGGGAGCCCAGAAAAATAAATTTTTCTCTGTTTGCATTTAAGCAGAACAATTTGAAAAAAAAAAAAAAAAAAATGAGCCATATGAAGCAACATTACAACAGCAGTAGAGGAGGGCCTCATAAAATGAAAACAACATTTGAGTTTTGTATTATCTTCTCAATTTTTCAGCATAAAAGTGTTACAGTTCACAGCATGACTGAATTAATACATATGTTATTCTATTTGATGTTGGTATAGGTAAATCATTAATCCTTTTATTCATAATGAATTTTTCCTTCGATAAAAATATTTTCTTCTTCTAGAAAAAATAATTGCCCCCACTTGTAACGCGAACATGGAAAAAAAAAATTTGGATCAAAACTTGGGGTGCTTTGGAGTCCTGATGGCTACTAATGCAAGATCTGGGATTAGTGTAGAATTGAAAGGCCACAGAGTGTAAGTACTGTAAAACCATATTTAGGACCAAACCAGAAGAACATTTTTTTTGTTTAAAGGATCTCTTTATTTACTTTTATGGTCTTAGGAAGGGTTGCATTAATGAATGTGAGAGATAACATGCTTTATGAAAATTTTCCTTTCAGTGGTTGGAATTTGGTTGGAGGCCATGGAGATAGGTCAGAAATTAGACAAAGAAGTTGTCCACAAATTTTCAGTTAAAAACGAAAATAAAAAATTTACTCGTTAAACAAGCCATAATCATCAATTTCCTGCTGCCTCTACTACCCTTATCCTAGTTTCTTGTCCAGCAATAACATCTGAACCAAGAATAAAGACATTGGTGAAGCACCCACGTTATGTAGCAGTCATTGCTACAAATCTCTGTTTCACCAGGTCCGCACTACAGGATGGATGAGCAAGTATTTTTTTTAACTTTTTTAACGGTTAGAAACACACTACCTGGTTTATTAACACACATGCCCGTATTGGAAACGGCCTGATAATTGAAGGACATTATCATCCAATTTTTTTGTAAAATAGCCGTTTAAAAATACAACTGGTTTAGAACCCCTTTTCCTGTTTTTTCATGTCCATTTTTTCACTCCACCACACTTCAAAATATAATAACTTTTTTTTATTTTTTAACACGTAAAGAAGACTGTTGTTGTGTCCTTCGTTTGCTGCCGTAACAAATTTGCACTTCATAATGAAGATATTAATATATCCTGGCCATGTAACTCGGAAGCGGGAAAAAAATTCCAAATGCAGTGAAAATGGTGAAAAATAGCATTTGCCGCCATTTTTTTTTTGTGGGCTTGGATATACGTATTTCACTGAGCGCCCCAAATGACACTGTCTTGTATTCTTTGGTCCGGTAAACGATTATGTGGATATCCAATTTGTATAAGGTTTATAATGTTTTTGTTCATACTTTACAAAATTAAAACCCTCCCTGTAATAAAATAATTTTTTTGATTTTGCTGCCAACTTCTGGCCGCTAAAACTTTGTTTTTAATACTTTTGGTGTCGGACTTGGGGTGGTGTCCCCCAAATTTTTTGTTTTTTTTTGCGAATGTGATAATATTTTCAATTATTCATTTTTATATGGACTGTACACACTTTTGATCACTTTTTAATTTAAATTGATTGTTTTTTTGTTATATTTTTTTCAAAATGGCAAAAAAGTGGCTTTTAACTTCCAACTTATTGTGGGCGATATTTTCTCTGTTACGGGGGTTAAAACTGCATATGAAAAAAAAAAAAAGAAAAACTCGTTATCATTTTTGATAGGGCATTTTCGGATGCTCGATCCTAATGTGTTTATGATTTTTTACTGTTTAACTATTTATATTTTATGTTCAGTTTCTAGGGAAAGGGGGGTGATTTGAAAATTTTAAGTTTTTTTTTTTATTAATCATTTTTTTTTTTCATAACCTTTTTTTTTATATTTTTACTTTCCTCTTTTTACTATTTTTTCGCAGACTCCCTAAGGGTACTTTTAACCCGTAGTTTTGTATGATCGATCCTATCTATTACTGCCAATAACTACAGTAATAGCAGTATATGGGGGAATTTCCTTCGCTCTCATCTCATATACAATGTGCTATCACTACATTGTATGAAGGGTTAAAACACAAATAGCCCTCGGTCTTCGTCCCTACCCAATGGAGACGGATCGCCGGCTCCCCCCCCCGCATCACCCGATGATTCTGGGGAGCTCGCGATCCCAGGTAAGTATGGCTGCGCCCATTGCCCGCTAATCTTTTTTGAGGCTCTTGGCCCGGCAGCCATCACTTGTGATAACACACCCGGACCTCGCTTGTGCTAGCCAACGCGATCGCGGTGGTTAACCGGTAAGTCTTTGCTGCAAATATGCAGCAAAGACTTTCGGCTATGAAGAGTGCTCAGCCCGTGAGGCCCTCCCATGCAGCGCGACGTGTTAATTTTTTTCGCTAACCTTTTTTTAATTTTCATTGACATATAAGGCTAAGTTATAAAAATTAAAAAAATGTAATGTTTTTTTTTTTTAATTTACATGTTCCCAATGAGTTCATAAAAGTTACAGAGAGAAAACTGTTAGGGTTGGTACACAGAAGACAGAGAGGATAGTGGTGCCCCTGAGCTGGTCCCAACCTCTGTTCCCTCCCTATAGCCCCCCCCACGCCTGCAGACTCAGGCTCACATTTGTGAGTCTTTTGGATAGTCATCATTAAGTTAAATAATCAAGACCCCAATTTATTGGCCTAAAGGGAGCATGAGTCTGATGACAAGGGGCAACACACCTATTTATTCGGTTTTATGTACAAGACTACCAAACGTTGGTAATAACTGTGTGGGGCCTCTCATAGGACTTATCACCTATACTGTCAATATGAAACAACCCCTTTATCAGATGAATAACATGCTGCATTTAATTATTATTTTCATATTATTTCCAAAATTTGTTTAAAAAAAACAATGTTAGGGTAGTAACTTTTGCAGCTAAATATTACTAAAAAGTTGAATGCCTGTATATTAATAGATTCTATTCATCTGCACAATTCCATTTCTAGTGGAGTATGGAACATTCCTTACAATGGCTAACATCTACCTGGTTAAAGGACACAACTCTTCTCGGTCAGAGTTAAGGACAGAAACCATTTCATCCTGGATAATTGAATCCTGACATGGCGTTTGTAGAATGCTAGGGAAATGTAAAGGTTGTGCCGCGTTTGCCAGAGAGAATTTTTTTTAAATCAGTCAATATTGTGTGTGTTTGGTCCCTTTATCAATAACCATTATTCTCTGGTACTAGCCATATTTTTACAAACCAAAGTCTGAAATTTGTGCAACATCTGTGGTTTGCAACCTGCCACCATACCGCTCCTGGGAATTGTAAACAACATTCCTCGTACACAACGGTAAATTAGTCTCTTGTGTAAACTTACTTCGGAAAATGGAATAACTTGACAAGATGCAGAAATCTTTACATTAACAAAAAACAGCTGTGCCTTCCTTCCTTACCATAAAGTACACCTAAAGTATAATGGTATTAACCCACTTATGTAGCCACTCAAACAGCTATAAGTACTATGTGTGAGAAAATAAATCTGTTGGATATATTGTATATTCAGGAATATTTATAAATGAAATTCTTACCCATAAAGGATGTCAGAATAACCTTTTTGATATATTTATTGTTGAGTCCCTACCCCTTTACAGAGTTTTATCTGTGAAACTACATTATTGAAGTGTATAGAAAAAGTTGGGCAAGTATTATACCATTCATAATTTCTTGTGTTCTAATCATCCGCCATAACACTATACTTCTATCAGCTCTTTGCATCCATCTTCACTACTATTGCTTACTGTGATACACTATGCAAAGCCCGTGGTCAAGATACAACATCAGTCTTTCTCCATTCTATCATGGAATCATTCCATTTTTTTTTCCCCAATAAGATTTGGCCTGAAGCCAGCTGTTATTGGGGCATGGCAAGCCATGATGTATGTCAAACAGTACTTAAGCTTCGCTTTTATGCTGCATGGTGGTCCGTCCAATCGCATCCAGCTCGTCAGCCTTATATAAAGCTGCTGTTTTTGAATCTGTGTTTTCAATGTCTCACACAGTCAATCTAGCAAATATAAAGAGAGGATAAACAAGTCAACTTACTTGATGCTTCTTTCCTTTTTATTTTTGAGTTTGCAAAGAGGAAAGACTCCCCACTTCGGAAACTTTCCATATGTTTCAGACCCACCAAGGTTTTTTCTTTTTTCCTTTTTTTTTTTTTTTTTTTTTTTTTATTTTTTTTTTTTTTTTTTTTTTTTTTTGTTTTTTTTTCCTTTTTTCTTCTACAAAGCTGTGGTTTGTCTATCATTCCAAACAAACCTCTCTACCCCACCCCTAACCCTTATATTTCTTTCTATGGAATTTCCTCCAAAGTATTTTTTGTTTCTTTTTTAGCTTTTTTTAAATATTTTTTTAGCAATATCTTGTGGTGTGTCCAAGATCTTCCTATTAAAAAGACTGCAGCAGTCTGATTAAAATGGTCATCCCTTTATTTTTCACTAGTGCACACGACCACCATACATTGCACTAGTGGTTGCTCTTGTTTTTTCAACATAGTGTTGCTCATCCTCATTTATTTTAAATGGAGCTAAACTGCCTACCAACCTTGTGACTGATAAATGTGATTTCACTAATGTGTGATGGGAAGCTCCCGTACTGATCAGCGGGAGGGTTTTACCATGTTTTTAGGATACCTGTCATATTATATCATCACTATTCCTAATGGAAGGTGTTCCTTTTGATTTAAATAAACAACTGCCTTTAAATCTACGGTATAAAAGATATTTTTTTTTACTTGACTCCCTCTTGAGTGGAGTCGGCAGTGATGTCTTTAGATACACCAGAGATCCTAGGAGAAGGGAGATCGCAGTTTTTTTACGCATTCTCTCGTTTTCCATCCTCACTGTACGCATCATGCTGAAGTAGCATGATGCAGGAGGGTAGAGCCGGCGCTTTATACGGGAATCTTATAGATGCCCAAGTTACAGGGGGAACTTGTAATATAAAAAAATTAGTAAATATTAAAAAAACTGTGAAAATGTTCCCAGGGGTCTTTCATAACCTCATGGAGGACATATGAAGTTATAATACATACACAAACATGCAAAAAATTCATTATTGACTGATGTGCCACAATATATAGTTTAGATTATTCTACTATTTTACAACAAACACTTATTTTATTTACCAGCTTTTTCTCTTTTCCAGTTCATAAAAATTGATACATATTTACAGATTGTAATTACTTAAAATACAATAATACCCCTTTTTATGTGGGAAGAACAGATGCTAATAGTACAAGGAATATCTTACCAAACTTGAAATTTTTTAAAACAGTGAAATTTTCCCTTCTGCGTTTTTTTTCCGGACGTTTACTCTGGAAATCTAAGCACATGGATCCGTTTGCCGTTGGCCATAAAACTCTCACTGTTTAAATGTAGAAGTGAAGGCTTGTTTAAAGTCAGTTATTCTGTTACACTTAAGGATTGTCATATGAGCTTTCCTGTAGAATCTAATCCATTTCTTTTATAGGCTAATGCTTTTATGAACTTTACTCTTTTTTTTTCTCAGTTTGAAAAAAGAAAACTTTAAACGTAAAAAAAGAACATGTTTTATTGTAAAACAAAAATTAAGGCGCAACACTATTAATTTTTTTTGTCTGGGAAAAATCCGCTAAAAACCTTTTTATATCTTTTTTATTCATGCTAATTATTTTCTTTTAATATATACGGTAGTTTGTAATAACCCAATTTTCTCATTTCATTATTGGATATGAATTAACTTTAAGTCTCTAATAAAACCTCTACTTTATTAACAAATCCCTTACTGAGTCAAAATACGTAGAGCATCAAGAAATTCTAAATATCCCCGGTCAAAATCATTTATTTCAATTTTTTTTAACCTCGACCATGCCAGGCTTTTTCATCACTTGAATTATTGGGAAAATGGTTAATTTAAAAACAGATTCAAGCTTTCATTTCACTATTCCCGTTCCGAGAATTTTTCTCCATCTAAGTTACATAATTACGTTTCCCTTTTTCATGAGGAAATTGCTTCAGATTCTTTAATCTTCTTCAAAAAGATTCTTTCAAACCAAAGCCTCATTCTGCAGTTCCTGCTGAACTTACATATGTCCTAAATATTTTTAAAATTTTTCTTGCCTCAGGGTGTTTTCATGTATATTACGAACCGCATGAATTTGGGAAGACTTCTTTTCAACTGCGAATTACAATACAAGCCACTTGAACAATGACCTCTGCGGCAACATTTGAAAATCCTGTGGTATGTATTTGAAATAAGTTCTATTCAATCAGCTATACAAAATTGGGTAAATTCTAATTAACCCCTTCAAGACCAAGTTTGTCATCTTTTTTTCTATTTCTGCGTTTTTCAATCAGTTTCTTTCTAAAGCAGTAACTTTTTGATTTTAAGGCTTACAAAGCATTTCGGAGGGTGTTTTATCCATGCGGCTAAATATTTTTCTAGTGACACCATTTAATATTCTGTAAAAAATAAGCTGGAAAAAAATTCTAAATTTGGTGGATGGCAAAAAAAGTTGCAACAGATTTTTGATTGGCTTTACTTTTACTACTCCCAGCTTTTCAATGTTGGGTTGATTAGAACACCTTCCTTTATTCTTGTTGGATCAGTACGATTACACAGTGATCATCTTAAAAATGTTTTGTTGACCTTTTGATCATATTAATATTCATTTTCTTGAAGATTCATACATTCATATTGCCCGAAGGTTAACTTAAAGACGGACCTGTTTCACACTTAATTTTTGCGGACCCTAAACCACAGGTCCATATGGACCTATAGGTGGGTTTTATAAGTGTTCGTATCAGGTGTCTAAGTGGTCCTACATAAAAAAAAAAAAACAAAACAAAAACCAACTTCATGCTTGCCGTAGATGCGAAGTCCGGCCGTCATATACTCTCATCTGCAGCTGGTCCTCCACTGCGCCTACTTCTGCGATGCTCGTTGGTTGAAGCAGAGATTAGTCTCTGCCTCCCATTGCCGCATGTGAGTGTCGTACCCAAATTGCTTTGGGCGCTGAGCTGAGGTGTACCCACTGCGGCTTCACTTGAGCAGTGCGCTGGCGCGCATGGAGCCTCTGGTTAAGTATTAAAGTTTTTTTTTTCTATATTGTGCCTACGTAGAACCTTTAAAAGGGTGTTTCGAGAACTAACCACGGTGCCCAAATTCCTCTGGGGGGTCAGGTTTTCCCTTTTAACCTGTAGGTTGACCTGTCCTTTTATATACAATATACTATTGTATTGCATTTTTGAATATTGCTGGTTTCCCTGTATTACAGTCTGTTCTCTGAAATGACTGTTTTTCATCAGGATACCAAATGTACCCATCACACCTATGGGAGAGATTTGAAAGCCTCCCAGCTTGCATGATAACTGTTGGTGCTCCCCTAAGATGGCCCAGTACACAACCGCTGCTCGCATTCCATGGCCAGGTTTTGAACTGCAGCACCTAAGGTTAACTGCCAGTGTCTGTGCGCACTTACAGCGGCAGTTTGTGTAATGCAGACTGACAACCACCACGTATGAGAAGGCCCTCCTCCCATTGAGCCCTTTTCCATTCACCCCATTATAGCGACATTTATGACATATGTTAAATTGTTTTAAATGTTGGTAAATAACACATCAATTGTCAGCAGAACTAGGCTTGTATTTCCCTTTTGAATAAATCATTATTCTATTCATTGTGTGTACATGAGGAGGCCTCAGTTTCTATGGCATTGTTAAGACTTGATTGGGATTTTTATTAGAAAGTATTTACCCTCTGCCAGGCTCTCAGTTTCTCAATGGGGTCTCATTTTCTAAGGGTCTGCGGACTGCATTTCTCGTCGGGTTTTGCGATGATTTTCCATTGTTGGCGCCCCATTTAAACAGGGGTTTTTTGGCGCACACGATCGGATTTGTGCAATCATGCTGACCGTTCATGGCTGGACGTAAATCAGGGGTGTGGCCGTCTAGAAAACCCGAAAGATATTCGTACTACTACGGCGCGGGGATTTCAAATTGTGACGCAAGACATGCACTTACAAGCACCGGGAAGAAGAAGTTGAGCTCCGGCTGACCTACAGCGGGTAAGCGAACAGATTCAGAAAATCGGCGCCACAAGCTACGTGAATCACGGCAGATTCAAAATCCTCGTCAGACAACAACGCACCTCGGGGGATCGTGACGGACACATCTGCCCCAATGTGTTCTGTGACTTCTGTTGCACATCCCCGTTTATAAAACTCCATCTTGTCTGACACCTTCTTGAGCTCTGTCTTTGCTAGCAAGATGGAACTAAGAAGAGATTGAGAGAGATGTTTTAATGCAGGACAGAGCCCGAAAAAAAAAGTGAATAAAAATATTAAGTACTAATATATTACAAGTTTTCCTTTATTGTATAGTTGACTTATCTAGCAAAGAAGAGTTTACTGTTTTAGAGCCAATTTAAAAACTTTATTATGTTTTATTATATTTTTATACAAGGCTTTGTCTTATTATGTTTTTCTATGTTTTTAGGACTGGAAGCTTAAATACATAGATGCTAATTACCTCCAAGATATTCACTGAAAACATTGTTGAGCAGGTAATTTCCTATGAAAGTAACTTAATACTTTGGTCATCCATGAACTTTAACCACATGGGGGACATTCTAGTTTTTTGTTTTTTTGGTATTATATGAGACTAATTGAGACTTTTTTTTACGCCTTATGTATACATCAGTCTTTTTTCTCTTTGTGTTACATGTTTTGGTTTTTTTTTCCTGTCCTGCAGTTGCGATTTTTGGATTTTTTATTTTTTTAGACTTTTTGTTGCAATGTTCAATTCCCATAACCATTGGAGGGGTTCATGTACAGAAGTGGACACTACTGTGACTTTGGATTTAAGGCTGTGTGCCTGAATTTTTAAGCAACTCTAAGTCACACCACCCAGCTAGATGATGACATGTGAGAGCATGGTCACACATGGCGTTTGGCATGCGTTTTAAACATTTTACTATGATTGTTGGTTTCATAGGGTTTCTCTTCATTGTTGTAAGCATTAGCACACTATGTTTATCATTTTTACATCTGCTTACACTTCCAGAAATGAAAAAAACAATTGAAACAGAATAACTTTGTAAACAATAACTTTGCATTTCTACAATGTGTTTTAAAACGCACCCCAACAACAACTGTTGATAAAACTCTTAAGGAAAGTATGCTAATTAAATTTTAATAAACTGTAATAAAAAAAAAGCAGCCCCCAACTTTCAATGCCTAGCAGGTTATGTGAAAAAAACAAATTTTAAAACACTTGAGGCCAAAGGAACAAATTTAATTTTACATATTATAAACCCCTTGCGGGAAGCCTTTAGGGCCTTTGGGACAAAGGCCTGAATTTTTTTTTTTTAAATCTGCCCTGGGTCATTATAAGAGGTTCTACCTTAGTAACACTCTACATATTCGTATTTGAGATTTCTCATAACATCTTTTGTATTTTGTTTTTAATTATGAAAAACATTAAAATTTGCAACATTTCTAAAAAAAAACTTCATATTCAAAGTTCAAAATTTTCTGCTTTCATGCATGTAGTAATAGCACCCGAATAACTTTAGACTAAATTTCCAAAATATATTATTTATATTGGCATACCTCTCTTTTTCAGATGTTTGAGTGCAATTTCGCTTTAACTAAGGCTACATTCACATTGCCATATGGGGGAACATATAATATATATATATATTATTTTAATATAATATATATATATAATATAATATATAATATATATATATATATACGGCTGTCGTATATAGCGATATAGTACCCCAATGGGTGCACGGAAGCAATGTTCGCGCGCGGGGGCCCAACGGGAGCAAGTACTGTGCTGCACCCCTCATACCCCGTGAAAAAGATAAGACATGTCCTATCTGTTCTCAGCATATGGCGCCGTGCACCATATTCCTCTATGGAGAGGGGCGGGGTGAGCAGCGCTCACACCTCCTCTCTCCCTGGTTCCGCTGTTGCCCGCGTGGAATGTGTCCTAGGTTGCAATATCTATAGGGTTTAAAAAAGGGATTGATAGCGTGATCCCGGCTGTCACATCAGGAACCCAGCTATAATATGGTGCGGGATCTGGGGTGATTCTCGGGCTCAGTTCTGGACCCGGGCAATCACTATGATGTAACTCTACGTCAAAGGGCGGAAACTACCCGCATCCTATGACATACAGTTACGTCAGGTTGAGGAAGGAGTCCAAAACAAGGTCAAAGGAAAAAAAAAGTCATCCTGACATACACTATATTAATGTCTTGTGTGGAAAGTGGCTCCGCAGCTGTGACTTTGTAGTGCCACACATTCCTTCCTCTGCACCTGCCCAGGACAAGGTGGAGATTGGCCTGAAAAATTGCAAAAAATAGAGAAAAAAAGTTTTTACCCAAGAGAAAAAGTTGCACAAAAACATCTGAAAAATATTAACCTCCAGAAAATAAACTTTAATAAATCATCTGAAGTTATAAAATTATAAGTTTTATATGGAAATATGCAAGACACAAATATAACAAATAAAAAACTTGGCCGGAAAAAAAAAAGACAGAACGTTCAAAAACTCGTTTATGAAAGAAAACCAACACTCAGAGTGGTTAGGAGTGGTATGAATAAGATCTTTGGGTATTGACCATTTGCTAGCAGTTGTTCAATGACGAACACAGTCCCTGTTTTTTCTATGGGCCCATTAATACCGTACATGGTCTTAGCCAAAAAAACTCAGGTCTTGTTCCAGTCAGATTTTCTCTCTTGAGCCGTCTTTTCTTCTGTTACACCCAAATGACACCAGGCTACAAACAGACCATGGGTAAAAAGCACATGTCCATGTGAGGTATCCTAAGATAAAACCTGTCCCTATTAATTGGTGGTCCCATGATGTTTAAAGATCAGTTGATGGTAGGTGACTAAACTCTTAGAAGTATCTAATAAATTGTAATAAACTGTAATAAAAAAGCAGCCCCAACTTTCAATGCCTAGCAGGTTCATGTGAAAAACACAAAATTTAAAACACTTGAGGCAAAGGAACAAATTTTAATTTACATATTAACCCCTTCGTGACTGAGCCAGTTTAGGGCTTTGGGACCAAGCCTGATTTAGTTTTTTTTAAATCTGCCCTGTGTCATTATAAGAGGTTATACCTTAGTAACACTCTAACATATTCATATTTTGATTTTTCTCATAACATCTTTTGTATTTTGTATTTTAATTATGAAAAAACATTAAAATTTGGCAAACATTTCTAAAAAATCTTCATATTCAAAGTTCAAAATTTTCTGCTATTCATTCATGTAGTAATAGAACCCAATAACTTTATGACTAAAATCTCCAAAATATCTTATTTATATTAGCATGGCTTTTTATGCATCCTCTCTTTTGCAGATGTTTGAGTGCAATTTTTTCTCATTTTTATGAAAATTGCCAAAACCCATATTTAAAGGCACCTGCTTCGCTTTAACTAAGGCTACATTCACATTGCCGTATGGGGGACATATATATATATACGGCTGTCGTATATATGACGATATACGTACCCCAATGGGTGCACGGAAGCAATGTGCGCGTGGTGCCCAACGGGAGAAGTACTGTGCTGCACCCCTCCATACCCCGTGAAAAGATAAGACATGTCCTATCTGTTCTCAGCATATGGCGCCGTGCACCATATTCCTCTATGGAGAGGGGCGGGGTGAGCAGCGCTCACCCCCTCCTCCTCTCCCTGGTACCGCTGTTGCCCGCTGTTGCCCGGCAGTGTGAATGTGCCCTTAGGTTGCAATATCTATAGGCTGTCACATCAGGAACCCAGCTATAATATGCTGCCGGGATCCTGGGGTGATCTCTCGGGCTCAGCTTCTGGACCCGGGCAATCACTATGATGTAACTCTACGTCAAAGGGCGGAAACTACCCGCATCCTATGACATACAGTTACGTCAGGTTGCAGGAAGGAGTCAAACAAGGTCCAAGGGAAAAAAAAAGTCATCCTGACATACACTATATAATGCTCTTGTGTGGAAAGTGGCTCTGCAGCTGTACTTCTGTAGTGCACACATTCCTTCCTCTGCACCTGCCCAGGACAAGGTGGAGATTTGCGCCTGAAAAATTGCAAAAATAGAGAAAAAAAGTTATACACAAGAGAAAAGTTGCACAAAACATCTGAAAAATATTTAACCTCCAGAAATAAACTTTAATAAATCAGCTTGAAGTTATAAAATTATAAGTTTTATATGGAAATATGCAAGACACAAATATAACAAAATAAAAACTTGGCCGGAAAAAAAGAACAGAACGTTCAAAACTACGTTTATTTGAAAGAAATAACCAACTCAGAGTGGTTAGGAGTGGTATGAATAAGATCTTCTGGTTATATTTGACCATTTGCTAGCAGTTGTTCAATGACTAACACATGTCCCTGTTTTTTCTATGGCCCCATTAATACCGTACATGGTCTTAGCCAAAAAAACTCAGGTCTTGTTCCAGTCAGATTTTCTCTCTTGAGCAGTCTTTTCTTCTGTTACACCCAAATGACACCCAGGCTACAAACAGACCATGGGTAAAAAGCACATGTCCATGTGTAGGTATCCTAAGATAAACCTGTCCCATATTAATTGCGTGGTCCCATGATGTTAATCAGTCTATGGGTAGTGGTTTTGATGCTTAAATCAAATTCACAATTGAAAAAGCTAAGAGATTTGTCTGAGCAGAAGCAGTCTAAAGCACCACCTCCAGAGACCATGTTATCCCTTTCTGTTAAAAATGTTCTCAAAAAGTTTTCCGCCCTTGAAGCAGCCTAGAATCCCTTGGACATGGTGGTCCCTCTGTTAAATTTAGTGGCAATCAAGGTAGGAACAAATTTCCTAAGAATTGTTAAAAATAATGGTTAGAATTAATATTTTATCACAAAATAAAAGCACTGCTGGTGTTGCTTCAAATAGTTTCCTACAGCCAATAAGCCAGTTACTGACCTGATGGTTTCATTACGCCAGTTACTGACTTTGTACCTTCCCTTGACTCTCTAATGTCATATATGTCCTATCAAAACAAAACAAATCAAAGAAAAAGGTAATCTGAGAGTATCACTTTAATTGACCATATTAACAAAGGAGTGAAACTCTGTTTTGAATATGGTTTACTTTTCCAGTTAAGTGCCTCTATTTTTCTCTTACAGCCCTGCCCAGATGTGTTTTGGTTTCCAGTTTTTTCGGAGCAGGCTTGTGATGAACTTGTGCAAGAGATGGAGCACTATGGAAAGTGGTCCGGATCCAAAAATTCTGTAATAATTTCAATATTGTATTCTACTTTATGCCAAAACATTGTACAAGATTGGACAAATTTTCACTTTTTACTTCCTCATTTTTAATTAGGACACACGTATTGCTGGCGGGTATGAAAATGTTCCTACAGATGATATTCACATGAGCCAGATTGAGATGGATAAAGAATGGCTTCATTTTATTAGAGAATTTATTGCTCCCATAACTTTGAAAGTTTTTGCTGGTTATTACACAAAGGTAAGATTTTATTCTCTTATAAAGTTAAAGTGCCGGAGGCTTTCGCTGTAGTACTGTGGGCGCCAATTCAATTGTACCCTGGCCTTCTTATAATACAATAGTTGCTGTTGATAATTTGCAATTGATTTGCAAATAAGGAGGTAAATTGGCAATTACACAAATTATGGTACTTAAACCTCCAGTATACATTATTTTTGCCGGGTATCCTGGGCCATGAAGAAACAACCTGAAACATAGCTCTATTTAGTAGAAAAAGATAATTTACAGAATTGTGTGGATCCGCAGTACAGTAAATTATAGAATGTTGTTGGGTCACTCTGTAGCGAATTGTAGCTTACTACCCAGTAAAAACTGATGCAAAATCAGTTTAGTGTGAAAATGTGTGAGACCAGGTAGATAAAACGCCTTGAAGATCATTTTTTTTTCTTCACCCCTTTGATGTGAGATGTAAATTGGTTCTACAAAAGTTGAGGGGGTTTAGCACTGAAGTCAAGTTCTCTTTGCTCAAGAACCTCCCCTTCATTGTAACAAACACATTTGCTTCCAAGGATATCAGTAACTGGCTCTCTTAAAGTCTGGCTCATTATGTCAACCGCAACAAACTGGGCGTTAGTCAGAGAGAGCTTGACTCCAGGGCTTTATACAGCCAATTAACATCTCACTTCAAAGCAGATTTTCTGGATGATTCCAATACAATGGGACATGAAAAAACATACAGGGGGTCCCCGACGTAAAGTGTAATTGTAAAGTTACTGACAAAAAATAGTGTTAAGTCAGCTGGAAAGCGTCTTTGATAACAATTCCAGCAATACCTGTTTCATGCTCCTGGCTTCTTCCTAGCCTGAGAAATATCTGGTGTATATATAAGATTCAGATTTTGCTATTCCTGATGTGGGTGAGCACTTTCTGGTTGTGACATCCGCTCACCCGACTGAAGCCAGAAAAGGACAGCATGTTTGTAATTGGCTGATCTGAAGCATGTGTTGAGTCACATGCTGGTGACATCACTAAAGGTCATTTGCATCAAACCAAGCACTTTTAAAAGATGCAGGACAGCTTCTTTGTAACTGGCTTGCCTGAAGCATGTGATGAGTCACATGCTTGTGACATCACTAGAGGCCTTAATTTTTTATACTGTCGGTTGTACTTTAAGGACAACCAACTTACAGATGACTCCTAGTTACAGACTGTCATCTAGATGGTGGTAATTTACTGAACTTTAGCCCCATGCAGCAATAAACAGCTGTAAGAGTCATAAAAGGTCTCTGCAATGAGATCTTATTGTTAATCCTTTCCCCATGACAAGTCGAAACTGAGAAAATCTAATTGACCCAGGGACCAAAAAATCTTTGTCCGAAGTAACACATACAAAATATACTTAAATATACAAAATAGAACAAACCTATTTTGTACGTAACCCAGGGACTGCCTGTATTTTGGAAGCTCTTAATCTGCTTGACAATATACTGGTAGTGGTTTATTGAATTAATTTCTGCTGACAGATGTTTGGGCACATGTGGCGTAGGAATATCCATTATACTGATATTTGGATAGAAATCTCGTTTTTGTGGACACATTTTAAGCTGTGTAGTTGTGCAGTTTAATATGGGGAAATGCTAGAAAGCAAAATTTCCTTTTTCGCAGACCTAAGATTATGGTGACATCCATCATACTGAAAAAAATATAATAAACAAATGCAGGCCTCCAGCTGCTAATAGAAAATTTGTTAAGATGCCAAATTTTTTACATATATTATACAGTGTTTTCATGTTTGAAGTACTACAGTGCAGGGTCATATTCAGGTCTTCAAAACAAAGTGGTGGGGCCTTTTAAGGAATTTGTGTATATGAAAATTTTTTTTAGTTTCCCATTGAAAAAAAACATATGTATGGAATTTCCAAACCTTGCAATAGTAACAAAAACAAATGAACATAGAAATGAAGAAAAATAAATCGTACTTAAAGCCTAAAATCAAGATAACAACATACTAATATTTCATTGAGTGGCTTTTTGTTCTAGTAAGGAGATGACTTGACAGCTGATCTCTGCTTTTGTTAGAAGGCACTATTCCCAAAAAGTGATCAGATTATTTAACTGAGGGCAGCAAATATGAAATGTTACTACAGCAGGAGCAAAGGGAAACGTAAATCACACAGTGTTCCATGAAATTAATGGCCCTAAAATACAATACAGGCGGTCCCCTACTTAAGGACACCCGACTTACAGACAACCCATAGTTACAGACAGACCCCTCTGACCTCTGGTGAAGCTCTCTGGATGCTTTACTATAGTCCCAGGCTGCAGTGATCAGCTGTAAGGTGTCTGTAATGAAGCTTTATTGTTAATACTTGGTCCAATTACAGCAAAAAAATGTTTAAACTTCAATTGTCACTGGGGCCCAATTTTTTTTGTCAGGATCTACAATTATAAAATATACGGTTTCGACTTACATACAAATTCAACTTAAGAACAAACCTCCGGACCCTATCTTGTACGTAACCCGGGGACTGCCTGTATATGAAAAAGCTGTATACTCCAAACTCTAAAGCCTTTATTATAACCATACTATATAACTCCAAGACAATTTTTTTTCTCTTTCTTCTTAGGGACATGCATTGCTCAATTTTGTTGTGAAATATACTCCAGATCGACAGTCTTACCTGAGACCTCATCATGATGCTTCAACGTTTACAATTAACATAGCGCTCAACACAAAGGACACCGACTTTCAGGTAAAATGCTACTCATGAAAGGGGGGGGGGGTTGATGCATGAAAATTGTGCAAATAACTGAGGATTTAGTACCAATATGACTTTAAATGTTTACAAATCAACAAAGAAATACTTTCTACAGTTATTAAAGGACATCTACCATTTAATTCCATGCATTATGAACCACAGATACCTTGAGAAGGCTGTAGCTACACTGATGCAGAAACATGTGAGCTGAGGGGTTTTGCTGAAAAAACTATTAAAACATTCAAGACCTTAAGAAAGCTGGTTGGATTCATCCTGCGGTTCATAAACACATTACACGAAGATTCCTGAACTGTCCAGACAGGACTAATCACCCTGAGCACCCTGCACCCTGTGCAGCAATGGATTACTTCTGTTTGGCACAACACAGTGATGACATAATTCTCTGGAACAGTGCATACTTAATGTGAGAGGAAGCCGAGCCATAGCATAGAAGCGACAGAGCTTTATTATCATAATTTTATAATTGTTTTTGCAGCAAAGCCACTAAGTTCAGGGATTAAACAAGATATGTTTCTGCATCAGTGTAGCTACCGTATTCTGAAGGTATGTTTGGTTCATAATGCATGAAATCAAATTATTTTCTTTAACATTTTAAGGTGTTTTTTTAACTGTTTGAAAAACTGAATGAATTGGAAAATTTACTGATGATTAGAATGCAATGTTATGTCAACATTAAATACTAACCACATGTCAGCATGTAGGTTTTATAAAATTTTCACACATCCTTAAAAATATATTTTTTGTTTCAGGGTGGAGGATGTAGATTTTCCAGATATAACTGCTCTATTGATTCGCCAAGGAAAGGCTGGAGCTTCATGCACCCAGGTCGTCTCACACACTTGCATGAAGGACTTCCTGTTACCAATGGCACAAGATACATTGCAGTTTCCTTTATTGATCCATAATTGAATCCAAAAATTTGATCTACTGGCAAACCCTTGGCTTTTTTACAATTTATATCTTTATTTAAAGAAGTTATTTTTGTTCCAGATCAGAGGAATTACTACTGTTTTAGCCTGATGTCAGCAAAAAATGGTGTTTAAGTGCCAGCAAATATGCAAAGCTTGTAGCACTTGGCTTTTTCTTCAAATTGAATTGGTTACAAATCCCTTATCCCAAATCCCTTAGGTCCTTAAACAAAGATTAAAAACGCATAAAGGAAAAAGGGACCGTTATTACTAGCAGTGGAGGCAATCGATTAAGTAAATTAAACATTTTTGTAAAGAATGGTAAAAAAAAAAGATACCTCACAATTGAAATTTGCTAATTTTCTAGCAAACTATTTGACTGTAGGCTTGTAGAGGAGGAAGGAGAAACCTCCACTCAAATAACCACTCCTTGATCATCTAATTCTAGTGGATCCTGTCATCAATAGGATGTATGTAACTCCTTGAAGAAGTTTTCTTGGCTTACACTTTTAATTCCCCACCTTAGTGTATAGGGATGGAAAATTTAGATCTCGCGGTTCCACAAGTGCTAAACCATGTGATGCGGCATTGGTCTTCTCCTCCCTCCCTTGGACTATTGCTAGCTTGGGGAAAGGGGGGGCAAGACCAATTGGAGGAGATCAGCACCACATTATTTTAAGGAGTGGTCTGGGAAGATGTGGTTACATGGTAAGCATGGAGACATTTATTCCTCCTACATTCCTTTCTGCTGGTGAGGGTCCCTAACTCAGAACTGCTTTGGATAGGTCATAAATAGTTTAAAAAGGACCTGTCACCCTGTCAACCAAAAGTGCACTAGGAACTGATTACTATCATTTTCTAAAAATGGGGTAGCGCTAGGAGCTGCTTACTTTAATAAGCAGCTCCTAGCGCTGCCCCATTTTTAGCAATTTTAAACTGTTAGCATTATATGAAACCTCCGATAAAGCTAGCAGACCTGCAGTGCCGTACAATAGGAACGCCAGACCGAGCTCACATAGGTCCAGCATATTCATGAGGGGGCGGTCCAAGGAAGCATTGACTGCCGCATGAAATCCAGGCTATGGCGTGGGAGGGGCAGAAGCAGTGCCTCAGACCACCCACTCATGAATAAGCGGGACAGAGCTGACAGCAGCTGCAGTGTCTTTATCGGAGGGTTCAGATAAAACTAGCAGTTTAATGGAAACCTAGGGCTTCTAAGCAGCAAATGCCGTGCACCAGCTCAGCTCAGCTTCATTATGTTCTTAAATGTTTTAAGGCATTTAAACACTTTAATAATCTTTATATCCGAAGTAGCTTACCTGCACAGTGGTCCGCGCTCGGTGCACCATGCGCGCGACCACTTCCTATTCAGGCGAACGCATGGTCGCGCGCATGATGCGCCAAGCGCGGACCATGGTGCGGGGAAGCTACTTTGGATATAAAGATTTAATAAAGTGTTTAAATGCCTTAAAACCATTTAAGAACATAACGAAGATAAGCACCGGCACCAGCTCACCCTGAGCTGGTGCACAGCATTTGCTGCTTAGAAGCCCTATCGGAAGTGGTAGGTTTCCTTTAACACTGCTAAAAATGGGGTAGTGCTAGTAGCTTCATACTTTAGTAAGCAGCTCCTAGTGTGTTTTTATAAGATGACAGGTCCTCTTTAAAGTCTGGAAAACAATTTTCAATAAATTATAACCACCCCACTTACACCAACTGACATTACAAACAATAATCCAATGATAGAAGTGTACCTTAAATGATATTTTTGGAATTATGTGAAAATGTTGCTCTACAGTTTTTTTTTAATAGAAACTTGAGTGGTCATTAAAAGTGTGTCCACAAAAAAACTAAAATAAAAAGAAATATAATGGCATGAAGAAAATCCTGCCAAAGCAGATATTTATTTTTAAGAATAGGTTTTTACTAGGTAGGCTATAAAAATCATTAAATGAATAAACCATTTAAAAATATGTTGTGTATGTCTATAAACCCTTCCATATGACTGGCTTTTTACCTGGTTATAGATCACTTAGACATTTTATAAATCTCCTTTTGTAGACCTGACAATAACATGAACAGTCAATTTAAAGATGGGTGGCCTAAAAGCAAAAGACCTTCACACAATTGTCAAGCAGTTTTTTTTACATATTTAAAGGCCATAATAATATTTGTGACTACTTGTTAAAAATGTCTTTTTAATTCCAGTAGGCAGGTGTTTTATATATACAGAGTTAAAAAAACAAACAAACATGTGATTCAGTAGTCTTGGCTCTTCAGGAATCTTTTATTAGCGGCTCTTGGATATGATTAACTTGACTTCTACAAGATACAATGTAAAGCAATTTTTTTGGAGTTCGTTTACACTCAAAATTGGATCAAGGTCTTCTCTATCCATCTATTAACATCTTGGGTTAATAAGATTTGCTTTAATCATCCAAGAATGGGTTTAAACAGTAGCTTCAGCCATATACTTGTATTGATAACGTTTCAGAGATGCAATACAATCCATTATTAAACTTCTCCTTCATTGACCAAAACCAAAGATGTCAGGTTTTCCACCACTGATGACCAGTGTGGAATGGTGCTTTTTGTCTATAGATTAAATGTGACTCTTTGCAGATTCTCTTTTTTTTATATATTTTTTATCCACACAGTGCCTTTTCTTAACTTTCCTCTGGAAAGGATATCTCTGCTGGGAATGCAGCAAACTTTTCAGCTGAATTTTTTTTCTTTTTTTTTTGTACATTTTAGGAATCAGGTTTTAGAGATATTTGTATGTTTAAAGATGTACTGTGTGTAATTGAAGGAGATTAATGAAACATTCACTTTACTTGAATTGTATGTGAAGAGTCCTGTTAAACCTGCATTATTTGCCAACCAAGGTGAAGGGAAACTTTCAAAAATGTTCTACGGATGATATTGATACAATTTCTTTTATATTTGCTGCACGTGAAGAGAACAACCTTAAAGTATTAGTAATGTCAAAAGTGTGTGATGAATAAATGTTAATTTAAAACGGTAACTATGTTTGTTTGCATTATATCATTTGTCAATTCTAATTTGTTATTTCTGGAGGTTATTTAACGTGTAACTAAACTTCTGGCGACATTTTAAAAATCAACAGTGCAGGCGATAAAAATACACTTTGTAATATACAGGCGGTCCCCTACTTAGGAACACCCAACTTACAGACGACCCCTATTTACAAAGGGACCTCTGGATTTTGGTAATTTACTGTACCTTAGCCCCAGGCTACAATGATCAGCTGTAACAGTTATCAAAGGCATCTGCAATTAAGCTTTATTGGTTCTTATGACAATCCAACATTTTTAAAATCCAATAGTCATAGAGACCAAAAAATTTTTGGCTGGGGGTTCATTTATAAAATATACAGTTTCGACTTACAAACTCAACTTAAAAACAAATCTGCAGAACCTATCTTGTACGTAACCCTCTGCCTTTTATTCCTTATTTAAAGGGAACCTGGCAGCAGAAATGTATCTAATAAACCACTAACAGTATGTTGTCAAGCAGCCAAACACATTTTATATCATGTTTCTTTCATGATTGGTATGGTGGAATGGTTGAGAAAATCTACTTTGAAATGAGATGTAAATTGGTTGTATAAAGTGAAGGAGGCAGAGATTTTAACAATGAAGTCATGCTCTCTCTTCTTCAGAAAGCCCCTTCACTGTTATTGATGGTCCTTCATCCAAAAACATCACTAACTAGATCTTTTGAAGTCAGAAGCATCATTTCAATAACAGAGGAGGAGGCTTTCAGAGCTCCTAGCCTTCACTTAAATATTAAACTTTCCTCCTCCTTCACTTTATACAACCAATTTACATCTCACTTCAAAGTTAATTTTCTGGATTATGCTGCTACATTGGGACATGAAATAAACAATAAATAGAAGGTGTAACGCTCCTTGGCAATATCCTGCTACTGGTTTATTAGGTCAATTGCTGATGACCGGTTCCCTTTAAAGGAAATCAAGCACATGAATTTATTAATTTTAACCCAAGCATACTTGCATACTGGCGTGTGACCCGGAAACATGATTGATTCCTCATTTAGATGTTGATGGTTTATTTTTCCTGAAACAGGAATGTTTAAAATATGCAAATGAGGCTCATGTGCCTGTAATGGAAACCCATTCTAGTTTAGTTGGCTAATTATTCAAGCCTTGCTTTGGTGCTTATTCTCGTCTCTTCCCTCCCTTCCCTTGCCAGAGAGTTTGTGACAGCTGACCTTAGCCAGAAGAGGCTTCTGTGTAAAAAGTGGTATTTAAACCTGGTAATATATCTAATGACTTAAAGGGAACCTGTCACCAGGAGATCCATTTTAAGCAATCCCCCAGCCCCCACAGAGCATAGTACATACACTGCCAAAGTATTTTTGTATAAAAATATGTTATATTGTACCTTTCATTAGCATCTGCTGTGTGACTAGGCAGTTGCCCAATAGGAGTGGCTGGAAAGGAGCATATATTTGAAAAGGTCACATGGAGTAGCTGTTTCCCAAGGGTGGGGGGAACTGCTCCTTTCCAGCCCCTCCCATTTGGCAACTGCCTAGTCATACAGCAGATGCTAATGAAAGGTACAATATAACATATCTTTTTTTCTGTAAAAAACAATTTTTAATACAAAAACACTTTGGCAGTGTATGTACTATGCTCTGTGGGGACTGTGGCATGCTAAAAATGGGTCTCCTGGTGACAGGTTCCCTTTAACTCCTTACAGTCACTGGATAGTCAAATCACTCTAGGCATTGAATCATCCACTGAATCATCAAGGGAAATATTTTCTAGGCGCGGAAGAGTTAATCATTAGCCTCCTTATCTGTATGAGGTGGATGGACTGCAGAAGGTTTTCAGATACACACTGCTCACTGCAGGAGTAAGAGCAAAAACAAGATACACAGAAGTTGCTTTACTTAATGTAGTATGTTACACAGTTTACCATTATCACATGCACTATTAATTTCTGAATTAAAAATTACTTGAAAGGTTAAGTAATGCTTCAGAGATGGTCCTTTTATTTTTGTGTACCCAAACAAAGAAATCCAAAATGGCACACATACATTGTGAGTAAAATTATGTATTTATTTGATAACAAATCTAAAACCACATAAAAAACATATAAAAAAGAGGAACACCACACAGAAAATACAAGGCTCACATCAGGTCACAATGTATACTAGCAAAATATATATCGAGACTCACTCTACCTACACTGTATCCAAATCGCCACATCCCCTGGTATATATGAGCAAAAACCTGCTAGATGGACAAGGTCAAACGGGGCTTAGCAAGAGGACGTTATGAAAGTATATGTATAAAGACCAAAGTAGCCGATCCCCTTCTTTCCTCTCCTTTTATTGTAAAAGGCCCCCAAAGATTTGTTTAAAAGATGTCTTGTACGAGTAGTGTTCAGTTCCCTTTCAGCTTAAGAATTTAGATTAGAGTAAAAATTGAAGTGCCAATCAAAATCAAACGGCTGCTTGTTTATTGAAAATTTTATGTGATTTTATTTCTTTTTTTCTTCACCTCATAAAATATACATAACTACGATTAAGTTTTTATTTGTAGAGTTTTGCTTGTACACCATATGGCTAGAGTTAAATACCTTATAAACATTCAATATCAGTTGTTTAACATTACTCACATATTTAATAAAAGTCCAATTGTGTGTATATTTTTACCTAAAGAGGACCGGTTTTTGTACAACACACAAAGTCTTCAGATCATTTCATGTTTTACCACCTTATTTTCCACTGAATACCTCATAATTACAAAATGAAACAGAATTTTAAAGGTCTTTGCTCATTTATTGAAAGGAAAAAACAAAAATGATGCAATTTCATAAGTATTCAGACCCTCACTTGATTAGTTGAAGCATCTTTGGCAGCAAACAGAGCTTTCATTCATCTTGCATAGGATACCACAAGGCTTGCACGTGTTGATTTGGCTGTATTCTGTCATTCTTTTTTGCAAATTCTCCCATGGGGGCCCAGGTTGAATGAAGACCATCATGGGAAGCTCCAAAGATGTTTGGGTTAAAATCAAGGCTTAAAGCGTAACTGTAAAGTTACTGACAAAAAATGTTTAGCACTGCTGGGGAGAGACTTTGATAACAATCCTAATGATGTTATCCTGTGTCATGCTGCATGCTGGTATATATAAGATTCAGACTCTGAATAGACTCTGCTATTAATCATGTGGGAGGACAGCATGTTTGTAATTGTCTGATCTAAAGCATGTGATTAATCACATGCTTGTGACATCACTGAAGGTCCTTTGCATCAAACTAAGTAGTTTCCAATGATGCAGGACAGCTTGTTTGTAATTGGCCAAACTGAAGCATGTGATAAGTCACATGCTTGTGACTTCACTACAGTTGCTACAGCCCCTCTCAGCTTCCTGCCATCTCTAGCTGTACAAAGTGATTTCCCACGGCAACCAGAAAGCATGGAAAATGAAGATTAGCCTGGGGGGTGGGCAAGGTAAAACCTCTGCTAGCAGCTAAACGTAGCTAATTATAGTAAATTACAGAATTGCTTATATTTGCTTAGTGCAGAGTTAGGCAAAAGTTTTTATACTTTACAGTTGTACTTTTAAGGACATTGACATAATTGTCACCAGTCAACCCCTGTCATCATCTTGTACGGTGAACCTTTAGCCCAACACAAGGTGCAGAGTAGATCACATATTGGACAGGTAATTAGCAGTGCCTGCCTTTCTTAAGATGCAAACTGTGAAAATCTGCTATATGCAACCTGTTTTTAGAATGGAGGTCATATAATTGCACTAGTGCATTCATTCCTTTTTAATTTTTTACAATTTGCTTTATTAATGGCAAGAATACAGGTAGTGGTCAGGAGCGCAGTCCTCATTTTACAAACCAATGTTTAAATTATGTAAAAAATAAAGATCATATATAATATGCATGTAATGCAGATCAATCAAAACGTACAGACTTGCAATATATAGAAATAAAGTATGGGGAGGTAAATGTGTAGGATTGAGAAATAGGAGGGGGGGAAATCTGGGGGTAGGTGTGTGAAAACACCACCTAGGTCTCAGAGATTGTCTATAGTCAGTAGATTGCAAAGAGGATCCACTGTTGCCAGGTGTTATGGAATTTGACATATATACCATGGGTTGACGAGATCCTACATGTGCATAATGTCTCTTTCCTTGGCGATCCACATGGCTATCGTCGGAAGACTGAGCTGCTTCTACAGGATTGGAATATAAGATTGCACGGCAATGATCATGAATCCCAAATAGGAGCACTTGTAGGACCAAGTCTAAATGTCACAGTGATGGAGAAGAAGTAGCGGAGGATCCAACTTATCAAGCCTCCCCATATCAAAATGGGGAGAGCACTCGGCAATACCAAAATACATAAAAAAGATTCCCTCTTCTTCAACAGACCTCCAACACATAGCAGGGACCTGCGTCAAAATAGTATGTAGCCTAGTAGGTACCCTATAGCATCTAGTCAAGAGTTTAAATTCTGGTTTTCGAAAGCTTGAGTACTGTGACACAAAGTACTGTGATACAGCTCAATTATCCTAGTTTTTTGTTCAGTCGTCAGGGAGGTATTTAAGTCCCTTTCCCATTGTGCTAGATAGTAAGGGCCAGCATACTCAGGGAATGAGAATAGATGGGAGTACACTGAAGATAGAGGTCCCCTTGACTGCTCCAGATGCACCCATCTTCAAAGTGCAATTACAGGACCAATCTAGGACAATTGAGCAAAAAAGTGGATTTCTCGTGTCAAATTAGGTGGGGAGACCTGTGGGTTAATCAAGAAAAAGAAAAGGTCATCAGCCTAAGCTTCTATTGCATACGTGGAACTCCTAACGCCAATCCCTAAAATGTAATTGTTGCTATGAATATAGCAGAGAAAGGGTTCCAGAGAAAGTAAGAAAAGCAAGGGAGACAGGCATCCTGTATGTCAAAACTTTCAGAAAGAGTGCCATGGACTCCGACAGGGAGGGATAGTATAGAGACCTGATTTAATGGGGCACATGTATCATAGTTTTTCAACTGCTACTTTTTCAAGTTTCCAGAAGTTTTTTCCCTTTGTGATACATGTGATGAGTTGCTTGTTTAGGCTCACTTTTTTTCTGACTTTGTGTTGTGTGCGACTTTTTAGTCCCAAATAGTAGCTTCTAAAAGTCTGGGTATACCATGCTCTGTTTTGGGACTTTATTAAGCGCAAGAATGGGTCAATTTCGGAGCCCAAAAGTCTCACAAGTTGAACAAACATCTCGGCTACAAAAAGAAATACAGCCACTGCATTAAAGCAGCTATCTTTGGTACACTTCTTGTTTCTGCACCGAAAAAGTCTTAAACTGCGAAAAGTCAACAAAAAAAGAGAAAAAAAGCGATTGGAGTGATACATGTCCACCAATGAAACATTTTTTTACGAATACCAAATTTTCAAAGGACTTCAACCATGTAAGCTGTATGCACTCTGTCAAAAGCCTTCTCCCCATCGGTTGACAACAGCATGACCAATAGATGGTCCATTTGGGCTTTATATAACAAATTGATTGCTTTGATGGTGTTGTCTCTAGATTCCCTGCCTAAGATAAAGCCATCCTGATCTGAGTGAATGGCACTGAGTAGTGGAGCCAATCTCATTGTGATGACCTTTGCAAACAATTTGAGGTCCTGATTCAGCAGAGAAATTGGCCGGTAGTTAGAGGTAGTTGCTCGGAGGGTATCCCTAGGGAGTGCAGAGCCCGAGGCCTCTTCATTGAAAGCCTTTGCCCAGAAGGGCTGGAGGAGCCCTGAACATTTTTCATAATACAGCTAAGAGAAACCTTAGAGGGGCCTCAACTGACTGTGTCCAACTTGAAGTCCAAATCAGTGATAGGGGCTTCCAGTGACTCCGCTTTCTTCTCAGTAAATTTGGGAAGGCTACAACTAGATAGATAGGACCGAAGCCTGCTTCTCATGTCCCCGTGGAAAAACAGTAGTTACTCACCGGTAATGATGTTTCCTCGAACCACAACGGCACCAACCAGAGAGAGGGATCCGCCCCCAGGGACAGGAAACCTGAGCATAAAAAACATGCTCCTCCTATTCTGCCTCAGTGTTTACAGAGACTTGGAAGAGCCATATCATAAGTACATCAGAAACATATAAATCTATATATCGTTTTCCATGTATGCGTAAATATATATATATATATATATATAATTTTTTTTTGCAACACCCGTGAATTATCCTATAGAAACACAGTTTTAGGAAAGAACACCCTGGGTGGGAATATACCAGGTGCCGCCGTGGTTCGAGGAAACATCAATACCGGTGAGTAACTACTGTTTTCCCCTTCACCACGACGGCACCAACCAGAGAGATTTTCAGAGAAAAGACTTAGGGAGGGATAACAGAGGAGAGAACCTTCCTCCCAAAAGAAAGTTCAGAAGACCCCGCCACATTCACCCGATAATGTTTGAAGAAGGTGTGGGGGGTAGACCAACATGCAGCCTGACAAATTTGGTCTAAGGAGGCATGTCTGAATTCTGCCCAAGAGGTGGCTAGAGCCCGGGCAGAATGGGCGTGAATATTCTCTGGGGCAGATTTCTCGGCCACTTCATAAGCCAATTGTATAGTGACTCTAATCCATCTGGCGATGGTTGCAGATGAAGCCTTGGAGCCTTTGTTTCTTCCTGAAAAGAGAACAAATAAACTATCTGATTTTCTCCAGGATTTTGAAACATCTAAGTATTGGAGAATACTACGTCTAACATCGAGGTTATGAAAAGATTTTTCACCTTCTGACCTAGGATTTGTGCAAAATGATGGGAGTATTACCTCTTGGGACCTATGGAAATTAGAGACCACTTTTGGAAGAAACTCAGGGTCAGGTTTTAGAATAATCCTATCCTGTAGGACAGAAAAGTAGGGGGGTCTACATGACAATGCCGCTACTTCCCCTACTCTCTTCGCCGAGGTAATGGCTGTTAGAAATACTGATTTTAATGTAAGAAGCTTTATTGAGATATTATCTAAAGGCTCGAAGGGAGGACCCGATAGTGATTTCAGAACCAGAGATAGGTCCCAAGGGGGGAGTCTAGATCTAATGGAAGGACAAAGTTTCACTGAGGCCTTAATAAATCTAGATATCCAGGGATGACTAGCTATATCCTGGTCGAAAAGAGCTGCTAAGGCTGACACCTGAACCTTCAAAGTTGCTGGCTTTAAACCTTTCTCAATACCCAACTGCAAGAAATTTAGAATAAGCTTAAAGTCTGGGTTATCTATGTGTATATCATGATTTCCTACAAATGAAAAGAAAGCCTTCCAATAGGTGATAGGCTTCCTGCTATTTTGCAGGGTGGATATTACCCGAGAAGAAAGTCCCCTATTTTGTAGGATCAACCTTTCAATAGCCATGCCGTCAGATGAAGCCCTTTCACCTGAGGATGACAGATAGGACCCTGGAATAATAAGTCTTTCCTGTCGGGCAGTATCCATGGGTCTGCGATTGACATATCCCTGAGACTTGAAAACCAAGCACGGCGTGGCCAAAATGGGGCAATCAGGATCACTTTTGCTTTGTCCCGCTTTATCTTCCCCAATGTTCTTGGAATTAACACCATGGGAGGGAAGGCATATAGTAGATGATAATGTCCCCAGTTCTGGGAGAATGCATCTATGGCCAGGGGATGATCTCTGTAATTTAGGGAAAAAAAGTTTTTGACTTTTCGATTTCTTTTGTCGGCGAAGAGATCTACTTCTGGATACCCCCACAATTTTGTTATCATGTGGAATATTGTTTCGTTCAGAGCCCAATCTCCTTGGGAAATGATATTTCGGCTTAGAAAGTCTGCCTGGACATTTTCTGTACCTCTTATATGTACTGCGTTTAAGGATTTGAAGTGTAACTCTGCCAACTGAAAGATCTGAGAAGTAATCTGCATTAGGTGTAAACCTCTTGTGCCCCCCTGTTTGTTTATGTAGGCTACAGTCGTGGTGTTGTCTGATCTTACTAACACCCGCTGATCTCGTAAAAGTGGAAGTGCTACTTTTAGCCCTTTTAGTACTGCCAATAATTCCTTTCCATTGGAAGAAAGGCCGTTTTCCTGAGGTTCCCAGTTGCCCTGAAAATACTGATCTACTACGTGAGCCCCCCATCCCCAGGGACTGGCATCTGTAGTAATTATCCTTCCCCAGTCTAACACCCATGGGAGACCTTGTCTTAGGTTTTGGGGAATTAGCCACCAGTCTAGAGATTTGAGTACTACATCGGGAATTCTTATTATCGTGTCTAGGGATGCTGGACACTTGTCCCATGTGCTGAGGAGAAAATTCTGGAGTCCCCTTGTATGATACTGAGCCCAAGGGACCGGCTGAATGCTTGCTACCAGACAACCCAAAAGAGACATGGCCCCCCTGATGGAGATTTCGGGAGTGGAGATTAAATCGGTTACCCCTTTTGTAATTTTCTCTAGAGGAAGGAAGGATTTTTGACACTGGGAATCCAGCAGTACCCCCAGGAATCTTTTTTGTGTTGACGGGGTTATACAAGATTTTTCTAGGTTTCTGACCCAACCTAAGAAATCTAGGATTCTGCATACCCTGTTTACCTGGTTCCTTACTGCCTGTTCTGAAGAACCAACTAGTAGGAAATCGTCTAAGTATGGGATGAACAGACCTGGACCTTTCCTTATAAAGGTTGCCATTTCTGAAATAACCTTTGTAAAAACCCTCGGTGCGATAGCTATGCCAAAGGGAAGTGCTCTGAACTGGAAATGCAAGATCCTTTGATCTATTTGAACTGCAAGTCTTAGGTACTTCTGGTATCCTGGATGAATTGGAATATGGTAATAAGCGTCTGCCAGGTCTATTGACGCCATAAAACACCCCGGGAATAACAGATTTACCGCAGACTTTAAAGTTTCCATTTTGAAACTTGGAATTTGAAGATGTGAATTTAAACCTTTTAAGTTTTATTATAGCTCTTAATGACCCGTTGGGCTTTTTCACCCAGAAAAGAGTTGAATAAAATCCTTGACCCCTTTCTCCCAATGGTACCTGACACAGTACCTTTTTGGAAAGAAGAGTAGCAATTTCTGACATCATTGCTAGTCCACCTTTTCCGGACGGGACCTTTGTAATTCTGAATCTCTGAGGAGGGAGAGTTGTAAAGTCCCAGGTTATCCCCTGTGAGATGGCACTTAGGATCCAGTTGCTGTCTGATATTGTTTTCCAGGCCGGGAGGAAAGAGGAGAGTCTTCCTCCCACCTGGGGCCTCATGTCATTGTGGGTGGGAACGGGCCAGCTTGGACTGATTCCGAGATTGGTTAAATAAGAACCCTCTATTCCTTTGAGGTGGTCTGGAGGAATTTGGTCTAGTGTCTTTCTCTCTCCTTTCGAACCTTGACCTACGAAAGGACCGAAAGGATCTTGATTTATAGGGAACATAGGGGGGAGGGAACCCTTTCCTCTAATCCCCTGCTTTCTCTAGCAAATCATCCAGGATGGGACCGAATAAAAAATTTCCATTACAGGGTATACTACACAGTCTACTTCTAGAGGCCACAGTCTTTCAGCCACAGAGCTCTTCTTGCAGAGTTTGATAGTGCCGCAGACCTTGCTGATAGTCTCAGACTATGAACCGAGGCGTCTGCTAAAAGAGCCGCTCCTTTCTGTATATTTGCAATAGAAGCCTGCAGATTTTCTCTAGGGACTTTATTATGTACATCATTCCCCAACTGGCCTAACCACATCCATACTGCTCGGGCCGTGCAAGCGGCTGCCACAGCTGGTTTAAACGCATTTGTAGAAGATTCCCAAGCTTTTTTAAGGTATCCATCCGCCTTTCTATCTAAAGGATCCTTTAGGGAACTAATATCTTCAAAGGGTAGAAAAGCCCCACGGGCCATCTTTATGATTGAAGCATCCACCTTTGGTGGAGGGCCCCAGGATGAAGTATTATCCGAATCAAAAGGGTATTTCCTTTTAATTGCTCTGGAAATAAATGATTTTTTGTCAGGGTTTTCCCACTCCTTTGAAATTAATGTGGAAATAGTGTTGTGAATGGGAAAAGTGCGTTTTTTCTTTTCCGCTAACCCTTCAAACATAATGTCCTGGACAGTTTTTGGTTCTTTCTTTTCCTCAATGTCCATAGTGGCTCTAATCATCTTTAACAACTGATCAGTGTCCTCCATTAGGAATAAAGGACGCCCCGTCAGTTCCTCCTCAGAAACCGAAGAGGTTGTCTCATCTTGAATTATACCCTCTTCTTCAGAATTTGAAGGGTCCTCCAGGGCTGTAGATACAGTGGAAGGACCCGGTAGATTCTTATCCGGTAATATAGGTGCCGGATTAATAGTTTCTTTTACTGACAATTGGACCTCTTCTCTAATTACTGAACGAAGGGTCTCAAGCCATGAGGAGGATTCCTCAGAGATTATCTTTCCAATACAGGAAGTACACATATTCTTTTCATAACCAGACGGCAACTTCCTACTGCACATTCTACATTCCCTGTGGTGTGTTTTCCTAGTGGCTTTCTTGGGAGTATCTTCTCCCTGAAACCATTAAGAATCAAAACATTAGTGTGTGTAAGAAAAATGCCCCATCGGGTAACTCACCACACCTTCATTACCGGAGTAGGGTTCTTCAGGGGTTCAGGGAGCTCACGCTTATCCGCCATTCTCCTGGCCTGAGCTGCAAAGCACCGCATGCTTCCTGTTGCATGGCGCTTAAATTTGAAAAAAACTCAGCTTGGCCACACCCCCTTCCGCTCTGCAGCGACATGCTGGCTCGATCTTCTTATTACATATACACATATGTACAAAGCGGGTCCAGCCTGTCAGAATACCCCGGTGGATAGCGGGGTCCCCCCGCCTGTTTCTTTGCCGTACACCTCCGGTCCGGGCAGCATACCGATGCGACCCGGAAGTGAAGAGTGACCACTTCCGGTCGCGCGAATCCCGGAAACTACGTGCTGCGCCTGAGGAGACCGCGGCATGACAGGGAGGAGAGGCTCGCGTGGAGCCGGCTTTTTTCCCGCAGAGACGCACAGCGCCCCTCGGTGAGTCGATACTGTGGGCACCCGGCGGAACCAACCAGGAGTTCCTATCAGCCCACGCTCAGGTCCCTTCCAGGGACAGGAAACCACTGAGGCAGAATAGGAGGAGCATGTTTTTTATGCTCAGGTTTCCTGTCCCTGGGGGCGGATCCCTCTCTCTGGTTGGTGCCGTCGTGGTGAAGGGGAAAGCAGTATTTTTAGTATTTAAAGTACCCTAGTGAGTTAGTTCGAATCTCTGGAGTCCAGATCATACCTGATGGGAAGACCTGTATAAGATCCTTAGGAGCTGAAATTCATTGTGCATGGCACTGATCCCTACCCCTTATGGCTGATGGTGAGAGGAAGGCCCCTGGCTGGGGAAACAATGGAGTCCCTGACCCCCCTGGGTGTGGAGATGGGGGTAGATGCAGTACCTGGGACACCTGAGGTGACGTGTCCCTGCTGCTTTCCTCCTCCAGCTTGCTTCGCCACTTGGTTGGGGGCAGGAATGAGTGCCATGTTGGCTGTTGGTGGTGTCGCTCAGTGAGCGGGAGCCGTGTAGCTGCAGGAACCTATCCAGATTCAGGCGACCTTTGCTCGCCTGGAGTCAGCAGTAGTGCTGGGGTGTCCTGTGCTTCTCCTCCACTGGCTAGTTATAGCAGGGAGCAGAGCAAGGTAAGTAAAACAGGGCTAATGTCAGGATGGACCTCACCCGAGGTGTGTCCTCACTCTGCCATGGCCAAGCCCTGGTGCAATAATTCTTAATGGATCAGTACCCATGGATGTTATTTTTCATGCACCATGCGACCGATCCATAAAAGAGCAGAGCATGTCCTAGCCCTATAATTTATTATGAAGCATGAAAAACATGAATGCTAGACTTTTGCATTCCCATGCCCATGTCCCATACCCTTAAATCCAGGCCTTTTTGTGTATTTTACTGGTGAGGTTTCTTTGTGCCCACTCTGCCATAAAACTTAGATGGGTGGAAGGTTGCAGTAATGGTTGAGCTGTTGGAAGGTTGGGAGAGAGGTCTGTAACCTTTTGTTAAAAGTAATCATAACCTTGGTCCACTGAGTACTGTTTGCGGTCGAATCTCAGAAGGCTCTATTTACTGCCATAACGTGGAGATTTATCAAAGTGTCTGAGATCACAATTGTTCTAGTTGCCTGTGGTAACCAATCAGAGCTCAGCTTTCATTTTCAAACAGCTGTTTAAAGATGAGGTCTGATTGGTTTCCGTGGGCAACTAGAACAGTTTTACTTCAGACACTTCAGCTTAATATCCATCCAGTATCTCTATGATAGATGAGTGATTGTCCACTCACAGTAACCCAATGGTGCTCCTTGGTCAATAAAATGAGATCTCTAGCCAATATATTTCTAAATATGTAGATGCCACCCATGGGCCTATTCTTTCTACTCTACTGATTTTAGGTCCTTCAGGATTAGAGATGAGCGTGCATACTCGTCCGAGCTTGATGCTCGTTCGAACATTAGCGCACTCGAAACGGCTCGTAGCTCGGACGAGTATTTCGCCTGCTCGCGAATGAGCTTTCACTTAAGGATCATTTAAGTGAAGAACACAGTGAACACAGTGAAGAACACATTGCAGATGTTTCCATACATCTGCTAACTTATCAGAAGACATTAGTGCAGAAAGGTGTTCTTCACAATAGTATGTGAAGAACAATATGTGTGATGAACACATTGCAGATGTTTAACACGGGTCATTCTCCTTTTTGAAGTTCCACGAATATTCCATTGAATAAAAAAACGAAGAAACAGGACTGACTTCCTTATTTCTCAATAAAATGACACATTTTATTGGTCCCCTTAAAAAATGCTCGAGTCTCCCATTGACTTCAATGGGGTTCGTTATTCGAAACGAGCACTCGAGCATCGGGAAAAGTTCGACTCGAGTAACGAGCACTCGAGCATTTTAGCGCTCGCTCATCTCTATTCATGATCTGTTTCTGTGCAGGATCCCATAATAACACCTCTATACTATGTGTTACTTGTATCACTGGTATCTCCACTCTTCGCCATTCTCATACCGATAACAAATGCATTCTATCATTCATACAATTATTTATATACAGATTAATACAGATCATGAAAAGTAGGTGCCTGGATTTACTCCAATTCTAAAGTACATCATGAAGTTTGTTTATATACGCCATGTCCTTAGTAGGGCGGTGTTTGAGATTTTTAGTCTGTTTTCAATTTTTTTTTTTTCATTTCTATGCCCAATTTCCATGATTCTTTTCCATTTTACAGCTACATCTGAGACAAGTTACAGCTTACATATAAATGAACTCTCCACTTCACAGAAGAGCAGCCAGGTGTACAGCAGTGGAATATCCAGAAAGCGGCCATGATGCTTCAGCCACTCAATGCATCTTGCAGATGTGAATAACAGCAATGATGTTTAAGACCTGCAGACTTTGGAAGGAAAAACTACTGAAAACTTCCAAGTCAACAGATGTATGTTCCCATTGCCAATGAAGCAAGTAAAATATCAGTCTCATTGGAATTGCAACTTATTAATTATTTTCCTACATGTTTTGTTAGAATTGTCAAAACAAAAACAGTGCGAGGATAAAACATGACATATGTGGCTAATTAGAGTCAATTTTTTTTTTTAATCGTTTTCTGACAATTTCACATTCCGTTCAGTGTGACAGATGGGAAGCAAATGTAGACCAAGGGATAGGTGGC
Source organism: Engystomops pustulosus (assembly GCA_019512145.1). Taxonomy (NCBI): domain Eukaryota; kingdom Metazoa; phylum Chordata; class Amphibia; order Anura; family Leptodactylidae; genus Engystomops; species Engystomops pustulosus. Next base: position 42,127,610 of record CM033643.1, read on the forward strand.
AATGGTCCAGTGGTGGACAATCCTGCCTGGGACCTTGAGAAAAAAGAAATTTGGTCATGGATATAACTATTCCCAGTCATGATATCATAGGGTGGGATCGATGTTAATATCTAAATCCACCATGACTCCATCCACTCCTCTGTGTGACAGACACTTAGGAACTTCTTTAAAAGCAGGGCATTTCAATGAACTTATTTATTGACTGGTACTTGAAATAGAAAACTGTAGTCTGATGTGTGAATCATTTGGTTTCTCGATCAAAAGTGATTCTGTGTTAATGGAAATGAATGTAAAGTGTAACTTATAGTAACTTGCCTCTTCATAGAATTTACATTTAAAGGTAACCTACCAATAAAGTAGTAGGGCACTTTGTAATCACCCTTGACATATGTTTCTTGTAAGGCCCCTGTCAATCATTGTAATAAATAAGAAAACAGGTAAACCAGCCATGCCCCCAGTATGATGAAAATCTGAACATTCAATATAAATGTACTTTTTCCTTTGATGACAGATCATTGAGGAAGAGCAGAAGTATATCTGGAGAGTGTTTAACCCCTTCATGTTGCCCAATGTAATATGCACCAAGCGCTAATCACCTTACTCGAGGTGGTGATGACTCCTGTAGCTGTCACAAAACAATATGCATTGGACTCTGGGGAAGGGTGATCCTCTATACCAGTGATGGCTAACCTATGGCACTGGTGCCAGAGGTGGCACTCAGAGCCCTTTCTGTGGGCACTCGGGAAATCACCAGAGATGACTCTAGGCATCTTCCTGCAGTCCCAGACAGCCCAGGACTTGCTGTGCACACAGGTATTTTAAAGTGACAGCTGTACCTGGGACTATCTTCTGCTTTATTGGTGTCCTCAGAGTGCTGATATCAATAAAAACTGTGACAGAGAAGGGAGTATAAATCACAAATTAAATTTCTGTATTGGCACTTTGCGATAAATAAGCGGGTCTTTGTTGTAGTTTGGGCACTCGGTCTCTAAAAGGTTTGCCATCACTGCTCTATACTATATTGTGATCCTCTATACCATTGGTAGGGAACCCATGCTTGGTAGCTAGATGTGGCTATTTTGATGGGATGATACCTGCATCTGGTGTCCACTCCTTTCTATAAGGTACTCTGCTCTAAGCAACAATGGCAGCAGCAGTGCATGGATTTATTTATTTTGCTGTGACTACTACTGCTGCTTTATACTTTGATACAGTATTATTGCAGAATATTGTAAGATCAGAACTTCCTATGGTTCAAAAATCCAAGAGCCTAAAATGTCACTCCTTTCTCTAAAATGGAAACAGAAATAAACAACATAATTGACATGTTGGGTATGCCAGCATGCCTAAATGCTGAATGTATCAACATATAAAAATGATTTCCCCATGTGGTAAACCATGCAATGAAAAAAAAAGACCAAATGACACAAAATTAAAAAATACAATAAAAAGTGATTAAGCTTGATCTTGACAGCCACTGTCTCTATGGCAAACTGTGAAGCATTTCAACATCACTGAAGTTTCTATTGCTCTTGCACTAGTTCTTGGAGCAGGCCTGGGTCTCCAGCTGTCAGTGATAGCCAAAGACCCTAGGGAGAAGACAGAAGTGGTCTATTACTGCTTCTGTCTTCTCCTTTCTTCACTGCATAGCACTGAAGTAGCGTCCTGCAGTGAATGCAGGAGCCGGAACTGCCGATGGTTCTATAGACCCGGCAGTCATGTGACCTGGCTCTGAAAGAGTTAAGCAGAGCTGCCCAGACATCTGCCCCCGCAGGGGGTTAAATTCCCCTGTAACTGGGGCCCCAGTTACAATGAACAGCTTATAAGTTTAAAAAAAAGGAAAAAAAAGTCCCCCAGGTGTCTTTTACCTCATTGGGACATAAAAGGTAAAATAATACACAAACATAAAATATTAATATATAAAACTACACCAAAAATTTGGCCTTTAGCATTTGATGATTTTCAACTAGCTCTATTTGTAACAAACATGCAGCAAAAATGTTTAAGGTAGCACACAAAAAAGAAGTTTGGGCCCTTTAAACCAATACATACAAAAATTTGCTAAAAATACCTTAGTCATTTAAATCTTTTCAGGCCTCGTCAATTAAGGGGTAAATACTAACTCAGTTTGTGTTGATATACTGGAGATTGATGTATCCTGAGAAAGTCTCACAAAGTTAATTCCCTTCTGTCTCTTCTGTGTCCTTAACCAATCAAAACAGATTCTCAGTAATTTAATTGTTGATGTAAGTCTTCTATTTAATCAGTTAGTTACTTGTGATTATCCAGCTATTACTCACTTTTATATACAACGTTCACTTTTTGGGCAACATGTTTTTTGACAGAAGGTAAAAATTGCGTATGACCTCTTCTGGTAAAGATAGCTGGCATCATGGGACAGTAAAGAAATGTTGTCATGTGACTGTTCTGCTGAAATGCAATGGGTGTAACATTTAATTTTATAGGTGGTCCCCTACTTAAGAACAACCGACTTACAGACGACCCCTGGTTACAAACGGATCACTGGATATTGGTAATTTACTGTACTTTAGCCTTAGACTACAATAAAGAGCTAAAATAGTTATTAAGGGTGTCTCCAATTAAGCTTTATTGTTAATCATGGTTCTTATGACAATCCAACATTTTTAAAATCCAGTTGTTCAGAAAGAATTTGGCTGGGGTTACAATTATAAAATATACAATTTCGACTTATATACAAATTCAAGTTAAGAACAAACCTACAGAACCTATCTTGTACGTAACCCGGGGACTGCCTTTACATGAAAAATGTAATATAGTTTCCCTTCAAAGCGATTGCTTCTTCATAGATAAGTGAAAACATAAATATCTATATGAAGATCTATAGTAAATATGAAGGGGGCTCTTGTTTGCTTTCTTCTATCCCTAGTCTACGCCAGGCACTGTGGAACAAGAGCTCTCTTGTACTCAGCCAGCGACACTGCACAGTACCTTCCCTTCAAGCAAGTGTGCTCCAGTTTATGTTCATTCATCCCCGAGAGTTTTCATGTGTACTTAGCGCTGTGTACCGACGACCATCTAAATATATAGATCTTTCTTATTTATACGCTCTAGTTAAAAACTAGGAGCAAAGAACATTTTTATATAAGTTGCTTCACACTTTTTAGACTAGGATCTTTTGGGTTTCCCTTTTTTTAACCCCCCTCTCTCACAAGCCATATCTTTTTGCTTTTCTGTGTAAAGAGCTGTTGGAGCATGTTATCAATTAAAGAAATTGTACTCCCTGGTGGCACAATTTAAAATTCTGTGGCATGTCCTGGCAAGCTGGAAAAAAGTTCCACATTTATGGTAGAATCGGCAAAGAAGATACAGTAGCATCATTTGTATATAGGCTTCATTTTTAGGGCTTTCCAGTGCAGTCCAGTTGACACATCCCCTGTATTCTTTAGGTCAGTATGATCACGGTGTATCACAGTGTAATATACCAATTTTTTAAATGGATTGGTTGTGTCTCAATAATTTTAAAAGATTCGGAAACTTTTCATAAACTGAAATCTTTCACCGCTATATTCTGAAACCCACAACTTGGTGTAGGATCCTCTAATAGGCTGCCCTCTGATGATATTGCAATGACACCCATGCACCACTGCCCTATAAGCTGACTAAAGCAGACATCTCTCCTTTATGGAAAGGGTTTAGTTTATCCCTACATATCCATTGACAACCAGCCAATATAATTTTAAAGCAAAATAAAATTAATCCATGCTGAATTCCTCACCCATTCATAATTACTCAAAGCCCAAATCATGCGTGCAAGTCTAAATTAGATACTAGATGGAATTGAGCAGACACACATGGTGCAGAACACAAAGATCTGAATATCAAAGTATGTTCAATCAGTACTCACAAAAAGAACATTACAGAAATCAACCATATAAAAAAAAACACATCTAAGTATCCATTTCATTCCGATCCCAGCGTTGTCCTCCGCAAAGCTTGAAACGTCGGGGTCACCTAGTAAAGAAAGTTATAAAAAGCTACATAAAGCACAGGGAGAAGATGTTCAGCGCTCCTGCACACCCCACACCTTCATCTCCCAGGCTCCCAGGTGACTCTGGGGGTTGTACCAGCATGGAAGGTGGCTGTTATTTATAACTTACTTTTCTAGGTGATCCTAGTGTGCAAAGCTTAGCAGAGGACAGCTCTGGAATTATAAAGAAGAGGAACGTAGGTGAGTATCCTTAGATGGTTTTTTGTTTTTAAATGGTTTATTTCCTTTAAATATGTGCATATCAGTTAAATATCGTCAGTCCATCAAACGCCGAAACACCTTGTCTGACGCTGGGTTTCACCTATTCATACGAAAAAGCAAATTGCTCCATAAAAGCCATCAACTATGAACCTTGATAACCACTAAGCAGGGTATATTGTGACAGTGCTAAAAAGCTTATCAACTATGTCATCCATTCTTATTTAATCTGCAGGGTTAGTGTTGCATTTTTATACCGTCACTTGTTTAGTGTCAGGATTCAGGATGCGTGGATCCCCTGGACCACCGTGGGAGGTGGTACTAGCCGACAACTGGGACAGGAGTCTAAGTGGCAAATGGTCTTCACCAGAGCCCGCCGCAAAGCGGGATGGACTTGCTGGGATGGGGTGCCACCAGGTTGTTCCTCAGATGCGACTAGCCTGCGGTAGCAGCCAAGGTCAAGGTACCTTAGCAGGAGACAGTCTCGAGGTCAGGTCAAGGCAGAGGGTCAGGGCAGGCGGCAGAGATGCAACATCAAGTCCAATCCGGGGTCAGCCATGGGAGGTCCAGGCAGATGGGAACGGGAACACAGGCACACAGGGACGCAGGGTTCGGGTGCCGGATTATAAGGTACAGGTGTTCAGCAAGCGCACCAATCAGCAGTGTGCTGGCCCTTTAAATTTCCGACAGCTGGCACCTGCGCCCTAGGAGGTGGGGACACACGCACAGTAGTCCGATGGGAAGCCTGCGCCCAGACGAGTAAATCCGGCACTGTAGACGGAGGTGCACAGAGGAACACGTGTGACATTTATGTTGTAAATCTTCATACATTAGCTTTTGATTCCCAAATTTCTTATGTTCCATGATCATATCAAGATAAAAACGATAATGATATATCTTAGCATAGCTTGATGCATTTTAGATGAATCCATGGCACTAGAATCTTAGTTACAGATTTCTAAAAGGAGAAAACCCAACTATCTTTATTATTCCCAGCTTATACATTTGTGACTGCACAGCATATGCTGCAACAATGGTATTTTTTGGGAAATGAAAAAAGTTCTTGTAAGTCATCAGTCTGGAAAAGGTTACATATCTACATCAAATGCTCCGAGAAACTGCAATTATCTTGTAATCAATACTTGTAAGTTCTCGCAGCGGTAACAATGTTACAAAAAATGATTCAAATTGCACAACAACAGTATGTTCCCTTTTCTCTGGAACATTAAAATTGATTCTCTACCCTTAAAATAAACCAGACAGATATGTGATCAGTTGGAGTCTGAGCTCCGAGAACTCAACTAATAAATACAATGAAGAGACCGCACCACTCACACGTCCTCTATTACCTTTGTTATTTACACAGACTCTCGAGGAAGATTTATCAAAATAATCTAACAGTAAAACAGGGCAGATTTAAATGAACAGACTTGTGTTGTGCCAGATTTATTAACTGTCTAGTTGAACTTAGCACCTCCTATTAAGAGGAAACTGTGTATTTTCATAATTTTTGGAACACGCCCCTCAAAGCATGTCCCTTTGTTATACTAGTTGTAAAATTGACTGAAAACTGTCTAAAAAATCTTAAACAATTTTTTCATGCAAATAACAACAGAATTTTGTCATAAACAGATTGAGACATCTCCCTCAGTGGTCCATATGGTCCTCCTCATTCTCCTTCATTCCCAACGCTCCCATAGTTCAATTCAATTTGTGAGAAAGGAACTCCCATTCATGTGAGCGGTGGGGGATGACGCAGTTGGACCCTTAGATATCAGATTGTTATCCCCTATCCTTTGGGGATGGTACCTGGAACAAACTCTTTAAAAATAAAAAGGACAATGACACTCGTAGAAGCTTTATGGCCCCATCATTGTTCTGATAGGTCAGCATCTCACAGGTCGAACTTCTATGAATGAAAATGTGAAGTTGTCTCCTAAGGATGGAGTCCTAGATAACACCTTTCACCACTGGAGGCAATATACCCCTGGTATTGTTAGCCATGTAGCTCCAGTTACCCTACAGTATCTTCTCCTATTTCAACATCTTACTGATATCCTGATACTATACAAGATTTACACTGACACCAAGTGGTAAAAGTCAGTATTTTCTCCCAGTGTTTCTCTTCCTGTTTGTGGTATCTGTAAAGGAGGGATAGAAATAAAGATAACGCTTTCATGAATAATGGGATGACGGGGGACATTTACTAAGGGCTTTGTGCTAGTTTTCTGTCGGACTTTGCACATTCTTTTAGGTATAAACTGCTTGTACAGGTATTTAATAAGTGTCTGCACCACAATTGTGTTGCGTGTGATTGTTTTGTGGTGCAGCTGCACTAGGCATCATGCGACACAAATTAGGGGCGTTCGGGTGCTCAATCAGACCATGCGCCGGATTTAACACGCAGAGTCTGTTGCACATCATATGTTCAAGGTGCACCACAAAAATGTTGGTGAACTCTGTCGGGCCAGTGCAGGGAAGCCACAGATTCATGATTTTTGGTGCACGATCTTAATGAATCTGTCGCACCCAGCATTATACACAGGCAGAGCACTTTTAGTGCAGTTTCCCACATTCTTAGTAAATGTGCCCCAATCTGTTAAAGCTTATGTGAAGAACAGGCATCTCCTATATTGCAGGCACATACTGGTTACATAAATAGGGTTGTTACGCACTCGGATCAGCGCTCAGCTTCTTGAGATGAGTTTAAGACAAGCGCAACCACTCAGTGGAGACGTCATTGAAGTCACTATACGTTTCTTATCAACTACCACATGGATTTAGGTTTGCAAACGATTTATTGTAGTTGTACTGAAATGAATTGTTTATGCATTGCCATCACATGATCAATTATTACGTTAAGATGTCACATAATTAATCACATGTAAAGTTGTGGAATAAGGAATTATCACATCTAGAGGTGTCGCTGCATTACCTGTTTGTTACATGATGAACTTGTTTGTCACATCACACTGGATAATGTAACACCACATACAGTATAATTGCACAGGACAAAATTCAAGTATTTATGGAAGATGACTTCATCTAAAGTGCAGTTTAGCTGTGAAAATAGTACTGTGTACAAGAGTACGGTATCACATACATCATGACCAGCCCTTGATAGGGGACTGTGCAGAATAACAGGTTGTCCGCACTGCATGGATGGGATTCCTGGCATTGTTTCCATCTATGATGCAAGGAATCAATTTTTGCCTATCTAACTAGAAATGTACATACTCTACAGTGCCAAAGCTGCTGTTTAGAAGAGGAAGCAGGGATTCCTTGCATCATAGATCAATGTGATGCAAGGAACCCCCTGCAGTGTGGAGAGCCTGTAATACAGAACTCTTTACAGTCCATGATCACGGGCTGATCACCGAGTGTTTTAAACAGCCCCAATAATGAAAAACTTATTCCAAAATAAACTAAAATAATGAAAAAAAAACTTCCAGTTCACAGCCACGTCATCATGAGAACTTCTCATTAACTAACTGCAGAATGTTTTTCAACATTAAAAATGAGTCAAATGCAGGGTGACTTCTGCCAGCTTTCCAGCATGTGTCTGCCGCCACCAGCATTTTCATCCCTTTTCTGTGTAATAAAAGCTGTGACTTATGTGTAACATAACAGAAGATTTTAGATGAAACTATGCACCCCTGACTGTACAGCTCCATGAGAACTTGGAGACAGACTTCATATTACCTCAGTACTTGGAAAGTATTAAAAGATTAGAACTTCCTTCCAGCCAAACACATTGAAAACATAAAATGGTGCCTGTGCATATCACAATATCTTATATATAGCAATATCTTATATGTAGCAATATCTTATATACAGCAATATCTTATCCATGGCTTGTTTGAGTTGTTATGGGTAACATATGGTTCCCTTTATCACACTTATGTTCTATCACAGTACTTCATGTCAGCAGCACTTCTTATGGAAGGATTTCCTAAAAACAGATACTGAGCTGTTTCAGATCCAGGATCCATATTTCAGTTGTAAAACAAAAAGCAGTAGCCAGGATACTTAACCCCTTCCCGCCGATGCCCTTTTTCGTTTTTGCATTTTCATTTTTCACTCCCCACCTTCAAAAATCTATAACTTTTTTATTTTTCCATGTACAGAGCTGTGTGACGACTAGTTTTATGCGTAACAAATTGCACTTCAAAATGGTGGTATTTAATATTCCATGCCATATACTGGGAAGCAGGAAAAACATTCCAAATGCAGTGAAATTAATAATGTTTTCATACATTTACATAAATGAAAACCTCCTGTACAAATTATTTTGCCATCTTCTGGCACTAATAACTTTTTCATACTTTGGAGTACAGAGAGAGCTGTGGGTGGTGTTATTTTTTTGCAATTTTTGATTAAGTTTACAATGTTACCTTTTTTAGGACTACCTTTTAATCCCTTTTTATAGAATTTTTTACATTTTTTAAAATGGCAAAAAAGTGCAATTTCCATCTTTGGGTGTTATTTTCCGTTACAGGGTTAAACACAGTGAAAATCCGTTATTATATTCTGATATATCGGGCATTTTCAGACATTGATTGCACATTGTAATGAAACGGTTATACTGTTTATTTATATCAGGAATAGGGGGGTGATTTGAATTTTTAGGTTTATTTATTATCATTTTTATTTTTTTAACTTTTTTATTTTTACTTTTACTATTTTTCAGACTCCCTCGGGTACTTTAACCCTTAGTTGTCTGATTGATCATATCATATACTGCCATACTACAGTCTGGCAGTATATGGGGAATTTCCTCCTCATTCATTACAATGTGCTGATTGCACATTGTAATGAAAGGGCTAAAACGAGGCAGCCTCAGGTCTTCAGAAGACCCAAGGCTGTCAGGGTGACTGATCGGCACTCCCCGATTACGTCATGGGGAGCGACAATCCTCAGAGGCGAACAGCGGGTTAACACCCACGATCGCTGCTAGCACCAACTGGGGGTGTTTCCAGTAAGCCTTTGCTGCAATATGCAGCAAAGACCTACCGGCTATGGAGAGGGCTCAGCCCCCGGCATGTGACATACTGTTACATCATATATCGGTAAGGGGTTAATGGAGTTAGCAACCCATATATTCCATATATCTTTTCTATTAACCCCTAAGTGACACGGCCTGAAAAAGGCTCTAGTGATCTGACATTTTTAGTGAATTTTCGTACGTGGAGGTTTAAGAGCCATAACTTTTTATTTTTTTTTTTTGTAGCATGCTACCTTAAATTTTTTTCACTTTTTTTTCGGGACACATAGAGCTAGTTAAAACATAATAAATTTAAATATTTTTTTTCTCATTTTTTAATTTTATTTGGGGCTAAATTTGGAATAATCATAATAATATTTATTTATATAGCGTCATCAAATTCTGTAGAGCTTTCCAATTTTTTTTTTGTAATTTATAGCACACATTTTTTGACACCCAGAGAACTGGTCCTGCTCATGTGGCTAGCCTGAGAGCAGTAGAAAACTGAAGCAAAGTCTCGAAATATCTTAAGTCATCGGGCGGTCCGAGAGGAGTCAAATATTTCTCTCCATGTATATGTGCCTGTGTCTTTGCCTCTATTGAAAGCTGCAGCCTTCCCTGTACCTCGACCTTGGATGCCACCGTGGACAAGTCACGCCTGTGGAACGACCAGGTGGTACCATGCCACATCCCAACTACCAAAGTGCACAATGAGGGTCACTTATTAAGGGCCCGATTCGCGTTTTCCCGACGTGTTACCCGAATATTTCCGATTTGCGCTGATTGTACCTGAATTGCCCCGGGATTTTGGCGCACGCGATCGGATTGTGGCGCATCGACGCCGGCATGCGCGCGACAGAAATCGGGGGGCGTGGCCGAACGAAAACCCGATGTATTCGGAAAAACCGCCGCATTTAAAAACCGAAAATGTGTCGCTTGGGAAGCGCTTACCTTCACCTAGTCCAGCTGGGTGTATTCCGGCGCGTTCAGATGATTTTCAGCGCAGCAGCGCCACCTGGTGGACGGCGGAGGAACTACCTTCATAAATCCCGTCCGGACCCGAATCCTGTGTAGAGAACGCGCCGCTGGATCGCGAATGGGCCGGGGTAAATAAATCTGCCCCAATATGTTGGGTAGCTTGTGGTAGAAATGTAAAACTGGTGCTGCTCACTTACTTCATGATTCTGCTTCTTCAAATGCATGTAGTGAAAGTGTTACAGTACACAGTTCCTACTGCTGATACATGGAATTATGCTGCCATCTAAATAAATTGCAATTATTATTTAAAAGTTGGTTTATCTATGTAGTGTAGATGGAACTGAGCTGGACGAGACCCCCCTTGCTATTGGTTATCTCCCCAAACAAATCTTAAAAAACCCTGTACAGAAGCCACTTATTCTCAAGGAATATTATTGGTAGCCTCCCAACTCCCAAGGTGCAGCCACCTCTCCCAGGGTTTTGGGCTAAATACCTAGCCACTAATTTCAAGGACAAAACTCACTGCATACAAAAGGAAATAATTCCCCAATCCACAAGTTCCCCTTTCCTCCTGTACCTCACTCTGTTCGTTCTCTTCCTTGGAGCCAGTCATGGAGAAATAAATGTCCATACTCCTTTCGTCTGCTCGCCCCACTACCTGCATCAGTGACCCCATCCCCTCACACTCTTTATTCTGGCGTAGTTCCCTCTTCATGAGAACACCTTATAATGACCCTTTTCTTACCACCCTGTTTACTATCGTTCAGTCTCTAATGTTACCATACAGCAAACTCCTGGGAAAATATGCAAATAAGTTTTCCAGGATGAAAAAAGGAAAACCATACCTTGTAAGGCAGCCCCCAGCCTAATGACATGATGCAGGATTAAAACCAAACCAGTCTATCTATTCCAGAAGGAACAGATTCCCAACTGTAGACAGAACTGTTTCAATGTGGTTGCAGCTCTTCAGTACAGTATAGGGAACTTGTTTTGCTGGGTGAGAGGCTTTTGACTAGGGTCAGGAAGTGAGAGCTCTCCTTAAAGAGAATATGCCAATTAAGACCCCATTATAGGTGTGTGGAGACTTATAGCCATTGAAGCTCCACTGGGGGATTCTGGGAAAATATTCAAATTAATTTTCCAGGATGGGAAAAGGAAAACCATGCCTCTTTTGCCACTTTGTAAGGTACCCCCCTTAACACCAAGTATGAATTTCAAGAAGCCTAATGACATGATGTGGGGTTAAACCAAACCAATATATCTATATCAGAAGGAGCAAATTCCCAACTGTAGACTGCATTGTTTCAGTGTGGTTGCATCTCTTCAGTACAGTGTAGGGAACTGGTTTGGCTGAGAGGCTTTTGACTAGGGCCAGAAGCTAACTCATTGAACGCCTGGTCTATTCTCCTCTAACCTGTTTTCTACAGGGGTAGATCAAGACTTCTATGTACCAAAATTGTGGGACACAAAAGTCAACCTTTTTTTAAACCTTTTTTGGTTTCCCATTGGATACCTGAAGCAGGTCCTTTCTGTCTGCTTTTAGTTCTGCAATTGAAGGACTTTTCCCTTTTTGCATACATGTTTGTTGAGAGCCTGTATTATCATTACAGGGCAGTATCAAACCTGGTGAGAAGTTTGGGTGGCCAAATACTCTACTAAAACTGCTCTTATTCTACATGGTCTACATGGTTCTCCTTAGAACTGAATCTAATAGTGAATATTCTCTACTTATTAAAAAAATTTTTTTGCAATGCTTGACACTTAACCAGCAACTCTTAATCATGCTGTGCTACCACATTTGACTTGTAACGATGTACAAAATGCTAAATGACTTATGTGTTGCTGCTGTGCAGCAGAATTAATGACATTTTTATGCAACCACCACTAGGGAGCTCAGTTCAAAGTAATTCTAATAGCTTCCAATAAGTTTGTAAGAAGCTATATTAATTCATATACTTGAGCTCCACCTAGTGGTGGCAGTTAGTTTTATTTACTAGGAAAATGAAAGCATGCCATAGAGCAGGGGTAAAAAAATAAAAAAACATGTACTCACTTTTCCGACGTTTCCACTCAGCTCCGATGATACAGTCTGGCTGGCAGTGACAGTGCCGAAAGCTGCCAGAATCACAGAATCTATGACGTCGGCAAGCAGCTGACATCATAGTCTGTGAGCCGCCGGCAGCACAGTATACTTGGGAGGGACTGGCTGGCTATACTGGAGATACTGTCTGGCTATATACAGGGGGCTGACTGTATACTGGGGGTGTCTGGCTGTATATAGGGGTGCTGGTTGTATACTAAGGGGGGGCAGGCTGGCTGTATACTGGGGGGGGCTGCATGTATACATGGGGGGAGGTGGCTGGCTAAATACAAAGGGGTCTGGCTGGCTATGCTGTATGGCATAGTAGTTATATTCCTGTACATAGGGGCAATTTTATGGTAACTATATACCTGTACCTATGGGGCAGTATTATCATACTTATGTTCATGTACATAGAGAGCAGTATTATAGTAGTTATATTCTTGTACATAGGGGGCAGTATTATAGTAGTTATATTCCTGTACATAGGGGTCAGTATTATAACAATAGGGGTCAGTATTATAACAATCTTTATTAGAATACATACACAGAACAAGAGACCAAAAAATAGATAAAAACGCTTAAAAAGAGTACTGGTATACACTGCAAAGACTCAGTGAGGTGAAAACAGTACAATCACCATCACAAACCCCTCTGGCTGTAACAAGTTCAAGCAGTGTTTATGTAAACAATTTTTGTAAACAATAATGTAAACCGATACATCACAAGTCAATAGGATAGATAAGTATATACTAAAAACTCTCTCTATACAACCTGTCAGATGAAAAGGTTCACGAGGTGTGTCAGTCAATAAACAGACCAAGGAATGCGCGAGGGGGCAATGGACACCTAACTCATCCAGGAGGTGTGAGAATTCACCCCACACATTACGTCACACGAGGCGACTTCATCAGGGGAAAAGTTTGAGAGGTGTGAGTCCATGTGGCGTTTAAATGCATATGTGCAGTCGGGGTCCCCAATCAAAGCAAAGAACCTCACCTGCAAGAGTAGATACCTTGCGCAGCTGCTGAACCGGAAGTGCAAAGGGCCCTGAGGTCACACAATGAAACACAACTGAGCGTGCTCCATCCCCAGGTGAGTCATCGAAGAATTAACCCACCGAGTATTGACTTTTCTGCAGTGAAAGCGATGACACCGAAATGCCCAGTTAAACTTATGGAGCTCCACCTAAGTAGCAAATCATGTGGAGATCTAAATGGTAAAGGTGGTAAACAAATATATATATAAACGATTGATAGTTTATTTGGTTGGTAGAGTGCATCCCCAGTACCATTATGAGCATACAAATTCTAAGTAAGGCACACATGCAACAATTATTAATAAAGTATGTAACAAAGTGCAAAAAATAAAAGTGATAAATGATCCATACATAAAAGTGCTAACAAGAATAGAAAGATACACGACAATAACCGATTTTTTTTTTTACATATCTTTGCAGATATAAGCAGAAAATATTATATCGGGTGAATCATATCCAAAAACTGGGCTCTCTGTTCAAAGAGGTCACCAGGCGACCATGTAGTTTCCCACAAGTATTGATATTGCCAGGGCCGGATTATAGGCGGGGCTCCCGGGGCTCGAGCCCCAGGGCCTTCACCATCTTGCTCTCTGGGTGGGCCCCCACCAGATGACAATGTCAGTCAGACATTGTTTAAGGGCTGTTCTTGGCCATTGCGCACACCATGCTCCTATGTAGTTTGCTGACTCTGCCTGGAACAGGGAGCGATGCGCAGCGCATCACTCCCAGCCCGGCAGTGACAGCTAGCTGTGCAGTGGCGGCGCCGTGCTGCCGCGGACGCTCCCATTCCTCCCGGCTCCACTGCCTGGCGGGTGATTCCCAGTTGTGATCTGTCTCTGGCTGGAGCGATGCACTGCAGTGATGCTGCAGTACATCGCTCCCATCCAAAGACATGCAGCCCACAGTGACACTGCAGCAGATTCAGCGTGAGGAGAGTATGGGCAGTGTGGAGCCGACGTCAAAGGGTCACGTAAGATCAATTCTCACGTGACCGGCCGCCGGCTTATCTGCACGTGTCATGCTGGCAGTGCAGGAGAGAAGAACGCTCTGCTGCCGACATGGATCGTCAGTTCCCTGAAGCACACAGAGTATCCTTTGATTTATAAGAGAAGCCTGTCTGGAATGGAGGGTCGATCTTTCTGAGCTGAGGGTCTCTGTCTGTGAGGGGAGGGGAGTGGAGGGAGGGGAGGGAGGAGGTGAGGGGGGGGGGGTCTTGATCTATTGGGCTGGGGGGTGCTTGTCGTAAGGGGGGGGGGGGGGTGGGTGATCTTGGGCATGGGCTGGGGGTCTCTGTCTGTCAGGGGGGATTGATCGTATGGGTGCGGGGTTCGTCTGTGTGAGGGGGATTTCTGATCTGTTCGGGCGTGGTGGTTCTCTGTCGTAAGGGGGAGGGGTTGATCTGCAGGGCTTGGGGGTCTCTGTCTGTAAGGGGGTGGGTTGAACTGCATGGGTTGGGGGGCTCTGTCGTTAAGGGGGGCGTTGAAACTGCATGGGTTGGGGGTTCTGTCGTAGAGGGAGGTCTGATCTGTCTGGGACTGGAGAGGGGTCTTGGGGAGGGGGGGTTCAATTCTGTCTGGGAGGGGTCTATGTCGTTGCCTGTGGAAGGGGCATCGGGTCTAGTCTGGGGTCTCTGCCGTAATTGTATTTTCTGAAAGGGTGTTGGCTGCTGTATGAGCTGCTTACTTGGGGGTTGGCGACTGTAGTAGCTGTATTACTGGGGGTGGTGGTGGCTGTTAGATGTTAGAGTATGGTATGAGATGAGTTGGGGTGTGGCATGTATGTATAGAGTATACTGGCGGGGTTGGGCGCTTGTTGTTAGTGTATTACGGGTGGGGGCGTGGTGGGCGCTGTATGTCGATGTATTACTGGGGGGTTGGCGCCTGATGTAGCCTGATTACTGGGTGGGTTGGCGCCTGTATGTAGCTGTATACTGGGGGGTTGGCATATGAGCGAAGGTGCGTGATTGTAGCGTTGTATTACTGGGGGGTTGGCGCCTGTATGTAGCTGTATTACTGGGGGGTGGGATTGGCGCCTGTATGTAGCTGTATTACTGGGGGGTTGGCGCCTGTATGTAGCTGTATTACTGGGGGGGTTGGGCGCCTGTATGTAGCTGTATTACTGGGGGGTTGGTGGCTGTATGTTAGATGTATTACTGGGGGGTTGGCGCCTGTATGTAGCTGTATTACTGGGGGGGTTGGTCTTGGCCTATGTTGTAGCTGTATACTGGGGGGGTTGGCGCCTGTATGTAGCTGTATTACTGGGGGGTTGGCGCCTGTGAGTAGCTGGTATACTGGGGGGTTGGGGCCGTATGTAGCTTGTATTACTGGGGGGTGGCGCCAGTATGTAGCTGTATGTACTTGGGGGGTTGGCGGGCTGTATGAGATGTAGTATGGGGGTTGTGCGGCTGTATGTGATGTATTACTGGGCGGGTTGGCGGCTGTATGGTAGATGTATTACTGGGCGGTTGGATCGCTGGATTGGGCTGTTAGAGCGTAGTTACTGGCGGGGAGTTGGAGCCTGTATGTGTAGCTGTATTACTGGGGGTTGGCGCTGTATGTAGCTGTATTACTTGGGGGTTGGCCTGTATGTAGTATTACTGTGAGGGGTCGGCGCTGTAGTGCGGTTATTTATTGGGGCGTCGGCGGCTGTATGTAGCTTATGTATTACGGGGTTTTGTCGGCGGCTGTATGTAAGATGTATTATGAGGGTGCGTCGGCTTGTATGAGCTGTATACTTGAGGGTCGGAGGCTGGTATGTAGCTGTATATACTTGAGGGTCGGCGGCTGATATGTAGCTTGTATTGGCAAGGGGTCGGTTGGATCCTGTGATGTAGCTGTATACTGGGGGGGTGGGCCGCATGTATGTAGTCGTATTACTGGGGGTGTGCGGGCTGTATGTAGCTGTTTACTGGGCGGGGGATGGCGGCTTATGTAGCTGTATTAACTTGGGGGTTGGCGGCTTTGTATGTAGCTGGATTACTGGGGGGTTGCCGCGCTGTATGTAGCTGTATTTTACTGGGTGTTGGACGGCTGGTATGTAGTTGTATTACTTGGGGTGTTGGCGGCCTTATGTAGCTTGTATTACTGGGTGGGGTTGGCTGCCTGTATGTCAGCTGTATATTGGGGGTGTGGCGCCTTGATAGTAGCTGTAGTACATTGGGGGGGCGTTGGCGCCGTAGTAGACTGTAGTAATGGGGGGGTTGGTGGCTGTATGTTAGATGTATTACTGGGGGGGTGGCGCCTGTATGTAGCTGTATTACATGGGGGGTTGGTGCCTGTATGTAGCTGTATTACTGGGGGGTTGGCGCCTGGTTATACGTTTATGCCCAGCTGCGGTTGGGCTTAGTGCTGAATATGGGGGTGGGCGCCTGATGATGTGCTGTATTAATGGCCTCGTGTTTTGCGGCAGCCGCTAGTTGTAGCTGATGGGGTTGGCAGTTAGCTGTGGGGGAGTTGGCGCACCTATGTGATGTTAGATGAACTTGCTTTTTTCGGGGGATTCGGTTGAGCGAGTGTATGTAGAGATTACTGGGGGGTTGGCGGCTGGATGAGATGATTACTGGGGGAGTTGGCGGCTGTATGTAGATGATTAGGGGGTGTGTATGTACTGTATAATGGGGGGTTGGCCCTGTATGTAGCTGTATTACGGGGGGTTGGCGCCGTAGTTAGACGTATTACCTGGGGGTTGGCGCCTGTGTATGATGCGTGTATAAACGTGGCGGTGGTTGGGCCGTAATGTAGCTGTGTTTAATCTGGGGTGGTTGGCGCTGCTAGTGTAGCCTGTTATACTTGGGGAGTGCAGCGGCTGTATGTAGCTGTATTATGGTCGCTGTAGGAGCGTTTCTGTGATCGGCGGATAGTGTAGCTGATTACTTGGGAGGCGTCGGCGGCCTCGTTGTCTGTTGTAGCTGTATAACGTGGTGTTGGAGGCTGTGTGCGGAATACTGAGGTCGCCGGATGTATGTAGTGTATTACTTGAGGGGGTTTGGTCGGCCGTCGAGTATGTTAGGTTGTAGCTGGTATGTAGCTTTGATGGCCGTGGCGGTTGGCGGACGAGTTAGTGGGCTATGTTAGCTGTATTACTGCGGGGCGTGGGTGAGCTGCTGATTATTGGGGTGACGGCTCGGTGTAGTGTATTACTTGGGGGTTACCTGAGGCGCGCTTACAGTGGGGGTTTCAGCTGTAGGACTTGACTTGGGGGTTGTTGGGCCTGTATGTTGCGGTATTAATTGGGGTTGGAGCCGGTTGTACGGATGTATATTGGGGGTTGGCGCCTGTATGTAAGGGCGGCTGATTAATACTTGGGCGTTGGGCAAAGTGGCCTTATGGAGCCTGTATATCTGGGGGTTCCGGAAGGCAGTGCTATGTTATCTTGGGGGAGGCTGCGTTTTGTGTACTTCACTTGGGGGTCGGCGGCGGGATGTATGCTGTATTAATCCCCCTGGTGTACGGTGGCTGTATGTAGATGTATGACTTGAGGCGTGGCGCGGGTATGTAGCTGTATTACTTGGGGGTCGGCGGCGTTGTATGTAGGTGTATTTACTTGGGGGTTTGGCGGCTGTATGTAGCTGTATACCTGGGGGTCGCGAGGGGTATGTAGCTGTGAGGGTTGTCGATGTGACTGTTAATGCCTTAGGGTCGGCGGCTGTGTAGCTGATCTATGAGGGTCGGGCGGCTGTATGTAGCTGGATACTGAGGGTCGGCGGCTGTAGTAGCGTATTACTTGAGGGTCGGCGGCGATGTAGCTGTATTACTTGAGGTCGGCGGTGCTCTGGGGTAAGTAGCTGATACGTATTGAGGTCGGCGGCTGGTATGTAGCTTAGTTTACTGATGGGTCGGCGGCAGCGGGCTGTATGTAGGGTATTACGTGGGGTAGGCGCGCTGTATGTAAGTGTATGTACTTGAGGGGTCGGCGGCCTTATGTGCTGTATTACTGGAGGGGGGCGTACTGAGTAGGGTGTGCGCTCCTGGATGTAGATGAGTTACTTGAGGCGCGGCGGCTGGCTGAGTGAGCTGAACTGAGGGTCGGCGGCCTGTAGTAGCTGTTACTGGGGGTCGGCGGCTGTATGTAGGTATTATTGGTGGGTTGGCCGGGGCTGATGTAGCTGTATTACTGGGGTCGGCGGGCGGGCTATGTAGCTGTAGTACTGGGGTGCGGGCGGCTGATGTGATGTATTTAATGGAGGGTCGGCGGCGTATGTAGCGGGATTATGAGGGTCGGCGGATGTAGTCGCTGTTATACTTGAGGGCGGCGGCTGTATGTAGCTGTATTACTTGAGGGTCGGCTGGGCGGAGTGTACGCTGTCTTATTACTGGGGTCGGCGGTCTTTGTATGGTAGCTGTGTTTACTGGGGGTCGGCGGCTGTATGTAGCTGTATTACTTGGGGGTTGGCGGCTGTATGTAGCTGTATTATTTGGGGGCTGGCGGCTGTATGTAGCTGTATTATTTGGGGGTCGGCGGCTGTATGTAGCTGTATTACTTGGGGGCTGGCGGCTGTATGTAGATGTAATACTTGGGGGCTGGCGGCTGTATGTAGATGTAATACAGGGGAGATAGTGGATAGCGAGCAGGAGGATGTGCATGTATGCTACATTCAGGGGGGGCCCCCACCAACCTTAATCCGGCCCTGGATAGTGCCCAACATAAATGCGGCAGAAGTATGATAAGCTTTCATGCATCCCAGAACTGAATATAGCATACCCTCAATGCGGCGAAATTACTGTACTGAAATACCAATAAGATACACCGGTCTCTAGTGCCCACAAAAGCATAAATAGACAACCAATACTAGTTCACTCCTGAGAAATCAAAAAAGTATATATTATGTAAGAGCCCTGGTCAAGAACAGTGATGGTATTGAGGTAAAATGAATCTATAAATGCATCTGACGGATTTTGTACTACGGCTCCAATGAGGAATACAATAGGTAAGTAGTAAGAATATTAAAAACTTTATGCTCAAAATTATGTTCAGGGGTACAGACCCTATATCAAAACAAATGACTGGTTTGGCATATCGCACAAAGAGGTATCATACAGGTGAGCAATAAAGATTAACAATGAGTGAATTCCTAAACCGAAGGTTAAAAAAAGAAAACTCCTTTAAGGAAAAAATTATAATTTTTTCTTTTACTAGTACGGCGCATGGTTAAAAAAAAAACAAACAAACACTTTAAACAGTAAGTGATGAGCATATTAGAAAAATGTGCAAATAAAGAATTTTGAAGCGCTCAGTAATAGTACGGAATGATGTGTGATCAGGAAGTAATAACTGGGGACCCCCACATACACATACACAGATTCCCGCCATAGAAATAAAAATAATAAATAAAAAAATGCTAGTCATTAAAACATTATAGGTAATAGCTAATGGATAAGAATAGTGGGAAACACTGATTTACATCATAGATCTGCTTCTGCTAAGCTGTAATGAGGTAGGTAGCTAAGTCAAACAAGTTTACATGGCAGTGATTTAAGAACCGTATTTTCCGGACTATAAGGCACACAAAAAATCCTTTGATTTTCTTAGAAATCAAAGGTGCGCCTTATAGTCCAGTGTGCCTTATATATGAACCACACTTACAGATAACAGCTGCCTCTTCCCACTGTCTGACAACCTTGGCTCCTCATCGTCGGGACCCCTTTAGAACACTTCGTCCACTACGTGTCCATAAGTCATCATCACTCCCTCGCGCTTCCCTCCATCTACCTTCGCCTACTTCTTTCCTCTGTCTTCTTCCTTCCCTTCTTTTGGGCACCAACTCTCCCTCTTGGCCGCCACATTTTCCTTTTTCGCGTTTAAAATCTCGTCTCACATTCCCCAACTTCCTTGTCTTACCTCCATTCATGCTTTTCTTTTTCGTGAGTGTGGGAAGGTCGTTCTTCTCCAGTAAACAGTTCCCTCAGATAATCCAGGCCGGTTCAAATTGGCTTGCACCTTTTTCTGTTCCTTGTGCAGTAGTTGGGCAGACTTCTTGGGGGGGGTGAGGCTGAGGTTCATGGAGACCTTTGTTGGGCGGAGTGTCTCCGATCTTCGGTGACATGGGTGGACTGCGTAGAAACTGACTGTGAACAAATTGCCGAGCATTGTTCGCAATCCCGACATCACCTGTTCGCACGGTTCTGGCCTCACACGTGCTCCCACCACGAGTCCATAACTCAGACATAACCTAGAGTGTCGCTCTGCGGCTTACTCCCTGCCCCTCATAAGCAGGTGGTGTCTCACCCCGGCCAGGACCCACGGCCTCTGACCCCTGCAGTAGTTGGACGCCCACGTCCCCGGCCCACCCCACACGGCCCTCGTCCGCCTACCCTCTAGCCCTCTTTAAACATTTTTGCCTCATAGACAGTTATATACTTATTTTTTTCTTTTAACTTTTTTTTTGTGTTTTTTAAAAAGTTGTTTAAAACCAACGATGCTATCCTAGTGCTATGGCTTTTTCTACCAATTGAACGCACCTACTATGCCAGATAGATGACGCTGAAGTTATTAAAACAAAATAACGTCAAATAAAAAGGAAAATGGCAGACTGTGCCTAATTGAAATCCAACCCCTAATCAATTTTCCCACTTTGGTGTTTGAGGTGGATATGTGTGCCACCACTAAGAGCTAACCCACGGTCGCAAAGTCCCCCTTCTAATTCCTCACAAAATGGTACTAGATGTCAATAAAAAAAAAAAAAGTAGAACGTTATGGTTAACGCCCTAAAGAAGGGCTGTTTGGGTTCTTGAGAATCCTCCGCCTAACAGTAAGCTAATGAACACCCTAACGCTTTCCCTGACCATCATCAGCTCTCTCCCTCGCGGTACAATCCAGACACATAATGATCCGAGCAGCGCGGGCAGCGGCTAGTCTATCCCAGGGTCACCTGATCTGGCCACCAACCACTGCTATCGACGTGTAAGGTAGCCACGTATGCTGGGTGGAGTGCAGAGTCTCCTGTCTTGTGATGGCTCTGTTTCTGGCCCCAAAAGCAAACGCGGGAGCTCC
This sequence comes from Engystomops pustulosus, assembly GCA_019512145.1. Taxonomy (NCBI): domain Eukaryota; kingdom Metazoa; phylum Chordata; class Amphibia; order Anura; family Leptodactylidae; genus Engystomops; species Engystomops pustulosus. The sequence continues at coordinate 42,148,908 of CM033643.1, forward strand.
GACTTATGTCTCGCGGGCGAAGTATTCGTCCGATCAACGAGAAGGTTTTCGAGTACGCTAATGCTCGACCGAGCATCCAAGCTCGAGCGAGCCATGTTCGCTCATCTCTAATTATAGGTAATAGCTATGGGATAAGAATAGTGGGAAACACTGATTTCATCATAGATCTGCTTCTGCTAACTTAATGAGGTAGGTAGCTAAGTCAAACAAGTTTACATGGCAGCGTTTAAGAACCGTTTTTCCCGGGACTATAAGCACACAAAAAATCTCTTTGATTTTCTAGAATCAAGGTGCGCCTTATCGTCCAGTGTGCCTTATATTGAACCACACTTACAGATAACAGCTGCGCTGTAATTGTGCACAGTCTACCACCTGCTGGGTCATTCATCCTTATAATCAGGTGCGGCTTATAATCCGGTGCGCCTATCTCCTGAACCTAGCATTTTAGCAGGCATTTTTGATGGTGCTCCTTATATTCCTGTCCCCTTATAGTCCGAAATCTGAACAAGTTGAAGGCATTCTGGAGATTGCAGGAAAAACTGTTCTATTGCTTGATGATGCCAAGATAACCAGCTAGTCTAGAAGTTCAAATTTCTATATCTTGAAGATGCCAAAGCATGAAGTCCATTTCTTCTTTTTATTTTTCTCCTTGGATACGATCTGTGTTATGTGTTTCTATATCAAGAATAACACATATATGTGTACATATACAGTAGACACAAGAAGATTTAGATTGAGAGACTTACAAAGAAGACCCAATAGTGATAAGGGGTATAATAATAATTATATACCAAAATAGAAATTCGAGTGTGCCAAAAAAGAGTGGAAATAGGGGTATCAGAAGGATACCAGACTAAAAGGGGAACCAGTCCCAATAAAGTGAAACAAGAAGTGAAGGGAAAGCATCGGCTCCCAAGTTCATGTTGATGAAAAACTGACACGTCATACCCAAGAAGAGTGATGAAATAGGGTTGGAATAGTATGACCAGGTAATATTTCACTTTTCGTGCTTATCAATAGCAAAAATACATTTCTGCTTTTTGTGCAGAGCCAATCCAGATTCCAAGAAGTTATATTCCAATACAATAAAAAAGCGCGACGCACAGTTTACTTCATGGACCAACCAATCCATATCTTAACGTACTAAGGGGAATTGAACGCAAATTGAACCATATTTTAAAAAGAATGACAACTGAAATCTATATTTTCAGTACCCTCTTTCCCCAATCTAAAAAAATATAATTGTAAGTGTGACGGGATCATATAAGATTAAAATTTATGCTAAGAGGGAATAGACATATGTATGTCGGTAAATAGTGGCATCATGTAAACAGTACCTAAATAGATTTAGATATAGAACACGTTTTGATGTAACTTCTATATGCTATGATGTAATGCTTATGTATAAATGTAATGTTCAAATTTTATAAAAAGAATTAGTAAAAAAATTAAAAAATATATACTTGTTTCAGGAGTACTGTTCTCTCCAGCATAACAGGGAAACCTGAACACCAAGATGTAAAAAATGGCCTGAATAATGACAGGAAAAAAAAAACAACTCAGTAAGGATTATATCATCTAAGGTAACTGCAACAGCACCTCACACAAGTGGTCTATCTGATTATGTGTACTACATGTTCTACTAGGGCTATATGTTGGTGAAACAGGGAAGCAATGAAACAAGGATGAACTCTCACCGTCACCACCATAAAAGAAATGTACAGAGTTTACTGTTCCCAAAAACTTTTCAGGCATGGACCAAAAGATTGAAGATTTTAAGTCATGATAAAGAAATTAATATTAGTAAAGAAAGGAGGGTCTAGAAGCACAGGTTAGACAACATGATATTAGAAACCGGGACGGAATATGTCAGTGGATTATTTATTTTATGCTCAGGGGGGTCAACATACCCATGACCAAATCACAGTTTCTTATCGCGTGTCTTAGTCAAGTCAGATTACTGCTTCCCTGTGTAAAAAAAAAAATTCTATCAGATGTTTTTTCTATAACCATGCCTGAGGAAGAGACCTGAGGTAGTCTCAAAAAAAAAAAAACAAGGACGGGTAATTGGTATCACGTTAGCTGCCAATAAAGGTATCATCAACTGAGGCCTCCTCTTTCATCTTTTAACCACTGGCTAGCATGGTACAAAAAGAATATTAGGTTTTTAGGGTGAAACAGAACTGGTGCCGAACAATGAAAGATGGAAAGTCCTAAAGCCATCTGTAAAGCATGGTGGAGGTAATATGTTGGTGGGGGTTGCTTTGGTGCTGCGAAAGTAGGAGAATTAAAAAAGCTAGTATGAGTACAGGGATGCTGATTTGAGACGGCTTCCTACGTCTTAGTTTCCACAACGTAGTGTTTAAACAAGGTTTCTTATTAAAAATGCGACGCGTTTCTGCTCCGAACCGGAGCCTTCTCAGGCATAAAAATAAGAAGTGGTAGTGACGTGACGTCATACACTTCTATGTTAGGCCTGATGAAGGCTTTTGGTTTACACGCTCCGGGATCCCTCGGTCCTGCATTACCGAAGCGTGGTCATCGAGAGGCTGACTCGATCTACGTCTGTGACCATGCCCTACTAAAATAACCACAAGGTAGAGTCTACGGACAATCTTACATAAGTCTAGTGGGAATGATATCACACGAGGGGGTTGCGCTCCGGTTGTGTCTCCTTACACACGGGGTATATTGGGATCCTCGAGCCCCCTCCGCTTCAGAGATCCTCCAAGTAGGAAGAATTTGTACAAAGAAAAGGATTAATAAGGAAGCCTATCACTCCAACGGTATTCAGATGTTTCAATTGTGGACAGTGATTTGCTTGGAGCAAATTTATCCTACCAAAGACCAATGACCAACGCATACCTCCAAAATTATGCAGTACTATTTTAGCAAGAAGAGGCAGTGTATCTATCTGTAATGGAGTGGCCAACCCAGTTACCCGATTCAACCCATTGAGCTGTTGTGGGAGTAGATTGAATGTAGGTAGCAAAAAGGGCCCATAAGCAATCCAACTTGTGGGAGGGGCTTCTGGACAGCAGGGGTGCAAATTTCTCCAGATTCCTTAAGCAAATTAAAACGCTATAATGCCAAAGGTCGGCAATGGTGTTAATTGCGCGAAGGGAGATTGAGCTAAGAAAGCAAAGTGTAACGGAGACATTATTATCTTCCCACTTGTCAAACGTATGGGATTTTATTTTTCAAATGAGTTGCAAAATGAAATAGAAAATAAAGCTTTGCGGTTTTGGAAAACACAAAATTGTCTGGGTGACCGTCAACTTTGAATGAGTAGCGTATGAACCGTGGGTCAAAGTAAAGTTTAAGTAATCCCTTTTTTTTAAGTAAATCTATGCGAATTCGTAATTCGGATTGAATAGAGCAGGAAACTGTGCTTTGAGTGGCTAAATACACGAACCTGTATAGGTGATAAGGGTATGTACAGAGTTTGAGATATATGTATCTCCCGAGGAGGCCTATTAGTATTCTAAAAATTGTAAGGCAAAAGAGAACCTATTGGATCTTACGTCACGGTTAGTGTACAGTACCATGAAACAAAAGTGACAGTCCAAAATCTGAGGGATAGGCCTGTCTTAAAAGCATTCGGGAGAGGATCTCTACCCGCTGCTATAGCATCCCAAGGTATATTAACTTACTGGGGGGAGCTGTGTGAGGCACAGTACTGACTTGGGGGGAGCGTGTGAGGCACATTAACTATGGGGGGAGCTGTGTGAGGCAATTACTCACGGGAGGGGGGCTGTGTGAGGGAAATTACTTAGTGGGCTGTGTGAGGCACATTACTTCTGGGGGGGCTGTGTGAGGATTACTCACTGGGGGCTGTGTGGGCACATCTACTTTACTGGGGGGCGGGGTGAGAACTAAACGTACTGGGGGGGGCTGTGTGAGGTACATTACTTACTGGGGGGGCTGTGTGTGGGCACATTACTTACTCGGGGGCTGTGTGGAGGACATTACTGGGGGATAACGTGTGGGCACATTTCTTGGGGCCGTTTCACGCGTGGCACTACGGACAGGCCATCGGTTTGAATCTGCTATGTTTTCAGTAATACAATGGATGGGTATGAGCTACTGGTTGTTTAAATGAAGAATAAACTTGTGAAACACAGACTTACAGATTTGGGGGATATTTTAGGGGCAAGCAACAGGCTAACATGCCCGGGAACCAAGATGCGGGACCATGAGGAACATAAGATGTGGTGATGTCTCATGGGGAGATGGAGGACCACGTTAAACTGCCAGTCAATGGAGGGAAAAGTAGGGATTTCTCCTGTGGTTTCTGTAGCGGTATACAACGTTTGTAAAGTGTTATGGCACAACCACATGTGAGGGGTATGTGCAGATGGGGAAGTACTGTGAAATGAGCGCTAGATATGTATTGGGGGCCCTGCCGCGGATCTTTAAAACCCTGGCAAACCTGCAATTTTATATACTACTAGCTGGTCTGCTCCCTGCTGTTAGGGAGAACAGGATCTCTAGGACTTGCCATTCTGAATGCCGTCCTTACTCATTGCACAAGTTGTCAGGCTGTTCAGAGTCAGGAATGGCCTCCTTTTCTTTTTTTCGACCCGTTTCTACCCCTCTTTACAGTAACCAGCTACCCAACTGTTCCGGCCTCTTCTCCCCTTTCATTCTATTGGCTTATTACTTGCTCAGTGAGCACTTACTTGTTTCAAGAGGGTCGATGCTCACAAAAACATGCAATATCTTCCTCAGATACTAACACAAGCTTTCAGGAGAAAAATATGGCAATCTGTTTGCAAGCGCGTATCCACACCTGGATTCGGAGTGTGTGACTGGAGTCATCCATCAATCTGCTAGCCACAGCCTACAACTACATAAAGGTAGGCAGTGTATAAATGCGTGGACTAAAAATGTGATGACTTGGTTCTTTTACAGTTTTGTGGACTCCTCTTTTGAACCCTTTGTTTTAAATCCACTATGTTCAAGCACTCCCTTTAGAAACAAAGCTAAACTGAGCAAAGCTCCGGGACCAGAGTTGCAAAGGATCCTTGATTCAGCGGTTACACCACCAGAGTTCTTAAAGAACTCAGCTCTGTTATTGCTGTGAATGCTGTCAAACAATCTTTGGGATTGCCTAAAGTCTGGTACGTGCAAGTGGACTGACACAAGGTGAAGCTGTGCCATATGTTGGCGGCTCTAAACCTCCAGGGCAGTCATTATGGCCTGTAGATGTGCAGAAAAATTGGAACGTTAGTAAAAGACTACATCTGGTTTATGTGACATCAAATAGGTATAATAAGTGAACAGCCCACATGGGGTTTACGAGGATAGAAGCTTGTCACCTACCTGATCTGACTTCTATGAGGTGGGTAGGCAGATCCCTGGCGGAGGGAGCTGCCTGTGGCTATTGTGTTCTCTGGATTTTGCCAAAGGGACTGACACGTCCCTCATGACCGCCTGATGGTAAAATAAGGTCTAGTGGTTTGAATGAATCATTACACATTGGATTGAAACTGGCTGAAATATAGTATCTAGAGAGTTGTGGTCACATGATTACTCTACTCAGCAATATGCACAGGGTTCTGTGCTTGGCCCAATATTCTAAAATTATATAGAAGGTAGGAATAATTAGACACGTTTCACTATTTTTGCAGATGACACACGCCTGGGTAGTGAATACAGTTTATAGGAGGTTTCATAGTCTGCAGGGGACTTGAACAAACTGATGTGTTGGTCATCCACCGGAAATGAGGTGTAATGTGGCTGTACAATGTAGGTACTGCACCTGATGGCTAATAATCCACTGCTAACAGTATGCCTGTGGGGGGAGTAAATCTTTGTAGAGGACGCTGGGTGGACTAGTAGATTCATAAATTAACATACAGCATCTGCACTGTCAATCAGCCTGCCTCTAAAGCAGTAATAGTATTCATGTTAATCAAAAATAATATAGACCCTTGGGATTAAGGCTGTATATTACCACTGATACAAGCAATTGGTTCGGGCCTCACTTTGCTGCCGCACTTCTGTGTCCACGGTCCATGAAGGATGCCTTGGAGTTGGGAGGGTCACGAGCGCCAAAAACTGATAAGGGTATGGATGTCTCGTTATGAGAAAAGATTTAACAACTAGATTTATTTAGTCTGAAAAGGAGAGGATCACGAGGCGCGCATGATTAATTATAAAATATAATAAATGCGTCCATACAAAATGTGGTAGGAAGTTTGTTTTAATTAAGTGTCAATCAAAAACAGAGGGGGCACTGTTCTTGCCTGGCAAAAAACAAGGTTAATCGCCGAGCGTCAGCTTTTTTCTTTTTTCTTTTTATTTCCCCCTATCTCTTCTCTGTTCTTTTTCTCCCTTTATTTCCCTGTCTTTTCTACATTCACCACTTCTCTCTCACCACATCTTTCTCTTCTTTTTATTTTCTTTGTTTTCCTCACTTTGCCCTTTTTCTTCCCTTCCTCGTCGGCTGTTATTCTCTTTGTCGCCTCCTCCTACCGTCTCTCATACTTTCCCTTCTCTTTTTCTTCTTTTTTTTCCCTTTTTTTCTTCCCTCCCTTTCTCCTCTCTTCTCCCCCCCCTTTTCCTCCTTCTCTCTCCTCACCTTCCTCCTGCCCTTTGTCCTCCCCCTCTTTTTCCTTTCCTTTTTCTTCCCCCTCCCCCCCTTCCCTCCCCCCCCTCTTTTCCCCTCCCCCCCCCCCCCCCCCCCCTCCCCTCCCCCTCCGTCCCCTCCCCCCCCTCCTCCACCCCTCTTCCCCCCCCCTCCTTCCCTCTTTCTCTCTCCCTTCCGTCCTCCCTCTTTCCCCTTTCCCCCTTTTTCTCCCTCTCCCCCCTTCCCCCCCCCCCCCCACCTCCCCTTCCCCTCTTCTTTTTCCTCCAATCCCCTTCCCCTTACCTCCCCCCCCTTTCCCCTCCTTCCCCCTTTTTTTTTCCCCCCTCCTTCCTCCCCCCCGTCCCCTCCTTCTCCCCCTCTTCTCCCCCCTCACTTTTTCCCCCCCCCTCCCTTCCCCTCCCCTTCCTTTTTCTTCCCCCCCCCCGTCCCCTCCCCCCCCCCTTTCTCTTCCCCCCCCTTCCCCCCCCCCCCCCCTCCCCCCCTCCCCCCCCCGGGGACCAAGCTTTCCCTTCATATGCGAACTGTAAAATCTGTGAAAAGCTGATCAGCGTCTGGTCAAACCGCAGGTCCAGCAGAGAACTTCACAAACAGGGCCTAGCAATTTTTTCCACTCAACATCCATTCCCTCTGGACCAAGTCATGCCACTACAATGGTTGAACTTGATGAACAAGCTTTTTTTTTCAACCGTTAAAACTATGATACACATATACCTATGGGACGGAACCACCAATGTGTGGGATACAGAGGGTGTAGCTGGTGCGGAGCCAACACTGTGTGCTCAAGCCCCTGACACAGTCGTTGTATTGGTTGCCGCTCTTAGTCCGTCCAGAACCCAAGTTGGGGAAGTATGGTACAACACTATCGTGTTACTACACCTGAATTTCGGGTGTATTACCTTTATACATTGCCAAGTTAAAATGTTAAAATACCACGATAATAGATGACATGACCCCATGGTTGTTTGCCCAAAATGATCAAAAAAGCCTCTGTGATGACGCCAAATTTGATTACAGTAAACAGTTGACACCGATGCCTCTGCGGAACCCCAAGCACAACTTGTGACATGTCAAGAAAACACAAATATTAAGAACTATAGTACCCATTCATGAACACATTTTCATCCTCTCACAACATGAGCTTAGAAGGACAAAACTGATCCATCCTTATTCTACTAACCTTGTTATATTTCATCCAGTGCGAGGCCTCTATAAATATGCAACTTCACATACGGGCGTGACTGGCCTGTGGGCTCTGGATCTCGGCCCGGAGCAGACTAGCCCAAGAATGTGTCCATGGTGTGCGGGTCCACATGAACAGGCCTTGTCACATGGACCGTAGGCACGCCGGGAGAAGCACTCCCTGAGAAGGGGAGGCGCAATGTAGCGAAGGGCATCGCAAGGGCACTCCTGGGATGTTGGTAATGCTCCGATATGTGGCCGCAACCCATGGTAATTGGGAGTGCCACGTGTTTAGGGGAGGAACATAGATACCCGAGTTACCTCTGGACACGCCGGAAACCTTGAAATAACAGGCTACGGTTCTCTTTTGGCACTCCATCCATGCCACCTTCGGTGTCAGAAGACTACGACTCCCCTTCCCCCCCCCCTCTTCCCTCCCTTTTTTTCTCTCCCCTCTTCCCTCCCCCCCAATAGCGAGCCGCCGTTGGCTAGGCATGCATCAACAGACGAGACAAATAACTTTCTCATGAAAGGGTTCCAAGTATAGGTATCAGCCTTATCTGTATAGATTTTATGCCTCACCGGGTCCATTCAAACACTATCACTACCACAATGATGGCCTGACCCGTCTGCCAGGAGAGATACAAAGGTTGCCAACAATCATACAAAAACTCCCATTCCATAATACCGTCATTATGCTAGGTAAGAACTTTAATATATATATGAAATATTATACAGAGCGTCCTCTCCCAGCACATAGTAACAAGGGTTTCTATGGGAAGTTATGAGGGCTCTCCATACTGGCTAACTGAGTCGGCGGTTAAGAGTGGATCAAGTACCACTAGGACCTTGGCCATACAAAAGAATGATCTACGAGTACTGGCTCTAACTCCAGGTCCTACACATATCTTAGCACCTGTAATCATTTTTTTCATCATACTTACAATTGCGCCGTGAGCATGTCTTATTCACTTGTTGATGTTTACTGTAATCAGCTCAACGTACTTTGTTGGATCCCCACCAAAAACATTGTTTTTGCTTGCCAAGAACACTCATTCTAGCTACTTGCCTGCTGTACATCAACGGTTTTTATCAATTACAATCTAATGAATTAGCAAGTCATAAATTGCAGCGTCAACGGATTGTATGCCAAGATCGGCACGCGTGAGCCCCCCTTCCTAGATGTGGGTGTGGCTGCACGCTACATGTGCCGTACCCCCAGAGGTGCTCACGGATCCGGAACACAGTGCGGCGAGCAGCGCCTAAATGCAAAGTGGCCGCATACCGGGCTAACCATTTGGCATGACGTAATCAAGGAAACCATCCTTCTCATGACAGATAGATGTCTGTATGAGACTTCATGACAATTCATTCCGGGCAGGATCTATGTAGGAGTCATACATGCAGATTCAATAGTCCATGGAAAAAAAACTAGTGGCAACTCACAGCAGGGATTATGCCTAACACAATTATATTATTGCCGGTACACCGCCTTGGCAATGCAGGACATCAATGTACAACCAAAGCTGGCAATGCCGTTTCGTGCACCCAATCGCTGCGCTTTCTCACAGCATCACCGGTGGATTTATAGCAATATTCTCCCATATCCACTCGCAATTCACTTGCTACCGTAGTGCAGACTGTGGCTTGGAATGATCAGACCCCAAGGGTTTAATCCAAAAACCTTGGAGCTCTATAAAAATCAGATAAAATAATTTTTTTTTAGCCAAATTTCACGCTAAAAATAAATACAACCATTTGCCAAGTTTACACGCATGCCAACTGATGTTCTATTCTGTATGACTTGCTCATCCTGCTTTGTGTTAAATCTGCATTTCTTGTACGTGGCATTTTGTGTCTTATCGTGGGACTTGAAAAAACAACCTTGTCTCGGTCGCAATTGCACTTTCACATGGCGTTTGTCTTACGTCGACATTGCTGTGTACCATGCACTACCTTTACATCTTAAATGGCCCTTAACCCTTTTATATTGAACCGCTATTTGCTTTCTCATTGTGTGTCTATCCCTGCATATGTTGTTTACAATGTGTTTCCGTTTGACACCGTAGCTAACTGCTGTCTTCTCATTGAACTGCCCATTGTACCATTTGTTACATTTGTATTTTTTGTAAAACACAATGTATAACAGAATTCACGAGGCGCATTGTGTGTGAACATCAACCTCCAGATGAACCGCGCACTCATGTCTGCCACCTGATGACATTCATGAGTAGCAAGCTAAACCATAAGACCACCCACCCTCAGCTCCCCCCCTCCATCTCCCTGTAACCAACATGGTATTATAAGGCCGTCCATACTAAATAACCGTATTGTATATTCTTACAACCACTGCGTAGGCTTGAAACAAAAATTTCCTAGTGCCCCCGAATGGTGCTAGATAGGCCCCTACAGCCAAGGTTAACGATTCTTACCAAACTCTTCGCACGTTGGTCGGAAAGGTCTTCTTTGTAAGTCCAAATCAACCACCTTTACCTTGAACCGCGATATATCAATGAAAAATACCAAATCACAAACATGCGATACATAGTGCTGTGCCCAATCTATCAAAGTATCTTTTTTACCGTTGCGTTTGAAACACACTACAAAAGGTCCCCTGCAAGTCACTGTTGAGGTCTTAAGATTTGCCCCTTCCCTTTTCCACCCTTTAACTTTGCGCTTGGTTAACGCTATGGGACACACAAGGTACAACCTCCTCATGATGTCACGAGTGGACCGTCTTTAGATCGCATTCCAAATCGCCAACCCAAATGCCACGCGTGAACTTTGGCCCCGAGAACCTGTAACCCAGCAGAATCTCGTCTACAGTTTTCCTCATGTGCCGAACCCAAGAAGCTAATTATTACCCCTGCACCAACTTGATGGGCCCGTTCCTTTTCCCTACTTTGTTTATGCCACGTACGTCAAACTTCCATCTTTTTCCCGTGTACATGAGCTGTCGGAGGCACCTTCGTGCTGTCGGCAGATAAACATACATTTTGTACTTCCTGCATGACGGTATGTATCTTCCATCCCCTTGATGGGAAGTGGAAAATAAAATTCACGAACGGGGGCGGGGCTGTAAAATGATCTTCTTGTGGCGCTATGCTTTTATGTAAGTCTGCAAGGTACATTACAAATGGTCTCTAACTATATCTGGGTTTGGTATGAATCCCACATCGGGTATATACATTTATACAGGTTCCTTTATTACGGTTGTTCAACGAGATTTTACCATAAAATTAAAAACCTTTGTCTACCCAAAAATATAACCCTTTAAATATTCTGACCTACACCCAAGAACCTTTATTAATGTAGAGTACTGGGTGGACTAGGTGTCTCTCTTTTAAGGGACATGCTGTACGTTTAGTGGCTAAAGCCCACCTTGAGATCCACTTTTTATTATGCTTTTTATGTGTGCGAAACGGCAAAAAAAGGGTCCTACTTTGGACCATTGCCGAGGGCACGTTCGCCATGACGGGTCAACAGCTGCGTAATACATGCATGTGCGTATTTTTTTTGGTCCCCCCTCTTAAATACTTTTGTCCACCTTTTAAGGAATTATGTTCGACAGTGTTAGGGGATTTGGGACATTTCTATCGAATTCTTATTCTAATTTTTCATCCTTTTAAGGTTTTGTTCGTTTGCTTTTATTCTTTTGTTTATTTACTACCTGATCATCATGCATCTCTATTGATAGTGCATTAGAAGGGCCATTCCTATGCAGATACATACGGCTGCCACCGGACAGTACATTTGGTCCAGCATGTGACGCAGGGCAAGATTCTGGTGGGGACCAAGGCTGTCCGGCTGAGAAGACGGCACCCGCGCCTCGCTTGCGGCCCCCCCCCCCCCCGGACGAGAGAGAAGGAGGGAGTCCAATCCTAATAGTCCAATCACTAATGCTGACCAGGGGTACGAAAAAGGTCTATAGCAGGTTTAGATCCGGCTTTTGCGCAGGATCCAGGCGTCACCACGGGGGCCCCATTTACCGCCACGATGCTACGAAACCCCCAGATTGGTGCCCGTCATCTACCAGGCGTAATAATATGATAAGAGGCCACGTAGGAACAAAAATAAGACCACTATTATACCTAGAAATATATTGATCTTGAACCAAGCGGTTACGCCCCTTAAAGGCCACAAACACCAAAAAAAAAAAAAAATCACATTTACACTCTCACATGGGGCTCCCACTCACACACAAGACACACCACAACAAATACTAAGTACCAAAGAATACAATTATGCCACAACCCATGTGAATAAAATTTAAAAAGATTTTTGTCACTAAAATCAGCGTCGTATATCACTGTGCAACCATGGTTATCAAACCTATATGCTATCCGGTTACACCCACAATTCCCTAGTTTTTAAGCGACTACCCGCTCTTTTCCCCCCCTTCCTGGCCACCTCCGCCTGCTCCCCCTCTTCACCTCTTCAACTCCCCCCCCCCCCCCCCCGGCCCCCCCCCCCCTCGTTCCTCCCCCCTCCCCTGTCCCATCCCCCCCCTCCCTTGCCACTCACGCACCCTACCTCCTCCTGCCATCCCACCCCCCCCCGCTCCAACCACATGTCCTACTCGTATCACCGCTCATGCGCTCCGCGTTACTGACTATGGCTCCAGCCCATGTACGGTTCCGCATGCTACTTTCCCTCGCAGTCGGCCGTTATCGACCCCCTACAGTGCCGGGGGGGGGGAGGTCGAGCGGACTTTCTACACCTTAAAGGGCCAGCATCCTCATATGGCCTCCTCGCATTCCCGGATCGGGATTTAGCTGGCGACCTCTCCCAAGCCAATACCACCGCCGGACTATTCATGCGCCTTTAAGGATGCAATACAAGTTCCTATGTGTCTCGATCGGTGTCCCCAGACCCTGCCTCCTCGCTAATAGTGTGATTCCGTGCCTTCTTCTTGTGTATCTGTGATTCCAGTGTTCTGTGGGTTCCCGTGTCCTGAATCATGCTGGCGGGGTTACTGACAATATCATCGTTCGGCGGTCCTGCCAGTACTGTGCCCCGGTCTGCAGCTCCTGCCGCGCGTATCTGCACTAGTCTGGGAGGTCCTGCAGTCCTCCCGTGGCGTACTGCCAGTTCCGGGCGGCGCATCTTGCAGTCTGTGGCTCTCCCCGGTCTCCAATCATAGTGGTCTCGTACGAGGTCCTGGACACAGCCCGAGGTGATGCATCCAGAGCTGGCCTGCCTGCCCCCGCTTTCGTCACTACCTTGCTGCCACCACCCAGGGGCCTAGTCGCAAGCCGTGGAGTCACTGGTGGTCAACCACGCAGCACCACGTACTACCGCCCCGCTTGCTGCGGCGGATCTGGCCCGAAGACACCTGGAGTCCACTGAGACTCCCGCTCACCTGGGGTGCCCCCGCTGCGAACCTTCGTCCTATAGCAAGCCTCGGTGTGTCCAGTTCGTCCGCCAAGCCCGCTATGCCCTAACCGCGGACCTATTCCTATATAGCACGTGACACAAGATATACAATCTCATATCTATATATCTATATTTCGACACCTATACACCCAACAAACCACTTATACACTCCAACCCGGCCACCCTTTATCCCTAGGATACACCACTGCCAAATGTCGTTACACCACTAATTTATAATCAGCAATTAACCAGCGGGACAACTCAGGCATTAGGATGTAGAAAGGTGCAACGAACAATCTACTGCATGGTCAAAAACCCGTCGTTCAATACCAGTATAGGGGAAGAAAGTGACCTTTGACGTGCCTTGGAACCGATGCATGGTTGTTGGTGGCCAGAAGGGCTCGTTGCTGGGTATTCTTCGAAATGCTGATCTTACCTGGGTTTTTAACCGCACACACCCATTCTAGTATTCAGAGAATGGTCCGAAAAAGAAAACTAACCATCGGAGCGGCAGTTCTGTGGGCGGAAATGCCTTGTTGATGCCAGAGCTCAGAGGAGAATGGGCAGACTGGTTCGAGCTGATAGAAAGGCAACAGTGACTCAAATCGCCACCCGTTACAACCAAGGTAGGCAGAAGAGCATCTCTGAACGCACAGTACGTCGAACTTTGAGGCAGATGGGCTACAGCAGCAGAAGACCACACCGGGTGCCACTCCTTTCAGCTAAGAACAGGAAACCTTAGGCTACAATTTGCACAAGCTCATCGAAATTGGACAGTCGAAGATTGGAAAAACGTTGCCTGGTCTGATGAGTCTCGATTTCTGCTGCGACATTCGGATGGTAGGGTCAGAATTTGGCGTCAACAACATGAAAGCATGAATCCATCCTGCCTTGTATCAACGTTTCAGGCTGGTGGTGGTGGTGTCATGGTGTGGGGAATATTTTCTTGGCACTCTTTGGGCCCCTTAGTACCAATTGAGCATCGTTGCAACGCCACAGCCTACCTGAGTATTGTTTCTGACCATGTCCATCCCTTTATGACCACAATGTACCCAACATCTGATGGCTACTTTCAGCAGGATAATGCGCCATGTCATAAAGCTGGAATCATCTCAGACTGGTTTCTTGAACATGACAATGAGTTCACTGTACTCAAATGGCCTCCACAGTCACCAGATCTCAATCCAATAGAGCATCTTTGGGATGTGGTGGAATGGGAGATTCGCATCATGGATGTGCAGCCGACAAATCTGCGGCAACTGTGTGATGCCATCATGTCAATATGGACCAAAATCTCTGAGGAATGCTTCCAGCACCTTGTTGAATCTATGCCACGAAGAATTGAGGCAGTTCGGAAGGCAAAAGGGGGTCCAACCCGTTACTAGCATGGTGTACCTAATAAAGTGGCCGGTGGGTGTATATATATTTTAAAAAATCTTATGCGAAAATACAGTTATCATAGTAGCAGTCTCAATATAGAGCCTCTCTCTCATAACCGTATCCAAATACTTGTGTCAGTGTTAACATGACATCAAGAATACAAGTTCTTTTCGTCTGACATGATGTTATGTGTGAAACAGAAAATTCACAGCATTTTATACACATTAGGCAGTGATCATCAAAAGATATTAAAAAGACTTTAAAACAGATTGATAAATACAGGGACATCTTGAACTAGTATTCTCGAAAGCTCACTATCAAATTTACTCAGCTTCAAAAAGGTATTGACTGATTTCTTCACTCTTCTTCTACTCTCTATGGCTAACAAGGTACAAATCTACACTACTACTAGTAACTGACACATAGAAAGAGATAAGCCAGATCAGAGATAATGAGATCCATGAGATTCCTATTACACAATGACAGTCAGCTCTCCTAAATCTCTGCTATTACCACAACACACTAGATCTGATGTGCCCCCCCCCCCAGATAAAGAACTTATCTGTTTGTAGCTTTACACTCCTCACGCTAAAGACAGGAATTTCAGATCCATGGCCCATCTGACAGAAAACCAAGATAGCTTCCCCGACCCTTAGTCAATAGTAACAGTGCAAGTAGAAAAGAAAGTTTTTATGCAGCTCACCCACTCGTCACGCTTCTTGAGGAAAGTCCATACCGGGAGGTTCATCCAAACACGTATGGCTGACACGTGTGGGAGTGCAATCGAGTGGTGCCGATTGGACTGCGGACAGGATTCATAAGCTTCAAAAAGGTGAGCAAACGCAGCACATCCTTAAAACAATGTTGATCTTTATTTGGGTTTCTTTAAAACATCACGGGTGGTAGAGATATCACCTACGCGTTTCGAGCACGTCCGTGCTCTTAGTCATGGCATATATTCTACTGAACAAGTAAAACATTTAAAACCATAAACCCTAACCAATCACCGTAAAGGAGGCGTGTGCACATACGTAGTGAGAAACGTCACAGGGGGTGTGTACTCCCCGCGGCGTCATCACGGGGATGTGATCTCCTATATAAACGATACAAGGAAACGCTGGAGAGCAAGATTTGCGGAAGATGTGCAAAAAGGCATATCTGAGAATAAAGTATGCAAAGAACATGTCGGAGAACAAGGTATGCAGGAAAATATATACAAGAATAGCCCTTTGTGTAAACAAAAAAAGAGAGAATGAATATATTCTTTTCGTGGAGGGGATCGAAGGATAGATGTATATCCTAATAAAAGAAAGAAAGATCCGATCTTAATTCAGACCTGAAGGGGCCCTTGTACCCAGTCTGAAAATCCAAAATGCCTCATGTTTTAAAAGGACCCTGCACATGTCACCTCCTCTCTTCCCTCTAAGGATTTTCTCTAAGCCAAAGAAACGAATGAGGAAACATCTCCTGTATGTACAGTGGCAAGGTGTCTGGACGCTCCCGACATGTTATTTTCTATGCTTTTGGAGCAGTCCCGTAGATGTTCCGCAATCCATATCTTTAATTTTCTCGTGGTGCATCCTACATGGCGTCATCACAGGGATGTGATCTCCTATATAAACAAAATATTAATGTTGCAACATTGCAAGAATCCTAAAAAGGAACCTTCCAATCTTATATCAAGATGACAGATAGAACTCAATACTTAAAAACGGTTGCAATTTCGTTTCCAAAAAAGGTCCCACCTTAGGCACAAAATTATCCCCTAGTCTCTTCCAAAATTACACAAATAATGACAATAAGAGAACCTGGTTCAGTACAAGGGGCTTTTACCGCTGTGGGTCTGTGCGTTGCAATGTATGCCAATATGCCAAACAGATAGTTTCCTTATCACTCGACAATGATGCCAGACCACATTTGATAGAAACCTTTATTAACTGTGATTCCACATTTATAGTTTATGTGATAAGATGTGAAACCTGTAACATGTTCTATGTAGGATGCACCACGAGAAAATTAAAGATACGGATTGCGGAACATCTACGGGAGTGCTCCAAAAGCATAGAAAGTAACATGTCGGGAGCGTCCAGACACTTTGCCACTGTCCATACAGGAGCTGTTTCCTCATTCCGTTTCTTTGGCTTAGAGAAAATCCATAGAGGGAAGAGAGGAGGTGACATGTGCAGGGTCCTTTTAAAACGTGAGGCATTTTGGATTTTCAGACTGGGTACAAGGGCCCCTTCAGGTCTGAATTAAGATCGGATCTTTATTTCTTTTATTAGGATATACATCTATCCTTCGATCCCCTCCACGAAAAAAATATATTCATTCTCTCTTTTTTCGTTTACACAAAGGGCTATTCTTGTTAAAGAAATCCAAATAAAGGTCAACATTGTTTTAAGGATGTGCCGCATTTGCTCACCTTTTTGAAGTTTAGTAGTAGCAGATCTATCCGGTAATGTTGGTCCTCACTTCTGCTTATAGAAGCCTGTAAATAATAGATCCTCGTTAATCTCCCGAGGTGCCAGGCTCCCAGGTTTGTAGATCCACCTGGCCTCCCTGCACAGGAGTTCAAATGTTAAATTACCTCCACGTATGGAGGGACGAACCACATCCAAAACAATCACTTTTAAACCCCGTGTCCTACCTGAGTGGTGTAATCTAAAATGCATAGCCACCGTGGAGAGGGTCTTCCCTTGTAGAAAACTGGACTCAAGGTTGGTGATTGTGGAAAGATGTTGTTGGATCCTGCATCTTACTTCCTGGATTGTTTGTCCCACGTACACCTTCTGGCAGGGGCAAATGAGGGCATAAATTACGTTCTTCATTTTACAGTTGGCGCATTGACGTAATGGAATCTCTCCCAGATTTGACAAGTTCAAGTGATCTCTGGTGACCTGCATGAAAGGATAGATGGAACAATCATTACACGAAAAGGAACCTCTCAGTCGTATCCCTGTTCCTATTGCCGTGGTAGGTTGTTTGAAGTGACTGTGTGATAGATTGGCCTTAAGGTTCTGTGCTCTTCTGGCTGTCAAGTTGGGTTTGGGGGTAATTTCTTGTTTCAATCTGGGTTCTGCCAATAGTATGTTCCAGTGCTTCTGTAAAATAGACCTTAAATCGTGCCATTGGTTATTGTATGTTGTTACAATACCTGGCTTAGGTTCCGATTGGCGTCCCTTCGGTTGGAATAGATCCTCCCTATTTGAATGCCATGCTCGTTGTGAGGATCAGTGGATTCTCTGGACCACTGCGGGAGATGGAACTAGCCGACACCTGGGATCGGAGTCTAAGTGGCACCTGGTTTTCACCAGAGCCTGCCGCAAAGCGGGTTGGACTTGCTGCGGCAGGATACCACCAGGTCGTTCCCAGGTGCGACTAGCCCACGGTGGCAGCCGAGGTCGGGGTACCTTAGCGGATGACAAGGCACAGGGTCAGGGCAGGCGGCAGAGATGCAACGTCAAGTCCAAGTTCGGGGTCAGCAACGGGAGGTCCAGGCAGGTGGGAACGGGAACACAGGCACACAGAACACAGCAACACGGAGGAACTTGGGTAACACGGCAACACAGGACACAGGAACACGCAGGAACACACAGGAACGCAGGAACACACAGGAACGCAGGAACACACAGGAACACACTGGAACGCAGGAATACACTGGAACGCAGGAATACTCGCTTGGAAGCTTTCTCTTAGGCTATGAGGCACAAGGATCCGGCAAGGCTTGCAGGAAGAGGCAGGCTTATGTAGAATTGGGCAATATGGCCAGCACCAATTAATGGCGCGCTGGCCCTTTAAATCTGGAGAAGGTGCCGCACGCACGTCCTAGCAGTCGGGGACGTGCGCGCACAGCGGAGGGGAGCGAGCCAGGAGCCGGGACTGGTGAGATGCGGTGGCGGCACGCTGGCGGGGGCAGAGCAGCATGGGTGGGTCGCGGGACCACCCATGACAGTACCCCCCCCTTCGGCCTCCCACTCCTCCTGGGCTGGAGGAATCTCTGCAGAAGATTACGATCCAATATATTGTCCTCTGGCTCCCATGGCCTCCACGAATTCTCACACCTCCTGGATGAGTTAGGTGTTCATTACCCCTCGCGCATTCCTTTGTCTGTTTATTGACTGACACACCTTGTGAACCTTTTCATCTGACAGGTTGTATAGAGAGGGTTTTCAGTATATACCTATCTATCCTATTGACTTGTGATGTATTTCATCTCTTTACATTATTGTTTACATAAACACTGCTTGAACTTGTTACAGCCAGAGGGGTTTGTGATGGTGATTGTATTGTTTTCACCTCACTGAGTCTTTGCAGTGTATGCCAGTACTCTTTTTAAGTGTTTTTATCTATTTTTTGGTCTCTTGTTCTGTGTATGTATTCTAATAAAGATTGTTAACAATTCATGGTCGTTATATCACTTCTTCTTGTTCTTGCTACATTATTTATTCATGTGTCGATGGACCAATAGAGGTATTTATTGTTGTGCAGGACTCTGTTTTTTGTTTATGGCATATTATAGTAGTTATATGGCAACATTCAGGGCATGTCCTATATTTCTCTGTGAATGGTCACGGTGCGGTGAGACAACATGTGCTCACTGCATAGTGACCCGAGTGACAGCGGCGTCAATGGGGACCGGTATCCAAACTCACCTATCGGCCCCCATCACGTTAGTCTGAATGAGGCCTTATACTATTATATACATGGTATACATGACAACATATAATGTTGCAATACAATTGATAAATTCCTATACACCCCTGTTTGTCACATCGCTTGCAAAGAAGAAACCTTGCTCAGAGGATGCACTTCTGATGGTTAATGTTCAAATGGAGATCAAGTGATGTTAATATTATTATTTTAATTAAATCAAAGAGATACAAATACCAAGAGTGATCACAGCCTGAAAACAATCAACAACTTACAATTGTAGCCCATTTTATGTATATGAATTGGGTGGGTGATATGCCCTCAAACTTTGAAATACAATACTTTGTAATATTAACTTTGCCTGTCATTGTTTTGGTAGAAGTTCTCCCTTTGTCCACTAGAGGGCAGCATTGAATTATTTATAACATTGACATCAACTACATTTCCAGTAAAGTCTTAATAATGAAAAAATTGATGATTTGAAACAAATGAACTAATTAAGATCATGAGCAGCAGTCATATAACAACATCTCAATCAATGCACCATTGATTGCCTTGTTTTATTTAATGCCTACATTTTATTAGTTTTCTAAAGTTATTTAAATACTAGTATGTGGTATCTTCCTAAGGCTATATTCACATGAACGTATGAGGGACGTATTAATGGCCGACGTATATACAGCAAATATATACGTCCCCCATACATTGCAATGATCTCACGGCGCTGTATGGGAGCAGTAAGGTGCAGCACACGTGCAGCTCTGTACCGTTCCATAGTCCGTAGAAAGATAGAACATGTCCTATCTTTCTCTGGAATACGGCGCCGTGCGCCATATATTCCTGTGGAGAGGGGCATGGGGTGATCAGCGCTCACCCCCTCCTCCTCTCCCCGACGCCTCCGCGTGCCCACCGTACTACTGTACGATGGGCAAAGGCAATGTGAATATGGCCTAAGGCTGCACTTAGGCTATATTCACACTGCCGGTGGGCACACAGTGCCGACGGGGAAATGAGGAGGGGGTGAGCACCACTCACCCCACGCCCCTCTCCACAGGAATATATGGCGCACTGCACCATATTCCAGAGAAAGATAGGACATGTCTACGGAACGGTACGGTACCCGACGTGTGCAGCACCGTACGGCACCGTGCAGTCATTGCGATGTATGGGGGACGTATATACGCCTTATATATGTTGCCCGTATATACGTCCCTCATACGTTCGTGTGAATATAGCCTTACACTAACATATGTCCGCACGGCTACGGCCGGGTGGGTATACGTCCAGCACCATTGAGGGGAGGACGGGTGACTCCTCCCCTCTCCATAGCATTGGGTACGAGCCCTAACACTGGGAAAGATAGGACATGTCTTGGATGCATGAATGAATGAGTCTTACTACAGTGAAGATCTTTGTTTATATGGTTTTCCTTACAGAAATTGACTGAATCCCTAAAGTAAAATGTTAACATGTGCGCCAAATTATATGGTTAAATTATGTGCCCATCCCTAGCTGAGTCTCTTCAGATGGGTATAATATTACCTTGTACAGTACAATAGGAGCCCTAAAGCACTCTACCCCTCCTACATGTGGTCTGGCTGCCAACATAGATATACAGTCTGCTGGAGCCCTACAAGGACCTTTTAAAGGTCCTCAAAGATGTCCTTAAAAATCTGCATTGCATCATATATATGCAGGTACAGCAGTAAGGTAACATTATTCCTATCTTGCATGCATACAGATAAAGCAGAATACTACGTCTACCTTTATCTGTATACATGGGATAATGCACAGTGTGACTATTATAATTCTGTATGTAGGGGCACTATGTAGTTCTACTTCTCTTATCCTGTATATTTGGGAAAATGACTATTCTTATTCTGAATACATGGGCACTACACAGTACTAATAGTGTTATTCTATATATTTGGGAAAATGCACAGTATGACTACTCTTATCCTTTATATAGAGGCACTACACAGTACTACTACTCCTATTATGTACTGAATATATGGGATAATGTACAGTACTACTACTGTTATCCTAAGCAGAGAATAGTACAACCTTCAAATGTGTCCTTTATACATGGAATAAATACAATAAAATTCCCCTCTGCCTGATGTGATTTATATTGATGCCTTTTGGTCCCACACTACTTTGAACCTGTATATACGGGCACAGCACTGTACTATCATTCTTATCCTGTATATATGGGATAATGCCTAGGAATTGTACTCTGCTTATACTTACCCTATATCTATTGGGACTACTCAGTACTACTTTTCTTATCCTGCTTAAATGGAAGCAGCACAATACTACTACTCCAATGGTGCATACATCGGCACAGCATACTATTACTCTTATCCATATGTAGGCAGTTACCTCAGTTCTGGTACTTATTCAGTAGGAATCAAATACCTTTTTGTCCAGGGTTTATGGTATCCTCAATTTGCTCCTGGTGTGCACCCTTTATTTAGTTTGAATGTGATTAATGAGTGCACTTTCTCAGTAAAGCAATACGATAGTGTGACATACTAACACAAAGTTTATCCTTCACCTTCTCAGAGTCCGTCCATCCACCCATTGTACATACCGGAACCCACGTGCCATTGATACTCACCAGCTCACAGAAACCTCGTAGTTTTCACTGTCCCCATCTCCTCCTTTACCTGTCTTAACCTGTCTACTAACCATTATAATCATACCGTTAGAAGCGCCCTAGATGAGATGGAAACACTCTCTATCGAAATTTTTAACACAGACACAGGCAACCTTGTCACACAGACAAAACCTGTACTTCGGCGGTGCTCTAGGAGTGCCGAATGTCTGTGGAGAAAATCCTGCCCTTCACCTCATTAAACAGGTCTATTTCACTAATCTAATATCCTCTCTCTCTGGCAATCTCCAGAGGCTCTTCAATACTCTTCACTTCTTACTAACACCAACAGTGCAGCCACCTATCACAGGCCTTGGGGCCACCTACTTTAACAATAAAATCAATTGCATTCACCAGTCACAAAGGAAGAAGTGTCCAGGCCCCTTTCCTCTGCTTGCCCCATTACCTGCATCAGTGACTCTCTTCTGGTGTTGTTCTCTTTTCTTTTAAGCATGCGGTTGTTATCCCATTACTAAAGAAACCTTACCTGGACCCATCCAGGGTTACTAACTACAGACCAGTCTCTAACCTAGGTCCTCTTCTCTTCTCCCTCTATACTGCCCCCATTGGACAAACCATGCACAGATTTTGTTTCCAGTATCATCTTTATGCTGATGAGCTGATCATCTGGGCTGACACCCAGCTATATACTTCTGCACGTAACATCACCTCTGCCTTACTTCAGAACACTAGTGACTGTCTCTCTGCTGTCTCTAACATCATGTCCTCTCTCTACTTGTAACATAATCTTTCTAAGACAAAACTTTTTGACTTCTCCATCACTATAACCCCGAGGCAGCAGGCCCACTGTCTTGGTGTTGTACTGGACTCCGGCCTCTCCTTTGCACCGCATATTCAATCTCTTGCTTGCTCTTGTTACGTGCATCTCTTAAACATCTACAGAATCTGCACATTTCTTACAATTGAAACCTTTAAAATGCTAATTGTCATGCTGATTCACTCTCGACTAGACTACTGTAACTCCCTACTTATCGGTCTTCCACTCACTAAACTCTCTCCTCTCCAATGTATTCTTGAACCAGTAGCCAGACTCGTCTTTCAGACCAAACACTAAAGGTATGCCTCCAGTCTGTGCCACACAGTCCACTGGTTGTCCATCTCTTTCTGAATACAGTTTACGATAATCATCCTCATCCAAAAAGCTCTACATAATTCTATACCTCCCTACCTTTCCTCTCTTATTTCAGTCTATCGCCCAACCCGTGATCTTCAATCTGCCAATGATGTTAGACCAATCTCTACCTTAATTCGAAACTCTCACGCACGTCTACCGGACTTCACCAAAGCTGCACCAATTCTCTGGAATGCCCTTCCTAGACTACCAGACTAATACTCAACATCCAAAGTTTCAAACATGTTCTTAAAACCCATCTCTTTAGGCAAGCCTATCACACTTGTTAATTGCATGAAATGTCAATTCTCCCTTTACTAATCCATCCTATGTCCTATCTCCGTCTGTTATCCAGAAAACACCAGATAGATGACTGGATCAAACAGCAACATTTGTTAAATTATTTTGTTAAATTATTAGCCAAGCCTTTTGTCCCACACATATTTGGATTCATCCAACAAACACTAATCTCTACATACTTTTTACACAATATGAATGGGGTTTATATTAATTTACAGATGGTACCTAAAGTCTTAATATCTTAAATATCAATGCATGCTATAAGTTTCATTTCTGAACAAACCAGCAGCCGGCAAGCATTCTGTATATAATAATACTGGACTACTGATCTAAGGTAAAAAATGGATTACACGGAAGAAGACCTGTAAAATATATCTGCCATGATAATCCTAGTAATGGGATTAGACTGTGAGCCTCGCTTAGGGACAAGGATTGTTCAATGTTTAATGTGCAGTGATGTGATCTATGAGCAATGATGTGGAGTCTGCATTGCTCCTAAAACCGAGATGTTATCTTCTTTAACCATCTGGGTCATGTTAACATTAAAGGTGATCTATAAGGACATATTATTTAAAGGATATTTACTATCAAAATCAAGTATAATAAACCCAGGACACCGACTCATAGGTAGAGGCACTGTGACTTATATTTGTTATTCATTGCCTCTTTTCTTCTAAAATCAACATTTTAAATAATGCTAATGATGCTAATGATCTTTCCAGAGCCCATCAGTGATGTAGCTTCAGGCTGCTACAATGAGCAGAGCTTTATTCGCTTTCTAGTAATGCTGTGCTGATACCATGATTCTTATGAGAGTTTGTACAAGATAGTACAGCGCATATCATTAAGAGAGATTAAAAGTAATTTTAGGCCAGATACAGTGTATACAGGGCCAGCGCCAGCACTGGGACTCACAGGCCTCAGGATTAAAGTTTAGCTCTTGGGCCCCACAGAGCTCACATGGTTCATTGACGCAGATCTAGCAGTAAGGTTCATTGTCAAGGTCCTAACAATTTTGGGGCACAGTCTTATATCTCATTATTAACCTTTACTTTGTGTCTAACTCATAATTAATCTTTAATCTGTGTGTGCTCTATAAATAAAGGGATTATTATTATGTATTATTATCTTTCCTAACAAAGAAGGTTAGATACCACAGCTCAGCCCTGGTACGACTGCTAAGCTCTATGTGAGGTAGGCTCCTGTGTAAGATTGTATATAAAGCAGTGAGAATGTTATTACACTCCAGTTATATCAAGTGACCTCTTCTCCAAACGTAGTGAGAAATGAGTAAATGGAGAATACTGTTACCCTTGTAGCTGCATATTTTTCTTTAGGTCAGTGATCTCCTAAGGGGAGGGAAGTACATGTATTGCCGTCTGTGTCAGAAATCTCATTGCAGAGTAAAGTTTCAGTGTTATACAGAAGCTTAGCTTTATCAGAGTTTAGCTTTTATTTTCCTAAAGCAGTTTCTAAAATGAAAGCTGAGCTCTAATTGGTGGCCATGGGCAACTAGAACAGTTTTGCTCGGATAAATTCCCCACTATTGGGGAGAATTATCTTTTCTCATTTTAGTTTTCCTGACAGTCTAGTTCCATTCCTGATTTGTTTCTCAGTCTACTTTGTCTTCAGTGAATTTTCCCTGTGTTAAATTGCATATTTGCCTGATGTGGAGTATTTGACTTTAAAAAAAAGTCACATTTTTTGGCACCAAGATCTGCAAAGTTGATTGCCCTGCTTTCTTTCTACCAAGTTCACCACCTGAGACCAGAAGAGCTTTTACACAATTTGCTGTAACATTTTATAAAGTCACACATGGCCTGCACAGCAAACTTTAGTCTAAACAGCTGGATTTGTCAGATAGATCCAACAAATCCATTAAAAACATTATTCACCATAAGCTGTGGTGCAAATGTCAAAAAGTTGCAGAAACATGCACAAAAAAGTCTCTGTGCAAAAATGTGGGACTTTTTTGATCTATACAAACAATACTTGAACCAACCGTGCAATCCAACTTAATTCTTTATATTGATCTTGGATGACAAATGGACACAAAGGCATGCTATGAGATCTGGCTCCACTGAGATGTCTCAGTGGAGCCGATCTTCATACGTGGACTTTTAATTTGGACTTCAGCATATTGAGCCATGAACTGGTGATGTATACTATTGCCTTGTGTCCATTTGTCATCCCAGATCAATTAAAGAATAAGTTGGTATTGCACGGTTGGTTCGAGTATTGTTTGTATAGTTTGCCTAATCGCGGTGTTTGAGAGCCCGCGAACTTGACACAGTGTTATAAGGTGCTTGATTGCTATTTGTTGCTGGACTTTTTTGATCTAACATTTGAAAGAAAAGTAATGATAAATATTCCACTTTTTAGTATTATTTTACATAATATGCACTTCTAATCTTTACCTGTAGATGTCGCTGTTGTTTTCTTTACAAAAATGATCTTGTAATTGTAAATAACCATGATTCTTCAGACAACATAATACAGACATATATCATATCAAGTTAACTATTTAATGTACAGATGAAATTTGCAGATCATGGCTGTGTATATATCATGGCTGATATTCAGTAAATATCTGAATGCTGTGGAAATAATATGTAATCACTGCATGATGTTTTCATTGTGACTTACTCTCAAGATCTGCAGCGGCCATTAGTGGAGTTCAAAATCACATTGACCAAGTTCCTCAATACTGGGGCTCATTTACTAAGGATCCGAACGCGCACTTTCGCCTGGTTTCCCGAATATTTCCGGTTTGGGACAAATTTCCCCGGAATTTTGCCGAACGCGATCGGATTGTGGAGCATCATTGCCGGCTTTCACGCGATAGAAATGGGGGGCGTGGTTGTCAGACAACCCGACAGATTCGGAAAAACCGTGGAATTTAAAAAACGATTTGTGTCGCAAGATCAAGCAGTCACCAGGAAGAAGAAGGTGAACTCCGGCAGACCTCGGCGCAGCAGCGACACCTGTTGGATATCAGGCGCACGACCTTAGTGAATCCCGGCAGACCCGAATCCTCGTTGGACAACGTACCGCGGGATCGTGGCTGGACCGGGTAAGTAAATGTGCTGCACTGTGTCCAACATCTACATGATCTTCATAATGTGATTTTCAAGTCAAAATCTGTCAAAATGGCTGACAAGTGTACAGTGGCACTAAAACTTTAGGAAAGAAGTAATTCTGAGCTAAAGCAATATTGAAATATTCTTTTTACCACTCACACATGGCCTGATCTGATACCTGTATCAAACCTTTGTTCATGTAGTGAGAATAGTGAGAATATGGCTCTTTACCCCTTCTAATATACCCCACATGGGGTGGACTTGTGGTCTCAATGTGTCCACACTCTACACACTTTTGCTGATACTCTCCCTTTTGTTGTGACACCAGTCCCGCTAATACTCACCTTGCTATCCTGATAGACATCCCTACTACTACTATTGGCTTACCGCTCATATGCTTTGAGGATGTTTGGCATGATAGATGCTCCAATAAATTTGGCATCATCACACCCTCTGTTCCCATACATAGCAAATCAACGGAGCACCTTCAGCGAACGATACCGACAAATAAACTGTCGTACCAAGAGGTTTAGGAACTCCTTTATCCCAACAGCAATCAAAAGGTACAATAAATCAATTAGCTCCAACAAGATAATTTCCGCCTCGTGCCACAATTGAGCGTACAGAGGGGGATAGCAATTCCCCCCCACCCATCTTATCCCCATCTATTATATGTTTTTGTTCTGTCATTTAAATGTAGTCCAGGCTCGGACAGCTTGTGTACAACCCTATTTCCCGAAAGGGAACAATACATTTATATTGTATTGTACAACTTATCGGCCAAATATATTGTCCCCTTGATCCACCTGGGAGCAGGCCTCTTAACGCATCTCCTTCATCTGTAGCATTCTTTTAGTAGGTGGGTCCACTGTAATGGCTGGAGGGTGGATCTCTCCCTTGGCCAAACCATGTCTGCTTGAGGGCCAACCAATCGGTTGCCTGCACTAATTGCCTGCTTCTTTCATCCTGTGTGCAATATGTGCTGCTTTACCCGGTGTTAAAAACTGCACTTACAGTATAAATAGACTCTGCAATGATTCTTTTGAATTCCGTACCCGTGTAATGGCATTGAGAAGAGGTTTGATGGCAGGTCTATTTAGTTCTGCTGTGGCACTAAAATGTAGTATTATAATCCAGTACTGCAATTTAAAAGAAGGAGGTGCAACACAACACTAGAAGATGATAATATACATGAACCTGGAATCAGAAGGATGAGACTAGTTATAAACAAGGTTTATGAGCTGATTGAGTAGTGAATGGCTACCTGAAAAACCTCCTAATTCCAGTTGGGACTAAGTATCTATGAAGGACATTTAAGAATTAGACTACCAGCAAGTGACTGAGGTACTGAGCTAAAAACTGTGACAGGCTATCTTTGAGGTCTTATTTAAACGGCCACGTGCTTGCCCGGACCGGATCTCGGAGGAGTACAGGGCTGGGAGGAGGAGGTGGGAGGTGGGCCTACATAGGCAGAAGAGCAGCCTGAGTATTGTGATGCACTGTGTGCTCATCACCCCGTGACTGTGAGCCATTGAAATTGATGAGGGCTGTGATATGGTCACAAATCATGCAACCAGATCACGACCCCCAATGTGGCTGTGTAAATGAGGCCTTACTGTAACTGTTTTGCTTTATGTCCAAATAAAGCAGTCCTGCTCCCAGCTGTCCTACCTCCTAGTTCCTACTGGAGAAAGCCTGTTTTTCAGGGACTTTAGTGGTTGCAATGAGCCACTGTTTTTCTTTAACATTGTACACAATTCTACACAATTGCTTGTTCATGATAATACTCTGCAATACTGATGCATTGTGCCTTTAAGATGACGTCAGAGACCCCATCATTCAGGCACTGCCAACAGGCAGGCCTGGGGTCCTGATTGGACCTCGGGGCTGCCAGGGAAACTATTGGCGCCCCCCTCCCCTGAAGACGGCAGACCGCAGCATGTAACAGGTTAAACACCTGCGATCGGAACCCACTCCAACCGTGGGTGTTACACTGGAGTGTCAGCTGTTGGTTACAGCTAGCATCCCATGTATGCTGAAGCCGGTTTGGCTTAGATCTTTAGCTGAACCACCATCTGCTCTGAGTCCAATATATCGAACACTGAGTGTTAAGTCACTGCGCTCAGCGTCCGATATATCAGAGCGCTAACAGGTTAAGAATAACTTTTTTACACAATAAATACAAATAACATGTCTTTAAAAAAGTAAAAAAAAAACACCCACCACAAATAAAAATGCCCATCCCTTTTAAAATATAATGTCTAGGTGTAGGGCTATCACTGAATTGGTTAGCTAAAATAGGCTTTATTGGGTGGTCTCTAGGAACAATGCATTTGGGGACTCAGTCCCTTTCTCAAGACTTAATGGTAGATCACATCAGAATAAGTGATCGAAAATGTAAGCACAAACATTTTAGTACTTCGAAACCTCTACCAATACAGACTAGTCAGATGTACTGGTAGCCTTTAGAAGTTGGGGTTTGTGGTCACTGATATCTTTTATAGTTATTTATTTAGCTATGAGCAATTTCTAAAACATAACTTTTATTTCCTACAATAAAGTAACATAAATTCTTGTCTCTGATGTCTTAGTGATAGAGTATGTACACAAAATGTAATACGTTGTTTTCTGCTCCTAGATACAGAGCAGACAGATTTAGGGAAATATAAATTGTCTAGGTCCTTATACACATCGGGCATCTCGGTCTGTAGCAGGGTTTCCTTATATATCATTCCTAAACATCTTTATGGCACTGGCAGAGATGGTCGAGCATTGTACTTGGCTATTTCCATTAGTTCCATCATGTACAATGTAGGGAGTGGCAGCACGCATGTCCAATCCATAAGTGAGGGGATAACTTGTGGTGATTGGAAAACTCCTTTAATTGAAAATAACATTATTTAACTTCAGCCACCAAAGATGTTCTTCAGATATTCCCCGATTTCCCTTTCATTATGCAGAATAAAACCGCCAGTTAGTAAATGTCACTTCTGTGCCGGGTTCTCTATGACATTAAGTTTTTAAAACTGAGCAGAAGCCTTGCAAACAAGAAGTGACTTTATTTTAATATGTCAGTGACAGTTCTTCCTCTTCTGTGACCTTTCAATGTCATTTCTCATCCAATTCCACCCACAAGAATGAAGAACTATGTGACATTTGGAATGAAATGCAGTGTTTTTGGACTGATGATGATCTTTGTTCTCTCATATTTTATACATTATAAAGGTGAAGAGAAGTAAAAAGAGACAAATTATGTGCCTGGCGACCTACAAACAGTCCAAACAGAAAAGGGAGTTTGTAGCCTTTATTCTGTGTGACACAAGACATCAACTGGTATTGCATCTTTTGCAATTTTTGGATAGAAAGTGAAGGGGTGACCAGTGAAGAATTTTTTTTGCTGGAGTCCATGAAGTGTAACAATTGAAGTGACTTTCTTAAAAATTCCCTTGTGGATCATAGTCTTATACAGTTAGGTCCACACATTTTTTGACAGATACAACATTTTTATAACATTACCACAGTGATTTTTGAGCAAAACTATTCAGATGCAGATAAAGTTCAGACTTTCAGCTTTAATTCAGTAGGTTGAACAAAATGATTGCATAAAAATGTGAGGAACTAACACATTTTTTAAACATAATGGGGCGCATTTATCTGAAAAAAGCAAGTACTAGCTTATAGCTAGAACTAACAATTATTACCCCCTTTCCTCCTTGGCGTAGAAGGGAGTGAAGGGGGACGCTGGCAGCGGGGAGGGGGGAGCTGTATCTGTTCCCCTGCCTATGCAGGTGGAAGATTTTCAAATGAAATAAACTCTGTGCAGGTCCCCGCCACATACATCAAGTGACGTAATCCTCTCGATGTATCCGGCTGCAGTGGAAGAGCAGCGGGGCTGTCAATCGACACAAGCGCTGGCATATGATAAATAACTCACAGGGTTGAAAACTCTGTGTTGGCAATGATTGCCTAAAGTCTTGAACTCATCACCAGACATTGCTGTGTTAACTCCTTTATAATGTTTTTCCAGGCTTTTACCATAGTCTTTTTTAGTGACTGTTTGTTTGTGGCCTTTGAAGTTTAGTCTTGAACAAGTAAAATGCAGCTGAATTGGGTTGAGATCAGGTGACTGACTTGGCCATTCAAGAATCTTCCACTTCTTTGCTTTAATAAACTACTGGGTTGTGTTTTGTGTTGTCCATCTGAATTAAGAAATGCTGAGCAGTCAGTTTGGCTGCATTCAGTTGAGGTAGAGCACAGGGCACAGGAGCACAGCTTCCAGCGGAGGTTTCCCGCCACTCCCTCCTGTCCCCATATTGCGCTGAGATATGGGATGGGTGGGCATGGCCACCTTGGCTGACCGAAAGCTGAGCAAAGCGCAGCTTCTGAGCCCCTTTTAACAAACAGAGACACATGCCGGAGAGGCGGCAGCATGGGACACCAGAAAGGACTGTGGAGCTAAGTAACTGTTATTTTTCTAAGCAACCTCCTCCTGGCCACATAAGTTTTTTTAGCTCTCGGACAACCTCATTGACATTTGGATCGCAGGGGCATCTGTGGCCATGACAACCTTATTATGTCTTTGCCCTTAAGTCAATTACATCCTGCTCATAGTTCCTGCGATACTTTGTGTTCACTCATCATATAACTATCCAGCCAATCCAATGAGATTCTATCTAAATATACTGGGCTCAACATAGTGTATGCATAAAGGAACTATATAAGGATTAGCCTGGGAGCTTTCATCACATAGAGGGGAATAGTGCATATATGGCATCACAAAGAATAACAAGTGACAGCCAACATGGGTTTACTAAGGATAGCCAACTAACCTCATCTGCTTTTTGTAAAGAGGTGAGCAGATGCCTGGACAGAGAAGCTGCTGTGGATATTGTGTTCAGGTCATTTGACACTGTCCCTCACAGATGTGGACAAGAATATGTGGGTAAAATATGGTCAATTACAACTGTTTGCAATTAGATTGAAAATTGTCTGAAGGATCATATCCAGAGAGTTGTGGTCAACAATTCACACTCAGAATCCCACTTCCCAGTTATATGTGGTGTACCCCAGGGTTCTATGCTTGGTCCACTATAATTTCACTTGTTAATTAATGATATAGAGGTTAGAATTAATAGCACTGTAACTTTTTTGACAAGCTGTGTAGTGTAAAACACTATGGAGGATGCATAAGACAAAATCCAACAAGTGTCCCTTCATATTACTCCAGCCATTAGCAATACAGCATAAAGAATCCATCATCTGGTGGGGTAACAGAAATAGAAGGCATCAAGATACAACAGCTTCTGGGGATGCTCACAAGCTCGGCATAACAATAAGTAGGTAAGTATCTCAAATGAAGTAGTGAAAATAGCCAGAACACTTACCGATGACGTTAAAACAGCTTTATTTGGGCATTTTGGCAAATAGAGTCCTTTAAGGGTTTAAGAGCCTCCTATTTACAATTAATAAAGCAAATGGTCACAGCACCAAGGAAAGCAGACTATTTTTTCTTTGACCGGGTCCTGTCTATCAGTACCACTAGTACTGCTTTTATGGCAGCACAGAGTTTATATTACACCATATATTATCCATTACTGCCATCCTCTTAATAGGAGAACACTCCCAGGGTCAACATCTGCAAAGAGTTTATATGTTCTCTCTGTGTTTGCTTGAGCTTCCTCCGGGTCCTCCGGTTTCCTCCCACACTCCAAAAAACATACTAGTAGATTGATTAGATTGTGAGCCCCTTTGGAGACAGGGACTGATTTGGCAAACTCTGTGCAGCGCTGGGTAATCAGTCTGCGCTATATAAATAAAGGAATTATTATTATTAAGATTGTGGTGGGATGATGATGGAAATCTAAATAAATAGTATTTGGAGACTTTTCTAACCCCCGAATCTTTGGTGTAATTCATTACTGAAATTTCTTCAAACAGATGACAAATGCTTTTTTATTAAATATGGAGCAACATTAAAATGTATGTACTTTACAGGTAATATTTTTTTCTTTATTCTGCCTGTTGTAAAATATACAAATTCATGTGCATAATTTGTGGTATTTTTGTAAACCTCTGGTGGATTTTACACAATAACACTTTAGAACCTATGTATTATTCAAAATTAATTTTAAGATCCTGGAGGATGCAGAAAAAGCAAGACTGAATAGATTATTCATATTCCCTGATGATACATCTGAAAAATAAATGTCAGATAGATGAGGCAATATGGCAAGTATTGATTTGTGGGAGTATATGCTAAGTTATTAATAAAGTTATCATTCCTTAGGCTGTAGTCACATAAATGTGCGGATTCTTAGCTGTGTTTTCTTCAGCTGACATGTCCACGTGGGGTCCAATTATTTTTCATGGACCCATTGTCTTCAAAGGATGGACTGGAACTTTGATAATGTTTTGAAAATTGAGAAAGTTCTTTGTGAAATGTAAAGTAAAGCTCAGAAATCTCTCATCAGTAATGATGACTGGAACCAAACCGCCAAGTTCGGATTCACACCAAACATTGCTGGACAGGGTATCCCCGACACCAAGCTTCATTAGAAGAATAGAGAAGGGTCTGAGTTTGTCTCATCCCCCACTTCCCACGCAATTAATGCTAAGCACTGCTGATGGTTTATAGCCGAGCCCGGAGGGGAACAAATCAAACCCAATTACTCCAGATTATGCTGTTTGACCTTTAGATAACTGCATTATATAGTGAAATTGCAATTAGCAAAAAAGTATCTAACTTTCACATATGACTTTTCTATCTCGAAAAGAACTCTTTATCTGATTCATTGAGGCTCATTTACTTACCAGGTCACTCGAGTTCGCTTCCTCACACTGATCCAACAGAGTTCACCAACTTTTTTGCAGTGCACCTTTAACCTAGGGCGTGCAACACTATTTGAAAGCTAAATACGGCCCCTCAGTCCGGATCAGTCGGACCGTCCAATGGCATGACCCCTAATTTGTGTCACACAGAAGCCAGCACATCTGCGCCACAAAGGGTCACTTGTGACACTTCTTAAATACTTGTGCAAGCCATTTTAGCCATGAAGAACGTGCAAAGTCCGACAAAAGTGTAGCGCGGGACTCTTAGTAAATGTGCCCCATTATGTTAAACTGCAGAAACTTCAGTTTGCGTGTCTTAACTCTTTAAATGCCATTGGCAAGATTGCCAGCGAGGGAAAATATAAACATCTGCACAACTTATAACTTTTTGATGCTTGATAAGACTGAAAGCCTCAAAGGAGTCGAAAGGTTGCTATTCTACATGGTGCATTCTCCTTCAATTGAACTGGAGTGATGCTGCTTTTTTGTCAATCTCAGGATCACATGACCCCCCATTATCAGCGGCAGCTGATGAGGTAAAAGACATTTTTGAAACAGGGGGCTTAACTTTACATTTCAAGAAGGCAAAGTAGAACTTTTAATGCATGTATATTGGTAAATTACTTCATATTTATGAGGTAAAGTGGACAATCCCTTTAGGCCAGTTACAGAACAAGTCATATTTATTCTGACAAACTTGCTTTATGTGCAGACCGAACCACAAACTGCTGAATTGAATCAGAGGTCGAAGTTTGGTCTGTTGAGCCCGCACACACTCGCTGAAGTATAGCGGTTCTAAAACTAAGGGCAGACCTGATTTCATCATTTGTGGAGCAGAACCTGGGGTTCTGACTATAACATACTCACTGATCATATAATCTGTCCCAAAGCTAGGTCTTTAGTTCTTCAGATCCCTTTAAGAACATTTTATTAATCAGCAACCAGATTTATTATTGAAGTGTAATACTTTTATTCTCTGCTGCTACAATTTGTTTTAGACGGAGGAATACAAATGTGTACTGCACGGCACAGCTTGACAACACCTTACATCCGGAGAATGTCCACGAAGCAATGCTGGAAGCCCAATACTTTGCTTCATTTATGTCACATTTCTTTTAATTAATCTTGACAG
Organism: Engystomops pustulosus; assembly: GCA_019512145.1. NCBI lineage: Eukaryota > Metazoa > Chordata > Amphibia > Anura > Leptodactylidae > Engystomops > Engystomops pustulosus. Next base: position 42,183,216 of record CM033643.1, read on the forward strand.
CTATTTTACTTCCATTCTCCATACATTTATTTTTCAGAGAGAAGTGACAGCCATCACTGAGAAGTACAATACAGAATGTTCCATTGTCCTGCTGTTTCCAAAGAAGTGCAACTTATGTTTGGTTGTTTTGTTCATTAACTAATAGTTCCTGTTTTCTTGTTTCTGAATGTTATTATTTTTGTTCTTTTTGTGTTTCAGAGTCATTCTTTGTATTGCTAAAAAAAAGTGTGGGTGTACTGTATTACTATTGCGCACATAAAGTTTATACAAAAACATACCGCGTCGGAGGAAATTTATTCCAAAAGTCTGAGTGACTCTTGATCATCCCAAACTTCCCAAAATACTTCTGAATCAATCTCAAGGACTGCTTCTTTGTTTATCTCTTTATTTTGGTATGATGACCCACTGTCCAGCATCATACAAACAAATTTACTTCATAAAATATGGTCACTACTGTATGTTTACCATTTTTTCCAATAGGTTCTGGAGTCTTGTTAGGTTCACTCTTGATGTGTATTGGTCTGAACGGGATTCAGTAGGATTGGGTCCAGTGATTCATGGCTCCTAGAGTTAGGTCTAGAATCGAAGAAACCCTGTGTCCTGTGTATACAGTGCAAACTGAGTTGAAAAGTTAAAGATGTGTTATTGGTAAGTTGCATCTAGTCTTGTCCTTCATTGGGATGTCAATGTTGTCCATGGTGAAGTAGGAAGTTATTAGTAGGCTTACAAACAGTTGTGAATGGAGATAATGTGGTTCATACCAGTCATATGTAGTCTGGAAAATTCAAGTAATAATGCTGAGCAGGAAAACTGCAACTGCCAGGACCCAGATAAGAGTACTTATCAAGTGAACTGTGCCTCTTTATTGCCAAGAAAGAAAACTTAATTTTATGTTTTAAAAATTCTGGCATTAATATGGCTGAACCCAAATGGGGGATTTCTCAAGACTAGGTGCATCTGCGCCAGTTATGATACTCCCCCACCGGAGCACAATGCACTTTGTACACCATGAGGCTCTTGGTAAATTGTGCACCCACATTGATTCTATGCTCATCTACTCCCCACCTCTCCATGCCCCCCAACTTTGCGTGGTGGTGGTATAGAGGGATAAAATGTCACTATTGCTTTGGTGTGTGCCACAAATGTTGACTTTTTCATGACTTGTATGCCAGAAAACTGGCGTGCAAGCCATGATAAATTTTCTCTCATGTGTTACCTTAATAAAAAAACATAGGGGCTACAGCAGCATTTTTCTATCCATTTCAGAATACATATCTAGCTTTTGATGTGAATTTTGTCAACATTTTATTACGGTATATACTCGAGTATAAGCCGAGGCCCCTAATTTTACCACAAAAACATGGTAAAACTTATATTTCTTTTACTCGAGTATAAGCCGAGTTTGGGTTTTCAGCACATGTTTTGAAATTACATTGTTCTAGACTTTGTTCAGTGAAAATTTGACAAACAACATTCCATCCTTGACTTCATCCATCACTATTTCAAAGAATGGTTAACTTGACTGCATTTGCTTTGTGCTATAGACTATGCCAACACTAGATTAACCCGTGATCTTCTTCCACTCATCCAATATTATTTCTTTTTCTGACACAAAACCAGAAATTGTGCTAAAATTGCGCACAAAACTTGAAGCTAAAAGGACACTTTTGTTTCTTAAGACTGATTTAATTTCCAGCTTATCACATACGACATTTGTGTAACATAATTCTGACTGATCAATATCAAATTACTTTGAATGCAGTAACTCGCATACCAGAAATAAGAATTATACTGCATTTAGATTACAGTAAAAGACTTGCCGTTTACAGGCGGATCGATAAACAGCGGCAGGTATAGACAAGATCCATCTCTATAAAACACAATAATTCAAGGTGGAAAATGCAATTTGTTATTTGGCTTTATAAATGCAACTGAACCAAAACCTTCATTGTAGGATCTTGTGATGATTGTAGTAACTTCAAGTTATTGTAATTGGTCATTTTACATGAATGTACACTTTCATTTCTATCTGTAATACAATGTCATTTACAAACAAGGAAAAGGTTTCATTCCTGGGCGCAATACTGCAAAAAAAGTTACATATTAGAATTGATTTTCATATTATCCCCCAGAGGGATGTGTATGTACAATAACTATTAAATAATAAGAATCTTTATTTAATATAGCGCCATCATTTTCTAAAGTGCTTTTCAAATCATGGGGGATATATACAAATAAAATAAAACATAAAATAGTACAAACAGTCATATAGAACAATAGGAGTGAGGTCCTGCTTGCAAGATCTTACAGTCTATGAGGATGAGGGGTTGACACAAGAGTTATAAGACCTTGTATAATGTTTCAGTCATTCTTTATAAGAGAACGGAAAAAAAATAATAATAAATACAAATGCTGCTGCTTTAAACCGTTATAAGCCACCGTTTTATATAAAAGGTCAAAGGTCAGTGGGACTGCAGAGAAGCCTGGAGCTTGCTAGTTTGTGTCTACCAGATAACAGACGAATAGCTTACAGGGGATGGGTAAGTATTGAGAGATTTGAAGTTTCATTTGGTTAGGGTGCATTCACACAAACGTATGTTTGACCGGGCCATAGCAATGCCAGTATACACAACGCACTTTACACGTACACACAAGGTAAGATAAAGCAAGATATACTGTACATCCCCATGATGGCCTTGTTGTTGATAATTAAATGTGCAGCAATCACATCCAGCAGCCGCTGACTGTAGCTGGGTATCATCGTCACAAAGATGATACTGAAGAACAAACCTGCTGATCGTTTGTCCAACAGCGGAAGTGTAAAGAGCAAAGAGAAGAGTACATAGGACTGAGCCCTGATTTACCCCAACAGGAACAGGAGATAAGAGAGATCCAGAAAAGGAGACACTGAAGGTGCGGTTAGAGAGATAGGAGAGAAATAAGAGATTGCAGTGTCCTTCAGGCAGATGGATCTAAGAGTCCTGAAAAGGAGTTGGTGATCCACAGTATCAAACGCTTGCAAGAAATCTTTTTATAGGTAGTTTACAATTCTTTGTAAACTAAAATGGTGTCATGGGCCTGTCCTTAGGATAGGCCATCAATAGAAATGGAGCATATCTAAGCAACAATATCTGGGTTCCCAAACCCAGATTTCAGCCAGAAGTCAGGGTTCGGCAATTGGGCTCAAACCCACTCATAACACCTGCTATCCTTGCTGATGGCACTTAAATGCAGATGCGCATGCATTGCAGTTGGAATTTAGAGGTTTGAAACTCTGTTAACCTGTTATCGGCCTTTGTTCTAGGTCCAGCCAAACTTGGTGAATTTGAAACCTGAACTGGTCCATTTATCTCTAGTCATCAATATCAGATGACCTGTTCAGCAGATGCCACAATAACCATTGGTCGGAAATTATTCAGAGCTGAAAATATCATAGCCGTACCCCAAGTTTATAATGTGAAACAAACAACGTTGTCCCGTTGCCGTACATACCATATCATTCCCACTGTGGCTGTACACTGGAGTTGTTCCAAAATAGTTGCAATAAATTTCTTGCTTTTTAATATAATAATTAATATAATTTTAAGTTATAATAAGTCGAATGAAGTAATAAAGTGATGAATGATCATATAATGACCTACTTACCTCATCAACGTGACTCAATATTTTTATAGCAATGTTTGTTTTCTTGGCTGCTGGGATGACAACCGTCTACACCACAACAGGGGTGATTGACTGAAGTAAGTGATTACAGCAGTTGAATGTGTATGCAATATATATATATTAGGATGTCACCAGGAAACCAAACACTGGCATGGAGCACAAGAGGAAGTATCCTAACCTATAACCAATATTCACATTTTAATGAAAAATATATATTTTTTCCAAAAAGTGCAAATTCTAAGCATGCAACCGTAATTCCCCAAACCACCTTTTACTTTGACTTTATATTTGCACTTGAAAACATATTGCAGATACAGGCCTCTACATCAGAAAAAAATGACGTTTTGTTAGGAGAATTGGACAGGAAATACATGAGATACGGCTGTTACTTGTATAGCAGAATCCGGTTGTCATGTAAAAGTCTTTGTAAGGCAAGGATATAAAGCTAAAGAATTCTGCTTTATGTGTGTCGAGATCAAGGACCAGTCTGAATAGAATTCAGCTACCTTACCAAAGAGATTGAGATCATGACAATAAGGCAAAGACGAAATTTTACAATGCACTCCCTACTTTGAGAGCTTGAGTATAGGGAACAGAACCTTGATATCTGTTATTTCAGAATAGACAGCATCGGGAAATCATAGACTGCTGAGAACAAATCCAAGGAATAGCCAAGATACAAAGTGAAACAATTGAATGGAGCACTTGAGAAGAACCTCTCGAGATCGATAAGAATACCAAAGGTTGTCCAGTATTAGTGAAGCAGAGATCATGAGAGTATGAGGTAATTAAGCTTCCCAGTAGTCTGCAGAAAGTAGCAGAACAATTGATTTCTTCCTATTATAAATGCTACAGTCACAATAATAAATTACCACTGGACAGTGTGTCCGATCAATCTCAAAGACTCTCACGTCTTGAATCATTTCTTCAGATATATCTTGTGATAACTCAGCATCCTCTTCAGCCAACGCGATGTGCAATGTTTTGACATTAGAGATATCATAATTAAACCCTAAGCACTAATATTTATGTTTCTGCGAATCAACAAGTATAGATAAAAAACCTAAATATGTAAAATTTGACTTATTGTTCCCTAAAAGCATAACTAAACATTAGAAAAATAGTTTTCATTACAGAAATGAATAGTTCAGGTACTAAAAGTTACATTTTCAATATATTTCATATTGAAAACACAGTGGGTCGGAAAGTATTCAAACCCCCTTTAAATTGTTCACTGATTGCAGCAAATTGGTTAGATGAAAAGGGTTTTTTTTTGCTCAGTAATGTACACTCTGCACCCCATCTTAAAAGAAAAAAGACAGAAATGCAGATAATTTTGCTAATTTATTAAACAAGATTAACTGAAATATCACATGGTCATAAGTATTCAGACCCTTTGCTCCGTATTGAGCAGAAGCACTTTTTGAGCTAGTACAGCCAGGAGTCTTCTTGGGAATAATGCAACAAGTTTTTCACACCTGGATTTGGGGATCCTCTGCCTCTTCCTTGCAGATCCTCTCCAGTTCCCTCAGGTTGGATGATGAACATGGTGGAATCCATTTACAAGTCTCTCCAGAGATGCTCAATTGGGTTTAGGTCAGGGCTCTGTATTTATTCATCTTTCCTTCAATTGCAACCTGTCCCTGCAGCTGAAAAACACCCCCATAGCATGATGCTGCCACCGCTGTGGTTCACTGTTGGGATTGTATTTGGCAGGTGATGAGCAGTGGCGGGTATTCTGTTCACATACTGCTTAGAATTAAAACCAAAAAGTTAAATCCTCTTCTCATCATACCAGAGAATCTTATTTCTCATAGTCTTTATATTAAATATTCTTTTGTAACCTTGGCAAGATTTGTGCCTTGATGCAATTCTGTCTCTGAGCTTCTTGGGAAGTTCCTAATAAGATGATCAGATGATTGTCAATCCCGGCTGTATGACCTCTTCATCAGCCATTCATGCTGCATCTCCACCAATTCTCACCAGAACAAGATGTGATTCAAAAGTTGCAACCAGTTCCAAGCTAATTTCTACACCTGGCCAGGGGCAGCCTTAGATTTGTGCCAAATTTTGCAACTTTTTTGGAGACCTTTTTGAAAAAAGTCCCAATTTTCACATCTAGATTCAGGTGATGACTCAGGGAACACTGCGGAAAACTAGACAATGGCGAATTTCAAAGGGAGTCAGTTTTAGGCGCAGAAATAGGTGCAAAAGCACCATGAAAAGTCTCAAAAATAAAAGAAAAAGGCAAGCCAAAAGTTTGCTATGTGTCCGATAGAGTATAATAATAATAATAATACATTTTTAATAAATTAATAGTTTTGAATTAAAGGGGTTTTTCCATGACAGAAAGTTCTCAAATTTTAATCCCCGAGTGATATTTACACAATAAAGATAATTTAAACCCCCTTACTTTGCAATTTTAGTCAGTTTTATTCATAGTTTTGATCCTATCACTCCCTAGACAGGTCAGTGTAAGAATCCAGGGTGTGGATAAGCTTGGGGGGCTCCAGGCTCCATTAACACCTATTGCATAATTTTAAAAGCCTTTTTTTGTAAAAACAAGGGCATAAGAAGTTTAAAAAAGAGCAGATCCTGCTAGAGTGTGCACACACCAGTTTGACAGTGTGCTTGGTTTACAATCCTTCATCCTGCTGATACATGTCCTTTAAGGACACCTGATTACAGACCCCTACTTACAAACAAACCTCTCTGCTCCCTGTGACCTCTGGTGAAGCTCTGGATGCTTCACTTTAGTCCCAGGTTGCAATGGACAGTTGTAAGGTGTTTATTGTTAATACGTTTTCTCATTAGAGCACTAAATTTAAAATAAAAACAATTGTCACAGTGCCAATAAAATGTTTTTTCTGGAGTTACAATTCTAAAATATGCCAGTTCCAACTTACATATTAATTCAACTTAAGAACAAACTTAAAAATATATATCTTGTAATTAACCTGGGGACTAACTGTATTTTTTCTGTTTTTAGTATTCATATTTTTTTCCACTTGACTAATATTCTTATGTTATTATCCTCAAATAATGTTAAAAATTGATTCCCAATTGTTTTATGGCTGTTTTGATATACTGTACAGTATGTATTGTTCCACAAATAGGTAGTGACTAGAGATGAGCGAACATACTCGTCCGAGCTTGATGCTCGTTCGAGCATTAGCGTACTCGAAACTGCTCGTTGCTCGGACGAATACTTTGCCCGCTCGAGAAAATGGCAGCTCCCGCCGTTTTGCTTTTTGGCAGCCAGAAACAGAGCCAATCACAAGCCAGGAGACTCTGCACTCCACCCAGCATGACGTGGTAACCTTACACGTCGATAGCAGTGGTTGGCTGGCCAGATCAGGTGACCCTGGAATAGACTGGATGCCGCTAGGGAGAGAGCTGCTGCTGGTCAGGGAAAGCGTTAGGCTGTTCTATTAGAATAGTGTTAGGCAGGAGTGATTCTACAAGAACCCAACAGCCCTTCTTAGGGCTACAATAACGTTATACATTTTTTTTTTTATTTGCTTGTGGCTGGGCTTGCTGGCACTAGTAGTGCAGCTAGTACCATATTGTGAGGAATTTGCAGGGGGACTTGCTACCGTTGTGTTTAGCTCTTAGTGACACACATATCCATCTCAAACACCAAAGTGGGACAATTTATTAGGGGTTTGATTTCAATTAGGCACAGTCTGCCAGTTTCTTTTTATTTTACGTTTATTTTTTCATAACTCAGCGTCATCTCATCTGGCATAGCAGTGTGCTTTCATACTTGGCTAGAAAATAGCCATAGGAGAATCCAAACGGCTTACTTAGGCCTACAATAGCGTTATATATTTTATTTCTGGTTGATCTGCTGGTGGCTGGCCTTGCTGTAGTGCATCTACTACCATACTGGTGAAGAATGTCCAGTGAGACTTTGCGAAACCGTTTGGGTAGGAGCGCTTGATGATGCGGCACAGAGTCCATCGGCAATGAGCCGAGTAGGGGGGGCAATGTTATTAGGGGTGTGGATGGCAAGGCCACATCTCCAGTTTCTTTTATTTACGTATCTTTTGTGAAACTCAGCGTCATCCATCTGGGCATAGCAGTGTGCTTTCATACTGGCTAGAAAAGCCATAGGAGAATCCAATGCTTACTAGGCTTACAATAGTGTTTATTTTTATTTCTGGTTGATCTGCTGGTGCTGGCCTTGCTGTATGCATCACTACCATATTGGTGAGAAATTTGCAGGTGAGACTTGCGACCGTTTGTTTAGCCTTAGGATCAGCACATATCCATCGCAAAGACCGAAGTGGGACATTTTATTAGGGGTTGATTGAAATTAGGCACAGTCTGCCATTACTTTTTATTTTACGTTTATTTTTTCATAACTCACGTCATCTCATCTGGCATAGCAGGTTGCTTTCATAGTGGCTAAAAAATAGCCATAGGAGAATCCAAACGCTTACTTAGGCCTACAAGAGCATTATAATATTATTATCTCTGGTTGCTGCGGGTGGCTGGCCTTGCTGTGTGCATCTACACCCATATTGTGAAGATTTTGGCTGAGACTTGCGACCGTGTGTTAGCGCTTAGTGACGCACATATCCATCCCAAAGACCGAAGTGGGACATTTATTAGGGGTTGTTGAATTAGGCACAGTCTGCATTACTTATTTACGTTATTTTTTCATACACTCAGCGCACCCATCTGGCATGCATGGTGCTTTCATAGTGGCTAGAAATCCCATGGCAATAGGATAGAGCATCGGTTGGTTAATAAACAAAAAACACAAAAAAAAACACAAAAAACAAAAAATAAAAAAAAAATGTACAGTCAGACTATTAATTTCACCCGAGGGCGGGGGTAGAAGAGAGGGACGAGGGCGGGGGTACGTGGGGGCGTCCAACTACGGGGCGGGTCAGATCCGGGTCCTTGGTGCGGGAGCACCACCTGCTGATGGAGCAGGGGAACGCCCGAGACTACACTCTCCTAGGTTCATGTCTGAAGTTACTGGACTCGTGGTTGGGAGCCGGTTGAGGCCAGAAACAGGCGAACGTGATGTCGTGGATTGCCGACAATGCGGCGAGATTTGTCCACCAGTCAGTTGTCCCAAACAGTCCACCCATGTCACCGAAATCGGCACTACTTCCACGCCTGCACCTCAGCTCCTCCCCCCAGTCCCGCCCCTCCCAAGTCAATGTTGGCCGGTGAACTGGCAATCTGACGAACTGGGGGACTGTGGGACCCTTCCACAGTCCACAAACCCGTTCATGTCCGGTTGTCTGCGGAGCAATTTCCTCCAGATGCCCAGAGGTGGTTTGCCACCAGATCACAGTCTGTGGGTTGATGATGACCTGCTTGACGTAGTGAGAGTGTCTCAAGTGTGTCCGACGATGAGACACCGCGTTGTCAGACACCCCCGTGGTTGACGCTGTGTGTCAGGGCAGGACGTCGAGAGGGGGAGCAGAACTGTAGGTCGTGAGGTGAGGATGATGTTGACAACCCAAGCTGGGTTGTAGAGGCCTTGTCGGGCGTCGTTACACCAGTGCTTGCTGGATCATGGAGCAGATAGTTCTTCGCAGACGTTGGAAGAGGCAGTGTGGGCCAGACGGAGAGGCAGTCCAAGCTGTGCCTCAGCCGCCAAATGTGAACCGTAGTGAACTCCCGTGGCGAGGGAGCTCCCGCGGCGAGGGCTAGATTTTCAGAAGTCTGGAGGTTCTTGTAAGGAAACATCCGGATTGACCCGAGACTGTGGTGTGCAACTTTGCCAAACCAGGATCAGCAGGGGTTCCCCACTGCTAGCTTAACTACCACCAGTAAGCGCAGGCATATGACTGCAAAACACCCCACTCAGTGGCACAAGCCCTTATTTCACCTCCGGCGTGCACACCACTGCTCCTTCCCTGTGTCAGACTGATAGTCAGCCCTGCCCAGACCCTGGCCCAAAAACCCCAGCGTCGCCACCACGTTCCTCGCCACATCACCACCAGCGTTTCAGCTCTCCATACCCCCAGACGCTGGAGCGGAAATATCGTGCAACCCACGCCGCACCCCAAGCCCATCAATGTACACATCTCCAGATTGCTTAGCCTTGGAGATGCATGCCTATAGCGCTGGTAGAGACCGAGGCCTTTTGCAACCTCATGGCAAGCGGCACGCCCCGCGTATTCGGGTCCACGGCCGCCACGCTGACTTTTCCCGATGTGCCGTCCCAGCCCCTCGTGCACACAGCACGTGTCGACAATCATCCGCCCCTGACCAACGCGTTTCTGGCCAGGTCCACCCTGACCACGGGACACGTGACGTGCTGCCGGGCAGGGCCACTATGTATCGCTGATGGCACATTGGGTTAACTGGTGGAGGTGGGACGCGGTAGCTGACCCGTGCGGCTGGTCATACTGCCGACGCCGAGATTGCGGGGGCCTACCTCGGTCCAGGTTCTTTCAGGTCCTACTATGCCTCTCCTCCTCCCACCCCTCTCCACCTCCTCCCTCGACTACCAAGCCGTGGCATGGCGCCATCAGTCGCTTAGCATCAGGCACAAGCAGCAGTGCCGTCGCTACGCGACAGCAGGCGGTGCTTAAACTGCTGAGCCTAGGCGGATAAGGCACACCGCCCACAAACGTATTACAGGCATCACGGCGCAGACTGATCTTGGGCTGGCACCAGCTGGAACCTGAAGCCAGGCATGGTTGTGTGTGACACGGCTGTAACCAGGTGGCGGCTCTGCAACTCGGCGCAGAACTGACCACATGTGCCATGCCTGCCCAGTGGTTTAATCTGATGTTCAGCGGTTCCTCAAGACATACCCCAATCTGTCTGATTTTGCTCACGAAGGTGCGCCGCATTGTGCGCATTCAGGAAAGTCCACACAGATCTGCCACTCTCAGGGCCAGCCAGCCGCCGCCGTCCCACTGCCACTGCCCGTCACACCCGACTGTTGCTCGACGTGCCACGAGGTGGAATTCAACATTAACCATGTTTCCAGAGTTTACACAGCAGCGCAGAGCGATTGTAGACGCCAGATGTCAACTTCTCCACCAGAATGTAGTCAGGTCAGTCAGCTTCCTAGTCTACAATGAGGATGGAACGTGGATGTCTGATATCTGTCAGGTGCTGAGTAACTTTCGAGGAGTCAACACAGATGGTCAGTGGCGATCGCCGCCATCATCAGCCTCACCATCCCGCTGCTTGGCCTGTTGAAAAACTCTCTGGTCAGCATGAATCGGAAGCTTTGCCTCGTCCACGAGAGACGGGGAAGAAGATTCCCTTGTTGATAGCCAAAGCACCCTCAGGTCTGTTTCTCAGCGCATATCGGAGGAGGGGGAGGAGGATGAGGAAGAGGAGGAGAATGTTGGCGAGACACAAAGGGGACCATTGTCAGTCCTCACTGTTCAGCGTGTATGGGCAGAAGAAGAGGAGTTGGAAGAGGAGGAAATGGACAGTCAGGCCAGTGAGGGGAGTGAATTCTTGCGCTTGGTACTCCTCGGCGCTTATGGCAGATTTATGCTAGGCTGCCTATCCCGTACCCTCGCGTTCAAAGAATTTATTCCAGCACCGATTATGGGTATTCACTCCTGGACCCACGGACAAGCAAAATCTTTCCACTCTCATCCCTGGAGAGGAAAGGAGTGTGAGAATGCATGATACATACACAGGCCATGGTGCACAAGCTGAACAGTATTTCCCTTCTGACAGCGCTAGCGGCAGAGTGCGTAGTTCTGCGGGCAAGTAGACGAAGAGTAGGCGAGCACAGCTTGTCCAGCACTGGCAAGGGTACGTCTTACAAGGCTTTTGCCAGCTTTATGTCACCCACGCAAGACACTGTCACCTGTCCCCCAGTCTCGGTAGAGTAGGGCTGATCTTTACAGAAAGATGGTGAGGGAGTACGTAGCTGACCATACCATCGTCCTATGATCACACAGCTCCCTACAACTACTGGGTTTCAAAGCTGGACATGTGGCATGCAACTGGCGCTGTACCTTGGAGGTTCTTGCCTGCCCTGCCGCTAGCGTGTTGTCCGAGCGGGTTTCAGTGCAGCGGTGCATCATCACGAACGTACACGCCTCGACTGACAGCGCTGACAGGCTGACGCTTATTAGATGAATAAAGCCTGGATTCTCATAATTTCCAATCTCCACCAGGTGAAGAAAGCTCAACCTGAATATTTATGCACTCCTCCTCCCCTCATTTTCCTCCTTCTCCTCCTCTTTGTACACTAAAGCAGAGGAACTGGCTATTTTTTGACAGGGCCACTGGCTTCTAGCTATAGTACTCTATGCATTTAATTTTCTGGAGGGCCACCTACCCGGTCTCTGTTTAAACAATTTTTGGGACTGCCACATACGGCACTCAATCTATTCAATTTTTCTGGAGGGCCACCTACCTGCTCCTCTGGTTTGAAACTTTTTGGACTGCCACATACAGGCACTATCAAATTAATGTCTCCATAGCAGCCTCCAAGTTGTCTCATGTCAGCTACCTGACACTCGTCCATAGCTGCCCCAAACTGTCCCCTTATCAAGTGGGTCAGCAAAATTGGTTTTTCATGGATTCACATCAAAGTTGTTAATTGTCGCCACCTGCTGTGTTACACAAAATACTGGCAACTTCTGATCACCGTATATTTCACGCTTCTGCGCAATGTTGTTACACTGCTGTCATCCACAAAATATACTCGCACAACTTTACCATTTACAGACATTATTTCAGCGCTTCTTGCCTCTGTTTACATTCGCCCTCACCCGCAATCCAAACTTTAAGAACGCTACTACATCCTTAACTTGGTGGAGGCTGGGACCGAGTTGACCTGGGGCTGGTCTTATACTGCCCGAAGCTGAGGATTGCGGGGCTCTACCTCGTCCGGTCTCAAAGGCTCCTACTATACCATCCTCCTCCCCCACCACCCTCCTCCACCTCCTCCTCCTCCGAATTACCACGTGGGCATGGCGCCATCAGTCGGTAGCTAGGCACAGCAGCAGTGCCATCGCTGAAGCGACAGCAGGCAGTGCTCAAACTGCTGAGCCTAGGCGATAAAAGGCACACCGCCAAAGACTATTACAGGGCATTCCCTATCAAACTTGTTAACTTTGTCGCCACCTGCTGTGTAATCCACAAAATATACTGCCAAACTTTTACCACATTGTACCGATATCTAATTTCAGCGCTTCTTGCGCATCTTTTGTTACATTCCCCCTCACCCCCATATCCCAAACTATAGAACCTACTACACTTGATCTTATACAAAAGGTTCTTAGAAGTGCTGTTTGGGGAGTAGCCTAGAGACAGGGGCTTGGATTGGCGAAAGCTCGCCTGGCAGCGGAGCGCCACTCCATCCCAAGATCCAACTAACATAGTTTTTAACTGCAGCACCTTTAATCTACTACTAGTTCACTGCCTCCCATACATGTCCCCTTATCAAACGAGCTGTGTGGCGCAGAATTTTCAGTGTTTCACCGAACATAGTGGAACGCGCCCATGTGCCGCCCCATGCTGGCCGGGGACCTGAAGTTGCAATTCAAGCAGCGCAATATGGATCCCCATACTGTCCGCTTAATCATGGAACCATTTCCGTAAAAACATTAAAAATAGAACCACTATGCTATTCCATATTCCTAGGTGAAATATTCAAACGACCCCGCCTGCTTTGAAAATTATAATTTTTCAAAGTAAACGCTTCTGGCCCCCAGCCCATGTGGGTGGGAGGAGCGAGAGACGGGGCTTGGACAGGCGAAAGCTCGCCTGGCAGCGGACCGCCAGCTCCATCCCAAGATTAGGCAGCACTCAGAGGCATCCATGCATGCTGCCCCTGCTGTTTCCCTCATTCTCGCCTCCACAGCGTCCACCAATGTCTCCTGCGCAACTTTCAACTGTCTATACCCCAGACGCTGGAGCACGAGAGGATATGCAGCACATCATCCATTATCAAATGAGCTGTGCTCATGTGCAGAATTTCAGGTGTTTCACCAAACAGTGGAACTCGGCGCGTCTGGTCCGCCATGCTGGAGACCTGCAGTTGCAACATAGAAGACGCAATGGATGCCCATACTGTCGCTCTAATTAATTGAAGTCCTCTCCATGGCTGCCTCCAACATGTCGTCCCCTTATCAAACGAGCTGTGTCGGCTCATTTTTGGGTGTTTCACCAGAATACTTTATGGAACGGTGGCATATGTCGCCACCATGCTGTGTTATCGACTAATATACCGTCAACCTTGTTTCACATAGGAAATAATTTCAGCGTTCTTGCTCACCTCCTTGTGGGTTCCTCTCCACCCATTGGTTTGAAGCCTGAGTCCATTTAGGGTATGTCGCCATGCCACTCTCTAGCCGCTGCCTGCCTGCTGCGCATATCTGCATGCCGTCCCCCTATATGTCAGGGTCAATTATTGGATGTTTTAGATGCTATCTAGCTTCATTCGTCACTTGTCATGGCCATGCTGTTGCCCATGATTTTGCATAATGGTGCGTTTAAGCAGCCTCAGAGCATCCATGCATGCTGCCCGCTGTTTTCCTGTCATTTCGTGGTGTTTCCATCCTTTTGAGGTTTCAGTGTGTTGGCCAGCTTCCCTGTCAGAGCCATTGACCTTGAAAAATGCTCGAGTCTCCCATTGCATTCAATGGGGCTCGTTATTCGAGACGAGCACCTCGAGATCGGAAGTTTGTCTCTAATAACGAGTACCCGAGCATTTTAGTGCTCGCTCATCTCTAGTAGTGACTATGTTGATATTTTTTGTTATTCTCTGCAGAACTTTTTTTTAAATTTTTATTCTATCTATTCAACCCTTCGAAATTTTGCGTGAACAAGCTCATACTGGAGGCATTTACCTTTTATTGTCATGCATCACTCTGAATAACTTGAATATTATTAGCTAACCAACATATAAACTTTTGAGGGCCATATATTTAGAACACATGGACAGATTTATTAAAAACACACATCAAACTGATCAGGGGCACAACGGCTATCACATGAGACTTGCCATACAGCATAATAATAATTATTATTTGCCAAATCAGTCCCTGTCCCAATGGGGCTCACAATCTAATCAACCTATCAGTATGTTTTTGGAGTGTGAGAGGAAACCGGAGGACCCAGAGGATACCCACACAAACATGGAGAGAACATACAAACTATTTTTTTGGTGTTGACATGGATGGGACTTGAACCCAGGAACCCAGTGCTGCAAGACTGTAGTGCTAACCACTGAGCCACCATGCTACCTCATCTTATGGTTTTTAACCGTTTATATACAGTATGTCCTCCAAAAGATGATAAAAGGGTTCATAGGACAAGCAAACTTTTCTCAAGTTAAATGAATCACTTGCTCCCATCCCCGAAAGAACATAAGTTACTTTAGCTGTAAGATTGATTTATAGATGTCAAACTAAGGTCTGACTGAGTTTTTTAGCAAACAGCAGTTAAGAATGTATTCTGAACACTGAAGTCTGTAGATTTATTATGTGACATAAAACTAAAGAATTATTTGACCTTTGAGGCATAACGGAGTATATTCAGTTAGATTTAGTAGTTCCGGTAATGCTGAGTATTCATTCAGGTGTATCGTTCAGTTTATACTTTTTGCAAGGATATCAAAATGAATTAAGGTTGGTAACAATTTCATGTTAACAGTTCTTTTTAATTGTTTCTCTGCAACATAGAAGTAAAGAAATCTAAGCTGAATGAAAATCATAGATAGCCGTTTTAGCTTGATACCAAGGATAATTTTAGAAATTTATCCAAACATGAACTATTTTCTAGGTATTCTGTGCATGTAAAAAAATTGCAAGGTCTATGAGTTCTACCGATATATGTGCCAAGGTGGCCAACATTTTATACAAGGAGTCATTTCCCAACTTTACAAAGAAACCTTTGAAGACATTAGGTAAAGGGTATGTCCACTAAAACACACTTTATCAGGGTAAATACAAGACCCTATTAGGGTGAATCATATTGTACTTTTAGTCCATGGAAACAGCAAGTCAAGTGATCTGCCAGCAGAAGCACTAGTGACTTCCCATGTCCTCCTGGCTTTCAGCAGAAGGAGGGGGCAATGCAGTCATTACTGAATGCTTGTCACCTTCATGATATCTACTCCCTTATCATTTTTGTTTTGTGCTCCTTTGCACCCTCCTCTTTTTATGGACTGTTTCTAAGAACTTAACCACCCGATGAGGCTGAGCCAATGCTTACATCCATATCTCAAGAGTCCCTACCTTTTTTAAAACATGATGAGGTCCTATTGACTTTAAAGGAAGCTGATTGACACAACATGATTTTATTTGAGCTGTGATCTACTAGTGTATGCAGATCCTTCTCAACAAGGGACTCTGCCAGGTTTACTCCCCCAAGGATATATGTTGCATTTGGATTATTAGCATAACCTAGTTAAAAGAAATCTACTATTTGTTTTTATGCATTGTGAACCAAACATTCCTTGAGAATGCTATAGCAACATTGATGAGGACCATATCTTGTTTAATCCCTGAACTGAGTGGTTTGCTCAAAAAACAATGATAAAATTCAGGACCTGAAGAAAGCTGGGTGCCCTGGCTGCTGTACATAAACACATTACTTCCACATACACAGGAGCTGAACTGTCCAGACAGGACTAATCAACCTGAGGTAGATGACTCATACACAGAAGCTTGGGGATAATCGTTATTAGTTCAATGATTGATTATTGTGACAACATCAGGCACAACACAGTGATGATCTATTCTTGGCTTACGCTGGGCAGGACAAAGCTGGAGTAGTGCATAATTAGAGTGAGGAGAAATGCTGAGGCAGCCACAGGAGCGACAGAGCCTCATTATCATAATTTTATAACTGACTTTCAACAAAACCAATCTGTTCAGGGATTAAACAAGATATGTTTCTGCATCAGTGTAGCTACAGCATTCTTAAGGTATGTTTGGTCCATAATGCATAAAAACAAATGATAAATTTCCTTTAAATGTATCCACATTGAATTTCATTTTGCAAGTAGATGACCAGACAATCAGTGTGTCCAAGTCACCCTGCAGCCTATAAGCATCCTCAATCCTCTATTTAACTGCAAAGCTTTTTGTCATCTACAAAAATAGGCCCAGTGGGGGAAATTCATCATTAAGAAGACTCCTTACAACAAATTTGTTGACAGTGTTCTTATACTATTTGGGTTGTCTGCGACAGTCACACAAAAAGTCACAAAAAAACATCAAAAGCTGCAGCACATAGGTGTGAGGGAATAGAATCCATTTTCTGTTGTATCTTTACAAAGACCCCTATGCTTAGTACCATCCCCCGCGTACACAGATCATTTTACACTGATGCCTCTGTTGAAGGCTTTTGGAATGTGGACATGCTCAGTAGGTTCCTTTGTCCCAAGAACCTATAAAAACTGTCTGCTACCTAAATAAATTGGAATCCTCTCAAACAACATGTGAAGGCCTGAGTGATTCACCAAGCAGCTCGTACTATACAATGATTTGGAAACACATCACATCAGAGCTAAGGGATATTTCCCTAACATGTACCAGGGTGTGACTGGAGTCAATCTGGCCAAAACTTGAGCTTACACAGAAAGTCACAATTCATGAAATCAGTCGTATTGTAAAAACTTGGCTTTTCAATTTAAATGAATTTGGTGAAACAATGTTTATGTCAAATTGACTTTGCATCGTCCTATGTTCATTTGGTGCAATGGAAAGTCACAAAACAGCATTTGCACTGCAACCTGCCAAAACAATGCCACACATTGTATAATAAAATAGGAATTTCAGGGCTGCTTACTAGCAAATTTTGTGTATAATAGTGTCCATGTCAAACTACCTTGTGGCTTGGTCAGATGTAATAACACACCTAGCTGAGGGTTTTTATGCTGAAGACATGCAGGTTGTCTTCCAAAGAGGAGAATAGGAGGAACAACAAGCATTGAAGTCAATGCAAAAACCTGATACAGTCATTATACGCAAAACATACAAAGATGGGAATATTGTAGAAAATATTGTAGAAAACCTTCATTTTCAAAGTTTTAAATGTTCTGCTTTCCGTGCAGGCAGTTAAAATACCTATAGAGCTTGATAACTAACATTTCCGGAATGTATGCTTCATTTGGGGATTTTAGTTTATGCATCCTCCTATTTTTCTAGGAATTTATGAGGTTTACAACTTTACGTGCGATTTTTCCCATTTTCATGAAAATCGCCAGAACTCACATTTTGAGGGACAACTAAGCTTTCAAGTGACTTTGAAAGACCAGAATAATAGTAAAGCCCCATAAATTACCCCACTATAGAAACTACACTCAATGAGGCTCATTTACTAAGGGTCAGCAGAGCACATTTTTGTCGGGTTTCCACTACAATTTCAGTTTTTGCGCCAAATTGCCCTGGGATTTTGGCACACGTGATCAGATTTTGGCACATCTGCGCCGGCTTGCATGCAACAGAGACATGGCCGTCGGACAATCAGACGGATTCGGGCAGAGAGCAAGATTCATTATTTAGAATTGTGTCGCAAGACGCACTTACATGCACCAGGAAGAAAAAGGTGAACTCCGGCGGACCTGAGTGGGGAAGCTACACATGGAGGAAATTGGACGCACGACCTTAGTGAATCGCGGCAGATCCGAATCCTTGTCGGACAAAGCACCGCAGGATCACGACAGGATCGGGTAAGTAAATCTTCCCCAATGTATTTGAAACAACTTCTATTTAGTCTATTAACCCTTTAAGTGTTTCAAGAAGTTTTTTTGGAAAATACATTCATTTAAGCCAAAAATGACTCTTTCATAATGAATAAAATGTTGAAATGCTCTGCTAAGTTTGATGCCCGATTTTTCCCGAGTGTACGGATACCCCATATGTGGTGGTAACCTGCTGTATGGGCGCACGGCCAGACATAGAATGAAAGCAGCGCCATTCACAGCAGATTTGCATTTTACAGGCTACAAAATTGAAATTTTTTTTATAATGGGAATATATGAGGGCTTATTTGGGGGGTGAGATACAATGTATAGATAATTCATTTTGGGGGCCTACAGCTTATTCATGAGATTTTATTAACTTTTTCAAGCGGGATACAAACAAAATTATCAATTTGTATTTTGAATTTTTAGCACTTTTTTTTCCTGCTCGCCATAACATAAAAATAATATTTTATCTTTATTCTCTGGTTCACTACAATTACGGTGATACCTCATTTTATGTTTTTTTCTTATCTTTGGTCAATTTTACTTAGCAAAACCAATATTGGAGGAAATCAATTTTTTTTTCAGAAGACACAAAACACATTCATCTTGGAACTGTTTATGTTTGTGCATGAACCCAATTACTTTCTGTTCGTTAAAAGATATTATCAACAGGTCTCTGGCACTGTAATGGGGGCTCCCAGGGTAGCCAGTAGCCCCTCACGGCCTATTGTCACGGTGCCTAAGTTGCCAATAGTCACAGTGCCCCCCATTGCCAAGCAATTTGAAGGTTTCCAAAGGTTTGAAGATTGTCAATGGTAAGAAGAAGAAAAACTTGGAACTCCTTTTGTGAAGAAAATTGAGGACATTTTATCTTTATTCCAGTGGTAAGAGTAAAGCAATTTTTGCAACGTTTCGGCCTTTTCGAGTCCCCACCTTTCACGCTACCAACAGGCACTGCAGCAGTCACAGCACCTCGCCTCACCTCTATCTTCTCTTCACACATATACCTAGCAATCCGTGCCTCATGGAGGTCTGAATTACTAAGACCGAAACATTGCAAAAATTGTTATTGGATTGCTTTACTCTTACCACTGGATTAAAAATAAAATTTCCTCAATTTTCTTCAAAAAACTAAGGAGTGCCAAGTTTTTCTGCTTCTATGAACATGGTGTAGTAGCCTACTTGTGTACCCTAAATTCCCAAGACATTGAGTGACATGTATTTCTTTTACTACAGTCAATAGTAACAAGGCCCTAAGTTTCCAAGAAAAATAGTGGCTCCCATAGCCTATAATCAAAGCTCCCTATTACCAATAGGTACAAGACCCCAAGTAGCCAAAGCAGTAGTGTCCCTCATAGCCTAAAGTCACTGTGCCACTAGTTGCCAATAGTAACAGAGCTAGTGCCCTCAGTACACTCAATAGTAACATGGCCCCAAGGAAGCCATAAAAATAAAAAAAATACTCACCTCCTCCGCTGCTGTCAGGCTCTTGGCAGGCAGTTCATATTACAACCTCTCCAACTCACAGGCTGCAGGATTGCTCCCCCATTGCCTTGCACTATGGGGGGGATCTTGATCTGTCTTCCCCCAGTGCATGGTAACCGTCTGGTCCCAGCACTGAAACATGTTGTACACCAAGGATATTCTAGAAACCCCTTAAGACTTTGTATTTAAAGACAATTGTAGCTGTTGCATAATTTTACATTTACTTTAAGGAATCCCCAGTAACATAAAATGTATGCGATGGTCACAATTTACATTTAGAAAGCAGGATTAGTATTGAAAACATATCAATTGAAACATTATCCTATATTATAAAGAAAGATCACTAGAAATAATAGCGAAGATCTCCCACTCGGATCAAGGATTTTAAACCAAACACACTTACACACAGGAGTGTGACCCATCTGGCAGGATATGAAGGTCTTTTAGCTTCTTATGCCCTTGTTATTACAAAAAACGGCTTTAAAATTATGCAAATAAGTTTGAGGGACTCTGGGCTTAATAGCTGTTAATTGAGCCTAGAGCCCTTCAGGCTAATTTGCATTTTTTTTTAAATCCAAGACATAAGTAGCTACTAGAAAAACAGATCCTGCCCGAGGGGGCATGCACCAGTATGTCAGTGTGCTTGGTTTCCATTCCCTGATCCTGGTGGTAGATTTCCTATAAGTTTTATTGCACATCAGACCTAGGGCACATATCTACATTTCATCTGCATTATGGACATAAAGAAGAAACAGCACATTAGGTTACTGAGTTCACCATAAATAGAAACCCACTAGGATGTTACTGTGAAAAGTACTAATAAGTTGAGTTGGCATTTCAAGCAGTTTAGCTGAACACAGAAGTTTGTAAGTAATATGCAAACTAGGCAGGATCCAACCAAGTCAGCAGTAACTCTGTCATGTCTTTTTAAATAACAATATAATCACTACAAACACTCTTTGAAGGAGGCTGGAATTGTGGCTGAAAGTAATCTGTTTTATCAATTGCATGCTGTCATAAAAATGAACAAATCAGCAATACTTTGACTGGATAAGAAATATATAATACACCAACTGTAAAATTTGTTCTGTGCATTATACTTTTTAATCTTCCAAGTTCATACTTTGTAATGATGTAATTTTGCTGAAACTGATGAACTGGATAAACAAGGATTGGATCAAGGAGCCTCGACACATTGTCTCGTTCACCGCGCAGGTGCCTATACAAATTGACACTAAAGCAATTTTTTTGGAACTTTTATTCTGATCGAGCCCATGCCCTACTTGTCTATTTTAATGATGTATGGTCTTCTCTTTATGGTGGTTAATCTAATGATGGAATAATTCCCGGAAGGTTACAGAAGCCATTCTCTATATTTCTTGCCTACTGGCTGATTCACTCAATGATTGATACGCAGAGCTGTGTTTCATCTCAAGTGAAATATATGTCTGTTCCTTCTTTTGCAAACTTTTTACTCAGACCATAATATGAAGCAAGTCTTTTCTAGCTCCGACTCTCCATTTTCAATTTTAATCAAACTATGGTCATAATTTAACTTTTAATCTAGATCACAAATGCGTCCAACACATTAAATGTCTCTTACCCAATATAACATCTGTATAACTGCTATAGAACCCAGGACACTTTGTCCTATTTGAAACTAATGAAACATTTTTGATGCTGCAGTTAAACTACTGTAGTTCTTGAATACATTTGGAGAGAAGCAAATGTACAAAACATTATCGGTCAGTAGTGCACAGTTTTAAAACAGAGACACCATACTACAGCATGGTGGCTTAGTGGTTAGCAATAGAGCCTTATAACGTTGGGATCCTCTTTCAGTGTTTGCGTGGGTTTCCTCCAGGTCCTCCGTTTTCCTCCCACACTCTAAAACATACTGGTAGGTTGATTAGATTGTGAGCCCCATTTGGAACAGGGTCCACTTTGTCAAGCTCTGTGCAGTGCTGCGTAATCTCTAGGTGCTGTATAAATAAAATAATTATTATTATGATTACATTGCCAGCTTAATGGGCCATGGAGTGTGCCATCACTTTATTATTGGTAGGTCTGCCCA
This sequence comes from Engystomops pustulosus, assembly GCA_019512145.1. NCBI lineage: Eukaryota > Metazoa > Chordata > Amphibia > Anura > Leptodactylidae > Engystomops > Engystomops pustulosus. Next base: position 42,205,091 of record CM033643.1, read on the forward strand.
CTGGCACTCACATAGTTATACAGGGCCACCAAGATCATTTTAAGCATTTCACAGTCTTTTCACTAGTCTACTACAGTCTTGTGATGGACTATACATCACCGATGTGACCCAATTATTCATAAACAGGATTAATAATGGTCCCAGAAATTGATGTAAAATCACTTTATGAGATCTGAATTGTGCTTACTGGATTCTGACCTGTGCTGAAGCAAGATAGAACAAGAAGCAGTTCTGCTGGGAGGGACAAGGAATTGTGGGAGGGGGGCCTTGGGGTATAAGGAATGGCAGGGGAACTACCTAAATGTGGACATAATTCACCTAAGGGGGGGCATAAATTGGTTGTATGGAAAGAGGAGCTACAGAAACAGGGATGAGGATACAAAACGGAAGCATAAATTGCCAGGGGGGCTTCATAAAGGGCAGAATAAATTGGGGGTGCAAAAGAAAGGGGAACATGATTTTAGGGGGTTATGGAAAAGACAAAATAAGCTGGGGGCTAGGGGTAGGCAAGAAAAGTTGGGGCTAAAGGAAAGTCTATACTTCGTAAGGGCACAGAGAGGGATTATGTTTAGTTGGCATATTAGGCCATGGGGTTAGGAAACAAAATTAATTTTAATGAAGGGACAACTGTCCCTCTTGGTGGCCTGGTATACATATAGTTGTGGGGGAGGTTTGTGCCCATTCAATCCTTGTTAAAACCCTGGTCCCCTGGAAAACATGGGCGCATCCGTGCTCCTCCGTGTGCCCCCGTCATGTCACTCACCTCTCCGGCTCCTGCTCTTCCCCGGACTGTCGTGCGCACGCGTCCTCGCCTCCTAGGGTCGCGCGCGGCTCCTGCCGAAAATTTAAAGGGCCAGCACACCGCTAATTGGTGCACTGGCTGAACGCCTCTTCCTGTGTCCCCTGCTGGATCTTTGTGCCTCAAAGCCTGGTGATTATTCCTGCGTTCCTGTGTATTCCTGCGTTCCTGTGTGTCTTCGCTCCTTAGTCCTGTGTAGCCGTGTTACCCGAGTTCCTCCGTGTTGCTGTGCTCCGTGTGCCTGTGTTCCCGTTCCCACCTGCCTTGACCTCCTATTGCTGACCCCAGATTTGGACTTGACGTTGCATCTCTGCCACTGATTTTCACAAGTCTGGCATCTTGTTTTTCACATATATCCTCCCAAAACATTGTTTAAGTGATGTGAAACATGTGTCTGACTAGTACATGCTCTAGTTTTTAATGGATTGGTCTGTTACAATAAGGCCCGTTTCACACAAACTACACCACCACCTTTACACTTCCTGTATCATCTCTGCCATCTCTGACACTGTCTTCTGCTAAGGTACCTCAACCTTGGCTGCCACCGCGGGCTATTCGCACCTGGGAACGACCTGGAGACACCCTGCCGCAGCAAGTCCAACCTGCTTTGCGGCGGGCTCTGGTGAAAACCAGGTGCCACTTAGACTCCGGTCCCAGGTGTCGGCTAGTTCCATCTCCCGCGGTGGTCAAGAGGATCCACTGATCCTGACAATGACCATGCTGTGACACTCAACATATATCAAAATACATTGTGACCAATCAATTTATTATAGTATACATTGTACTCTCTTAAATTATAAAGAGACCCCTGCGTAAATATTATAGTAAAAATCATATTTTATTTCCACTAAATTAATATGAATGAGACAGTACCCACTGACTTGCAGTAATTTTGCAACAGTTTTGCAACTAAACATCAAACAAGCCACTCAACAAAATAACCATGTTTTCCTCATTTATCCTATCAATACAGATGTTTTGCACCCCCTACTATTCATCCATCATTTATGATTTAGGTCCAATTTTGGCTAAAAAATACTCCAGCCCAAAGGTGGTGTAGACTGAGAAGCAAGACCCTGAGCTCTTATATTTCAGCAGCGGAGCTCAGCCAGTGTTTACGCTACATGTAGCCTCTGTTTATAGTCATGAGCTTCTGTTTACAAATAAACAGATAAATAAAGTGCTATCCATATATTAAATACACCCCCAACATAATAAATCCTCTCAAATATCGAGCCTCTATAGTCAATTATATTAAATATAAGGCCCACACATATTAAATACACTGCATATCATGCAACAGGGATGCCAGGATCCTGGTTCATTGGTTACATTACAGCTCAATATGATATCCTTTATAATATTTTATATGTAGAAAACAATCCCTACACCATGCATGCTCTGTAAATAATCCACATTAGTCCATGAAACTAAACATACCATATTAAAATACATGGATCCCCCCTAACTGCACATTCATTAAATATTAATAAATTTCTAAGTGCTTTTTATTTGTTGCTCTGAAGCTGAATATATAATACTGTACATTGTAGTTAAGAAGCCGTCAAAACATACAATGCGTGTGAATTCCTTGTATGCACTGAATATAGGAAACTGCTTGTGTGAGCATTGCTACTCAGCAAGGAGCTGCTTGCGCTTATCACCATATTAATAACTTCTCAGTAGATGCCTTCATCTGCTTCTTTATAAACCCCAAGATCTCTTATCCTGTGTCTTTCATGAATAATGTCCAACAATGTCCTTCCATTTTGTAGGATCACCATCTGATGCTACATATATATATTCATATATACACACGATTATCTCAGTACTGTATGTACATAAATCTAATAACATGTTGCAGAAAGATATCACACAACAAAAGCCTTAGAAAACCATGGAAATAAAGAAAGTTAATGGTTGCTGCACAACGTCTCCAAGTCAGATTCTGCTACATCTGTATGAGAAATCTTCCACTATATGGTCCTTCAAGACCAATACCTCTTCTTACCCCATAAGCGTTTCCCACAGACACACCTATGGGTGGACATTTAGCAATGCTTCTATGCCAGTTTTATGGTGTAGGAGCATTGAAATAATTGCAATTTCTTGCACACAGCAAGATATTGTAATTATTCTAATGATTAGGTCCCCTCCATACCATGTGGGCATGTAGGGGGTGCAAACGGGCGGGGCAGCCAGTGGAGTGGGCCGGTGCTTGACTTTTCTGCCCCATACCTGAGCACTTCACCACTGAATGTTCTCAGGCTTTAACATAAAACTTACCAGGTCGGACCTGGCGTAGTTCTGTCCGTAAATACAGCACGGGTGACAGATACATCACAAGGTCTAAACCTCATGATGTATTCGCCGTGGCAGTGGGGACGGGGCCTTATAATACACCAGCGCATGGAATATGTTAAATCTGCACCATGGTCTCTGAGATTCTCTAATTGTGTTATTGCGCTACAGAGCATTTATCTAGCCTAGAAGGGACGAGCCCTCCCAAGATATCATGTGATCATAGTTTCACATTAAAAACAGTTATGTCCAATAAATATAAATAATATATAGGTGGCCTGTGGGGCTGTAAAAAAAATAAACTTACAATTCTGTCGGATAGAGCCCCCAGTATTCAGACAATGATGGGGCACATTTACTAAGGGCTGTGTGCCAGCTTCAGACACGTTCTTTCCACGTTCTTTCTAGTGCAAACTGCTTGCACATGTATTTAAGAAATATCTGCACCACATTTGTGTTGCATGCGACCCTTTTCTGACCCAGCAGCACTATTCTGCATGTGACTCAAATTTCTGCACTGTATGTGGCGTTTTAGTGCTCAGTCGGACCATGCGCTAAATTTAACATGCAAAGTCCAACAGAAAAGTGTTGCACACCCCATGTTAAAGGGGCACCAAAAAAAAAAAGTGGTACACTTTGTCGGAGCGGTGCAGGGGACACCAGATCATGCAGAATGTGCTCCAGAAATCCAGAATCTGGCGCCTCTGCACACTACACAAACAATCCAACAAGAGAAACAGGATGCACCAATAACCGCTCAAATATCACAATCAAGTAAATTTTTATTTCTATCCAAACAAAAAGCGACAAGTAACACAAACATTTAAAAGCAATTAAAACATATAATGTACACAGAATGTGACCGGAGACCGTGGTGTAGGTCAACACAGTACCACCACCTGCCAAAACACTCAGTGGTGAGATAAAATTCCTCCCACACAAAATCTGCACAAGGTATACGTTTGTAAAAAATACTTGGTAGGGCAAATATACAGTTGTACCAATATTAAAGTGCCAAACAGTAATCAGTTTCTAAAGTGCTAGTGCACAGTCAATGAGGTGTCCCACAGCACATATGAGAGGTTTAGTACAAAAAGAAGTAAACCCAGATACAATAACTGCTAGTTACCAGCTAAAGTGCTACAGGGAAGGCATACAGGTGGAGGAAAGAGCAGGGGTATGAGGCTCCCCACGCGTTTCGTTGCGCTAGGCGACTTCCTCAGGGGTATCTGGCCCCAGTTGGAGACACTGACCTTAAATACAGCAGCTAACCACTCAGCCCACAGGCGCGGCGTCCAATATCGATGACTGTGCATGACCGAAAGTGTAAGATGCCGGTACCGGAAGTAGAATTGAATACACTGCGCATGCGTTAGCCCAACTTAGGCATAGTGTTGCCATGGTATCAAGACGGTGGAAGCAAAAGAATACACTGCGCATGCGCAAGCCCAACTTAGGCATAATGTTGCCATGGTATCAAGACGGCAAAAGCAAAAGAAGGCGATTTATGCGCATGCGCTTTTAAGCATAAAGTGCCATATTACCAGTGATGCCAAAATAATATACAACGCAATTTGGTAGGTAAGTCAAAAGTGCCACTAGATAGGCACAGCGTGTTGCATGAATACGAGTAAGTCTGCTAATAAATGGTAGCGTAAACTACGTGCATAGGTTAGTGCTACTGGTGAATTGCCAACATTGATTCTAATGTCGGTCTTGTGTATAGAAGCGCCGAACTGACCCAAGGAAGAACCTATTGATATATTCAGGAGTGATAAATGTGCGAGAGTGAAAAAATATAAAGAGTGAGTGAACAAGTGCTAAATAATTAATGTGTACGTTTTATAAAACCTACAAAACTATGCCTTATTGAAGATAGACAATAAATATTAAGTACAACCTAAGATAATAGCAGTATGGTCACGCCTGTGGGTCTGAGTGGGCAGCCGCTGAAACACTAGGCGAGTGGTACAAATATCAAAAAGGTTTTTTATATATAAAAACAGTTACAAAGACGCTCTATTTGGTCATGTCTAATATAGTACTTGGTGAATAACCATATATCCGGTATCCAGTCGGCAACGTTTTAAGCCACACTGGATACCACAAAATATTTACAACAATATCCCTAATTCAATGTTTACAATAGGTCAATATCGTACAGATGAAACATTCTCGGATAGTGCCTATAAGAGGTCATGCTTCAAAGAGACCACCAGGACATATGGATTTTCAGACAGCAATCAGTTCAAAAGTCCACTAAGTAATTGTGAAACCAATAAACCCTGAGATAATCCAGGAGGATATAGGAACTTGAAAGTTGATGGGCGTCAGAAGAGGCATGGAGTCCAGGGTCTTCACGATGGGGGGATCCCAGAAAATTCATGGACATCAGAGGAGGCATGGAGTCCAAGATCTTGACGATGGAGAGATCCCAGGAGACATGGTGATGTACCAAGGGGGGAAATGAGGATCTTTTCCACGTATAAGGTTGACCACATCTAACCGTTAAGGTTGTAGGCAAGGAAGGTACTATTTGGAAGGTAAGTGAAAATTATATAAGGTGCCAAAAGTGTCCAGAATAAAAGGGGTCCTAAACACGACCCATAGAGTGTATGTTACAATAAAGCTAAATATGTCCAGGGGAGTGACCAACCAAAAAGTGTTTGCCGGAATGGCACTAGAAGTGAAAGCGAGTTAGAAAACACAAACACAGGCATACTGCACATAGCGCAATTTGTACTATTCTTAGTCAATGGGGCAGATTTACTTACCCGGTCCATTTGAGATCCAGCGGTGCGTTCTTTGAGGTGGATCCGGGTCCGGCTGGGATTCATTAAGGCAGTTCCTCCGACGTCCACCAGGTGGCGCTGCTGCGCTGAAGAGCATCGGAACGCACTCAAGTTCACCGGCCTATTCCTAGTGAAGGTAAGTGCAAGCTCCGCGACACATTTTTTTTAAAATGCGGCGTTTTTTTAATCTTTACCAAAACTTTACAAAGCAACATTTCTAAAATCCTAACATTCAATCTTTTCTCTTACATATGTGGAAGAAATTATTAAGATATCTTTTGTGGTTTAACAGAACACAGACTGCGTTAATATGTGCTTATGATAAAACGGATGATGCTTGCAGTTCTGGGAAATTCTTCCTAAAGCAGTAATGAATTCTGACAGCTATGAGTTACTCCATGTGGCAGTCATAACGCCCCCACTTTGCTTTGTGTTGTGCATTGCTCACTAGAATAGAGTGAATATTCTACTTGCTTTAGTCTCTACACAATATTTGTGATTATTTGAGTAATATTTTATTGCTATGTAAAGTACCATCTATATGGAATCACTTCTGTCACTGAGCAGATGTTATGAGAGGAGGCACACAACATACAGAAATGCCAACACCCAAGCAAATGAATGTATTATCTCCTATGTAAAAATAGTCAGCAATAACAAATCAAAAAGACTGTAAAAAAGAATTGACACCGAAGCTGCAGTGGGTTATATATCCAGTTCCCAGCCTACTTACAAGCCTGAATCAAAAATGTTTCAAATAGTTGAGACACAAGTCCACCATATGCTTGTGTATTACATTGTGTGCTGATTTCTTTCTTTCTTTCTTCTGCAGTCCCACTTTACATCTAGTCAGTCAATTGTTCAGTCTGTGTCGTCGCCATCCTCTGTTCGTGGAGGTGTTGATTTTACCTACCCTTGTGCCTTTCTGTACTTCTGCAGTGTGAACACAGGTTAAGCTGGCTTGCAGTCCATAAGTAATAGGATCAATATGAGTCTGTATTGTGGGATTGAAAGAAGATAAGTATTTTTCTTATACAGGGGGGCTCTGTTTTTTTCAATATTTTTGGAGAGAGCATTTATAAGCAATATATCGGGTACTTTAGATTCGGGGTAATATTCATATAAGTAGAATTATAAACGGGTGGATGAATTTTATATATGAGTGCATAGTATAGGCGGTCCCCTACTTAAGGACACCCGACTTACAGACAACCCATAGTTACAGACAGACCCCTGTGACCTCTGGTGAAGCTTTCTGAATGTTTTACTATAGTCCCAGACTGCAATGCTCAGCTGTAAAGAGTCTGTAATGAAGCTTTATTGATAATACTTGGTCCCATTACAGCAAAAAATGTTTAAACTCCAATTGTCACTGGGGCCAAATTTTTTTTGTCTGGATCTACAATTATAAAATATACAGTTTTGACTTACATACAAATTCCACTTAAGAACAAACCTCCAGACCCTATCTTGTACGTAACCCGGGGACTGCCTGTATAAGGGAATTATGTTTATACAGTGGGGGGAAAAAGTTTTGAACCAAAATCTTTGCCCCGCGCTTTCCAGAATACAGTTGTCAACCACCATATACAGGAGCCATTTTCTGCTGCTGCTGTGATAATGTTAGAAGCTGAGCCATGATAGATTAACATCATCATAAGTGAGTGAGTGAGTGAGAGAGACAGGCAAGGAGAGTGAGTGAGAGAGACAAACAGGAAGAGTAAGTGAGTGAGTAGGAGACGGAGAAATTGGCAGAGTCAGTGAATGAAAGAGAGACAGGCCTGGAGAGGGAGTGAGTAAGTGCGTGCGTGAGTGAGTAAGTGAGAAAGAGAGAAAAATACAGAGTGTATCAGAAAGACAGGCAGGGAGAGTTAGTGAGTGAGAGACAGGCAGGGAGAGTGAGTGAGTGAGAAACAGAGTGAAAGACAGAGAGACAGACATCCATACTGAATGAGTAAGAGAAAGATAGGAAGAGATAGATACATAGAAATATTTTTTTTTTATAGATAAGAGAAGTTATTTACTATTCTGGGAACCGCTGGGATCTACAGCTAGTAAAATTAAGCTAAAAATACTCATCTATTGTCCTCTTCATCCTTACCAATGCTGGTCTTCTTTAATCTTGACACGCCGGTATTACCTGAAAAAAAGATTTATAAAAAAGCAGCCTGGAGTGAGGGACAAGAGGAAGTCGCATGACTGCGACGTAACGCGTGGGGTACCTCCGGCCACTGGTCCAGGACCACATTGTCCCTCTCATTACGTCTTTATATATGCTTCTATGGTAGCTGCTTGACTCTGCCCTGTTTTTACACCAACCTTCCAGTTTGTCCTCCTTGTTTGAGGACTTCTGTAAGAATGTACGAGAATCTTTATAGGGTTGTTTGACATGCATATTTTATCATGTTTTGATCTTATATATGGGGGACTAGTATCCGCATTACCGTTTGACCTGTGGCCGCATGTGGTTCTTTGTTATTTGCCTTGATCCACCTGTTCATGTGTAATTGTACACTTTTTAAATGTTTTTAATGCTTTGAGGTGTGACATGTTGTTGGTGTGCTTATAATTAATTGTTTAATAAAACTGGTATTTGTTTCAGCCTATAAACACCGGCTTCTTTTTTGTTTGAACTATATAGTGTTTTTTGGTGTGTTGGCCACAGAGTATTGCAGTCTTAACATAATATCCATTTCCACTTTCCATGTTGTAGCATTAAGCTAAAAATACTCATCTATTGTCCTCTTCATCCTTTTCAATGCTGGTCTTCTTTAATCTTGACACGCCGGGATTGCCTGAAAAAAAGATTTATAAAAAAGCAGCCTGGAGTGAGGGACAAGATGTCCAGAGCTCTGGGCTCTTCATTTATCATGCCTCCTGCATGGTATCACCTCACAACATGGAAGAGGGAGGTATCTATAACACAGGAGGCTGTTAATTATTCCCGCCTATTGCCACCTCCCTCTTCCATTCTGGTACGCGACAGACGTTGACAATTAACAGCCCAGGATGCTGGGGCATTGCTTCCTGGGCTATCTTTTTTCTCACGTGATCCCAGCGTGTAAAGAAGACCAATGCCAATATGAGGATGAAGAGGACAATAGGTGAGTATGTTTAGCTTAATTTTACTGGAGTGTAGAGGTAGATTTCCTTTAAGACAAGAAAAAATGCTAATTAAAAAGCAAAACTACAGTGATCAGGAGATAAGTGGAAGAAGGATCCTATCTGTCAGGGCTCACAATTGTCCCAAATGTAACATGTATGCAAATAGCATGAATTTAAGTACTATGGGGCACATTTACTTGCCAGGTCCTGCGCAATCCCTGATCCGGAATGTCCGCCAGAATGCACATCTGCCGCGATTCAAGAAGATTGTGCGCCCAATTTCCTGCTTTTGTCGCTTCCCCGATCGGGTCCACTGGAGTTCACCATCTTCCTCCCGGTGTATGTAAGTGCATTGGATGCGATATAAATTTAAATGTTAAATCCCGCGCTCAGTCCGATTCCGTCACCAATGCACCAAAATCCAATCACGTGCGACACAATCCCCGGCGCCATCCCCGAAAAGTGGGGAAACCTGACAAAAATGCGGCCGTGGGTCCCTTAAGCCCCTACATCTCATTTTTAGATGACTGATATCAGTTGTCTTTCATTACCTGCCCTGCTTATGGTCTATATGTTCTATTGGAAGACAATACTATACATAATGCAGATTATAAATGTAACTGCAAGATACAGAACAGTTCAAAAGTAGAAATGTAATGAAAATGTAAAATATTTGTTAAAGTAAATCTACCATACATCGTCCCTGGTTTATCCATGTTTGATTTTAATGGTACATTTCCTTTAATGAGCTCTGGTGCTTTACAACCTATTAAAACAAAACTTATTTCATTTGAATATTTTAAGTGGGATTAAAATAAGATTGGCTAAAATATGCAAGAATAAATTTAACCTGAAATAAAAATATAAGGAACAACTTTACAATTCTCAATGCTTTTAACACAAAAGCTGAAACCGCAATTCAGTGCAAGATTGCAGATTGAGTTTCCATGGTAACAACACATTGTTTTCTCACGCATAATACATTGTAACAATAGCACTTTCCAATGTAAAATAAAGAAACACTTTTAGCAGAATAACAATAGTAAGGGGAGGTCTAGAAATCGAGCTGAGTGCTTCGGCTTGAACTATGGCCTTGATAGGAGTATCCCATAGAATAATATGAGACCTCTTCGTATAATGCATAAATATTCATACAATACCACTATGAAAATATCTGCTCTAATAGAAAACATTTGAATGTAATGTTCCCTACTTTGCATTGTGGACAGTTATCTATTAAATAATAGAATGGCCTTTTGTTACGCCTTTTAGCTGAAACAAAATCAAAGACTAAAGCCACATACACATTGTTATAGAAGTTCATAGATACTATGACAATTCATTGTTTTAATACAGATTTACCAAGCATTCACATTTAAAGGGAACCTGTCACCACATTTTACCCAACTAAACTTCTACCCCCCCTCGTGTAGAAAAAAAATTGTCCTTTCTAGAATTCATTCTTTCATGTGAAATCTCACCGCTTTAGCATTAAAAAGTATCCCCCAAATCAGGCAAATATGACTCTTATCTTATTTTCTCATGAGAAGAGATAATTTAATTGTTGCAGGGATAATGTCAGATGCCTTTATCTTTGTTTCATTGTTACCTAAAAACCTGTGTCATATTTTCTCCTCTCGGACTGTCAGCGGGCGCAGTTCTGGATGTCTGCAGCTTTAAAAATAATTTTAAAATAATTCATTCTAAAAAGTTCAAAAAGTTGTCTCCCTAATTCGATTCTTACATGCTCAACCAGCAATGAAACGGAAAAAAAGGCAAACAAACAAAAGAAAAATACCGAATAGTAGCTAAGTTAGAAGAGGAATAGAAGAAAAGAGTTTGACTGCTTCAATGATTAGAATTAATTAGAAGGTATTTTTAGAAATGTTAATAAAATACTGTTTATAAAAGTTGCGTGTCATTTCCTTTTCGAAGTATTGGACAAAACAAACAAAAATCGGTAAATGATTGTCTTTACCAATTAATGAGAATACACATTTACTTACCAGAAAGGAAAAATAATGTGAATGCAGGGAAAAATGAAGGTGAGCAGGCTGCATTACTAAACTCTCATTAACAGAAGTATAATTAATAGAATGCTGACTGAGAGAGGTACCAGTGATTCACAGTGCTCAAGGTTTTCATGGATGTCTGGTTGATTACCAAGAGGAATGAGATAACAAGAAACTTTTGTTAAGTAAAAGAAAATAGATTTTCTAAACTTTAAGATGTAGCGTAAACTGGAGAGGAAATTGATTTTTTGAGACCCTTAACTGTATTAATCTGTACCTAAAGGGTTTTTTTTAAGCAGCCAATAACACTGTAACATTATGAAGCATGTCCTGTTGCTGTCCCCCACTCTCAAAAAGCTGCACAGCATCTTCTGGCTTCTTGATTATTATGTTCTCAGGCGGCACGCTCTAATTCCCAAGACCAGGTGTATTGGGTTCCTAAGATTTGAAGGCCCGAGGACCTGCAGCAAATCTGCTCCCTACAACTTAGTTCACCTCTGGTGATATAAAAGCAAATGTTCTTACTTGCGGAGTTTCCAGAGCTTTAAGGTTTATATGTGAAGGTTGTCAAAAACCTTGACTTGGCTACTCACACCACACCCCAAGTGCAAGCGTCGATTCACTGTCTATGATTTTTGTTTTGTGCTTGTTATGATGCAGTTGTTGGCTACCTGAATTTTGACTGCTCTTGACTAGGGATGATTATTTCGACCAGCTTGGGGCGCACCTTGAAGAAGAAAAAACAAACCCAAGTTCCCACAATCGGTTGCTGGTGAGGTTGTTAACCTGTTAAAGTCTGGAGAGCTGTGTTCAATGCCTGCCCACCACTGGCATTTAATATACATTTAAATGTGGACAGTCTGGAGTTTTTTACACCCTTATGTCACCGCCCACACGCAAGTAATGCAGGTAGGGTGTGAGCTATGTTGGTCTATAACAAAAAACAGGATAGTGATGTACAATACCGGCATTACCAGCCATAGCTTCCAGGCAGTTTCCTCTGGGCACTGATTGTGCACTAGATATACTAGAGGCAGACCCTCTTAATATATCCAACGTGCTTGCAGGGTGGGTGAAACATCACGCACAAGGCACGATGCACCAGGCCCTTGACATCCCACCACCCTTCCTATTTTCTTGATTTCTCTTAGTCGTCCAATCTACTAGCATTAGACCCATTAGAGCAGTCAATGCAGTTATGTGCCAAGAAAGAGACAGTGGGGCAGATTTATAAAGCTGTTGAAAGTCAGAATATTTCTAGTTTCCATGGCAACCAATCACAGCTCCCCTTTGAAAAATAGTCATGAGCACTGGTAAATGAAAGCTGTGATTGGTTGCCATGGGTAACTAGAAAATATTCTGAATTTCAGGGACAGCTTGAAAATCGCGCCCCAGGGGTTTGTGGAGGAAAGTAGTAGGTGAGGTTACCCAGAATTAAACTCTCCCACGCCAGTTTGATTTTGATACATTTTATCTCCCTAATAAAATGGCTGAGCTCTCTTATAAATTAACCAAACATACTAATGACTAATATGAGGTATAAGCACCTAAAACTAACCTAACTAGAGACCATGAACTACTACCATATATATCTCAATGTTAGATTAATCATAATAATAATAAAAAACTTATACAATTTGTGTATTCCTAATTATAGTGAGAGATATTTGGATTAGTAATGTTAACATTTCAGTTGGAAGATCAATAGGTAATGAATGAAGTGTATATCATGTCCATCATATAGATCTGTAGGAGACTGTTCGCGGGGTACAGGCAAAGATTAGAAACAAAGCAGCTACTTAGCCAGTAAATCTACAATTATTTGCAAGTCTATTAACAAACAAGCTGCCCGTTCTGTGGAGTTTTATGCTATTTCGACAGAAATTAGTCTGATCCCTGAAAGAATTTTGCATTAAAACTAATAAGTTAAAAACAAGATGTGTGACTATAATTCCTATGCATGTATAAAAAAGGAGAAAATTAGGTGTCGAGGGGGTTTTACTTAAACACCTCCTTCTACATCTAAAAGTTCATGAGACACCCTAAAGCCTGAAATAAAACACTAGGAGAAGTTTACTATTGCTAAACAATGTCATTTAAAGCAAAGAACATTATGTGTACCCAAATAGTTTTAGGATCCAGCATGACTTAGCATACCCCCTGTTAATCCGTGTGTTGTATACAAACCAGTAAAAACCATAATCAATCACTTAATAGTGTGTAAACAAGACGCCGTCAAGGAAAACAATGTAATCTGTTTTTTTAAGGGTCATGACAAACGCAAATACTTTGACTTTAGTAAGGGCCATAACACATAAGTAAGAAATAAAAAGGAAAGGAAAGAAGGAAGCATACAAACTTTAGTTTTGTATGGTATCGATGAACTCAGGTCATAACCATAAGTATTACCACTCCTGAAATCACCAGTCCGAATAGATTATGTCACGGAAGTGGGAAATGTGGTCACATCAATCACATTGCCCAGAATATATAAATGTTTTATGTTACTATTCCACAGAGAAAGATTAAGAAAGAACAGAGAGAGAGGAAAGCGAACACTTGATGCAGACACAGAGCTGCTTACATGTCCTTCAAGGGCTTACAATACATGTCCTTCAAGTTATTCCTTTATGAAAAGAAGCAAAAAAACACAATAATGGTGTATGAAATCAGAAATCAAAGTGTACCGACTTTTAGTTCCAATTTAGTTGAGGACTTTAATTTCTTCACTGAACCATTTAACATAATATTTTCAACATGCAATAAAAAAAAACAATTGAAAAAACAAACTTCCCACCACAAGCCACTGTTTAATGAATGTTAGCATATAATATATATCCACGCCACTGAGTCTATCCACCCGGCTATTCTCATATTCACACACATAAATGGAGGTAGTGGACAATGCTGCAAGAGACTCTTCATTCCGCTGCGCTGCAGGGAAGGAGATCACCCGACTACAGTTCTTGAGATAGGTGTGAGACACAAGGTGGATTTTACATAAGATGTGAAATGAAATCGCCCATGGGGAATGTTGTTTCTGAAGATTCCACCTGGTAATTCCCAATCTCTACAGCAGCTGCATCAATTTTTTACATTCTGGAATGAAGCTTCTGCAGAAAACAGAATAAAACTCCTCAATCCTCACATATGTAAATTTCAGAGGCTATTGGAGTAGGTTCAATGGATCTGGGGAGCAAAGGATACTCCACACCCTAGTAGCCAATGCAAGACCCACGTACATGCTTGGCCACGGCCTTTGCAATGGCCAGAGTTCCCTGCTGCTGGCGCCACCAACAGAGAATCGCGGGCTAATGCACAGTGAAGAGCTCCCCACCTCTGGGAACATCGCAGCACGATTAGCTGTTCTTTGTCTGTGGCGCCCGCTTCGGCCAGCAGGAAAAATTTTTAAACGCGTCTGTGTGATAGGTGGTCTTCAGTGCTCCTGGGGTATGGAGTAGCCTTCATGCAGATCCTTTAATGGAAGACACATTAGTAGCGCTCAGTGGAATCCCAGTGATTCATGTTTGATGAAAAGAAAATTAGCACAAGTCTACACTTCTACATCATGTTTGCTTAGTTTGCTTAAGTTTGCACAAAAAGAAAACTGATCTGCATGGAACGTTAGACACCACAAAAAGTAGAAATACATCATAAACTGTTGACAATCACAAAAGTTGACCAATTTAGGCATTTTGGATTGCATGAACAAATAAAAGCAATTACCCTAATCTGCATGTAAATTAAAGAAATCTAAAAAATGAATGGACCATGCTATCCTAGTCATCACTTCAGAGCTGAAAGAAGTAAGGACAAGACTGGATGAAAGTTCAGTTTTTTGGGTGTGCACTAAGGAGGACTTCAGGATGGTGTATATATTAAAGCTCGGTCAGCTCTGTTTGTAGTTTAGCAGTTATTCTTGTTCACAGTGAAGGTTCTCTCATTCAAGTCAATGAGTGTGCGTTTGCAGTGAAGGTGGGTGGCCACTGCACCAGGGAGAAGGAGCTGTGAGCTTCCAATTTTCTAGATTGTAATTGAAGTGAACAGCGCTGATGCTGGGTGTCGTGTTATCAACATTGACTTTCCATAGATTGGTTGGGCCAATAAAACCCTTTAAAGATGGCCAAGACGCTACAAAAGTATCTAAAGAAGTAAAAAATACCTACAATTCGTTAATTTTAACTCAAAAGGATTAAAAAAACCTTACTTGGTCTTACCGTGGTGACTATATGAATGTGACTAGTAAATGAACAGATTAAACCTGGAGTCTGATAATCGGACATTCTTACCTCTGTTTAAGACAGAGACCAGAAGGAAAACCTTTTTGTGAGAAGATAATTACTTTTTTGGGTTAATGTATTCTAACACATTATATAAATTATGATTTTTCTTAATAGAACTGTTATTTTATATTTTTCTTGACTAATGTGTGCTGCTGCCAAATAATTTGATTTAAATTATAACAAGCAGACAGTAGCAAGTATCCTGTACATCTACCCGGAAATAAAATCAGCGGCATAATATTTTCATAACTTGTAAATAAACTGCTTGAAATTGAATTCATTTATAAAAAACCTGCTATATAGTAAGAGAATTCAATTTAGATGTAATGAATTTGAGAGGAGGATTTCCACTGACATTTATAAGCAATTGGAAGATGAGATTCATATTAGGTTTGCATTATAAGGAATGTTCAGTGCTCCTATACCCTATGGGACACCCAGGGACCGATCAACTGGGCAGCTCCTCCTATTGTCATACTCATAATGGCTCATTTATCACATTCAAGGAGCTGTGTAAAGTGAATTCATACAAATCTATAACATTTATTTCTATATGCCATCATATTCCGAAGAGCTTTAAAGATCATGGGAAACATACAGTTATAAATGAAACGGACATTACAGAGCATGGTCGTTGCAACCAATAGGAATTGAGGGGCCCTCTCACAAGAGCTTCAATATATAAGGATAAATAAGGCCATTTCTTAAAAGATATAATAGATAAATGAAATAATAATAGTAACACTGAATGAACCAAGTCACAGTCAGAGAATCATGGGTAGAGATTGAGCGGACCCGAATATTATTAGGTTCAGGTTTGTCCGGTGTGACCCGGACATATTGGTGGATGATTGGTTGATAGGCACAGCAAATGACTCCCCTAGCTACTTGCAAGGATGGGATTGGACAGGGGGGGTCAGCGGCATTGGTAGTCAGTGCAGTGGGATGCACCCAAGCCCCTTATCTCTATTCGGCGTATCTGTTGAAGAATAACTTTGCCAATAATTTTAGTCTATGGGTAGTTCAATAATGGAAATGCCATATCCATTATTATCAACAGCTATTTTTTTAATATCTAATCGATTCTGGGTGAAAATTCTAGCTTTATTGGAGAAAATACAAGAAATAATACACTGACTATTTCAGGAATTTTTTTAATCATTTTGAAATGGAAGAGAACCTACTGGTAGCGTAACTGACTTTATGAAACTATGGTACAAAAGGGTTTCTTCAGTGTACAGTGGCACCTACAACATTAGTTCCAAAAACAGAAGTAAACTCAGTTGACTGAAACACAGGAGGAAGGCTTCCTGCACAGTGAACATTGTTTGTCCTGTTCTACCAGGTAAACTCAACATACTATAATGGACCAAATTATTTTTCTAGTGGTTTATCAAACAACGGCATGGTTTTACAGCCCAATGAGTGATTATGTGTCCAAATCATTAAAACTCAGAGTCATGTCTATTCTGCTCCATGTTTGTGGCTCTTAGCGTCTTTTAACTGTTATTGGTTGTGAGCAGACTCACATGCCAATAACACACAGGCTGAGGAAACAACGGACCACGGTTCTGCTGTTGCGGCCCAATAATTTATGGTTAGGCTGTCAACATGGGGGGTAATTTATAAGGGCCACGATCGCGTTTTCCCGACCGTGGATACCCTGAATAATTCCGATTTGCGCCGATTTCCCCTGTATTGCCCGGGATTTTGGCGAACGCGATCGGATTGTGGCGAATCGGGCGCTGGCATTGCACGCGACGGAAAAATCAGGGGATATGGATCCGATGAAAACCCGACGTTTTTGGAAAAAAAAGAAGCATTTAAAACAAAAAATCTGTCGCGGAGCTTGGACTTACCTTCACTCAGCCCGAGCCGGTGAACTCCAGCGCGTTCCGAGGCTTTCAGCGCAGCAGGCCACCTGGTGGACGGCAGAGGAAAATACTATAAATCCCGGCCAGACCCGAATCCAGGGCAGAGAAGTTGTCCGCTGGATGCGAAATGTGACCGGGTAAGTAAATCTGCCCATGTGTCCTTGTAACAATCACTGATGGGAGAAAGAAGAGAAAAACAGGGATAAACAACCCTGGCTGGAGCCTCAACAAGTAAGTAACTATGTCTGATACATCTGTCCCCTAATCTGACTCACATTACCGGGTTGAACTTAATGCTTGGCTGTTATTGCTGTTCACAAGTATAGTCTCTACATAAGGGGTTAATCCACTACTCCAGAGTCTCATTCTTGCTTGGTAAATACAATTTGTCCATTTCAGTCAGTCTGACCTTTAGATCTCTGCATTAACCTGAATGAAGGACATTTGTAGAGAAAAATGATTTGAGTTATACGGTTGTCAAACATGAGTAACTTTTTCAGTTTTATCGCTTCTTGGCAGTTGAAGTTGTTGTTGTTTCTGTAGTGCCCTGGGGGATTTTGATTACATTTGGGTCACCAGACTGGCAAAATGAATACAAATATGAAAAAAACATATTAATGCCAATCTGTACACTATGAAAGCTTTTAATCCCACAAAAGCGTGAAACCTTAAAAAAGGCTTCCGAAAAAAATTAAGCAGACACGAAAACACGAAACAGGATGACATGAAAATATCTATATATTGTTATCTTAAAGGAAGAGAAAATCCATTTGTTCCATTAGGTACAAAACTTGTGCGTTTTTTAGAACGTCCTGACCGTCTATATAATAGTGCTGCGACCGGCAACATTGTTAGTCTTCAATCAATTTGAAACCTGAATTTTATACTCAAAAGCTACGCCACACATTACAGAAATGTATTTAATGATTTTTGGTTTCTTACAGATGTGTCCTTTAGTAAACACGTCTACATTTGCATACCTGAGATCATGCTTTCCGAGACACCCTGGGGTGTGCAGACTGATGCCAGGTCATGGAGCAATCTAGCTATAGCCTGGTGAGGTCTCATAGCCACAATTCTATTCCAGGCAAGATTCTGGCTAGTATGTACGCGCGAGCAGGCCACCTGATATATCAAGAGCTGTGCCATGGCTGTGGGGCCATAACACCAGACGCTGGGGCTGCACAATTGTGCCAGTAATGCTACATTTTGTGACATGTCAAAATGTTGGCTAAAAAAGGACAAATGTGTAAATAATATAAAACTAAAGTACCTCTACTAATCTTCTCTATTAAATTTCTGTAGAAGTGGTTGTAACCCCATCACAAAAGTTAGTAGTATTGTTGATTCTGGCATTTGGTTCATGTTTTGCATCTGTGGTCAACGTCATTCTCGGTCTGTGGATTATGACTGAAGATGCCAACTTTCATCTCTTGTTATCTTCAAAAAATTCATGCGTATCTTCAACTTCATTTCGTATCTTCAAAATTCATCCGATTTGAGTGTGAACACACTCTTAGCTTTTCTGGCTGATTTGAAGTTGATTTGGGGCCCAACCCACATCCTTAAGACTAAAAAGGTTTTTAATCTTAGTTTTTACCTTTTGCCATTATTCTCTGAATGTTATGCAGCTCACAACCATTTCCGTTTGCTCTTGATTTGGTCCATTTATAGAGGTTGCAGCAATTAATAAAACTAACGGTTTCCATCAGATAGACATGTAAGTACAACAGTCCCCGGCGTTACGTTACAAGATAGGGTCGGGAGGTTTGTTCTTAAGTTGAATTTGTATGTAAGATAAAAGTATGTTTATAAGTGTGAGATCCCGACACTTTACATGACATTGTACATTGTATCATAATTGTAGATACAGACACTTACAGCTGATACTTGCAATCTAGGAACTATAGCAAAGCATTCAGAAAGCTTACCGAGGTCGGTCTGAAACACTAGGGTTTGTCTGTAAGTCTGGGGGTCATAATGTTCTAAAAGAGAAATATAAAAAAGAACCTTTTACATCAAGAGTAAAGGGACCAATTGATGGCCCATACTGAAATGTGAAATCCAGTGATGCTCGTATCTGGTGCTGTATCATCCCTGCGAACAAATATTAATTTTGGAGACAGCAGGGAGACAAGAACTACAGCAGTAAAGAAGGGAGCAACATCTTTGGTAGTTTAAAGTGGAAGATATTTTTGTAAGAATTTCAAAAACATGAACTTTCTTTTAAATTAATGTACGAATGCTATTTGTAATGTTTTATAGTGACAATTCAGACAATGGGCTGTGTGTTGAAAAACTAGGATCCTGTACTTCCTTCTAGCAATAATATTGCCTTCTGTAATTGAACCACATTCTGCGTTATATCCACAATGCACCTAAAATGAACATGTTCCCTGAAAAATTTCTCCGCTCACTATCCAGGTCCCTTTATTTTATTTTTTTTGTTACCAAACAACATTATTTTCAAAATAATAATAAAGTTTTATTTATTTAAGAAGTTGTTATATTGCTATCAAGAAGCTAAAATAAATGTTATATCACGATGCGACCGCAATTTCACTGAGACTATGTCTGGTTCATTGAACCCTAAAGGACTTTGAGGATTAATACACAATGATTTGAAAGATGCCGCGAGGGTGGGGGTTAGCCTTAAACTTAAAAAGAGCTACATAATATTTTAGAAGGTGGGTGTAGTTAAGTGAAAAAAATTCAAAGGTGACAAAACGTACATTTTTTTTTAGTGGTTTCCTATTCTACCCAAGATAACCAACAATAATCAAATGTCTCGATGAGAAAACTAATCGTAGTCAGAGTTAGGTGTGTGCCACATCTTAGTTGGGTGGTGTTTTCATCCCTTCGTATTTCTAGTTATTTTCATGATCAGACTATTGAATGATGGCAAAATGAGACATTACAGATTGAAAAGTGTCTTTATTGCACATTATTTTCAAAAACAATTTTGAAGATTTAGAGAAAGAATTGGCATTCCACTTTATGCCTGGTGGATACAGGGGTTTATGTTCCAGAAAATAGATGCCACAGGGCTGCTCTGTTAGATATTTTCTTTAGTTTTAATAAAATAATACTTTATTTTATATATAGCGCCATCATATTCCGTAGCGCTTTAACTATAGGGGACATATACAAATATAAATACATTGCAGAGTCATATGCGAAACTAACAGGAGTGGGGGTCCTGCTAAAAGAGAGTAAGATAGATAAGCGCTACATCGAGGGGCGGGTGCGGTAACACAAGAGTAAAAGAGACTGTCTATGGTTTAGCCATTCTTTATAAGTGAACAATAAAAAAATAATTTAATATATCCTTATAAATAAAAATTCTGCTGCTTAACCAGTCATCTGTAACCATTTATATACAAAGTCTAAGTCAATGTGACGCAGAGAAGCCTGGAGCTTTTTTCTGGTACCTATCTGATGTTAGACGGATAATAGAACCATGGAGGAGGACACAGGATGGGTTAGTAACGAGAGAGTTGAAATTTAGCTAGTTGTGATAGGCTTGTAAAAAGTGTTTGGTTTTCAAAATATTGTTTTTGTATAAGGTTTTTTTGGACATATTATTCTTTCTGTGCAAAGCATTAATGTTGTAAATTATAAAAGCATCTGGAATTTGGATATACAATTCCAAGGCTATGCACTTCACTATAGCCATACGTGATAAAAAGGCATGGTAATACAAATGACTCTGGGATTGGTATGAGTTGCTTTATTTTACTGGAAAAGATTGCATTGACGTAGCTTCTAATTCAGATGTGAACAGAGTCATTCAATATAAAACTTGAGGTCTCAAATTACCCTGTTTCGACCATTATGTGCCCACTTTCTAAAGACTATGGTCTATTTTTTACTTTCAATTTTTTTTAACTTTGCTCAAACACCTTTGTTTAAATGCTAAAAGCTTGCCTCCTCTGTATGAGTATTCCTGCAAGAAATGTTCTTCATGTGAGCTGCAAAAAGCCAAAAGAATTGAAGGCAAAGGAATTAAAAAACTGAGATAAAAAACATTTTAGTCTTCTTTTAAGTACCTTTGACATGTTCTTAAAAAGTTGCTCCCTCTAAACAATTGTGTTATTTCCAGTTTTTCTTTCTTAAATGGATCCCTAAGTAAAGCAGTAATTGTGTTTTGTGTTTAATTTCAAGTTTATAGACTTTATGCTTATAAGAAAATTCACTAGTATCTTCTTTGCCCACAAAAAACTATATAAAAAACTACATATATATTGCATGTAGCTAACAGGCAACTTACAGGCACTTCTCCTGGTTGCAGGAGATTATTTGCATGAAAAACGTTACTTCATTTCTTTTTTTTTTTTTTTTGATGAATGGCAGACAGTCTGTTACCAAATTACTAAAACTAATAATATTTCACAAGCGATACTGCCGCAATGCTCCTATATTAAAATAACCATGGGTGCGCGTGTTTGGATTGCTCCTTGAAGTAGTTGCAGGGCTGGTTTCTGTGACACTGTGTAGACAGCACTTCCCCCCTCCCATTGTTGTACTCACTGCGGCGCTGGCTACCGAAAGTGCAGGGGAGGGGAGACTGAAAAGAGGTGCTTCAGTTTGTAACCAGTCTGGGAATCCAAAACACAGAAAGATTCGTTGTAACATGGTTAAAATAGAAAAATGCACTACCAATCCTATTACAGTTAAAAAAATATTACTCGTATATTATATACATAAAAAACATTAAAATTTTACTGGTACCCCAATCTGGGCACAATAAAGGTACACATAACGTTATGATATTACAAATATAAAACAATGAACCATATCAACAAGGAATATGAACAGTACGGTATTTGCTCATTATTTTGGAAAGTTTTTTGCCAGAGATTGTGCAGAAAAACACTGCACTAAAGGGGCTGTCCAGTTCAGAGTTGGACCAATACGCCACATGGATGTAAAAGGTGCAACAAAAAAAGTGTGTGCACTCTTCCGGAGCAGTGCAGGAGGCGGCCAATTAATTACGACTGTGCGCCAGTTTTGATTACATCTGGGTACTCTGCACACCCACAGGCAAACCACACGTAGTAGCAGTTTTTGAGTTTGATAAATGAGGGCCATTATGCTAGATTAGGGCCTAGTTGTAAGTGCAAAGTTGTATATAACATGGGACATTAATCATAATGTTTAGATTGTTTTTGCCGTTTAAAAAAAAAAAAAAAAAATTGGACCCAGTTATAAAGGGTAATTTCTTCTCTACTTTGCAACTTTCTGGGTTCAGCAAAGTCCGGCAAACATAAGGGATTATCGTTTCTGGCGCCCAGCATCGAAATAGGTGAATAACTGTTCTCCACAGTGTGACGCGGCATCGTATCACTATGTTTGCCACTAAAAGTCTGCCAAAAAGTCGCAAAAACACACCTGCTGCCGAGCAGCTTGATTTAAAAAAAACCTCCCGTTTCATTACTGGAAACAGAAGGCTCTCTGCTTCCCAAAAAAAAAAGTTAACTGAATGCAACAGAAAAAATCTTCAGCTCAATTTTATAAAATGTAACTTGTCAAATCCAATAACTTAAGTATCATTTTCTATAGGATACATCTCTTTGAGTGGGGATTATTGTTGGACTTATCTAATGTGGCAGATCTAAAATGTTTTTCAACTCCGCTTTCCCTGTACATTATGAAAAAAATCAGCCTTAGAGACCCTTTAACGTACCAGTTGACGTATAGCACTCCGGTCACGTTGGCCTGCGGAGCATGGAGAGGGTCACAGTCCCAAAGAGGCTTCCAAAGTTCAAAAAAGTGTCGCTTTGCAAAACTCATCAAATGTTGCCAAAATGAACAGCACCCACATCCCCCGTTACACCAAGTATGAAACGTTACTTAGAGCCAGAAAGATGGTCAAATACTACAAAAAAAATGTTGTACAGAAGGTTTTAATTTTTGTAAAGTATGAAAACATTATAAAACCTGTACAAATTTGGTATTCCGTGTGATCGCAACTACCCAAATCGAAATAAAGAGATATGTCATTTGTGGAGGGACAGTTGAAGCCATAAAAATCCAAGCCACACGAGAACGCACAAAGTTGTTTTTTCACCAATTTCACTGCATTGGATTCTTTCGTTCCCCACTTCCCAGTGCAACAGAAGTTGACTCTAATACACAATACCGAGCACTATGAAAGTGCAATTTGTTACGCAGAAAACAAGCCATCAACAGATCTTCTTTAAATGCGCAAAAACGGTCTAGTTTTCTGATTGTGGGGAGGTGAAAAATGGAAATGAAAAACAAACAGGTCTTTAAAGGGGTTAGCCACATCTTAAAACTTTTAGTGCCTCTGGCAGCCTACAAACAAGGAATACAATGTGTCAAGTAAGGTCCCTGCGTTAGCGCATCATTAATTCAATGGTTTTTCCCAGTGATTCCATTTGTGCAAAAGAATCGAGGTGTTGGGGGGGGGGGCGGGAACCGGTTGGAACAACCCAACGGATGTCGGTCGGGGACACCACGCAAGAATTTAACATCTGAAGATGAATTCCGTCGGAGAGACTCAGACATGACAGCGACGGATGCAGGACTCGGGCGCACGTCTTCATGAGATCGCCGCCGGACTTTCTCCTCGTGGACCATTCCGAATCGTGGATCGCGAGCAGGTCCAGGTAAGTAAATTGCCCCAATGTAGTCTGGACATTAAACATAAACATTGAAACATTCAAATCACTCGCCCTTTCCCTAGAACTGTTATAAAATAAACAGTAAAAATCATAAACACATTAGGCTATTGCCATGTCTGAAATGCCCGATCTGTCAAAATAATAATAACGGTTTTCACGCATTTAATTTTTTCTTTTTGGATACAGAGGTTTAATTTTTGTAATGTATGAAAACATTAAAAACCTCGGTTGATCAAACAGGTGACCTCCATACAGTGAAGATTACCAGCCGTACAGGAGAACACTCACACAGACCCATACAGTGGAAGGGAATACTTGACACCAACCCATAAAGTGAGGGAAACAATTATCACCATAGCAGGAAGAATACAGCCATACTGTGAATGAACAACTGACCCCATAGCAGTGAGGAACACTACACTACGCGCCATACAGTGAGGGACGACTACGCCCATACAGTGAGGGACCTTACCGCCATACGTGGTGAGAACACTAGACCTGTCATACAGTGTGGGGAACTACCCCAATAAAGTGGGATACACATCACCATACAGGTAGGAAATGACACCATCAACAACAGTGAAGAATACAACCATAAATGTGAGGAAACACTACAGCCATACAGTGAGTGGACACACTCCCAAACGGAGCTACGAACAGAAATCAGCCATAACATTAAGGAGCACTGCACCCATATGAGTTGAGAAACATATACCGCGCCATACAGTAAGATACGCCATACTGTGAGAACCTACACCCACAAACAGTGAGGACTACTACCGCCATACGAAGTGAGGGACACTACCGCCTCATAAATCCTAGCCTGAGGCCAACACTACCACCATACATGAGGACACTAACAACATACAGGAGGAACATACCACCTCATAAGTGAGGAAAACCCTACCCGATACCCCCCATACAGTGGCTCCCACAGTGAACACTACCTCCATACAGTGAGGACCAACTACCCCCTACACCATACAGTGAGAGAACACCACATCTCCCTACAGTAAAGGAACACTACCGCCTACGAGTGAGGGACCCACTCCCACCCCAACCCCGCCTTCACCCACGGGGACACTACCTCCAGGGCGTGAAGCGGCCCACTAACTAATGCACCCCCATACAGTTAGGTACCACCCTACGAGGACCAACCCAATAAAGTGAGGAACACCATCAACATAAAAGCCCGATCTGTCAAAAATATAATCATGGTTTGTTACTGCATTTAATGTTTATATTTTGGTAGGAGGTTTTAATTTTTTATTTTAACTGTATGAAAACATATGAAACCTTTCGATACAAAGCATGACCTCCCCATACCGTGAATAGAATACCAGCTACAGTGAGGAAACCACTCCCCATAAAGGAGAACAATATCGCCATAGCACAGATGAAGATACGACCACTAATGTAAGCAACAATACACATACCACCGCCATAAAGGTTAGGAAACACTTACCGCCACAAGATACAGTAGGGACACTACCCCACCACTACCACGCATGCAGTGATACCACTACCGCACTATCACAGTAGTGAACTTCCGCCCCGTAAAGTGAGGACACCATCAACATACAGTGAAGAATCACAACCATACTGTTGAAGAACACCACAGCCATACGTGAGGACCACTCGAACTACACCCCTAAACAGTGAAGAATAAAGCCATACATTAAGGAGCCTGCCCCATACAGAGTGATACATATCCGCCATTACAGTGAAGAATACAGCCATACTAGTGAGAAAAACTACTACCAATACAGTGAGAGCCTGACTACCGTGCCCCCATACATGAGGATACCTAAACTCCCTACCCCATACAATGAGGGAAAAGTTACCCCCGATAGTGAGGAACACTACTCGCCATGCAGTGAGGCTCACTACCGCGGCGAGAACACTACTATAGATTGAGGGACACTACCCCCCATACAGTGAGGAATCTACCGACCCATACCAGTGAGGGAAAGTCCACCCATAGGTGAGGAACACTGACCCGCATGCAGCGGGGGACACTACCGCACCGGGGGCGCCGACCACCGCAGCATGTGAGAACACTACTCCATACATTTGAAGAATACAGCCCATACAGCTAAGGGACACTGATCGACATACAGAAGTGAATAAAGGCCCAAGTGTGAGAATATCACCGCCATACAGTGAAGAATACAGCCATACATTGAGAGAGACTGCCCCCATTACTTGAGGTACCATACCACCATCACCATAATGAGGAACATGATTAACTGCCATACATGTGGAGATGCCATAACTGTGAGGAACACTACCCCCTAAAGGGAGGGACACCACCCCCACTACGAACAGCAACCCCCCCATACGTACAGTGGGAGAACATACAGTGAGACACTACTACCGACCCATCCACCCACGGGCCATAAAATTTAGGGAAAGTACCCCATACGCGTATGGAAACACTAACCCCCGATAGACCAAGGCATCAGTGAGGAACACTAACCTCCATACGTGAAGAATACAGCATACATTGAGGAAAACTACCCCCATACAGTGAGAACACTCCGGCCCTAGAGGTGAGAACTTAACGCCCTACTCCCCCGCATAAAATGAGGAACACTACCCCCATGACGTGAGGAGACACTAACCCACATTCAGTGGAACAGTAAGTAAGTATGAAATGAAGGCTCTGAGAACTACCACCCACACCCAACAAATAAGTGAGGAAACGACTACCGCCATACGTGGGACCGCAAGCGAGGAACACTACCGCCATAAGACAGTGAGGAACACTACCCCATACAGAGGGACACTACCGCACGCGGGCCTCACTACCGCCATAACAGTGAGGAAACCATACCCAAAAACAGTAGGGACCCACCTACCGCCAACAGTGAAGGGAACACTAACCATCAGTGAGGAACACTACCCTTACCAAGCATCCAGTGAGGAACCACTAACCGCTAAACATACATACGACCACTACTCTGCATACTCTGGAAACCGCCCATACAGTTGGAACATCCTACATCAGTAGGGACACTCCCCCATAGAGTGAGAACACGATACCGCCATACAGTGAGGACCACTACCCCCCATACACTGAGGAACACGACACCCCATACAGTTAGGAACCTACACCGCCATACAGGTGAGGACACTCACCGCCATACTCTGAGGAACACTACGACCATACAGTAGGACACTACTACACCGGCCATACACCGTGAGGGAACACTACCGCCTAACAGTGAGGAACACTACCGCCAGACAGTGAGGGACACCTACCCACCCATACAGTGAAGGAACACTCAACCGCCATGACGAGGAGCAAACGGAACAATACCCCATGAGTGAGTGAACGCTACCCGCCATAGATGTGGAGGAACGCTCGCATACATAGAACCACCCGCCATAGCAGTGGTTATGACCTACACTACCCCCATCCACAGTGAGACCACCGACTACTTAGGAACACTAACAGTGTAGGGACACTACCCCCCATGAGTGAGGAACATACAGCCATACCTAAGTTAACACTTAAACCCCATACAGTGGGAACACTACCCCCCATACAGGAGGGACACTATCCTCTAATACAGTGAAGTAATACAGCAGCCATACAGTGAGGAACACTACTTCATACAGGAGGAAAAAGAACTTAGCCATACAGTTACGAATATTTACAGCATACCCCTATAACATGAGGGAACACTACACCCTATACATAAAGGATTTACTCCACCCCCTACGGAGGAACACTACCCCCATACAGTTGAGGACACTACCCCCTACAGTGAGGCACGTAACCACGTGTTTCTTCTTTCTTCCCAAAGTTCCACTGCCCCCATGTACGGACGTGTTAAGAAAAAGAAAATTTTAAAGATCAGTCCAAGAATCCAAAATACTAAACCGTTAATCGATTCGCCAATCTCTAAATGTTGTGTTGTTTGGGTCAGGTCGTCATAAAAGCGGTAAAAGTCCCATGAAGCAGTCACTCGGGTTTTCCGTGACATCAGCTTTCTCCTCTCGGACTGTCAGCGGGCGCAGTTCTGGATGTCTGCAGCAATGTCACGAAAACCCGGTGACTGCTTTCATGGGACTTTTACCGCTTTTATGCGACTGACCCAAACAACCAACATTTAGAGATTGGCGAATCGATTCTAACGGTTTAGACTTTTGATTCGTGGGACTGATCTTAAAATTTTCTTTTTCCCTTAACAACGTGTTACATGGGGCAGTGAACTTTGGGAAAAAGAAAGAAACATGGTGGTACTTTGCCTCACTGTATGGGGGTAGTGTGCCTCACTGTATGGGGGTAGTGTTCCTCACTGTATGGGGGTAGTGTTCCTTACTGTATAGGGGTAGTGTTCCTCATTGTATAGGGGTATGGCGGTAGTATTCATCACTGTATGGCTAAGTTCTTCACTGTATGAAGGTAGTGTTCCTCACTGTATGGCTGTATTCTTCACTGTATAGAGGTAGTGTCCCTCACTGTATGGCGGTAGTGTTCCTCACTGTATGGGGTTAGTGTTCCTCACTGTATGGCGGTAGTGTTCCTCACTCTATGGGGGTAGTGTCCCTCACTGTATGTAGGTAGTGTTCCTCACTGTATGGGGGTAGTGTTCCTCACTGTATGGGGCATGGAAATTCGTTCTCAAATCTTAAATAATCGTGTAAACCACGTCGGGAACGACGCGAATTGGGCACTTGTAATGACCCCCAATGTTTTCCCGCTGTGGTTAGGAGATAAAAGTACTTGGTCAACTTAGTGTAACATACAATTTTAATCTTTACCAAAATTTGCAAAGCACATTTCTAAAATCCTAACTTCATCTTTTTGTTTCCCTCCACATTTGTGGTTTAACAGAACCAGACTTCGTTAAATTTGCTTATATAAAACGGATGATGCTGCAGTTTTCTGGGAAATTCTTCCTAAAGCATTAATGACTTCTGACAGCTATGAGTTTACTCCATGTGGCAGTACATAACGGCCCCCACTTTGCTTTTGTTGTGCATTGCTCCTTGGAATATAGTGAATATTCGACTTGCTTTAGTCCCTCTATCTACACCAATATTTGTGATTATTGAGTACTTTTTATTTGCTATGTAAAGTACCATCTGTATGGATCACTTCTGTCACAGAGCAGATGTTATGAGAGATGCACACCAATACAAGAAATGCAACACCCAAGCAAATGAATGTATTATCCTCCTATGTCAAAATAGTCAGCAATACCAAGATCAAAAAGACTGTAAAAGATTGACACCGAAGCGAGGTGGGTTATATATCCAGTTCCCCCAGCCTACTTACAACAAGGTGGGACAAGCCTGTCAAAAATGTTTCAAATAGTTTGATACACAAGTCCACCATATCTTGTAGCATTTACATTGTGGCGCTGATTTCTTTTCTTTTCTTTTCTTCTGCAGTCTCCACTTTAAAACAACCTATCAGAGATCAATTGTTCAGTCTGTGTCGTCCCATCCTCTGTTCGTGGAGGTGTTGATTTTACCTACCCTTCTGCCTTTCTGTACTCTGCAGTGTGAACACCGGTTAGCTGGCTTGCAGTCCATAAGTAATAGGATCAATATGAGTCCTGTATGGTGGATTGAAAGAAGATAAGGATTGTTCTTATACACTGGGGGCTTGTTTTTGTCAATATTTTTGTAGAGAGCATTTATAAAGCAATATATCGGGTACTTTAGATTTCGGGTATATTCATTATAAGTAGAATTATCAACGGTGCTGAATTTTTATATATGAGTTGCATAGTAAAATCAAGGGCAGATATGGTTTATACAGTGGGGGGAAAAAGTTTGAAACCAAATCTTTGCCCGCGCTTTCAGAATACAGTTTCACCGCCACCATATACAGGAGCCATTTTCTGCTGCTGCTGTTATACTGTTAGAAGCTGAGCCATGATAGATTAACATCATCATAAGTGAGTGAGTGCTTGGTATAGACAGGCAAGGAGAGGAGTGAGAGAGACAACAGAAGAGTAAGTGAGATGAGTATGAGACGGAGAAATTGGCAGAGTCAGTGAATGAAAGAGAGACCAGGCCTGGAGAGGGAGTGAGTAAGTGCGTGCTTGAGTGAGTCAGTTAGAACGAAGAGAAAAAATAAGAGTGTATCAGAAGACAGGCAGGAGGTTAGTGAGTGAGAGACCGGCAGGAAGAGTGAGTGAGTGAGAACAGAGTGAAAGACAGAGGAGACAGACTCCAGACTGAATGAGTAAGAGAAGATCGGAGAGATAGATACCATAGAAATATTTTTTTTTTATAGATAATAGAAGTATTTACTATTCTGGGAACCGCTGGGAGCTACAGCTAGGAAAATTAAGCTAAAAATCACTCATCTATTGTCCTCCATTCATCCTTCCAATTGCTGGTCTTCTTTAATCTTGACACGCCTGTATTGCCGAAAAAAAGATTTATAAAAAGCACTGGAGTAGGGACATATGACGTCCGCATTACTGCGACGTAACGCGTGGGTGCCTCGGCCCCACTCGTCCAGGACCACATTGTCCTCTCATTAACGTCTTTATATATGCTTCTATGGTAGCTGCCTGCTCTGCCCTGTTTTTAAAAACAAAGACCCAACCTTCCGTTTGTTCGCCCTTGTTGAGGACTTCTGTAAGAATGTCAGAATTCTTTATAGGGTTGTTTTGACATGCATATTCTATCATGTTTTAATCTTACTATATGGGGGACTAGTATCCGCATTATTACCGTTTGCCTGGGGGGCCTATGTGGTTCTTTGGTTTTATTTTGCCCTTGATCCACCTGTTCATGTGTAATTTATCACTTTTAAATGTTTTTAATGCTTTTGAGGTGTGACATTTTGTTGGTGTGCTTATAATTAATTTTTAATAACACTGGTATTTGTTTCAGCCTATACCCACCACGGCTTCTTTTTTTGTTTGAACTATATAGTGGTTTTTTGTGTGTTGGCCACAGAGTAATTGCAGTCTTACCTAATATTCCATTTCCACTTTCCCTGTTTGTCGCATTAAGCTAAAAATACTCATCTATTGTCCTCTTACACTTCATCCTTTTCAATGCTGGTCTTCTTTAATCTTGACACGGCAGCGCTGTTATTGCCTGAAAAAAAAAAGATGTAAAAAAGCAGCCTGGAGTGAGGGACAAGATGTCCGGAGCTCTGGCTCTTCATTTGCATGCCTCCTGCCATGGTATCACCTCACAACATGGAAGAGGGAGGTATCATAACCACAGGAGGCTTTTAATTATTCCGCCTATTTCCCACCTCCCTCTTCCTTTTGTTACGCTACAGAACGTTGACAATATAACATGCCCAGAATGCTGGGGCATTGCTGCTTCCTGGCTTAAGGGTCTTTTTTTTCCTCACGTGAATCCCAGCGTGTAAGAAGACCATGCCAATATGACGGAGGAGAGGGCAATAGGTGAGTATGTTTATCGTAATTTTACTGGAGTGTAGATGTAGTTTCCTTTCAGACAAAAAAAATGCTAATTAAAAGCAAAACTACAGTGAATCAGGAATATAGTGGAGAAGGGATCCTAACTGTCAGGGCCTCACAATTGTCCCAATGTAACATGGATGCTATAGCAGAATTTTAAGTTAAGATGAGGGCACATTTACTGCCAGGTCTTGCCAATCCCTGATCCGGATGTCCGCCAAAGATGCACATCTGCCGCGATTCAAGAAGATTGTCGCCACATTTCCTGCTCTTGTCGCTTCCCCGATCGGGTCCACTGGAGTTCCACCATCTTCTCCGGTGTATGTAATGATTGGAGCGAAATAATTTAAATCGTTAAATTCCCGCGCTCAGTCGATTCCGTCCACCACGTGCACCAAAATCCAATCACGTGCAACACAATGCCCCGTCGGACCATCCCCGCCCCGAAAAGTCGGGACAACACTGACAAAAAGCGCCGTGGGTCACTTAAGAAGGAGCCCTACATCTCTTTTAGCTGAACTGATGACATTCCAGTCTTTCATTACCTGCCGTGCTCTTGGTCTATGTTAATTGGACAGACCATATATACATAATGCAGATATAAATTGTAACTGACAAGATTACAAACACGTTCAAAAGTAGAAATGGTAATGAAAAGTTAAAATATTTGTGTAAGTAATCTACCACTACATCGTCCTGGTTTATCCATGTTTGATGTTAATGGTACATTTCTTTAATGAGCTCGGTGCTTTACAACCTCATTTAAAACAAACTTATTTCAATTTAATATTTAAGTGGATTAAAATAAGATGGCTAAATGTCCGCAAGAATAATTTAACCTGAATAAAAATATAAGGAACAACTAAAATTCTCAATGCTTTTAACTAACACAAAGCTGGAAACCGCATTCAGTGGCAAGAGCAGATTGAGTTTCCATGGTAACACACATTGTTTTTCTCACGCATAAACATTGTACAATGCACTTTCCAATTGTATAAAATAAAGAAAACACTTTTAGCAGAATAACAATAGTAAGGGAGGTCTAGAAATCGAAGCTGAGTGCTTTCGGCTGACACTATGGGCCTTGATAGGAAGGTATCCACATAGAAATAATATGAGGACCTCTTCGTATAAGTGCATAAATATTCATTACAATTACCACTGAAATATCTGCTCTAAATAGAAACATTTGAATGTAATGTTCCCTACTTTGACATTGTGGACGTTTTACTATTAAATAATAGAATGGCCTTTGTTACGCCTTTTAAGCTGAACAAAAATCAAAGACTAAGCCACTCACATTGTTTATAGAAGTTCATAGATACTAGACATTCCATTGTTTAATACAGATTTACCAAAGCATTCCTTTAAGGGACGTCACCACATTTTCCCCAACTAAACTCTACCCACCCCCATCGTGTAGAAAAAAAATGTCCTTTCTAGAATTCATTACTTTCCATGTGAAATCTTCACCGCTTTAGCATAAAAAGTTATCCCCCAAATCAGGCAATAAGACTCTTATCTTTATTTTCCATGAGCAAGATAACTTGAAATTGTTGCAGGGATAATGTCAGATGCCTTTATCTTTGTTTCATCAGGTTACCTAGGAAACCTGTGTCATATTTTCTCCTCTCGGACTGTCAGCGGGCGCAGTTCCTGGATGTATTCTGAGCGAGATGTCACGAAAACCCAGTGACTGCTTCATGGACTTTTTACCGCTTTTATGCGACTGACCCCAAACAACAACATTTAGAGATTGGCGAATCGTATCTTAACGGTTAGACTTTGATTCGTTGTGACTGATCTTTAAAATTTCTTTTCCTCCTTAACACGTGTTACATGGGGCAGTGAACTTTGGGAAAAAGAGAAACACGGTGGTACGTGCCTCACTGTAGGGGGTAGTGGTTCCTCAACTGTATGGGGGTAGGTTCCTCCGTAGGGGGTGAGTAATCCTTTATGTATAGGGTAGTGTTCCTCATTTATAGGGGTATGCTGTAAATATTCGTAACTGTATGGCTAAGTTCTTTTCCACTGTATGAGTAGTGTTCCTCACTGTATGGCTGTTATTATTCACTGTATAGAGGATGTGTCCCTCCTGTATGGGGTGGTAGTGTTCCCACTGTATGGGGTTTAAGTGTTACATTCAGTATGGCGGTAGGTTCCTCCTCATGGGGTAGGTCCCTACTGTATGAGGTGTTCTAAGTATGGTCTGGTTCTCACTTGGATGGGGGTCAGTGTAGGTTCACCACTGTATGGGGGTAGGTTCTCACTGGTTGCGAGCGTTCCTCACATCTATGGGGGTAGCGTTCCTCACTCTATGGGGTACTCGTGTGTCATGTGCTCCGTATGGCGGTTGTGAGTGTTCCTCACTGTAATGGGTGGTAGGTGTCCCTCACTGTCATGGCGGTAGTGTTCCTCACTGTAATGGCGGGTAGTGTCCCATCACGTTATGGCCGGTGGTAGTGATTCCTACTGCTATGGGTCGTAGTGTTCCTCAGAGTATGGCGGTAGTGTTTCCTCACCTGTATGGCGGTGTAGTGTTCCTACTGTATGGGGTGCAGTGTTCCTCATGTATGGGGGGGTAGTGGTTCCTCACTGTATGGCGGTATGTGTTCCTCACTCTATGGGGGAGTGTCCCTCACTGTATGTAGGGTAGTGTTCCCAAACTGTATGGGCGGTTTCCCAGGGTAATCAGAGTATGGTCGGTCAGGTAGTGTTTACGGTTTAGTGTTCCTCACTGATGCTGGAATGGGTTAGTGTTCCCACTGATGTTAGTGTTCTCTCACTGTTCGGTAGGTGGGTACCTACTGTTTTTGGTTGTTTCCTACACTGTTATGGCGGTAGTAGGGTCCTGCGTGGCGTAGTGTTCCCCTACCTGTATGGGCGTAGATGTTCCTCACTGTTATGGCGGTGTGTTCCTCGCTTGTGGCCCTCACGGTATGGCGGTAGTGTGTTCCTCACTTATATCGTTGGGGTTGGCGTGGTGTTCTCGATATGCCTAGCGGTTGCACACTCGTACTGTTCCACTGAAAATGGGTTAGTGTCTCCTCACGTATGGGGGTAGTGTTCCTACATTGTTATGCGGGGTGGAGTAGCGGCGTTACCACCCTCTATGGGCGGAGTGTTCCTCCTGTATGGGGGTTAGCTTCCTCACTGTATGCTGTATTACTTCACTGTATGGAGGTTAGTGTTCCTCACTGATCCTTGGTCGATTCGGGCGGTTAGTGTTCCATACTGCGTATGGGGGTACTTTCCCTAAATTTATTACCTGGGTGTAGCTGGGTCGGTAGTAGTGTTCACACTGTTGGCTCACTGTAATGGGGGGGGTTGGCTCCTGTAATGGGGGTTAGTGTCCCTCCCTTTAGGGGGGTTAGTGTTCCTCACAGTTATGGCAATATCCAATGGTATGGCAGTTAAATGTTCCTCATTATTTGAGTGGTAGTTGTAACCTCACATGCGTAATGGGGGCAGTCTCCTCAATGTATGGCTGTATTCTTCACTGATTATGGCGGTGATATTCTTCACACTTGGGCCTTTATTACTTCTGTATGTCGATCGTGTCCCTTACTGTATGGGCTGTATTCTTCAATGTAATGGAGGTTAGTGTTCCTCACATGCATGGCATGTGTCGTCGGCCCCGGGGGTAGTGTCCCCGCTTGCATGATGCGGGGTAGTGTTTCCTCACTATGGGGGTACTTTCCCTCACTGTATGGGGGTAGTATTCCTCACTGTATGGGGGTAGTGTCCCTCACTGTATGGCGGTAGTGTCCCTCACTGCATGGCGGTAGTGTTCCTCACTATGGGGGTACTTTCCCTCATTGTATGGGGGTAGTATTCCTCACTGTATGGGGGCAGTGTCCCTCACTGTATGGTAGTAGTTTTCCTCACAGTATGGCTGTATTCTTCACTGTATGGCGGTAATGTTCCTCACTGTATGGGGGCAGTGCTCCTTAATGTATGGCTGTATTCTTCACTGTTTTAGGGTAGTGTCCCTCACTGTATGGCTGTAGTGTTCTTCACAGTATGGTTGTATTCTTCACTGTATGTTGATGGTGTTCCTCACTTTACTGGGGTAGTGTCCCTCACTGTATGGCGGTAGTGTTCCTCACTGTATGGCGGTAGTGTCCCTCACTGTATGGTCCGTCAAATCACCAAAATCAACACTTGCAACACAATGCCCCGGTCGCCACCATCCCCCCGAAAAGTCGGAACACCTGACAAAAATGGGCCGTGGGTCCCTTAAGCAGGCCCTAATCTCCATTTTAGCATGACGTGATACAGTTGTCTTTCATTACCTGGCCGCTATGGTCTATATGTTCTATTGGACAGACACAATACTATAATAATGACAGATTATAATGTAACGACAAGATACAACAGTCAAAAGAGAAATGGTAATGAAAATGGTAAAATATTGTGTAAAGTCCATCTACCATACAGTCCCTGGTTTATTCCATGTTTGATTTAATGGGTACATTTCCTTTAATGAGCTCTGGTGCTTACACCTCATAAAACAAACTTTATTTCATTTTAATATTTAGTGGGGGTTGAAAAAAGATTGGCTAAATTGCAAGAGATACATTTAACTGAAATAAAAATATAAGGAACAACTTTACATTCTCATGCTTTTAACTAACACAAAGTGAAACCCCATTCAGGGCAAGATGCAGATTGAGTTTTCCATGGTAACAAACACATTGTTTTCTACACGACATAATAACATTGCTAACATCACTTTCCATGTAAAATAAAGAAACACTGTTAGCAGAATAACAATAGTAAGGGCAGGTCTAGAAATCTAGCCTGAGTGCTTCGGCTTGAACTATGGCCTTGATAGGAGTATCCCATAGAAACTATATGAGACACTTCGTATAATGCATAAACATTCCTACAATTACCACTATGAATATCTGCCTAAATAGTAAACATTTGAATGTAATGTTCCCTACTTGTGCATTGTGACGTTTTCTATTAAATAATAGATGGGCCTTTGTACGCCTTTTAAGCTGAAACCAAAATCAAAGACTAAAGCCACCTACACATTGTTATATAGAAGTTCCATAGATACTATGACACTTCCTTGTTTTAATAACAGATTTACCAAGCATTCACATTAAGGGCCTGTCACCACATTTTCCCCAAACTAAACTTCTCACACCCCCCATCGTGTAGAAAAAAATGTCCTTCTAGAATTACATGTTTTCCATGTGAAATCTCACCGCTTTAGCATTAAAAAGTTTCCCCCAAATCAGGCTAATCGTCCTATATCTTTATTTTCTTTCATGAGAAGTGATACTTGAATTGTTGCAGGATAATGTCAGATGCCTTTATCTTTGATTGTCATTTGTTACCCTAACACCTGTGTCATATTTTTTCCTCGTCGGACTGTCAGCGGGCGCAGTTTCCTGGATGTCTGGCAGCTGATGTCACGAAAACCAGTGACTGCTTTCATGGGAACTTTTACGCTTTTATGCGACTGACCCAAACAACCAACATTTAGAGATTGGCGACTCGATTTTAACGGTTGTAGTACTTTGTTGATTCGTGTGACTGATCTGAAAATTTTCGTTTTCCTCTTAACAACTGTGTTACATGGGTGCAGTGGAACTTGGGAAAAAGAAAAGAAAACACGGTGTGGATACGTGCCTCACTGTATTGGGGGTGTGTCCTCAATGTCATGGGGGGTATTGTTCCTCCGTAGGGGGGGTGTAATCCTTTCTGTATAGGGTGGTAGTGTCCCTCATGTTAATAGGGGTAATGGCGGGGGTATATTCGTAACGGTATGGGCTAAGTTCTTTTCTTCCTGTAGTGAAGGGGTAGTGTTCCTCAGGTATGGCTGTTGATTCTTCATGTATAGAGGTGTGGTCACCTCCTGTATGGGCGGTAGTGTTATCACTGTATGGGGTTAGGGTAGTGTTCATGCCGGTATGCTGTTGTTCCTCACATGGCGGGAGTAGGGGTGTGTCCCTCACTGTTAATGGTAGTAGTGTTCCTCACTTTATGGGGGTAGTGTCTCCACTGTATGGGGGTGAGGGTCCTCACTGTATGGCCGGAGCGTTCCTACTCTATGGGGGTAGCGTTCCTCACTTATGGGGAGGAGTGAGGTGTGGTTCCTCACGTATGGGGTGGTAGTGTTCCCACTGTAATGGGGGTAGTGTGTCCTCACTGTATGGCGGTGGTAGTGTTCCCACTGTAAGGCGGTAGTGTTCCTCACTGTATGGCGGTAGTGTTCCTCAGGGTATGGCGTTGGTAGTGTTCCTCAGAGTATGCGTGTAGGTGTGTTCTCACCTGTCATGGGATAGTGTTCCTCATGTATGGGAGGTTCTCAGTATGGTAGTGGTCCTCACTGTATGGGGTAGTGTTCTCACTCTATGGGGGGTAGTGTCCCTCACTGATGTAGGTAGTGTTCCTCAAACTGTATGGGGTGGGTATTGTTCCAGAGTATGCGTAGTGTTCCTCAATTAGTATGGCGGTAGTGTTCCTCACGTCAATGGGGTTTAGTGTCCTCACGGTAGTAGGTAGTGTCCTCCTCACTGTTATGGCGGTAGGGGTTCCCTCAGTGTAGGTGGGGTAGTGTTCCTCAACTGTATGGACGGTGGGGTCCTCGGTGCGGCGGTAGTGTCCCCTCCTGTAGGCTGGTTGTAATGGCGGTTAGTGTTCCCACTGTAGGCGGTTAGTGTTCCTCAGAGTATGGCGGTAGTGTTCCTCACTTATGCGTGGTGTGGTTCCCCATTATTCCTCACTGTCAAATGGGTGTAGGTTCCTCACTGTATGGGGGTAGGTTCCTCATGTTTAGGGGCGGGTTGTAGCGTTCCCCCTCTAGGGGGTAGTGTCTCACTGTATGGGGGTAGTTTTCCTCACTGTAGCTGTATTCTTCACTGTATGAGGTAGTGTTCCTCATCTGGCAGGGCGGTAGTGGTCCAATACGTATGGGGTACTTCCCTAACTGTTGGCGGTAGTGTTCCCTCACTGTAATGGGGGGTTTCTATGTCCCTCCATGTATGGGGGTAGTGTCCCTCCTTTATGGGGTGGGTAGTTGTCCTCCACAGTAGGCTTATCCTTCACGGTATTAGGCAGTAATGTTCTCACTTTAGTGGTAGGTGATTGTCCCTCACTCGTAATGGGGCAGTCTCCTCAAGTATGCGTATTCTTACTGTAGGCGGTAGTTATATCTACACTCTGGCCTGTATATTCTTCCTGTATGGTCGATAGTGTCCCTACTGTAATGGCTGTATTCCTTAATGTATGGAGTTAGTGTTCCTCACATCTGCATGGCCCGTAGTGTCCCTGCTGCATGGCGGTAGTGGTTTCCTCATATGGGGGACTTTCACTCACTGGTATGGTGGTAACTCACATGGGTTAGTCCTCACTGGTATGGTGGTAGGATGTCCTCCGTTGCGGAGCCCTGCATGGCGGTAGTGTTCCTACTATGGGGGACTTTTCCCTCATTGTATGGGGGTAGTTATTCCTCGCCTGTATGGGGGCAGTGTCCCTCAGCTGTATGGTAGTAGTTTTTCCTACGTAGTGCTGTATCTTCACGTATGGCGGTATGTTCCTCACTGTATGGGGGCAGTGCTCCTATGTATGGCCTTTATTCTTCACTGTTTAGGGTAGTGTCCTCCACGTATGGTAGTGTTCTAACCAGTATGGTTGTATTCTTCAACTGTTGTTGATGGGTTCCTCACTTTACGGGGGTAAGTGTCCCTCACTGTTATAGCGGTAGTGTTCCTACTGTATGGCGGTAGTGTCCTCACTGTTGGCTAGTTTCACTTTGGCGGGTGTAGTGTTCTACTTATGCGGTATGGCGGTAGTGTTCTTCACAGTATGGCTGTATTCTTCACTGTATGGCGATATTGTTCCTCACTTTATGGGGTAGTGTTCCTCACTGTACGGCTGTATTCTTCACTGTATGGAGGTAATGTTTGTATAGGTTTTCTAATGTTTTCATACAGTTAAAAAAATTAAAACCTCCTGTACCAAAAATAAAAATTAAATGCAGTGAAAAACCATGATTATATTTTGACAGATCGGGCATTTTTCATGTTGATGGTGTTCCTCACTTTATTGGGGTAGTGTCCCTCACTGTATGGGGGGTAGTGTTCCTCACTGTATGGAGGTAGTGTCCCTTACTGTATGGAGGTAGTGTCCCTCACTGTATGGCGGTAGTGTTCCTTACTGTATGGAGGTGGTGTTCCTCACTGTATGGCGGTAGTGTTCCTCACTGTATGGAGGTAGTGTTCCTCACTGTATGGGGGTAGTGTTCCTCACTGTATGGGGGTAGTGTTCCTCACTGTATGAAGGTAGTGTCCCTCACTGTATGGCGGTAGTGTTCCTCACTGTATGGCGGTAGTGTCCCTCACTGTATGGCGGTAGTGTCCCTCACTGTTTGGGGGTAGTGTTCCTCACAGTATGGCTGTATTCTTCACTGTATGGCGGTAATGTTCCTCACTCTATGGGGGCAGTGCTCCTTAATGTATGGCTGTATTCTTCACTGTTTCGGGGTAGTGTCCCTCACTGTATGGCTGTAGTGTTCCTCACAGTATGGTTGTATTCTTCACTGTATGTTGATGGTGTTCCTCACTGTATGGTGATAGTGTTCCTCACTTTATTGGGGTAGTGTCCCACACTGTATGACGGTAGTGTTCCTCACCGTATGGCGGTAGTGTCCCTCACTGTATGGCTGTAGTGTCCCTCACTGTATGGCGGTAGTGTTCCTCACTGTATGGCGGTAGTGTTCTTCACAGTATGGCTGTATTCTTCACTGTATGGTGATATTGTTCCTCACTTTATGGGGGTAGTATTCCTCACTGTATGGGTGTAGTGTTCCTCACTGTACGGCTGTATTCTTCACTGTATGGAGGTAATGTTTGTATAGGTTTTCTAATGTTTTCATACATTTACAAAAATTAAAACCTCCTGTACCAAAAAGAAAAAATTAAATGCAGTGAAAAACCGTTATTATATTTTGACAGATCGGGCATTTTCAGACATGGCAATAGCTAATGTGTTTATGATTTTTACTGTTTATTTTTATATCAGTTCTAGGGAAAGGGAGGTGATTTGAATGTTTAATGTTTAATGTTTAATGTCCAGACTACATTGGGGCAAATTTACTTACCTGGACCTGTCGCGATCCACGATTCGGATGGTCCAACGAGGATAAAGTCCGGCGCGATTCATGAAGATCGTGCGCCCGAGTTCCTGCATCCGTCGCTTCCATGCTGAGCTCCGCCGGAATTCATCTTCTAGATGTTAAATCTTGCGTGGTGTCCGAATCCGTTGGGTTGTCCAACGGTCCGCCCCCCCCCCCCCCACCTCGATGCTTTGCAAAATGGAAATCACTGGGAAACCCGATGAAAATGCGCTCCGCGGACCCTTAGTAAATGAGCCCCATTGTGTTGTAGGTGCAGCGACTAAAAGTTAAAGATGTGCTAACCCTTTAAAGACCTGTTTGTTTTTTCATTTCCATTTTTCACTCCCCACAATCAGAAAACTATACCGTTTTTTGCATGTAAAGAGATCTGTGATGGCTTGTTTTCTGCGTAACAAATTGCACTTCATAGTGCCGGTATTTATTATTCAATGCTGTGCACTGGGAAGTGGGGAAAAATTCCAAATGCAGTGAAATTGGTGAAAAAGCACATTTGTGCTGTTCTCTTGTAGGCTTGGATTTTATGGCTTTCACTGTCCTCCACAAATGACATATCTCCTTTATTCTTTGGGTACGTGCGATCACCGGAATACCAAATTTGTACAGGT
Source organism: Engystomops pustulosus (assembly GCA_019512145.1). Classification (NCBI taxonomy): domain Eukaryota; kingdom Metazoa; phylum Chordata; class Amphibia; order Anura; family Leptodactylidae; genus Engystomops; species Engystomops pustulosus. The sequence continues at coordinate 42,246,075 of CM033643.1, forward strand.
TTTATAATGTTTTCATACATTTACAAAAATTAAAACCTTCTGTACAAACATTTTTTTTTAGTTTTTGACATCTTCTGGCTCTAATAACTTTTTTCATACTTTGGTGTACGGGGATGTGGGTGCTGTCATTTTGTGCGACATTTGATGATGTTTTCAAAGCTACCATTTTTTGGACTTTGGAGCCCTCTTTGGAGCCTGTGAGCCCTCTCCATGCATCTGCAGGCAACCCGTGAAGTGCTATTACGTCACGGGTCGTTAAAGGGTTTAAGTCTTTGCCTTTTTATCCTAATGTACAGGAAATGGAGTCTGATAACATTTTTAGATCTGCACATTAAGATAATCCACAATAATCCCACTCAAAGAGATGATCCTATAGAAAATGATCTTATAGTTACTTGGGATTTTGAAATGTTACATTTTAAAATTGAGCTGAAGTATTTTTTCATGTTGCATTCAGTTAATTTTTTTATTTGGGAAGCAGAGACCTTTGTTTCCAGTAATGAAACGGGGTTTTTTTTAAAATCAAGCTGCTCGGAGCAGGTGTGTTTTTGCGACTTTTTGGCAACTTTTTATGTGCAAAATAGTGATAGATGCCGGCAAACATATGGAGAACAGTTATTCACTATGTCAGATGAGGCGCAGAAACTGATAACCACTATGTGCTGGACTTTTGCTTGAACCCAGAAAAGTTGCAAATTAGAGAGAAATTTAATAACTGGGCCAATTTTTTTTTTTTTTTTTTTTTAAACGGCAAAAACAATCTAAACAATTATGATTAATGTCCCCATTTATATACAACTTGCATTTACAACTATGGCCCTATCTATCATAATGGCCCTCATTTATCAAAACTCAAAACTGTACTATGTGTGGTTTGCCTGTGGAGTGTGCAGAGTACACCAGATTAATCAAAACTGGCGCACAGTCGTAATTAATCTGGCGCCTCCTGCACTGCTCCGGAAGAGTGCACCAACTTTTTTGTTGCACCTTTAACATAGCATGTGGCGCATGGTCCAACTCTGAACTGGAACGCCCCTTTATGTGCAGTGTTTTCTGGCACAATCTCTGTGCAAAAACTTCATAAATATATGAGCAATACCGTCTGATTATATTCCATTTTGTATGGTTCATTGTTTTATATTGTAATATCATTAACGTATAGTGTACCTTTATTGGCCCAGATTGGGTACATTATCATTGCATCTTAAGAAAAGATTTTTATGTTTTTTTGTAATAAATATCCGATAATATTTTTAACTGTAATAGGATGTGGTAGTGCATTTTTCTATTTTTAACCTATGTTACACGAATCTTCTGTGTTTTGGATTCCCAGACTGTTACACTGAAGCACATCTCAGTCTCCCCCTCCTCCTGCACTTTCTGTAGTCTCAGCCGCAGTGGGTACACAATGGGAAGGGGGGAAGTGCTTCTACACAGTGTCACAGCCTGTGCAACTACTGCAAGGAGCAATCCAAACACACCCATTTATTTTAATATAGGAGCATTGCGGCAGTATCGCTTGTGAAATATTAGTTTAGTATTTGTAACAGACTGTCTGCCATTCTATAAAAAAAAAAAAGAAATGAAGTAACGTTTTCATGCAAATAATCTCCTGCACCAGGAGAAGTGCCTGTAAGTGCCTGTATAAGCTACAGGCAATATATATGTAGTTTATATAGTTTGTGGGCAAAGAGATACTAAGTGAATTTTTCTTTATAAGATAAAGTCTAGAAAACTTGAAATTAAACACAAAACACAATACTGCCTTTACTTATGGATCCATTTAAGAAAGGAAAAAGCTGAGAAATAACACAAATTGTTTAGAGGAGCAACTTTTTTACGAACATGTCAAAAGGTACTTTAAAAGAAGACTAAAATGTTTTTAATCTCAGTTTTTATCCTTTGCCTTCATTCTTTGGCTTTTATGCAGCTCACAACAATTTCTTGCAGATTACTCACAGAGGAGGCAGCTTTTAGCATTATAAACAAAGGTGTTTGAGCAAAGTTAAAAAAAATTGAAAGGAAAAAATAGACCATAAGTCTTTAGAAGTGGCACATAAATGTCGAAACAGGGTAATTTGACTCAAGTTTAGATTTGTTAAATGACTCTGTTCACATCTGAATTAGAAGCTACGTCAATGCAATCTTTTCCAGTAAAACACATATGAATTTGGGAGTCATTTGTATTACCATGCCTTTTTATCACATAGGGCTATAGTGAAGTGCATAGCCTATGAATTGTATATCCAAATTCCAGATGCTATTATAATTATATACATTAAGGCTTTGCACTAAAGAATAATATGTAAAACTTTCTCAAACCTTCCAAAAACAATATTTTGAACCAAACACTTTATACAAGCCTATCACACAACTCTCTCTTTACTAACCCATCCTGTGTCCTCCTCCTGTCTATTATCCGGCAAACATCAGATAGGTACCAAAGCTCCAGGCTTCTCTACAGTCACATTGACTTTAGACTTTGTATATAAGATGGTGACAGATGACTGGTTAAGCAGCAGAATTTTTATTTATTAAAGTATTTATTAAATTATTTTTTTATTGTTCACTTATAAAGAATGGCTAAACCATTATACAGTCTCTTTTACCTCTTGTGTTACCCCCTCATCCGTATAGTCTGTAAGCTCTTGTGAGCAGGACCCTCACTCCTGTTGTTCCATATGACTCTGCAATGTAATATTATATTTGTATATGTCCCCTATGAGTTGTAAAGCGCTACGGAATATGATGGCGCTATATATAAATAAAGATTATTATTATTAAAAACTAAAGAAAATATCTAACAGAGCAGTCCCTGTGCACTATTTTCTGGAACTATAAACCCCTGTATCCAGGCATAAAGTGAATGCCAATTCTTTCTCTAAATCTTCAAAAATTGTTTTAAAATAATGTGCAAATAAAGACATTTTCAATCTGTAATGTCTCATTTTGCCATCATTCAAATAGTCTGAATCATGAAAATAAATAGAAATAAGAAGGGATGAAACACAACCCAAAGAAGTAGTAGCACACCACTCTAACTCTGACTACGATATAGTTTTCTCATCAGAGACGTTTGATTATTGTTGGTTATCTTGGGTAGAATATGGAAACCACGAAAAAAAAAATTGTACGTTTTGTCACCTTTGAATTTTTTTCACTACAACAACCCTTCTAAAAATATTATGTAGCTCTTTTTAAGTTTAAGGATAACCCCCAACCTCGCGGCAATCTTCAAATCATTGGTATTTATCCTCAAAGTCCTTTAGGGTTCAATGAACCATGAAATAGTCTCAGTGAAAAGTTGCGTCGCCAGCGGTGATATAAACATTTATTTTAGCTTCTTGATACAATATAACAACTTCTGAATAAATAAAACTTATTTATTATTTTGAAAATAATGTTTGTTTGGGTAAAAAAATAAAATAAAATAAAGGGACTGGATAGTGAGGGAGAAATTTCAGGGAACATGTTCATTTTAGGTGCATTGTGGATATAAAGAGAATTGTGTTAAATTTAGAAGGAAGGCATATGTATTGGCTAGAAAAATGTACAGGATACTAAGTTTTTAAACACAAAGCGCCATTGTCTGAATTGTCACTACAAACATTTACAAATAGCATTCGTACATTATTTAAAGGAAAGTTACATGGTTTTGGAAATTCTTACAAAAATATCTTAAACTTTAAACTAACAAAGATGTTGCTCCATTCTACTGCTGTAGTTCTTGTCTCCCTGCTGTCTCCAAAATTATATATTGTTCGCAGGGATGATACAGCACCAGAGTAGAGCAATCACTGGATGTCACATTTTCAGTATGGGCCATCATTGGTCGCCTTTACTCTTGATGTAAAAGGTTATTTTTATATTTCTCTTTTAGACAATTAGGACACCAGACTTACAGACAACCCACAGTTTCAGACAGACCTCTGGTAAAGCTTTCTGAATGCTTTGCTATAGTTCTAGATTGCAATTATCAGCTGTAAAGTGTCTGTATCTACAATTAATGATACAATGTACAATGTAATGTAAAGTGTCTGGATCTACAATTATTAAACATACATTTTATACTTACATACAAATTCAACTTAAGAACAAACCTCCCGACCCTATCTTGTACGTAACCCGGGGACTGTTTGTACTGAAATGTCTATTTGATGGCCCCTTAGTTTATTAATTGCACCTACTATAATGGACCAAATCAAGAGCAACGGAAATTGTTGTGAGCTGCATAACATCCAGAGAATAATGGCAAAGGATAAAAACTAAGATTAAAAACATTTTAGTCTTAAGGATGTGGTGCAATCAACTTCAAATCAGCCAGAAAGCTAAGAGTGTGCTCACACATGCAAATCGAGATGAAGTTGAAGATACGAGATGAAGTTGAAGATACGAGATGAAGTTGAAGATAACAAGAGATGAAGTTGGCATCTCCTCAGTCATAAATCACAGACCGAGAATGACGTTGACACAGATGCAAAACATGAACCAAATGCCAGAAGCAACAATACTACTAACTTTTTGATGGGGTTACACAACTTCTACAGAATATTTTATAGAGAAGATTACCATAGGTACTTTAGTTTATATTTACACATTTGTCTTTTTAGCCAACATTTTGACATGTTAACAAAATGTATCATGTACTGGCACATTGTGCACCAGCGTCTGGTGTTATCCCCAACAGCCATGCACAGCTCTTGATATATCAGGTGGCCTGCCTCGCGGCTGTACAATACTATGCCAGGTCCTGCCTGGAATAGAATTGTGCTATGACCTCCACCAGGCTATAGCTAGAGTGCTCCATGACCTGGCACAGTCTGCCACACCCACAGGGTGTCTCGGAAAGCCAATGATCTCAAGGTATGCAAATGTAGACGTGTTTAGCTAAAGGACACATCTGTAAGAAACAAAAAAATCAATAAATACATTTCTGTAAATGTGTGCGTAGCTTTGAGTATAAAATTCAGATTTCAATGATTGAAAGAATAAAATGTTGCCGTGTCGCAGCACTATTATTATAGACGTCAGGAATTCTAAACGCACATAGTTTGTACCTAATGGAACAAATGGATTTCTCTTCCTTTAAGGATAGACAATATAATAGAATATTTTCATGTCATCCTGTTCGTGTTTTCGTGTCTGATTAATATTTTTTTCGGAAGCCTTTTTTAAGTGTTTCACGCTTTTGTGGGGATTAAAAGCTTTCCATAGTGTACAGATTGCATTAATATGTTTTTCATTTGTATTCATTTTGCCAGTCTGGTGACCCAAATGTAATCAAAATCCTCCAGGGCACTAAAGAAACATAAAAAACTTCAAATGCCAAGAAGCGAGAAAACTGAAAAAGTTACTCATGTGTGAAACCGTATAACTCAAATCATTTCTCTACAAATGTCCTTCATTCAGGGTTATGCAGGAATCTAAAGGTCAGACTGCACTGAAATGGACAAATTGTATTTACAGCAGAGAATGAGGACTCTGGAGTGTGGATTAACCCCTTTAGTGTTAGAGATCTATACTTGTGAACAGCAATACAGCCAAGCATTAAGATTCAACAAGGTAATGTAGAGCAGATTTAAGGGGACAGATGATATCAGACATAGTTACTTACTTGTTGAAGCTCCAGCCAGGGTTGTATCCCTGTTTCTCCCATCAGTGATTGTTAACAAGGACACAATGGGACAGATTTACTTACCCGGTCCATTCGCGATCCAGCGGCACGTTCTCTGCCCTGGATTCGGGTCTGGCCGGGATTTATTAAGGTAGTTCCTCTGCCGTCCACCAGGTGGCGCTGCTGCGCTGAAAAGCATCGGAACGCGCTGGAGTTCACCGGCTCGGGCTGAGTGAAGGTAAGTCCAAGCTCCGCGACAGATTTTTTGTTTTAAATGCGGCGTTTTTTTCCGAAAACGTCGGGTTTTCATTCGGCCATGCCCCCTGATTTCCGTCGCGTGCATGCCAGCGCCAGCGCCAAAATCCCGGGGCAATACAGGGGAAATCGGCGCAAATCGGAAATATTCGGGTAACACGTCGGGAAAACGCGAATCGGGCCCTTAGTAAATGACCCCCAATGTGACAGCCTAACCAGTTATTGGGCCGCAAACATCAGAACCATGGTCCGTTGTTCTCAGCCTGTGTGTTATTGGCATGTGAGGTCTGCTCACACACCAATAACAGTTTAAAAGACTCTAAGAGCCACAAACATGGAGCAGAATAGGACATGCTCTGAGTTTTATGATTTGGACACAAGAATCACTCATTGGGCTGTAGAAACCATGGCCGTGTGGATAAACCACTAGAAAAGAATTTGTCCATTAGATATCTGTTGAGTTAACTGGTAGAACATGGACAAAACAATGTTCATGTGCAGGAAGCCTTCCTCCTGTGTTTCAGTCAACTGAAGATTTACTTTGTTTTTGGAACTATATGTTGCTAGGTGCCACTGTACACTGAAGAAAAACCTTTTTGTACCATAGTTCATAAAGTCAGTTACGCTACAGTAGGTTCTCCATTTCAAATGATTAAAAAAATTCTGAAATATCAGTGTATATTTGTATTTTATCCAATAAAGCTAGATTTTCAACCAGAACCATCTGATAGATATTAAAATAAATAGCTGTTGTATAATGGATATGGCATTTCCATTATTGGACTACCCATAAACTAATTATTGGCAAAGAATTATTCTTCAAACAGATACAGCCTGAATAGAGATAAGGGGCTTGGGTGCATCCCACTGCACTGACACCAATCCGCTGACCCCTGTCCAATCACAGCCTTGGCAAGTAGCTAGGGGAGTCAATTTGCTGGATTGCCTATCAACCAATCCACCAATATGTCCGGGTCACACCGGACAAACCTGAACCTAATATTCGGGTCCGCTCATCTCTAACCATGAATTCTCTGACTGGTGACTGGTTCATTCAGTGGTTTATATTTATTTATTTCATTATCTATTTAATATCTTTTAATAAATGGCCTTATTTATCCTTATAGATTGTAAGCTCTTGTGAGCAGGGCCCTCATTCCTATTGTTTCATCTGACCATGCTCTGTAATGTCCTATTTCATTTATAAACTGTATGTTTCCCATGATCTTTAAAGCTCTTCGGAATATGATGGCAATATAGAAATAAATGTTATAGATTTGTATGAATATAACTTTAGACAACAGCTCCTTGAATGTTGATAAATCAGCCATTATGAAGTATGAACAATAGGAGGAGCTTCCCAGTTGATATGTCCCTGGGTGTCCCATAGGGTCTAGGGAGCACTGACATTCCTTATAATGCAAAACTTAAGATGAATCTCATCTTCCAAGTGCTATAAATTGTCAGTGGAAATCCTCCTCTCAAAATTCATTACATCTAAATTGAATTCTTCTTACTATATAGCAGGTTTTATAAATGAATTCATTTCAGCAGTTATTTACAAGTTATGAAAATATTATGCCGCATGATTTATTCCGGGTAGCATGTAACAGGATAATTGCTACTGTGCTGCGTGTATAATTTAATCAAATTATTTGGCAGCACAACATTAGCAAGAAAAGTAATAAAATTAACAGTTCTATTAAGAAAATCATAATTTATATAAATGTGTTAGAATACAATTAAACCCCAAAACAGTAATTATCTTCTCACAAAATGTTTCCTTCTGGTCATCTGTCTTAAAACAGAGTAAGAATGTCAGATTATCAGACCCAAGGTTTTATCATGTCATTTACTAGTCACATTCATATAGTCACCACGTAAGCCAAGGAAGGTTTTTTATCCTTATTGAGTTAAAATTAAAGAAATTGTAGGTATTTTTATTCTTTAGATACTTTTGTAGCTCATTGCCATCTTTAAAAGGGGTTTATTGGGCCCAAACCAATCTACGGTGAAAGTCAATGATTGATAACCGACACCCAGCATCAGCGATGTTCACTTCAATTACAATCTAGACAAATATGGAAGCTCACAGCTCCTTCTCTGGTGCAGTGGCCACCCACCTTCACTGCAAACGGCACACTCATTGACGTGAATGAGAGAACCTATCACTGTGAACAAGAATAACTGCTAAACTACAAACAGAGCTGGACAGAGCTTTAATACCACCTCCTGAAGTCCTCCTTATTGCACACCCAAAAAACTGAAAGTTCATCCAGTCTTGTCAGTACTTCTTACAGCCTCTGGAAGTGATGACTAGGATAAGATGGTTCCATTCATTTTTTAGATTTCTTAATTTACATGCAGATTAGGAGTAATTGCTTTTATTTGTTCCATTGCATCCAAAATGCTAAATTGTCAACTTTGTGAATTGTCAACTAGTTTTGATGATGTATTTCTACTGTTTGTGGTGTCTAACGTTCCAATGCAGATCAGTTTCTTTATTGTTGCAAACTTAAAGCAAACTAAGCAAACATGATGTAGAAGTGTAGACTTGTGCTAATTTTCTTTTCATCAAAACACTGAATCACTGGAGTCCACTGAGCGCTACTAAGGTGTCTTCCATTAAAGGAATCTGCATGAAGGCTACTCCATGACCCCAGGAGCCACTGCAGAGCCACCTATCCACACAGACGCGTTTAAAAAGTTTCCTGCTGCCAGCGCGGCGCCAACAGACAAAGAACAGCTATCGTGCATGCGATGTGCCAGAGGTGGGGAAGCTCTTCACATGTGCAGTAGCCGCTATTCATCTGTTGGTGCGCCGGCAGCAGGGAACTCTGCCATTGCAAACGTGGCCAAGCGGGTACGTGGGTCTGCAGTGGCTAATGAGGGTGTGGAGTATCCTTTGCTCCCCAGAGCTCATTGAACCTACTCCAATAGCCTCTGAAATTTACATATGTGAGGATTGAGGAGTTTTATTCTGTTTTTCTGCAGAAGCTTCATTCCAGAATTAGAAAAAAAATTGGATGCAGCTGCTGTAGAGATTGGGAAATTACCATGGGGAATCTTTCAGAAACAACATTCCCCATGGTAGATTTCATTTCACATCTTATGTAAAATCCTCCTCTGTGTCTCACACCTATCTCAAGAACTGTAGTCGGGTGATCTCCTTCCTGCAGCGCAGCTGAATGAAGAGTCTCTTGCGCATGTCCACTACTCTCCATTTATGTGTAGTGGAATATGAGAATAGCCGGTGGATAGACTCAGTGCCGTGGATATATATTATATGCTACATTCATTAACAGTGCTTGTGGTGGGAAGTTTTTTTTTTCAAGGTTTTTTTTATTGCATGTTGAAATATTATGTTAAAATGGTTAAGTGAGAAATTAAAGTCCTCAACTAAATTGGAACTAAAAGTCGGTACATTTGAATTTCTGATTTCATACACCATTATTGTGTTTTTTTGCTTCTTTTACATAAAGGAATAACTTGAAGGACATGTATTGTAAGCCTTGAAGGACATGTAAGAAGCTCTTGTGTCTGCATCAAGTGTTCTCTTTCTCTCTTCTCTGTTCTTTCTTAATCTTTCTCTGTGGAATAGTAACATAAAAACAATTTATTCTGGCAATGTGAGTGATTTGACACATTTCCCATACATTCCGTGACATAATCTATTAGGACTGGTGATTTTCAGGAGTGGTAATACTTATGGTTATGAACTGAGTCATCGAATACCATACAAAACTAAAGTTTGTATGCTTCTTCCTTTCCTTTTTATTTCTTACTTATGTGTTATGGCCCTTAACTAAAGTAAAGATGTGCGTTTGTCATGACCCTTAAACAGATTACATTGTTTCCTTGACTGCGTCTTGTTTACACACTATTAAGTTATTGATTATGTTTTTTAATGGTTTTGGTAATACAACAACAGCGGGATTAACAGGGGGTATGATAAGTCATGCTGGGATCCTAAAACTATTTGGTACACAAGTATTTTCTTTGCATTTAAATGACATTGTTAGCAAATAGTAAAACTTCTCCTAGTGTTTTATTTCAGGCTTTTAGGGTGTCTCAGACTTTTAGATGTAAGAAGGAGGTGTTAAGTAAAAACACCTCGAAACCTATTTTCCTTTTTTATAACATGCATAGGATTATAGGTAACACATCTTGTTTTACATTATTAGTTTTAATGCAAATTGCTTTCAGGGATCAGACTAATTTCTGTAGAAATATCATAAAACTCCACAGAACTGCAGCTTGTTTGGTTAATAGGACTGCAGAATAATTGTAGATTTACTGCTAAGTAGCTGCTTTGTTTCTAATCATTTGCTGTACCGCGGAACAAGGCTCCTACAGATCTATATGATGGACATGATATACACTTCATTCATTACCTATTGATCTTTTCACTGAAATGTTAACATTATATCCAAATAATATCTCACTATAATTAGGAATAGCACAAATTGTATAAGTTATTATTATTATGATTAATCTAAACATTGAGATATATATTGGTAGTAGTTCATGGTCTCTAGTTAGGTTAGTTTTAGGTGCTTTATACCTCATATTAAGTCATTAGTATGTTTGGTTTAATTTATAAGAGAGCTAAGCCATTTTAATTAGGGGAGATAAAAATGTATCAAAAGCAAAACTGGTGTTGGTGAGAGTGTAATTCTGGTGTATGCTCACCTACTTCCTCCACAAACACAGGGGCAGATTTATCAAGCTGTCTGAAATTCAGAATATTTCTAGTTACCCATGGCAACCAATCACAGCTTTCATTTTACCATTGCTCATGAATATTTTAAAGGGGAGCTGTGATTGGTTGCCATGGGAAACTAGAAATATTCTGACTTTCAGACAGCTTGATAAATCTGCCCCACTGTCTCTTTTCTCTGCACAGAACTGCCCATTGAATGCTCCTAATGGGTCCTAATGCTAGTAGGAATTGGACGACTAAGGAGATCAGAAAATAGGAAAGGGGTGGGATGTCAAGGGCTGGTGCATCGTGCACTTGTGCGTGATGTTAACCCAACCCTGCAAGTCACGTTGGATATATTAAGAGGGTCTGGCCTCTAGTATATCTAGTGCACAATCATGTGCCCATAGGAACTGCTGGAAGCTATGGCTGGTATGCCGGTATGGTACATCACTATCCTGGTTTGTGTTATAGACCAACATAGCTCACACCCTACCTGCATACTTGGTGTGGAGGTGACATAAGGGTGTAAAAAACTCCAGACTGTCCACATTTAAATGTATTTAAATGCCAGTGGTGGGCAGGCATCTGAACACAGCTCTCCAGACTTTAAAAGGTTAACAACCTCACCAGCACCGATTGTGGGAACTTGGGTTGTTTTCTTCTTCAAGGTGCGCCCCAAGCTGGGTCGAATCATCCCTAGTCAAGAGCAGTCAAAATTCAGGGTAGCCACTGAAGTAGCAAAAATCAAGATATAGACAGTGAATCGATGCTTGCAGCTTGGGTGTGGTGGTGAGTAGCAAGTCAAGGTTTGACAAACCTTCACATAGAAACCTTAAAGCTCTGGAACCTCCCAATGAGAACATTTGTCTTTTATCACCAGAGCTGTGAACTAAGTGGATGGGAGACAGATTTGCTGCAGGTCCATCGGGCCTTCAAATCTTAGGAACTCACATACACCTGAGTCTTGGGAATTAGAGCGTGCCGCTGAGAACATAATAATGCAAGAAGGCCAGAAGATGCTGTGCAGCTTTTTGAGAAGTGGGGACAGCAACAGGACATGCTTCATAATGTTACAGTGTTATTGGCTGCTTAACCCTTTAGGTACAGATTAATACATTTAAGGGTCTCAAAAAATGCAATTCTCTACAGTTTACGCTAAATCTTAAAGTTTAGAAAATCTATTTTCCTTTTACATTTAAAAAAAAGTTCTTGTTATCTCATTCCTCTGGGTTATAATCAACCAGACAATCCAATGAAAAACCTTGAGCACTGTGAATCAATGGTATCATCTCTCAGTCAGCATTCTATTAATTATACTTCTGTTAATGAGAGTTTAGTAATGCAGCCTGCTCACTCATTTCCATGCATTGCACATTTCTTTTCTGGTAAGTAAATGTGTATTCTCATTAATTGGTAAAGACAGCATTTCAACCGATTTTTGTTTGTTTTGTTCCAATACTTCTAAAAGGAAAATGAAGCAACTTTATAAACAGTATTTATTAAACATTTCTAAAAATATCCTTCTAATTAATTCTAATCAGTGAAGCAGTCAAACCTCTTTTCTTCTATTCCTTCTTCTAACTTAGCTACTAATTACGGTATGTTTCTTTTGTTTGTTTGCCTTTCCGTTCATTGCTGGGTGAAGCAGGTAAGAAGAGAATTAGGGGAGACATTTGAACTTTTTAGAATGAATTATTTTAAATTATTTTTAAACTACAAAGTATATACTAGAAAAAGCAAAATAAAAAAAAATATATCGTTAAGCATGGTCAGAAAACTGACAGATAAAGCCTTTGGGCCCTGAGACTAAACCTTCTTCCCAGCTATCCCTGTCTATTTGCCATATCTACTCTAACCAGTAGGAGACAACATTTCCTTCCTGCACCAACGTAAAAACACACAGACATAGACCAGAAAAAACAAAGCAAAAAAGAAAATCCCCAAATATGGCTCTGGACCAAGAGGACAATGGTGTACAAAGTCTACATGTGATGTCTACATATCTAGCAGATATTTATGATTATATTTTCTCTGTACGTACTGTCAAAAGAAATCTATAGAGAGTAAATTTATATCAGCAGACTTCTCTTGATGGTTTTCAAAAATGTGAAAAGTTGTAATATAAACACAATTCATGTTGACTCTGAGGATCGACATCAAATTTTTTTCCAGTAAATGGAGATTGCAAAGCAGTTAATTTACTTAGATGAAAAGGAAATTAGATAGTTGACAACATTCATTAAAAGAGACAATGAATTACAAGTGTGGAAAATTTAGAAATATCCTACAAAATATATTTGACTTGTGCTGTGAAATCTATGCTTCTATTTTTTCTAAAAAAATTTCAAAACCAAGAAAAAGTGAGACACCTTGTGCACAGGGTTGGATTAAGGGTGGTGGAGACCCCCAGTGGCGCCCCCAATTAATTTTTAGTAATAGTATTGCCTGAAAACCGATATTGAATGCATAATAAATCATAAATAATTCTTTATTTCTAAAGCACCATTAAATCACAACTTATTGAGAAACTCATAATTCCCACCTCAACTACTGTAGAATCTCATATTTCACACCTCAGCTACTGCAGAATATCCTAATAAATAATTATATGAAAATAATCTGCTCCCAGCTGCCGCTACCAAAATATTGTGTGTGGTGGCTGGAGCGTCACATGGGCCTGCTGCTGGACGGATCGCAGAGAAGACCTGTGGGGGGTGTTGAAAAGGTGAGTGTTAACTTTCTTTTTTTACAAACTGGGCAAACTGGGGCTGGTAAAAGACTGGCTGGCTATATAATGGGGCAGGGGGGTGGCTATACAATGGAGGAGGGGGCTGGCTATATAATTGGGGAATGCTGGGGCTGTATACTGGGGCAGGAGGCCGGCTACTGGGGGAATGATGGCTGGCTATATACTGGGGAAGGGGGTTGACTATATACTGGGGCAGGGGGCTGGCTGTATACTGGGGCAGAGGGTTGGCTATATATTGGGGATGGCTATATACTACGGCAGGGGGCTGACTATATACTGGGGCAGGGGGCTGGCTATATACTGGGGCAGAGGGCTGGCTATATACTGGGGGAATGCTGGCAGGCGATATACTGGGGACAAGGGGCTGAATAACTATATACTGGGGGGAGGCTGTGGCTAATGCATTTCCCTTCCTAGGCTTACACTCAAGTGAAATGGGTACAAGTATGTATTTTATTCTGCCTATGTTGCAATTCTAAATCCAGGAATACATTCTTATCTCTACTAAGGTCCATAGTGAATTTTAGCCCCCAAATTTTTGGCTTTAACATTTTGACAAAGGTTTCAGCTTTGTCTACACTCCCAGCCATATTATAAACAGATCATCTCTATAATATTTATAATATACAATGCTTCCTGTCCAATAGCTAGAACTGTATATGTATGTGGACTCAAACCACCCCACTTCAAACTTGTGGAATGACGCAGATATGATGGTAATTCCGCCACCAGGGGTTGTAAAAAAAAGGTCTATAAAATTATATAGATTACATGTTAGGGACCCTATTCCCGAAATTATGGGGAATCCAGGGGGATTTATTTGGTTTTTATGGACTTTGGATAAATGGTAGAAAATGGGCAGAGATGCATAGTTGACCGTCAGAAAGCCTTGTTCTTTTTTGTTAATTATTCCGGCTACAAAGGCTTCCTTAATTAGTGTATTATATATTCAAAATATTAAAAAATACTATTCAAATACAACATAAGATCTCCCCTTGGGTGGTAAAATGCATGCATGTCAATGATGGGACAAAAACCTTCATGTCCAATAATACTGAAGAAAGTTTTAAATTTAAAATATAATATTCAGGCTTTCAGATTAACACCCATAAATCTATTTTGGTCCCACTTGATAGCGACTCTCAGCTTAATTTAACCCAGTTGGATTTAAAGGACACCTGTCATCAGGTCTCTGCCACTAGTCCTGTCACCTCTACCTGTTGGAGCAGCTCACAAGGATCCCATCCCAGCCTTTATCTAGTTATTTCATACATTATTCATTGTAAAATCATCTATTTTTTATCATGTAAATGAGGCGGGTCACATGGTCAGAGGCAGTGATGTCACCCCTGTTCCCCCTCCCCTCTCCTCCCCCTGCTCATGTCTGTGTGTAATGTATAGTAAAGCATGGCTAGTGTGTGTGCTGCATCTGCTAACATGCTGCATCCTCCTAATATACAGGTGAGAGACACAGACATCAGCTACACATGAATCTGACATGTTCTGCTGTAACATGGCTGCCTGGAGCTGCTGTATCTCTCCTATACACACACAGACTGCAGGGGGCGTGGCCACCAGCACCAGGCAGCACATCATTATACAGCCTCACATCATTATACAGGCTGTCAGTCAAGCACTGGGGGTGTGGCTGTGCCTCCCACTCATGAATAGAGTGGACAGCTTGAATATGCTAATGCTTCATTGGACATTTCACAGGTCATTTGCATACAGCTTTAGGACCTCATTGCTTAGGTTTACAGGCATGTAGAGGGATAATGAAGGGATAGAGGCAATGCTCTCTAATGGCAGTTTATGAAAATATATTTAGTTTAGGGGGGTTATTTTGCATGACGGGTTCTCTTTAAAGATTTCATCTTCATGTGAATATTTAGGCTTAAAGTTTACACCAAATGTGGATGATTACATATCTCTGAATCTGGCCCCACTATTATCAAAATTGAAAACCAAGGTGAACACATGGAATACGCTACCTCTAAATCGAGCAGAAAGAGTTGTTCTTACCAAGAGTATCTTGTTGCCCCAAATGTTATACGTATTATGCAACTCTCCCTGTTGGATTGGCAAGAAATGGTTTGGTTTTATTCGAGCGATTATAAATAAATTACTTTGGGGGAGGAAAAGGGTTCGCATTAAACAGGAAACGTTAATGGTAAATAAGGAGAGGGGCGGACTTTCGCTCCCGTCCTTTTACCACTATTTTTTGGCGGCACAGATACAGTACATCCTTGAAAATAAATGCTCCACCGTATTTCAGACGATCAGTGCTCGGGTGGGGCGTAGATTCGAATCTATTCTCGCCCTACTGGAGTCCGGTCAGCTGAAATGTCCCGCTATTAAAAAATTTCCTCTGGTGGTGTTATTGGAGAACACCTGGAGAGATTTTAAGAGGTTATATGGGATTAAGGGGGGATTTAAATTCACCCCGCTATGGGGCAGTCCTAATTTTTTAAAACTATATAAAATGGAGGATGTCGGGTTTTGGGGAAAAAAAGGGATTAATTCTTTGGAGCATCTGGGGGAACAGGAGGGGTTACCCTCCTTTCAGTTTTGGTGCACGAAGGGGATTTTGGAGGAGAAAGATTATTTTAGGTATTGTCAATTAGCACATGCATTCAGGAAAGAATTATATCACGATAAGTTCACGATACACGAAGGTGGTAATTTCTCGGAAATTTTAGGGTCAGAGTCGTCACTTCTGAATCTGTCTAGGATTTATCGTCTGATTAGATCTGACATTGATCAGAACTTTAGCCATATAAGTCAAGTAAAATGGATAAATCAGGTTGGTTTGATCACAGCAGCACAATGGCGAGATATTTATAAAAATGTGGTTAGATCCACAATTAACTTAAATCATAGATGCACTCAACTTAAATATTCTATATAGAATTTATTTTTCATCATTTTTGATGTTTAAAATTGGGTTAAGTGAAAACTCCAACTGCAAGAGGTGTAAAAGTGTCTATGCCGACATCTTACATGTGTTATGGGATTGCCCAAAGATTAGCTCATACTGGGAGGAGGTTTTTAAGATAATAGAGAATCAGCTTCAATGCTCCCTGCCACTGGGCTTGCTTCCGATTCCCATAGACTCTAGAGCAAAAAGTGACTTAGCCTTGAAGCTTTTTTTCCTTGCTAGACTAATATTAGTCAAACATTGGAAAGATGATAAATCACCAGTGGTGAAGGAATGGAGTAATTTAGTGGCACGTACCAAAGCGTATGAATGTGCGTATGAGAAACGCTATAGGAGTGGTAGTAGACTGAGTTTGTTATGGGACCAGTGGAGAATTTGAAAGAAGGGAAAATTTTTTTTTTTATTTTTTTCTTTCTCTCGTCCCGGGGTGCCCACTGGATGGGTAGTTAAGGATAAGGTAGTTAACTTTTGGTTTCCTTTCACATCTCCAGCACGGGCAGAAGGTGGTAGGGAGGGATTGGGGGGTTTTGTGGGGGGTGGGCATTTGCTTGTTATATGTCAGATACGCCTAAAAGGAATGGAGTTTTCATATCATGTTGTTATATTATATATGACATATATGTACTATTGCATTATCAAAAAAAAAAAAAAAAATGTCATGATATATGAAATATGAAATGAGTAAATTGTAAAATATCTAAGATCTGTTGTGTATAATAAATGTAAAACAATAAATATTAAAAAAAAAATATATATATATATAATATTTGTCCTGTTCATCCAAGTTTGTTATGTACTTAGTAGATTGCCTTTGTTGTCGACAGTATGTTGTTTGCACCATACAGACCTGTAGAAATTCCACTGCACTCCTGTTTCAGTATTTGATGGTGCTAAAATAGGGTCCCAACCCCGTATGCAAGTAAGGATATGGAAGATGGCACTCAATCCAATTTTGAAAATAAATACTTTTATTCTTGTACCAATCCACTCTAATACATATATATGACGTTTCAGTTAAAAAGACCTTCCTCAGATGCGGATTGTACTGTATAGCGATCCTAAGCCTGGAAGATAGAAGCAGTATCCGCTGCTTCAGACCTTGGCTGTGTGTCAGCCTTGTTCTGGTGTCAGTGTGACACACAGCCAAGGTCTGAAGAGGCGGATACTGCTTCTATCTTCCAGGCTTAGGATCGCTATACAGTACAATCCGCATCTGAGGAAGGTCTTTTTGACCGAAACGTCATGTATATGTATTAAAGTGGATTGGTACAAGAATAAAAGCATTTATGCACCATACAGACTGTCACAAGTACTCCTGTGACCCACAAGCAGGGTCGCAGGCACACCCGTGCTCCTATAAGGACCCCTGGACTCCCACCACCATGCTTACCTCTCTGCATCCCCACAGTGGCTCTGGCGGTCCGCAGTCAGAGATAATACACATCAGACCGATGCTGACACCTTCAGCAATCCTTAGATCTGCGAATGAAAACCTTTTATCTTTTGGTATGATTAGATTTTACTTATTGTATGTGTTTTTTTAGATATATGTTTTAGGTGATGTATCCACACATTTTTATGTTTTAGGACTATTGTTTTATTATTATTATTATTTATTATTATTAACAGTTGGAACGCAATTGGTATGGACTATGACCCTCGGTGTCTAACGTGATCCATCCACAGACCACCGGCTTCCTGTGTTTTAGCTTATATATTGTTTCTTCTATCATTAAACAAGTCTCCCACCATTGACTCCCAGTGTTCGATTGAGAATTCAAGCGCCGATCCTTTCAGGCCTCTTCTTCCATTTGGGGTTTTGCACACACCATAGCCATGGCAATGCAGGTTAAAAAAAACACTGCAAAATATCACACAGCTGTTTCAGGCCAGTGATGGGACAATTTTTGTTAATTTGGCATGGTCGAATGAGTTTGCTACTGGTCATTGTATCATTGGTTATTGAAAGAATAAATGTATTTTCCTTACATATTCTCTTAACAGTTTTATACAGATAACAAGAGTTACATTCAAATAAGAACAGATTACATGGATGTATGATTGATATTTTTTACTTTCAAAAAGTAGACGATTTTTCATGTGTGTGCTGATGAGCTGTTTGTCTGCTGTAGAGAAAGACATGAAGACAAACGTTGACAGTCTCCAAGGCTGTGTGGAAACTCATTCATGTAAACTACAGCATGGACTTATGTAGATCCACATGTGGTTCGTGGGAATTTAGTTGCATACCCCGAAAACACACAATCCAATAATACAACTGTGGAAATAAACCAGTGAATAAAGTCTGTTCA
This sequence comes from Engystomops pustulosus, assembly GCA_019512145.1. NCBI lineage: Eukaryota > Metazoa > Chordata > Amphibia > Anura > Leptodactylidae > Engystomops > Engystomops pustulosus. The sequence goes on from CM033643.1 coordinate 42,264,648, forward strand.
TTAACAGGCCTGGTCATTTTCTCTGGGCTTGACTAAATATAATTACAGCTTCTGATCCTTAACTCAAACCAACATATCTCCAAAACATGTGAAAATTGTGCTGAAAAACTAGGCTTATACTCGAGTATATAAGGTAAAATAATTCCAATTCACATGTTAAAACAGTGTCCTTCCTTTGCAAATCCTTCCTTTGCACCACGTACAGATTTGTGCCTAAAAAAAGCCGCAAAAATAAGCAAAAAAGTGAAAAATAAGTTTACATTTGCACGGAACGTCTGGAAAATAAAGATACATAAGGCACATTGCACAAGGTGCAGACTAAGGTGTGTTTGAAAAACAGCAAAAGTCGCAGTGAAAAGTCACAAAAACTGCAAAAATCGCAAAAATTTGATAATTTAACTGGCAGAAATAAAGATACATGTCATTTGGCAACTGGCTATCAAATATTCCCTTATGGCTTTCTGGCAAGGGAAAAAAATGGCACAACATGGAGTGTTCCAGAAATTGTGTTCCAGGACTGTTATGTTATAAGAAAAAAAATGAATTACTTAGACATGACTGAGGCTCTTGCCATTGGTCTCTGCGCTGAGAACAAAACCTCTGAAATTTTTGTGAAGTCCATACAAAGATTCCAAAAAAACCCTGCTAATGTTTTTGTGTAGAGAACCTACTCTACACTTTCAATATAGTGTTGTTATTGAAAACCGCTTACTTTGCAGTAAATTAATGGGATATCATATTGCATTGTGCTGAAAAACTAGGCTTATACTCGAGTATATAAGGTAAAATAATTCCAATTTACATGTTAAAACAGTGTCCTTCCTTTGCACCACGTACAGATTTGTGCCTAAAAAAAGTCACAAAAATAAGCAAAAAAGTGAAAAATAAGTTTAAATTTGCACGGAACGTCTGGAAAATAAAGATACATAAGGCACATTGCACAAGGTGCAAACCAAGGTGTGTTTGAAAAACAGCAAAAGTCGCAGTGAAAAGTCACAAAAACTGCAAAAATCGCAAAAATTAGATAATTTAACTGGCAGAAATAAAGATACATGTCATTTGGCAACTGGCTATCAAATATTCCCTTATGGCTTTCTGGCAAGGGAAAAAAATGGCACAACATAGAGTTGTGTTCCAGAAATTGTGTTCCAGGACTGTTATATTATAAGAAAAAAAATGAATTACTTAGAAATGACTGAGGCTCTTGCCATTGGTCTCTGAAACTTTTGTGAAGTCCATACAAAGATTCCAAAAAAACCCTGCTAATGTTTTTGTGTAGAGAACCTACTCTACACTTTCAATATAGTGTTGTTATTGAAAACCGCTTACTTTGCAGTAAATTAATGGGATATCATATTGCAGCACACTGTAACGAGACTATAATACTTTATACCTCCAAATTTCCCATAGATAGGATATTGCTTTGGTTACATTTGCTCACCTCCTTAAGTTTTCATTTTTATTAAATAATTTTAGTTTTCTATTAAATAATTTTATTCAGACGTTAAAAATACTTTTTACACTTGCAGAATTTACAGTGCGGTATTATTTAATCAATAATAGGAAGACCATTAATTTCTATCAACATTAAATGCTGCATGAGGAAATTTCTTTAGCTGTGCTTAATAGGAGGGATTGGTAACGTTTGTACAAGTTTGCCAGATACATTATGTTTTTATGTAGTCCCATAAGACCATATAAAAATTATATTGGTTGAAATTATAACTTCCCATCAGGATTTGGAGCAACGGAGTAAATGAGAATGTGACAAATTGTTCCTTAGCAAGAAAAAGGCAATTTTCAAAATGAGTAAAAATGGATGAATAAGTGCAGTTATATTGTCTAGTTAGCTTCCAGTGCTGTCAAAGGAAAGTTTGCTTTTTTGTGCAATAAGTAATATTTTTACTTGTTGGATTTGGTAAATTGCAAATGATTTTGTCAAGAAATGCTGTTTCGTTTAATATATTTAATATAAATTATGAATTTTAATTATAATGAGAATATTGATAATGGCACAAAAATATTAAATTAAAATGAAATTGGTTTATGTTCAGATACGTTTTTTTAGTTTATAGTCAATAAAGATAGAAAGAACCAAAACAATAGGGACAATTGAACCTTATTTATCAAAAGTGACCAATCACAATCATACATAGAGAACAAAAGATGTATAGGCTGTATGTCCACAGAGGACTTAGTGGAGGAGATGGATTTAGTACATAGTACATGGTTTGATTACACAACAAGCATGGAAAAAAAGAGTGGTGGGAATTGCAATCTTCACAGTATGAACACATGGCCCAAAAATAAGCTGCTTAGTCTACTGGGGTATGGAGTAGCCTCTGTGAGCTTCAGGCTAATGCTACACTAAAGCATAAAGATACTCTACCAAAGCATTTAATAGTTATGTAGAAAAAAGCACATAACTTGTTGTATCACATGTTGCCCCAATGCAAAATCTGCTCTGACAACTCCTGCAGTCATGTATCTGGAGTCCCAGCCCTATCTAAAGATTGGAGATCTGGAGATCTAGGAGGCAGGGCTGGGCCAGATGCATAGAGCTGGCATAACCAACTGACGGCAGGAGTCGGGGTTACCAGGCTCCAGGAGGCGGGGTTACTTGACTACCTGACTGTATGGTACAAAAGAATAAAAGGTGATTTTTTATTCATGCTGCAACCTAGAAATATACTAAAATGACCTCCAAGGGACGTACATATTTCAAATGAAGGTATTGCTTGTGGGCTTGAAGGAATAGGTGTGGTGACAGGCTCCCTTTAAGGCTGACTCTGGGTGTCTGACTCTGGGCTCTTTCACATTAGGATTGATATTCAGCTTCACTTGTGTATACGTTCCATTTTGTTTCCGTTGTGTCCCAGTTTTTCTTCCTTTTGGCTCTTTGGCTGCAAAGAAACTGAAGGTTTAACTTCCTTTGAAAACATCACATGTGGTTTTTCAGCCTCATCAGTAACAAAAAAACGATGTTTCATCAGTTTTTTTGGCAGACCATAGACTTCTATGGACATGTTTCATAATTTTTTCTACAGACAACGGATCAGTGAAAATCCAAGCCAGTGTGAAAGCACTCATAGAAATCAATAGAAGCAAATATATTTTTTTAAAAAGTCCAATACAGCTCACCCCTGGAGATCTTTGTAGCTGTGGGTCAAATCACATTTCAGATCCGTGGAACAGTTGTCCGGACACCTGTACATAGCTTTGGGAGGCATCCGTGGAAATCACAGAACCACGATGGGAAAAACAACGCCAAAGAGCCCTAAGCTATAGGAAAGCAAAAAATGGACACCAAATTTCTTCCATCCCTTACCTAGCACTTTAGTGAGTCATCCAAGTGTATGACATTACTCAAAAGTGGAAAAATCACTCTAACCATATTGAAGCAGATTGATACTTAATTACTTAGAATTTAATGAGTAAAGCAGTGTGAACCCATTTCATACAAAATGATGGATATGTTCATGGATTAATGATGTCCTCTAAGCATTTTACTTGATTAATTAAATGCAAAAAGACATCCTAGTCAACGAAGATATATTCCATTTCATGCCTCTGGAAATGCATGATTGATGGCTGCCATTTAGCAGCACTTTTGTGTATTTTAGTAGGCTTGGTCAGGGAAATTACCTATGTTCTACCTTTTGAAAATATAATATCACATTTCTCATTTCCATCCTGTAAAATTGCTCTAGCCATCAGTGTGGAAGAAATGTAATTATAGTTCTTATGGTAATCTATGCCGGTAGAATGTGCGACAACCAGGAATGTTATTTTTCTAAGTAAGGCAATTACTGTAGCATTCTCCATTCACTCCCTTTTCTGAGTTACATATAATGCTGCGGCCATCTGTTTTATTATGAGATATTGTTAGTCATGTTTTTTTTATTGAAAAGAACAATGCCTGAGAAAATAACTGAAAATAGCAGAAAGATGCTGGAAAGGATGTGCAGCAAATGGACAAAATCATCATAACCTGCTGCACATTGCTAAAGCTATGCATTCATGAAATGTTCTGTGCTCCCAAACCCTCTACACTTTTCCAGGACTGAATAGTTAACACCAATGAAATAGAAATAAGGAGATTTGATGGAGCCATGTTTTGTGAAAGCATCAAGCACAGGCCGGGCTAAAGGTATTTCACTTTTCTGGCCCATTATAAAATATAAAAGGAAAGTGGCCATGACCTCAAATAATCCTAAAGTTATCAAAAAAAATTCTTCATACTTTACTTTATAAGTATAATGAGTCTCATAAGTCTCATCTCTAGGGTTCATGGTGTAGCACTGCCTTTAATATGCCTGCATTACCTTTGTGGCTTTAGCAAAGATCAACGCTGGTTGCAATTTGGTGCTGCTCGGTAACTTGTTTTTTACCCTATATACTCCAGTATAAGCTGATCCGAAAATAAGCAGAGACCCTCGTGGTATGCTCTTCCGCAACACAAAACCCTCTAAACTACACAAACAACGCAGCTAGGGTTCACGATGAATAGTATACACACACCAATGAAATAGAAATAAGGAGATTTGATGGAGCCATGTTTTGTGAAAGCATCAAGCACAGGCCGGGCTAAAGGTTTCACTTTCTGGCCCTTAAAAATAAAAGGAAAGTGGCCCATGACCTCAATAATCCTAAGTTATCAAAAAAATATCATACTTTACTTTATAAGTTATAATGATCTCATAAGCCTCATCTCTAGGGTTCATTGTGTAGCACTGGCTTTACTATGCGTTTACTTTTGTGGCTTTAGCAAAGATCAACGCAGGTTGGAATTTGGTGCTGCTGGGTAACTTGTTTTTTACCCTATATACTCCAGTATAAGCTGATCCGAAAATAAGCAGAGGCCCCTAATTTTACCACATATAATTAGGGAACACCTGTTAATCCTAGTATAAACATAGGGTGGAAAATGCATTGGTCAGAGCTTCCCCCCAGTATATAGCCAGTCTGGCCCCTTCTCCATTATATAGCCAGTCTCCTGGCCCAGTATATAGCCAGCCCCCAACCGCAAGTATATAGCTAGCTTCCTGCTCTAGTATATAGCCAACCCCATGCCCTTAGTATATAGCCATCCAGCCAGTCCCCTGTATATAGCCAGCAAACCCTCAGTATATAGACAGCAAGTTCCCTGTATATAGCCAGCCAGCCTCCTGTATATACCCAGCAAGCCCTCAGTATATAGCCAGCTAGTTCCTTGTATATAGCTAGGAAGTCCCCTGTATACAGCCGTCCCCATGGTATATTGCCAGCCAGTCCCTTGTATATAGCCGGCCAGCCCCCTTTATTTAGCCAGCCAGTCCACTGTAAATACCCAGCCAGTCACCTATGTAAAGCCAGCCAGCCCCATAGTGTATAGCCATCCAGTCCCTGTACATAGCCAGCCAGCACTCTGTATATATCTGGCCCGTCCCCTGTTTATAGCCAACCATCCTCCAGTAAATAGCCAGTCAGTCCCCTGTATATAGCCAGTCAGACCCCTGTATATAGCCAGCCAGCTGCTGTTTATAGCCAGACAGTCCCCTGTATAAAGCCAGTCAGTCTTCTGTATATAGCTAGCCCCTAGTATATAGCCATCTAGTCACCTGTATATAGCCAGCAAGTCCCAGTATATAGTCAGTCCAGCCCCTGTATATAGCCAGTAATCCCCTGTATATAGCCAGCAAGTCCCAGTATATAGTCAGCCAATCCCTGTATATAGCTAGCCAGCCTCATAGTACATTGCCAACCAGTACCCTCTACATAGACAACTCAACTTTCCAACTCCACACCCCACCTTCCCCGAAGGTCCTCAAATTGATCCAGTAGTGACATGTCTGTGTGTGCTAATGTTGCACAGACTATGACGTCAGCCGCTTGCGAGTACACTTTTTTTTTTTTAGTACGCGAGTATAAGCAAAATGGTGCTTTTTCAGAACACATTTTCAGCAAACGTGCTAAAAAACTCAGCTCATACTTAGGACTTGGTGGATTTGTATGTTTTTTCCAGCCTAGTATACTATGATGAATAATACTATTATTGATGATACTATAATGATATACTATGATTAGAGATGGCGAATCGATTCAAAAAGTTGGAATTCATTAGAGAGTTTCAAAAAACTTCAGTTCTTACACGAATCCGAAGTTTTATACGGTATCTGGCGGAACAATTTTTTTTCCTGTTATTACAAAATGAGCCATGAGCACAATGGGGGGTAATTTACTAAGGGCCCGAATCGCTTTTACAGCGGTTAACCGAATTTTTTTTCCGATTTGCGACGATTTTCCTTTATTGCCCGGGTTTTTTGGCGCACGCAATGATTGGGCCTGGTGCCGGCATGCACGCGGCGGAAATCGGGGGGGCGTGACCAAACGAAAACCCCTACGGATTCGGAAAAAACCTGCATTTTTTAAAAAAAGTGTCGGGGAACATGCACCCAGTTACCTGCAGCACCAGAACGAATCGTGAACTCCGTCAACCTACAAGCAAGACTTCAGCGCAGCAGCGACACCTGGTGGACGTTGGAGGAACTGCCTTACTGAATCGTCGGAAGACGTGAATCCACCGCATGATTATGATAATGTTCATTGTGTCATACCCAATCTATGCAAGGATTGGTTTATAAGGGAGGACTGTAATTGGACGCTAGCAAACGCCCGGAAGCAGCCGAGGTTGGCGAAACCTAGGGTCGGGCGGTCATGTGTAGCTGGCGTCCTCTGGTAATTTGATATCCACATTTTTTAACTATTATTGTGAGTATATTTTAAATAAAGAATACCCTTTTTTGAAGAACATACTACGCTATCCGAGCGAATATTTTCTTCCAGCGGCCCGCTACGGACAATGGCGGGGTTGAAAAAAAGAAAACCGCACGAAGGGAGTTCTGAACAGTGATCTAGTCCTGTTGGAGGTTCGAGTGTTGTACAAGTCGGGGATAGACGTTGCCCTTCCCGTCACAGTGAAAGCAGGGATTTACCCCAAAACGGAAGGACGATTAAACACTTTGAAGCTCCGGTCAGAGTTATTTTTATCTCGTCTATAAAAGTTTTTGTGGGACTATTTATTTTTTATGGATCGGTCCTGTGGCCATTTTTGTAGCTCCTGCTCCATGGAGAGTGCTGCACAATGTTTTTAAATTTGTAGATTACACAGATGGCAGTAAGAATAAATCCTTGAATCAACATTCCAGAATTACCCCCGATACCGAAAGTTACATTCCGCAAAGCAAGATCAATAAAAAATATTTTAGCACCGAGTAAAATTCAAACAACCAAAAAAGAAAAAGCAACAGACAACCCAGGCAAAACACCAGGCTCTTTTAAATGCTTCAAAAAGAAATGCCTTTGTTGCAATATAATAGAACACAAGAAATGTGTCTTCAAATCCACCAGCACAGGGGAAGTATTTAACTGCAAACACCACATAACGTGTGACTCTACATTTGTGGTATATTTGATCAATTGCAGTTGTGGCATGCAATACGTTGGGCGCACTTCGCAGTCCCTCCGTATGAGAGTAAATGGACACCGGTTTAAAACCAAAACAGGGTTTCTCCAACAAAGTCTCTCAAGACATTTGACTTTATCACATAAAAAAAAGTTTTCATGATATTAAAATTATGGGGATTGAACAAATTCCAGAAAATACAATAAATAGACAGGAACAACTAAATAAACGAGAATCCTTCTGGATTTATAAACTGAAGAGCCTTCAGCCTGATGGTTTAAACGAAGTAATAGAATTCGTTTAATAGTACGAATACTTTTTATACATACCCCGTAGTAGAGCTATATGATAACCCTTGACTGCCATCAAGAGCCCACAAGAGTCCGCTACAGCCAGATAGACAGGAATCATGTAAAACCAACAACTTCCGGCAGTTGCTTAGTTACCATCAACAAATCGTCAAGAATACATGTCACTCCAAGACCACATGACCGCTAGTCCCAAAACAAATATAAATAAAAATAAAAACATTCCACCTATTAATACAGATTGCATACATTTTAATGTATATTTCTATGTTTTATATACAATTATATTTTTTATATATTTATGTTCATTTTAGAAACTGTGAGTGTCGGCTCGCGATGTCATTTCCGCTAAACGTCATTCTGACGTCAGTCTTTTATTGTATATACGTCTGGATGCAAACACATCCAAGAATAGATGTATTTTACACCTGAAGAAGGTCCCCGACCGGGACCGAAACGCGTAGTGTCTCAATAAAATACGTTTTTAAAGTACTCACTGTGAGTATACGAGTGACTTCCATCAAAGCAGCGCCGTGTCAAACGAGATCCTCCATTCCACGTGTATCCTCTTCGTTTGTCTGCGGGTCCATCTTCCTGGGAGAACGGACCAGCACACACTCTCGTGGCTGCCAGCTTTGCCGTTGCTCAAATACATCAAATACATCGAGATATCCTCAATCCTAGAGGTGTCCATCGTCACGCTTTGACTCCCCCATCAACCAGGTGAGAGTTATTACCCAGTATCCCTACATTGCTCCATTGGGGAAACACTTGAGTCTTTCTTGCGCTTTTGTCTCCCTTTTTCCTTTCCTACCATCCCGAGAGAAATACTCGGACCCAGTATTCATTTTTCTTCCCGTCACAGTGAAAGCAGTGATTTACCCCAAAACGGAAGGACGATTAAACACTTTGAAGCTCCGGTCAGAGTTATTTTTATCTCGTCTATAAAAGTTTTTGTGGGACTATTTATTTTTTATGGATCGGTCCTGTGGCCATTTTTGTAGCTCCTGCTCCATGGAGAGTGCTGCTGTTTTTAAATTTGTTGATTACACAGATGGCAGTAAGAATAAATCCTTGAATCAACATTCCAGAAAATGTGACATATATATGCATATATATGCTCGGGAAAGTAAATAACTTCTCTTAGCTACAACAAAATAGAATGAATTGACAAAAAATATTTTATATAATATAGACGGTCTCAGACAATCTCTCTCAGTGACAGTCTGCCTGTTGGCGGCAGTCTCCTTCAGTAACTGTCTGAGAGCTCAGATTTCATTTTTTCACAGTTGTTTATAAAATTACAGCTGATCGTTTTCCATGGACAACTGAAACTGGAGAGGGGTCAATTTTTAAAAAATTCGATTTGCAGAGTTCGCCAAATTTTTCGAAAAAAAAAATTTTATTTGACCAGAATCAGATCATGACAGATCACGTTAAAAAACAGGTATTACCAGGCCGCAAAGAGCCTGTAGGGTGTTGTAGAACATACTTACAGGGGCCAACATGACCAAGCCTGACGCAGCCTCACAAGGTAACGTCTGTGCCAGCTGGAAAGGACTGAGCTGAAAGCCAAGATCCCACTTTAACATCAAAGAGTGCACTCTTTTTAAATTGACATCAGATGATTCCATTGCTGATGACAGAACCTGTTCTGTTAAATGCGGATACATGTAGAAACCCCCCAAAAGAGTGGAGAGGGTGTTGGCAGTAATTTTGCACTGAAGTCACTGAGCATTTTGCCCTTCTTTTAATCCGTCAGTGTCTGCTTTCAATCGGTCAATAATCCATCAGTATTGCTAAAGCCAAAAACAAACAGGAGTTGATCCAAAACAGAGATAACCAGTTAATGGGATATTTGCATACCCTCTGTGTTCTGTATCCACTCCTGCTTTTGGCTATCAATCCTGAAGCTTTTCATTCCTTCTGACAGATGTAATGAAGGGGAAAACCAAACATAGTGCCAACGTCATAGAGTGGTGGAGGGTGAAAACAGCATTATGGAAATCACAGGGTGTTCCAGGGAGACAGTGGTCAGTTGGCAGGAGCATGAGTAGGCCGCAGAGTGGCACAATCACAGTGTGTGTAGGTGGGCGGCAGAGCAGCAGCATGAGGTCAAAGAGTGGCACAATGACAAATTCTAGAGCTGGCAGCAACATGGTAGGCCACAGAGTGGTACAATGATAAAGTGTGGAGGTGACAGCAGCAGCATGAGGTCAGAGAGTGGCACAATGACTAAGTGTGGAGGTTGCAGCAGCAGCAGTATCATGAGGTCAGTTCACAAGAAATTGCAGAAAGGGCGGTCTGGCTACCTAGGAAACTATATGACACCCAAAGTTGTCTGGTTTTAAGTACAATTTCCTTCATTCATTTTAGTGATATTAATGATGGCAATTAAATACTGTACTTTATTTTATATACTTTTTTATAGTTAAAATTTTATACAATTTTGTAGAGAGGAGAACTGGTTCTTTATGTAAGCATGGAAAGAAATCTAACAAATAACTTAAGTCTATTAATGGAAATTATACTTACTAGTTTGATAAGAATCTTTATCTCTACGCGATGCAACTTTGATTGAGCCAAAAGGATGCGTTATTTTTGCTGTTTTTTCATCATTGAATTACAACAGTTTTCATTGATAGCATTGTGCAGTATAGTACACCGATCCATTTTGTTTGTAAAGGAAATAAAGAAAATTTTAATTTCTGTTGTTAATGCAGAGGATCATGCACACATGCCAATAATTAGTGCTGCGTGTGTGTGTTAATGCATTGTTTTATAGCTTTTCAACACAGCTTGTAATGGCTTTAGTTTAGTGTTTAGTTTAGTGTTAGTTTGCTTTTTTATTTTAATCTTTTGAAACATTTTTTTAACATATGATCCTATAATAGCTCCCATATTGTACATCATTACTTAGGTATTGCAATGTGTTAAGCTGACAATCAGTGCTACACTGTCTATTCTATAGAGGCTTATTTACATTGTAGACCTGGGGGAATGTTTAGACTGACTGTCATAACGATTTATCAGCTACCTGCAGTTGAGTATCCTCTCTTTATAAACCACTGTTTATAAGTCACTATTGACTACTTCATCTGATGGGATAAATGAATATAATCAGAGTTATGCTCCATGTACAACATGAAAGTGGGATGTTGGTTGAATTTAATAGGGCAATGTTATAATGTCATGATCTTTTATAGCACCGAGGTAAAGTGTGTTAATTGTATTTATAAATTTATGACACAAATTAAAATCTACTGAAAATGCCCTGACCAAAGTCTCTAATGATCTACTGTCTGCCAAGGTCAAACACCATACTCTGCTCTCCAGGGGCGTAATTAGGAGAGGCAGGGACCCATAGCCGACTTCTAAATGGAGTCCTTAAAATGTACATATTACACTCATATTTGCACACACATTTATTTAAAGAAGAAAAAATTCCTGCTCCCCACTCCCCAAACAATGTATCCAGTGAGATGATGTGCTCCCCTCTGTAAGGGCATGCTAAGCTGAGTAGAAAGAAAGTCCATGGTCCAGCCAACTCAACCCGTATGAGCAGTAGGAATACTGGTCATTTAACATTTATTAATGGATTCCTAACATACATGATCTAAAGTCGTGGGGCTAAGTTACAAGGTACAAGATCATGTGACCGCAACATCTCTGTGGTCATGGCAAATGTGTCATGTGACCAAGCTGTCCAGGTGGTTATGGAAACCAGCTAATGCCGTTCTGAGGCCAAGTACAGCTATAGCAATCATTACCATCATGATCTGGTGGATGGAAGAGAAGTTGGGAATCATTCCGGATATAGATCTTGCAATCGACCGGACTCCCGAAGCATCGAAACAGCAGGCGGGGTGGGGATATTTATACAAAACATAAAAATAAAATAAATTAAAGAGCCTATGTGAATATGTTCAATGAACAAAATGAATTCTTAAATGCTTATACAAAACAAAAGGATAGATAAAAAAAATGTTACTATGTGTTCAAAACAAAGAAAAGCGAATGGATGTTGGTTTAAGGCAAAGTTACACATATAATTTAAATACATCATGGAAATGTCCCATAATTTACAATGAATGCAATATTCTTATACAATAAATTAATAATGCAGAAGTTGAATAAAATTTTGGGCCAATCGGATTCCTTGTTTCCAAATTAATTATGCAAAAAGCCTCCCGATTTGCCAAACAAGCTCCAATTGTGGATATGTAAAAATTGTCTAGAGTCTCTAAATAAACTACAACTCTCAGGATTTGAAATGTCACATAGATATTCTAAGAATCTATTATTGAATTTCCTTGATGTCTGTCCTATATGCATCAAATTGCACTAGATACAGTACCGACATTAACTGAATTACAGTTTGTAAAGCTTTTGATGGTAAATTCTCACTATTATTTTTACTATTACAAAAATATCTCTTTTTATTGGTTGCAAAACCACAGGTGATGCAAGGGAGGCACCACATTTGTAAAAGCAGTAGATGGATAACCATTATTGTATAGTTTGTGTGCTATATAGGGAAGGGGACAAAGTTTTCCCCAAAGTCTTTCCTCTACAGGACACAACCTGTGTCCTTGAGATGGGACCTTTTTTAAGATAGGACCTGCCTCCAACAGAGGTAAATGTTTTTAGATGATAGCTGAAATGGTTTTAAACTCAGGACTATATTGAACAACAGGAGTGGGCATTGGACTTATATCCCTCTAGTCGACTTGGAGGATTAATGAGTGTGTTCCTTTCTTTATTATCTTTTCTAAGAATCCTGCAGTAAATGTGACTTCTAGGGCTGCATTGAGTGTATCATATTTACAGCAGAAATGTACTGATTAGTGTTGAGTGGACTTGAACTGCAATGTTCTGGTTTGTTCTGGGTTTTTTAGAAGTTCAGAGTCGGGTTTGGGTTCGGCACCAATCATGGGTGGTACTGGTTGGGTCTGAACAGGGTCTTTAAATTCTAAAGGGAATTTTAATGGGTCTACTCATCACTAGTACCGATATGTGTGGGGAAAGTTTGTGAGGGAGCCCCAAGTTAAACTGTTGCACTGAGCCCATGAGTCTTTAGTTGTACCCCTGTGTATAAAGATAAAGGCTAGGAAAATTGGAAGTCTGATAATCACCAGAAACAGTGTTACTCCTTATTTACATGCCAGACTTCTTATTCATGTAAAGCTGATTGAAAGGTTAGGCTTCCATTTCCCATATTCTTTTATTCTTTTATCTCTTTTGTCTGTTTTGTATTGGCAAGTAAATAAGAAACCCTCTTTTATATGTCACAAAAACTTTTCTCATTTGGAATGAATGATGTATTCCTTAAAGCAATATAAATATGAATTTTTCTTCTATGTACGGCAGTGGTAAGCAGAGATTAGATAATGACATGCTCAAAAGTCAACATTCAAGAAAGCAACATCAAACCACATGATTAACAGATTCTAGGTCTACATCTCCGAATGATAAATGCATTCCAGTACTTTGTCCTCTCTAGTTATTATGCATTGTTGTCTGCCATTTGTATAATAGTATTATAGATAACAGATCTGACATTCCGTTTTTCAGTTGGAAAAAAATATCCATTTATTTTCCTCTTAACTCTGCGCTGTCTGTTATTATGTTAAAAGTACCCTTCATTTAAGGCGATTCATAGATATAACCACAACACGATAATGACTTTAAGAAAACTCAATTCCAATATAACTGAGGTCAGGCCACACTTAGACGTACAGCAAACACTTTAAAACATTTGACCTTATAGATTTATTGAAAAAAAAAACGGCTGTTGCTGCTACAAGGACGAGAGAAAAGGAACTAAACAAGGTTCTGTATGCCATCTAAAATCAATGTCCCTCCTCCTAATGGATGCATTAGTTGAAAAATGAAGCACGTTTGTCTTACGAAAAAAAAAAATGCTAGAATACATAATAAAGGACCATGATCTGGGTGCTAATGCATTCATTCAGCTTCAATTAGATTGCTTTGCCTTTTCTGATTTATGGGGTTTCACTCTGGAAAATAAAATTAAAGATAAAAACCCACTTATAGTGTTAGACCTTCTAATGACAATAAAAGTGTCTAAACAGTTGTTACAATGGCTGCCATGAATGCATTACTGGCCGAGGAAAACTCTCACAATCCAGACATGAAAAGTTGCTGTACTTGACATTTTTAGCCTTTCGTACTGTTTGGGAAAGTACCAATCCATTTAATTTTAAATAACGTCTACAGTATAAATTGAGGAATACAGTGGTACTGTAAGTTGTCTTGGAGCATCATAAAAAAAGAAACACAATAACTTTTTAACAGGTTTTAACAGCTTTTCCCATGGATCAATATTAGATCAATATTAAGTAAGTGATGGTCTGACTTTAAGCACCTTCGCTGGTCAGACACAGGTGTAAAAGCTGTTGTATCTTCAGTATTTAACCTGTTCTGTCTACTTAGACAGTTTTCAATATGAGGCACTGCTACTTCTGATTCAAGTTATAGTCCATCATTTTCCTAAGCTTAGAAACAATTTAAGGTTGGATATACACAAGGAGATTCTGTTGTTTTTTGCGTAGAGTTTGCTTTTTTTTTTTTTAGCCAAATCCAGGTGAGGAAATTAAAAATATAAGGGAAGGGTTTTCTCATGAAATCTTTTTCTGGTCCCATAAAATGACAACAAAATGCTAAGTATATTGCCTCCTTATATGGGTAACTTTAAATAATAATTTATTAATTAGGGTTACCAAAACTACAAATAATTACTTAGGGTCGCACTACACACTTTTGTTGGACTGTGCACCTTTTTCGGTGCTAAAATTGCTTGCACAGGTATTTGAGAAGTGTGTGCACTGGGATTGTGTTGCACGTGACCCTTTTTTGTGGCACAACTGTGCTGGCTTTCATGCAACACAAATAAGGGGTCATGCCTTAAGACAGTCCAACAGATTCGGACTGGGTGCTGGATTTAACTTTTAAATTGTGTCGCGCGCCCTATGATAAAGATGCACCACAAAAAAGATGGTGACGGACCTGAGCGGGGAAGCGACACATTCATGATTTCAGCCGCACATGTCACTTAGTGAAATGCCACACACTGCATTATAGGCGGACAATACACTTTCAGTTAACTCCGGTGACCCTGTAAGTAAATGTGCCCCATTTAAAAGTGCCCAATCCAATAAGAGCATATAACATAGCGCTATCCATAGAACCACAAGGTACTATCTCAGGTGAAAAAGACCAATGCATTTACCTGAGATAGTACCTCGTGTTTCTATGCGCACCACTATGCAAGATGCTTTCATTGGACTAAAAATTTGAAGCGCTAATTCTCCCTTGAGTGCTGTATAATCTGTTTTGCTATGTTGTGCCTGAAGTCTTTGGGTTGTAGCATCAAGAAACACCACAGGGAATGTGTGTTGGAATTTTTGCTTTTTATTACTACACCATTTTGGTTGGTTGCTTTTTAGTTCAAAATCGGAATGTTCTAGACAATGTAGTTTTTGCCATAGATGTAAAATTTTATTTTAAGATGTCTTCAGATATGGCTGAAGAAAAATACATTTGGCCTCATCTATTGGAAACCTGCCATTATTACCTGTTGAAACTAAAGCTCAGTTTTTTTTATAAAATTATAATTTGCACAATGAGGTTTTAAATGTGTCAAAATATAATCAAACTGTTGACAACAAATTTGCATCCCTTTTACTCTGTTGGAAATGACAGCTCTAGTATCCAACTAGAAGCCCACTAGAGCTCTCGTTTTCACAGTTTTTTCACAGCTCTGCAGCTACTAACAACACTCATAAACATTTTCATCCTGTAACCAGACAAAGGCTACAGCCAGAAACGCGTTGTTTTTTTAATGTACCAATAGTAGATGATTAATAATTGGTATCCTCTCATCTTGCATTCCTATCACAAGGCAGCTTCTGGACTCCAGCACCGTGATCCTTGGAAACTCCCGGTCTGCACTTCAAACGTGGCTGACCACATCTCTAAAGATGCCGATCTCCAATGATTACAAACACTCACAAAAGTATGGTTGCACAGCTCTCTATGAGCAATCCCTAATACTGTCTGCAGCTTTGTGGGTTTCACAACGGTGGTAGACTCCCTGCAGTTACATGTACCTCAGTACAAAAAAGTTGTACAGTGAACTTGTCTTATTGGTTGCAAACTTGAAATTGTTCCCAAGCTTGATACAGATAGAAACTTTATTGAAATATTCTGTTTACTGCATTAGTGGTTTACTTTTATCTCAATCCTATAAGATATGCCGATTTTTGGAATAATTAAAAAAGAAATATTAAAATGATTTCCAGCCCTTAAAAACAGGCCTGAACATTTAATGGCTTCATAAAGATTATATTGGCCATCTGCAGGGGCTGAGCATAATAAGTTATATGTTTCTTGAGAATCATTTTTCAGGTCTGCCATTACGTATTATAGTATCTTTTGAGTTATAACACTTTAGGCCCATAATTTCCTTATAAATGATATTGCAGTGGATAAATCTAACATAGAAGGATTATATTTTAACCAATTTGTTTTATTGGGTAAACAGAACACCAAACAATATTGAATATGTAAAATTTTAACAGACCATGCACATTTTTTTTTTGCTACAATTCTCAGAGATTTACAGATTTTTAGAAGACCTGGAGCGATCATTATCCTAATTAGTCTCTGTCCACTGTACACACAATTCAGGATCATTAAGCTACAGTACCTCTCAAGATATATGCAGTAAAGTATAATTACCTTCTAGAAATGTTAATTAAAAAGTATGATAGATAATATTTTTTTCCTACTTTCACTTCCTAGGAAAAATGAATAGCTAAATGAATAAGCCAGGAGCATGATAATTAGACACAATATTCTGCAGCTCACTTTTTCATGTACAGAAAAGTGTTTTAAAATGAACTAAAGGTTACGTGCATTTAATGCTTATAAATCATTTTAATCATCACAATTCGCCGGGTGCAATATGAGACTATGATAAAACTTTAAAGTGTATAAACATATTGTAGACCCGATTTTGCATAAATTAAAAGAAAAAAAATGGAACAGAATACAGTGTGTAACATGCAGTCATGTTTGTTTTTGAGTTAGTTTTTCCTCTTCCTCTCATGCTAGATTTTTATAAATTTATAGTAAATAATGATTGGCTTTACACTGTGTCAGACCAGTTTCAGATCAGTATTATATGGGTTCATTATTCCATTCATGGTTCCAGTTGACTAGACTTGTGGTCAGGCAAGGCCCTTTGAATATAATACAGATGTACAAGTGAACTAGACTAAAGTCGCATGCATACGAATGTGTGTGCATTACGGGTAGGGTGGCAGGCTGGCCAAATTTATGGCCTATTTTGGCTGGCTGAACATGAGATCAAATTAGATCACCACACCCCCTGAGGCTGGGCTTAGGAAAGAGCAGTGTCAAAAATTGGTGCAGTGACTCAAGATGCATGAAGGTGTTAAGATGATTTTTCTACCAGCCGTTAATTACATCCAGTTTTGTGTGTAATTTTCTGGTCAAAGCCAATAAATAGATTGACAAACTACAGAAAGGCCTGAGCAAGATTGGCAGTTCATTGATCGGCATGAACTCTCTAGCGGCACCAGTATTGTTAGCTGCTTATACTGCTGTAACAGCAGACAAACAAAATTATTGCCATGGGTTTACCACAAAATAGCAAAAATAGAAAAAAGTCTTCTCTCTTAGGGGTCAAAATCAGAAGAAATAGGGAAATTCCTCTTTTTGTTTATTTTTTGTGCAAAGGAACAATAAAATACTGCACAACCGGTTGTGAAGGTGGAGACAACATTGAATGTAAGGATTAATAAAGGAGGCAAATTAGAACATACGGATCAGCAAGTCACTACTTTTGGATATATAATATTCAGTTCTTTATTTCATTCTTCTTTAAAACACATGACCAAACATAGGACAAAAAGATCCACAAGTTTTACACGTTTTGAGTCGTTAATCACAGATCATCTATCATCTACCTAGGATTAGGAGTCGCAATGATTCAAATCGCCTAAGACTTGTGGATCTTATTGACCTATGTTTGTTTTTAAGAAGAATGAAATAAAGAACTGAATATTTTATATCCAAAACTGATGGATTTGCTGATCCGTATGTTCTAATTTCCCTTTGTTTGCACGTGCTGCTACCACGCCAGCTCTGGGATTGCCCATCCCTAGATGAACCGGATCATGTTTATCAATATTTTTTTACCACAGATTAATAAAGATATGTTGTTGTCTTTTTTTTACGGAAGGCTGCAATACATTTATGATTTATTTTTAGATACTTGCAGAGTCAGTCTGTTAATTAAAAAAATGTTTATATTGTTAGAATAAAAATTAACTATTCATACGTCTTCTATTAAGAAAATACATTTTTTACACAGGATTTCCTTCCTGTTGCACATTACTGCTGATTAGAGATGAGCGAACATGCTCGTCCGAGCTTGATGCTCGGTCGAGCATTAGGGTACTCGAAACTGCTCGTTGCTCGGACGAATACTTTGCCCGCTCGAGAAAATGGCAGCTCCCGCCGTTTTGCTTTTTGGCGGCCAGAACAAGCCAATCACAGACCAGGGAGACTCTGGCCTCCACCCAGCATGACGTGGTACCCTTACACGTCGATAGCAGTGGTTGCTGGCCAGATCAGGTGACCCTGGGATAGACTAGCCGCTGGCCGCGCTGCTCGGATCATCTGTCTCCGCTGGATGCCCGCTAGGGAGAAGAGCTGCGCTGGTGCAGGGGAAGCGTTAGGTGTTTCTATTGCTTACTGTTAGGCAGAGTGATTCCACAGAACCCACAGCCCTTCTTAGGCTACAATAACGTTCTACTTTTTTTATTTTAATTTGCATTATTTTACCATTTTGTGAGGAATTAGCAGGGGGACTTGCTACCGTGTTGTTTAGCTCTTAGTGGCACACATATCCATAGCAAAGCCGAAGTGGGAAAAATTCAGTAGGGGTTGGATTTCTATTAGGCAATACTCAGTGTCATCTCATCTGGCATAGTAGATGTGCTTCCTTTGATACTTGGCTAGAATAGCCATAGGATAATACAAATAGCTTTTGAAGCCTACATAGCGTTCTATATATTTTGATTCTGTTGATCTGCTGGTGGCTTGTTTCTGCAGTGCATGTTACTTGTCCAATCTGAGCAATTTTAGTGAACTTGCACACGCTGTGTTTCTGCGCTTATGGCGCACATATCCATAGCAAAGGCTGAAGTGGGAAAAATTCAGTAGGGGTTGATTTCTATTAGGCATAACTCAGTGTCATCTCATCTGGCATAGTAGTGTCCTTCTTGATATTGGCTAAAATAGCCATAGGAGAATACAATAGCTTCTTGAAGCCTCAGTAGCTTCTATATATTTGATTTCTGGTTGATCTGCTGGGCTGTAGTTTCTGCAGTGCATGTATTGCCAATTCCTGCGCAATTTGTAGTGAGACTTGCGACCGCTGTGTTCTGCGCTTATGGCGCACATATCCATAGCGAAAGGCTGAAGTGGGAAAATTCATAGGGGTTGGATTTCTATTAGGCATATAACTCAGTGTCATCCATCTGGCATAGTAGTGTGCTTCCTTTGATACTTGGCTAGAAAATAGCCATAGGAGAATACAAATAGCTCTTGAGCCTACATTAGCGTTCTATATATTTGATTTCTGGTTGATCTGCTGGTGGCTGTAGTGTCTGCAGTGCATGTACTTGCCAATTTCTGAGCATTTGTAGTGAGACTTGCGACCGCTGTGTTTCTGCGCTTATGGCGCACATATCCATAGCAAAGGCTGAAGTGGGGAAATTCAGAGGGATTGGATTTCTATTAGGCATAACTCATGTCATCCTATCATTGGCATAGTAGTGTGTTCTTTGAATACTTGGCTAGAAAATAGCCAATGGAGAATACAAATAGCTTCTTGAAGCCTACAGTACGTTCTAATATTTGATTTCTTGGTTGATTCTGCTGTTGGCGTAGTTTCTCAGGCATGTACTTGCCAATCTTGAGCAATTGTAGTGAGACTTTGCGACCAGCTGTTTGCTCGCTTAGTGCGCCACCTATCTACAAAGGCTAAGTGGGAAAATTCAGTAGGGTTGGATTTCTATTAGGCACAAATCAGTGTCATCTCATCTGCATAGTAGTGTGCTTCCTTTGATACTTGGCTAGAAAATAGCCATAGGAAATACAATAGTATTCTTGAAGCCTACAGTAGCGTTCTATATATTTGATTTCTGGTTGATCTGCTGGTGGCTGTAGTTTCTGCAGTGCATGTACTTGCCAATTCTGAGCAATTTGTAGTGAGACTTGCGACCGCTGTGTTCTGCGCTTAGTGGCGCACATATCCATAGCAAAGGCTGAAGTGGCAAAATTCAGTAGGGGTTGGATTTCTATTAGGCAATAACTCAGTGTCATCTCATCTGGCATAGTAGTGTGCTTCCTTTGATACTTGGCTAGAAAATAGCCATAGCAATAGGATAGGATTGTTTGGTTCTAAAAACTCAAAAAAAACAAAAAACACAAAAAAAAACAAAAAAGTCTCGAATAACGAGTACCCGAGCATTTTAGTGTTCGCTCATCTCTACTGCTGATCTATCTGTATCTGCACTCCCGGCGTATTAAGTGCCACGGGAACATTGCAGACTTTTACACTGTTCTTTTATAAAACCACATTAAGCGCTGTAATCATCATTATGTTTCAGAACATATATTTTAATGGAACACAGAATGTTCAATATCACCTGAATTATTAAGCTTGAATGTAACAACTGTGGTTTCCTTTTATTGTTAGGCTTAACCTTTTCAGTCTGAACTGCAGTAGAATAGTCCTTTATTGATACAATATGCTGCAATAGAACTGGATCTCATGAGCCAGTTTTTTTTTTCTCCAAGGATTCTTTTTTTTCTATTTAAGTATTCAACATTAGGAAGAAGTATGTTGTTGTACAGTGGCAGACAGAGGGGAATGTTCGGTTATTAATTAAAACTCGATCATACAACATCCTGCATCGTCAAAAAATAAAAAGGTGCATGCGGCCAGTCACATTCAACTCTGGCCAATAATTACATCTGGTCCTTGGAAAATCTTGAAATCAGGTAAATTAAATCTCAGGTGAAAAAGAAAACACAAATGATTCTACTTGTCAAAAAAGAAGCCAAAATGGAGAAGCCATTCGCAAGAAAGCATACAGCCCTCATTAATTAGTAGCTTGTAGAAGCAGAAGCAGCTATGCTATAACAGGAGGGATTTGCTTTTTCAAAAGGGATTTATGAAATACATTGTGAATATAAAACGGGCTTGGCAGTTGTAATGTGAACAAAACAGGATTAATTATGTCAATTATAGTACAGACCAATGTAATGTGGGGCAGATTTTCCAGACGGAACCTTGAGGCACAGACCACAACCACTCCCCCAAAACTTACCAAGGACCGGAAGAACATTTTTTAATAGCCTGTCGTTCTTGCCTATCTTGGGTTTTAGCCAGGTAAAAAAAAAGCTTTGGCACTGTCGTTAATACGGTAGATCCGCAGCGGGATTAACAGATTCTTAAAGGGGTTTGCCAACGAAAGTTTTATTGCTGTTTTATTGATGGTCAGTGTAAAATCCCAGAGAGTGGGTAGGGACTCTCTGAGCAGACACATTGGGGCTTATTTACTAGGGGTCACGGATTTCACTTTCGTCAGACTTTCCGACGTTTTCGGGGATTGCACAGCTGTGAAGGGTAAGTAAATGTGCCCCATTATCATCTCTCTAACGCTATGAGATGCTGTGTGCTGACAATGTGGTTAAATTATCAGGGTTCCAGTTTATATACATTTTGTTTTTCCATCTGAACATTGTACTAGTATCTGAAACATAGAAAGAGAGATGAGAAAGATCAAAGATGATGAGATCCATGAGATGCATATTACACACAATGACACAATCAGCCCTGCTATATCTCTGCTCTCACACTATCAGATCTGATGTGTCCCCCTCTTCCTTCCCCTGGATAAAGAACTTATCTCCCTGTAGCTTGTAGTTCTTGATGCTGCTGTTGTTTTCCAGTAGGAAGCCAGTGAGTGTGAGCACCTCCTGGAATGCAGGGGAGAGGGGCTGCTGCAGGGATCAGAGAAGAGCTCAGCTCCGCAGTGTCAGACAAGATAGCTGTAGACCCTAAAGTCAGAAAATATATTGTCGAAAAACAGGGTCCAACTGAAATTTTGTACACCAGGACTGATAGAGACACTAATGTCACTAGTGACCCACATAACAGGGGGATGGAGATGATGGAAATTTATAACTAGCCCCATAGAGATAAGAACCTATGTTTTTTTTGAGTGTTAAGAACTTTGAGAAGCCCCTCTGGTAACCTTTAAGGCACTTGACCAGGCATATATGCTGATACAAAATCATGCAAATTATGTGACCACAAGGACCACAGTAACCTAACCAATGGTTATTTGGTACCAGCAATACAAGGGTCTCCTGCTAATACATGACTATAGACTGGTGTCCAACTGGTTCAATTTACCACTATGGGTAAGACTTTAACACAAATATCATTTGGAAATTGTACTTACATACTTTGGGTATATGTGGGATCACTATACCTGACGGCTTATGAATGATAACTAAATACTTGCACTTTAATTAGGTCACCATTTAATGTTAGAACATTAAGAAGCATGGAATCCTTTACCTACAAAAATGTGTGTTTTGTTGAAGTTGTGTGATATAATTGGGGTGACTTGCTTGGTGAAGTCCTGGCCCATATATAGTGTTCTTCTTTTGGAATTATTTGGGTTTTAAAAACATATTAGTTTAGCAGCATGTGGTTGCTACTAACTATGTGAGTAGAAAATATGTCCTTATCGGTTGATGTCTTATTGAGATATGCAAAATTAAGAAATATTGGAATAGACAGGACACTTTTGCCACCAACACCCAAAAATCCAATTTACATTGCAGAATGACTTATGATCTTGGGCTCTATTTATGCCCCTGAAGCACAAGTACTTAAGTGGTCAAGTTATGAGAATATAACTTTATTTGCATAATTTTGAAGTCGTTTTATAAAAGACCATAACTTTTATTTGTGGAGGCTCTAAATACACAATCGTGCAGAATCAATGCAGGAATACAGATTTTCTGTGTTAATAAAACAAAAGCATAAAATAAAAATGTTTTTACTGAAATTTAACCAATGGATTATGCTTTAATGTTAAAAGCCCAAAATATAATGTAATCAGACTTTTGCGTAATTAACCTTTAAACACAATGTTATGGGATTAATAAGAAGTTGTTTCCCCGGTGAGGGAGCAAAGATAACGTGGGCATGAGGTCAGAAAA
Organism: Engystomops pustulosus; assembly: GCA_019512145.1. Taxonomy (NCBI): domain Eukaryota; kingdom Metazoa; phylum Chordata; class Amphibia; order Anura; family Leptodactylidae; genus Engystomops; species Engystomops pustulosus. The sequence continues at coordinate 42,287,760 of CM033643.1, forward strand.
AATGTAAATTTCAGGAAAGTTCTGTATATTTATGAAGGTTTATTTTCTTACTTTGAAAAATAAAGGTTAATTATAGTTTGAGGTAGAAATTTTTTTTACTTTTTTTTAATGTATCAAAGAGAAATTCTCAAACATAATGAGAGCGTTATAGCTGAAGTGCACTAGCAATAACAACTCTCTTGCTTTATTTTTGTTCATTTTTTCTTTTCTCAATATGCCAACATTCATAGCACATAGACTTATCTGTTTACAACAGTATTCTGACATTATTTAAAATTTTTAAAAAACTGTCTGTGCCACATTTATCAAGGATTTTAGACAGTTTTTTAGACACTTGACAGACACAATGGGTCGTTTTTTATGTTGTTTTTGTGCCTTTTGATTCAGGCGCACCATTTTTGCGCCATTTTTGCGACTAAACGCCAAACTAGCCATGCAGCAAAAATTACCAGCTTTCCCTCATCTATCTTACCAATCCAGATGTTTTGCTGCGCCTAATTATACTCATTACTTGCAACGTTTCTCTTATGGCATCAAAAACTCCAGCCCGAAGGTAGTCGTAAACTGAGAAGCTGCACTGAACCCCTTTGCAGAACAGCTCATTTAGCAGCAAAGCTCAGCCAGACACTAGAACAGATAATACAGACATTAGATACTCTGCAGACAGGAGCTGCAGACTCTATTTACAGTTCATCGCCTTCTATTTACAAAACATTCTGCAAAATCCTGAGCTCAGGCAAGAGATGAGAAATTTGTAGAATGTTGCAGATAATACAGACAAGTGTCCCCTTGTAATTCTGCACAGTATCACCAGTGTCTGAGGGGGATACTGTGCAGAATTACAGGGGTGCAGCAGGAAGATCAGCACTGGGGGATCCCCTCCAGGAGAAGCCCCTGCTGAGGAGGTCACTGGGTGTAGGGTGTAACACACCTGGTTGCTGCTGTGAGTGTTATCTTCATTCTGGGATGTGGGAGTAGCAGAGAGGAGCTTGTAGCGGGATTACATGTAAGTGACTGTATCTAACATTAAGCGAAACTGCGCCAAAATTGCGCCTAAACTGTGTTAAAGTAAAGTGATTAATAGGAGGCAGAAAATTAACTTATCACAGATGGTTGTAACTTGTGATAATTCTGGCAAAACAGTGCGCCAGAATTTAGGACCAACTACTACACTTAGGTGCACAAAAGTGATAAATTTGGCCCTATATTCCTATAGTACACCAGATGTATCACCAGCACTAGTGTTACCTTATGAAACTTTGATAAATCAGTCCCAGTGTCTTAAAATAGCAGATATAAGGACAAAGGGGGACATTAACCCCTTAATGACCGCCGTATCGGCTTTTTACGGCGGTCATTAAGGGTACTTCTTCTGGCGTGTACGCCTTTCTACGGCGGCGCGCCAGAAGAAGATTTCGGGACACCGGATCTCGCTGGTGCCGGTGTCGAGCTGTGATATCACAGCCCAGACCCGGTCGAATAACGAGTACCCGAGCATTTTAGTGTTCGCTCATCTCTATTAATTATAGTTTGAGGTAGAAATTTTTTTTACTGTTTTTTAATGTATCAAAGAGAAATTCTCAAACATAATGAGAGCCTTATAGCTGAAGTGCATTAGCAATAACAACTCTCTTGCTTTATTTTTGTTCATTTTCTTTTCTCAATATGCCAACATTCATAATCCAGAATAAGAAAAAAACTGGGGCACATAGACTTATCTGTTTACAACAGTATTCTGACATTATTTAAAATTTAAAAAAAAACTGTCTGTGCCACATTTATCAAGGATTTTAGACAGTTTTCAGACACTTAACAGACACAATGGGCCACATGTGTCACTCCTTTTTTATGTTGTTTTTGTGCCTGTTGATTCAGGCGCACCGTTTTTGCGCCATTTTTGCATCTAAACGCCGAACTAGCCGCGCAGCAAAAATTACCAGCTTTCCCTCATCTATCTTACCAATCCAGATGTTTTGCTGCGCCTAATTATACTCATCACTTGCAACGTTTCATTTAGGCGCAAAAAACTCCAGCCCGAAGGTAGCGTAAACTGAGAAGCAGCACTGAACCCCTTTGCAGAACAGCTCATTTCTAGCAGCAAAGCTCAGCCAGACACTAGAACAGATAATACAGAGATTAGATACTCTGCAGACAGGAGCTGCAGACTCTATTTACAGTTCATCGCCTTCTATTTACAAAACTTTCTGCAAAATCCTGAGCTCAGAGCAACAGCTGAGAAATTTGCAGAATGTTGCAGATACTACAGACAAGTGTCCCCTTGTAATTCTGCACAGTATCACCAGTGTCTGAGGGGGATACTGTGCAGAATTACAGGGGTGCAGCAGGAAGATCAGCACTGGGGGATCCTGGCGGGGAGGCGCCAGTGCTGAGAAGGTCACTGGGTGCAGGGTGTCACACACCTGCATACCTCCCAACATTTGTGAAAGGGAAAGAGGGACAAAATGGCGGCACCCCCAATCACTCCCTGGCCACGCCCCATATTATAATAATAAAAATGATCTCAATAAAAAAAAATATATATATTATCCTCATTGGGATTAGAACCCAGAACCTGCAGTGTCCATGTATAATAATGTCACAGCGCCCCAACCAACTGAGCTATAACCTCTGTGATGATCTAGGTGTAGAATTTTGGTAACTAAGAACTATGACTACTGCTACACTGTGACACAGATTTAATGCCTTGGTATATAGAGAGGGATCTTCTCAGAGATGATTGTAATTATTGAGACTATTATTATTATTATTATGGAGATTATTATTATTATTATTATGGAGATTATTATTATTATTATTATTATTATTATTATTGAGATGATTATTATTATTTTTACTATTATTAATAATCATCTCCATAATAATAAAAATAATAAAATTAATAATAATAATAATAATAATAATAGTCTCAATAATTACAATAATAACCTCTGAGAAGATCCCTCTCTATATATCAGTGCATTAGTCTGTGTCACAGTGTAAATGGCAGATAAAACTTCTTAGTTACCAGAAATCCTTAGCTTTGTATCACTGGGCTTATAGCTCAGTTAGTTAAGCTCCTGTCTATGGTGCAGAGGGTCCCAGGTTAATTTAATTAAATAAAGAGCTTGTGTCTGGGGAAGCCCTGGAGACCATATATGGACAGATACTGATCTGACCTGATGACCTGGTCCCTGCTTTCTCAGCTAAGCCGACACTTCTCTGAAAAGGATTCCATGCCCGATGTCTGCTCTGGGGAACCCTAGGAGATGCAGTGACCATATATGGACAGATGCTGATCTGACCTGGTGACGTGGTCCCTGCTCTCTCCGCTAAGCCCGACACTTCTCTGAAAAGGATTCCCTGCCCGATGTCTGTAGAAGCCATTCTGTACTGTGAGTTCTGGCTTTCAAAGTATTTACCATGCGGACACAGCGCCGGGACACAGCGGGACCTGGGGGGAGAATCCGTGACAATCTGACAGCTGCCCGTGACGCGGGGCAGAGGTACGAAAAACGGGAAAGTCCCGTCAAAATCGGGACGGTTGGGAGCTATGCACCTGGGTGCTGCTGTGAGTGTTATCTTCATTCTGGGATGTGGGAGAAGCAGAGAGGAGCTTGTAGCGGGATCACATCTAAGTGACCGTATCTAACATTAAGCGAAACTGTGCCAAAATTGCACCTAAACTGTGTTAAAGTAAAGTGATTAATAAGAGGCAGAAAATATACTTATCACAGATGGTTGTAACTTGTGATAATTCTGGCAAAACAGTGCGCCAGAATTTAGGACCAACTACTACACTTAGGTGCACAAAAGTGATAAATTTGTCCCTATATTCCTATAGTACACCAGATGTATCACCAGCACTAGTGTTATCTTATGAAACTTTGATAAATAAGCCCCAGTGTCTTAAAATAGCAGATATAAGGACAAAGGGGGACATTAATCATAGTGGGGGGAATTTCTAAACACACTTGCACCACAATTCTGCAACATTATCAATATTTATAGACCTTTCTTTGGCACTTTCCTGACTAGTCCGATAAAGGGGGTGCTACCTTTGGGAGATGGGTGTGGCCTGTGCCCAAAATTCTGGTGCACAGTTTAGACCAACTTAAAGTAGGTCTAAAGTAGTAACCGACATTCTTATACAGCACCAGAATTCATCATCACAGTGATAAATCTGGCACAGCAAAAGACAGGTGTTTTCCAGCTAGAAACTGGCGGAGCCTGAGACACATTGTTAAATACCCCCAGTGTGTCTTAGGTTCACCTATTTTTGCATCTGGTTTGTTCTTTTTTTTTTGGGCTTGTGATTTATGATTTGATCTAGTTCTGCCTTAGTAAATGAGTTTTTGAATTGTTGCGTGTTCGATTCATTTGCTCCTAATTTTGTTTCAAATTTGTCTCAAATTATTACCCTACATAGTCGATCTCATTTGTGACCAATAATGAAACGAGATTGACAAAAGGTGACAGAAAAGTCATGGTTTCATTTTTGCACAAAAAAGTAACTGCTTGCACAAAGTCCAATGGCAGGTGTATTTTTGTGACTTTTCAGGCGCAAAATTGTGATATATTCCATGTAAACACCTGCAAAACAGCCAACAACTATGTCAGATAAGGGGCAGACACTCACAACCACCAAGTACTGGACTTTTGCTTGCACCAAAAAAAGTCGCAAATTAGAGACAAATGTAATAACTGCATCAAAAAAAATTGTGGAAAAAAAGGCAAAAACAATGTCCCCCAAATGATCTTGGTGTAATTTCCAAAATTAGAGGTTTGATAAATATGTGATAAACATTTAGGAGGGGTATTTATCAGGACATCTACGCCACTTAAATGAGGTAGAAGCCCTGAAATAATTGCAAATGCTAGTACATGCATTTAGAGGTCGTGTATTTACTTGTTAATGTCCTTTTCAAATGCCTGGAAAGTGTCCAAGAAAGAAATATGGAGCACAATAACTACAGTAGTTAAAAAAAATTACCATAATAACTAATACGCAACCATAACAATTGAAAGAAAGTCAATACAGCACCAAAGATAACAATAGAGCTATAGACAATAGAGGCAGGAATACAGTCATATTGACTTGCCTACAGAATTCAATGGAGGATGAAAAAGAAGATGCTAAATATTTTTTAGGCTCCATTACCTAACAATAGCTCTCTAGTGACATTGTAACAATTCTGAATAATACAGGCAGCCAATACACTATGAAATGTTATATATAAGTAGAGGGTTTCACAGCCTGGTTGTCAGCACTTGTGAAGAAGCCAATGTTATATTATTTTCTCATCTCTACCTATATGTATATATTATTTATGGCTGCTAGAGAAGCTCCACTCTTATACAATAAACCAATTTCCATACTAATATTCTACAACCGGCAAGTGAATCCGAGATATGGAAATGATGGGGGCCCCTCGTTTCTGCAGACTTGTTGAAACCACACAGGTTAAAAGATGCCTCAAAAATGTACAAATATTTCATGTACATGTTTAATAGAATAACAGCAAAGATGTGTAATTTACTGCTCTAGAGACTACTGTTCCAGATCAAAAGAAATGAAATGCAGTGTGAGTAAAATACCTGCCTGTGTCACCATCAGATGTGTTGTGTGTGACTCTTAAAATTCTTCTTTATCTACTCTGCAACCGTATGTGCGGCCCTGCATGAAGGACCTCGGTGTTACAGTATGAAGGCCTATGCTGTTAGGAAAAATTGCTTTGAAAATAGATGAGAAATGGGGAGCATATACAACCATCCCCTATGACCCTACAATCTGACATAAAAATGACCCCGGTAGGGTGGATAAGGACGATTCTATTGGAACCTGATTTTAGAGCCACTACAGTTTATTTTATACAAGTTCATTATAAACACCCTAACGGACCTTGAGACTTTTATGTTCTATGCGTGTGTAATATAAAGTTGGTGTGATATGATCTGTATAGGTGGAGGATTGGGCCAAAGAAAACCAGTTCAATGAGAAGATGGGCTGGCAAATGAAAAACATGTACAATAAATGAACTGTTTTGTTGGTGACCAGAGATATTTCACCTAATATCTTGTTCTATTAGCAGGTAGCTAATGAGCCTTATAAGATTCATTTAATATTTTGTGCTTATATGTTCACATTTTCTAGCAGACACCAAAACATTTTTCTCCCGGTCAAATATCCTTAATATTACATAGGGCACGTTTAAGTGCCAGGATTCCATAAGGAGACATCATAAAAGGGGTATTCCATGACGAAGATGGCACAATGCTGAACAAGAGGTACACTGGCGGATCAGCTGACTAAGCTCTTTGAGGGTTACGTGAAGGCGAGAGAGAAGATGGCAGGTATGTAAAAGCTACCTATTTTCTAGGATGTAGTGGGCATTATAGCTGAGAGGTGCCGTTTCTTCTGTTAGTCTATCAGTGGTGACAGCCAATCATGGCAAAGGGGTAGAATTTTTGGTATAATTTATCAATTGAGTAGATGATAGAATATAGAGGGATGTGATTTCCTGAACTCACTTGCTTCTAATAATAATGACGTAAGAGGGAATCCATTTTGCTTTTTGTATTATTACTGGAACCAATGGCTTTATACAATGTTTTGGGACTTGTGTATGGGTTATGGTTGGCTCAAAGGAAACCCAGCCAAATTCAGACCATAACTTGCATATAATGGCAAAAAAAATAATTGTTTTATGTTGTTTGTGTCAATGTAGACTTTACCTAATATTTTGGCCATTTTGTTAATAAATGCATCTTAATAGACAGCCAAAGGCCCTCATAAGATTTATTTTGTAATTGGTGAATTATATTAGTTATTTATGGGTAATATTTTATGGTAGATTTTGAAAAAACTACATGTAGAATGTCCATTATTTTATACTGAGAGCTGATAGTGGTCAAAATTCCATCTGGACACATATGGAGTATAACATATGGAGTCATAATATCGGTATCATCACATAGCTATGATGTCACAAATCTGAGCAGCGGGTATATATTTGATGATCAGTAGACTGAGCTCTTTGAGGGTTTAGCGTAGGTGAGAGAATATGGAAGGTATGTAGAGGACACTGTTTTGTAACAAGGGTGAGATTACCTAAGTAGCTTAGAGTTGCTTTCTCTACTTGATTATCAGGGGTGACGATTGATTAGGGAAAGAAGCAGGAACTGTAGTAGGAAAATATTTAAGAAAGGGTATATGATATATGATGGAATATACAGGTCTCATTTATAATTATAGTTTTACTACAAGTATATTTACTTGCATTACCAAGTTGCTAGTAGTGTAGTTTTTTACCATGTTAGCCATGGAAAGCAGAAGAAGAGTGAAGAAATCGGCGATACCTTTTTGAGGATAACAAACTCACTTAGCCTCAAAAAGGTATCGCCTGATTTCTTCACTCTTCTACTGGCATTACCTGCAGACACAAGAATGTTATATACAGTTCAGTTGTAAAAATGATCTTTAGTAACCGGTAAAATGCACCAGTAGTTATTTGGAATCATTATTATATGGATACATTAGATTGAGTCAAGGAAAAACTTTACACAATGGCACACTACATTTCTATGCCGATCAATATTAGAAGTTATAAAACAACCCCACAGACACTCATATACAGAGGAGTTGCTTATATTTAAGGAGAAATATGTTCTACTAATGTCTATGAGTCTTAAATATATAAGATTGTGTCTTTATAATGTATAAATTTGTTTGCGTTTTGTATTTTCTGTAGACGGAAAAGAGATTTTTGCGTATGCATTGATCTCGGTGATAGGATTGGCGATTATTATTTGGATTCTTCATTATATCTGGTATGTTATCATAGACAAGCCATAAAACACTCCACTTTTCTAATGGCAACTATTTACAAGTGAAGCTACATTCACATGATGTAGGTACGGAGGGCATACATTGGCGCTGCGGAGAGGAGCAGGGGGTGAGCACGGCACCGTATCATGTAGAAATATTGGACATGTCTTATCTTTCTACAGGCTACGGAGCGGCACCATACCGCTCCTGTATTGTGCAGTGTATGGGGGACTTATATCGGCCGTATATATGTCGGCCGTATATACATCCCTCATACATGTGTGTGAATGTAGCCTGACATTGATTTATACATGTATATAGTAGATATGTTTATTAAATATTTTTGTGATGGTACTATTGTTTTATTTTTTTAGGAAGAAGATTAAAGCTTGTCAAGCAGATGAGCTTAGGGCTGTTTTAGTCCACAACCCAGGTAACTATAATACTGGACTTGGTCTCTATTTTAATTTTATACTTATAATGTGTAGTGCAACTTACAGAATCTTCTTGTCCCCCTTTTTTCAACAGAAACTCCATTTCCAGACATCAAAGAGGAGGACATTACCATTTGGGTTACTTCAGTTGTTGGCTAGAACATCAACCACATTATCATTCACATTAATAGTATCATCTAGAATTACATAATCTAAGTAACTTTGGAGAAAAGCATCATCAATATCAAGTTTATAAAAGCATCAACATAATCAATAGCTTTATATAGTATGTACTGTTTTAGTGTTTATAATGTTTCATCAAAATGCCTTTTATTGAGGGTAAGAAAGGTGGAAATAATTATTAACTTTACTAGGTCCTGGTGAAAATGGCGATGCCCTGTGCTACCAGCATCTTACAATCAGTGCCATTAATGGTGGGGGAGCTCAGCTAAAAACGCCCAGACACACCGAACTTTGCGGTTTCGAACCTCTGAACACTAATTGTAAGCCCTCGTTCCCCTTGCTCAAGATCTCTGCAGTTTTTGTATCTTGTACTTATTCATCACCATGGAATTAATGGTGCGCTAAACAATAATAATAACAGCTTAGTAAAACAGATCAATCACCTGGACTAATGGCCAGTAATCCTTGTGCTTTGAACTATAGACCAGAACATATTGCAATTATTATGGTATGAATATAATATTTGATCTCTTTGATCTCATGGGGTCCAAAGTATCTTGCACCATAAAAAGTCACCAGTATTAATCGTAAGATGTGGATATTCAAGCAGTGAAATCTAATAAAAATGAATCATAGATCTCATAGAGCTGTCAAGGAAAAAGTTTAATATGGTATAATTTATTATCCATTGTCTTATATTATTATAATGATAACCATATCTCATCGATTTCTTTCCTCAGATTGTAAGAAAACCTGCAATCACTTCTTCCTTTAGGAAATCTTCAGTACCAAGAAGAGAGGAAGTGACAGCATCTAAAGACGGAAACATATACAAAATTGTTATTCTCCTGAATAACATAGGAATTTTTTGCACAATTTGTGTTTTTGCATTGCAAATAATAAAGTATTAAAATAAAAACTGCTGACTGTCCATTATTTACAATATTGCAAGAATAAATCCATTTCATAAAAAAAATAAGTACACTATACTGGAAGGACACACAGAAAAAATATAAGGGTGATGCCAGCAAGATATTGCACAAATCCCAATTCCATTCAAAAAATGTATATGTATACAAGAGGTTCTACAGGTTTGTATTTAAGTTGAATTTGTATGTAAGTGGGAACTGTATACTTTGTAATTGTAGCACCAGGACCCCATCGGACCCCCCCCCCCCCGATTCTTGTGAGTTGTGGGGGGTCCATCCCTCAAACAGAATTTTAGCCCTTTTTGTGAGAAAACCCTTTTAATTTTTTTTTTTTCAAATCAGTTTTTTTCTAATTAAAGTGAATATGTTCACTCATCAGGAGAACAGGAAGAGTGTTCTATGTATTATGTCCATGGAACCTGTGACTAAGCCTTTTATTTATGAATACTACCTGAGGTCCACATGCAATCAGTGCCTATGAAATGGATCTAATCAGTGTAGGGCCATCACATCGAAACCGTTGTGTATCAGTAAAAATAAATAAATAATAGGTTCAAGATTCCAGATGACAGGTGTAAAGAGCTTTTTCATGCTGATTTAACTGATTTTCAACATTGGAAACATTAAGAAAAAACTCAGTGTGAACAAAGCCTAAGTAAATTCACAATACAGCTGCCGGCTCTCCCACTACAATAATGTTAATGATAAATTATAGGTTTACCGCAGAGAATTTTGAAGTTATGTGATTGTTTAGGATTCAGACCTACTTATTACTAGTACTTCATCTTTGGTTGCAGGCTAGTAATTTATATTTTGTTTTTGCACTTTTCAATTTATGAAATTACAGAGATATAGAGCAAGAAGGAGATTCTGAAAGAAATTGTTGAAAACAAAGGAGGAAAAGAGAAGCCTGGATATTCTTTGCAATGTGCTGGTCACAGTGAAACTTGTCAGGGAAGGGGGTATGGCCATAGTATTTAGTGATGTATATGAAAACAGCAGTTAGTGAGATATACTGCAGACACTTCAGATCTATCACTTATCAGAAATAAAGGACAATTCTGTGCAATAGTTCATACAGAGGCTGCTATGGGGCCAGTGGGAACAGGGGGACAAAGCTGAATGTCTGTTACACCATTCAGCATTGGAACTGAACTGTTAGCTTCTGGTCTCCACTCTTCAAATGAATGGCTCCTCCAGAAGAATGACAAACAGTAGAATCTGGCATGCTCCTTTCAACATCTCTATCTATTTTACCCCCTTTTTGAGGGGCCAATTGTTTAATACGGATTTTGTTGGCTTCTGAACTCCGGAAATCTTGGCTATCGACACCCCAAAGGAATCTAAGGTCCCTACTCATAGACTCTTCGACAAGGAAATCTATGAATAATGAAAAGGCTTACTTTGATTTACTGTATATATAGGTATAGTTTTAACATAACCCTAAGCAGCTATTTTAAGGGACATGGCAGGTGATGGAAAGTCGGCATCAATAAACATTTTCTATTTATGGGCAGAGGAATCACAGGTAAAGGGGCATTTGGCCTAGTGTCCAGAGTTAAACCTATGCATACTATTTTTGAGGTGTGAACTTATCTGATCCCCTGATTCTACTTTTCTTTGATCCGTCCTTCTGTGTGTGTATCTTCCCTGCTGTGTAGGTTTCCGGACATTACAGACATCGTGGGGCACATTTACTAACCCGGTCCTGTTGCGATCCAGCGGCACGTTCTCCGTCAAGAATTCGGGTCTTCCAGCAATTTACTAAGATAGTGCCGCCGATGTCCACCAGGTGTCACTGCTGCGCTGAAGTCCGACTGAGGTCGCCGGAGTTCCCCATCCTATCCTTGGTGCAGGTAAGCGCGTGTCAAGCGACACATTTTTTTAAAATACCTCAGTTTTTTCGAATCCGTCGGGTTTTCCGACAGCCACGCCCTCGACTTCCGTTGCATGCATGCCAGTGCCAATGTGCCACAAACCGATCGCGTGCGCCAAAAACCCAGGGCAATTCGGCGCAAACCAGTAATTATCGGGAAACCCGATGAAAAAGAGCGATTCGGTCCCTTAGTAAATGACCCCTTGTCTTTATTGGTGTTCTAACTAACATTTGCAATTAATTCTAATGAAATTTTGTACTATAGCTGGCTGTGGTTATGAACAGCACAATGCTTCAAAAATTGCTTAGATGCCTTTTTACACCAATAAAACCCTACCTAGCACACAAAAAGGAAAACAAAGCTTTTTTGACCTCTATATTTCTTAGCATTTCCCAGTAGGAATTTAGACACTTTTTGAAATAAACTTTGAAAACTCAATTAACTTTGTCTTCAAAACTGTGCTTTTTTAATACTTAAAGAGTAACCATCATTAAAAAAAAACGTTTGATATGTTGCAGAGCAATTAGAGTAGTTTCCCAAATTTTGCTTCTTTCACTGCTTTTGAGCAGCCTTCCCCCTGTTATCAGCCACTGTCAATGATGCCTCATATCGTTGTTGCTAGGTACATCCCATCTACACTGTGCTGAATACGGAGTGGGAATGTACATGTAAGTCACACCCCCTCTTTCCCAGCTCTGCTTTGAGCTGATTTCCTCATGGCTACTCCCACCACTCAGTCATGTGCTTCCAGGAGCCCTAACTAATGTGATAAAACACCTACTCTTATCTCCCCCTGTATTCCCTCTTCTTTCCCTACACCCCTATATAAACAAATTATACACAGTACCCCCAATTCACGGCAGAAGTTTTACATAGATAGATAGATATGGGATTGATAGATAAATAGATAGCTGACGGATAGATGATTGAGAATATGCGATAGATGGAGGGGAGGGGTGGGACGTTTTGTTCTTCTCTAGTTACCCCGCAAAAAAGGAAACAAACACCAAAATGTAGGAAGTATAAAATAACACTTTATTATCTTTTATTCCTCTGGGTAGTATGCAATACTTATTTGTAAGCAAATACCTTGACTTGTTCTGAGGACTAGACCTTCTATACCTCTACTCTGCTTTGATCTATTTATCATGTATATTTAGCAATTTTGACGATTGGTGGACTTTTTGAGTGTAAGTTGTCTTTTTAAATGAATTTGTTTTTATTGATCTATTAAAGTGTTATTTTATGCTATCTATATTTTGGTTTTTGTTTCCTTTTTTGAGGTGTTTTTTGATTTTGGGAACAATCTATTTAATATAGTGGGGGTACATTGTGTCTGTGCCCCCTATTACTTGTATCGATGTTCACTCTAAAGGTAAAATACTAAAACTTATCTTGTCATTGAATAAACCTTTGTTTTGTATATTGTATATTTATATTATTTATCCTCTTAGCTACAAGTTCCACACTGGATGGGGCATAATATGCACAAGCTATGGTCTCATTGGTCACCGGCACGTGCTTGTGAGGATGTCACAGCAGGAAGCCTGCTCCATCTTGCTCATAGTAGTTCTTTTCAGGGCTGGAAACATGGTTGCTCTTGGGCAAAAAAGGTACTAAATGGGGACTGAGAGGCAAAATACTTTGAGGAATGATACCCATGGACACCAGGAGCAGATTTATGGTTTATCTCAGAATAACGGTTTCCCTTTAAGGGCATTTAACATGATTATTATTCTAGAGAATAGGGTAACTAAAGGCTATGACAGATTTTAGTGAAAAAGTATACATAATTATAGTTGTCTTATGTGATATACATGTGAGATATTTATAATCTCATTGCAATAATGAGGTGTAAAGCATCACACAAGTGTTCTACATTTGTACAAGATCCAAGTCATAAAAATGATTCCACTGCTGTTCTCTATAAGACACCTAGGTGGCGCACTTTATCCAGAATAACAGAGAAGCAACGGCAGGAGTGAAGATATATAGAACAAACTTTCTGCATGTTAAAGCAAATTCAAAACACTTTCATCCATTTTCCTAATTCCCATGGAGCACATTCTCTTTAGTATCCACAAAACACCTTCCTGTTCTTCCACATCAATGTTTGAACACAGCCATGCATGTAAGCAGATTCTAAGCAGTTTGGATGAACTGTATGAAATGACATAGTGCCTTGTAAGTGTATAAGCTACAACATGAAATCAGCATATATTTCTATCCTTGGAGTATTTGCTGTATACAGTTGTAATTCATTCTGTATTTGTTTGAAACAAATCCTGTGTCATGTGTATCACACATTTTTTTTTGTGTAGCTGTGTTGTGGGGCTATCATATACCGATATCATAACATTAAATTTACCCCTTTAGCTATAACTAATTAAACATAACTAGTTTTACAAGATTCTAAGAGGCCACTCCCAATTGCCCACTAAACAGATCACTTTGTTTCGGCAGGGGTTGATGCTTTTTCAAGACTTTCCATTCACAACTTTTTTTCTTGCTTTTTCTTGCATTCACTACTTCTCTAAATATAATTTTCTTTCTGTCTTCCTTTAAGCTTTCTTGTGTCTGTATGGAGGTAGATTCTTTATCATACCACTTCCTTGATGCTAGGAGAGACAGTGTAGTCGATTGCCCTAAGGCACCTTGTTCTCTATTTATTCTCATGCTGGTAGATACAGCACCAGAGCTCCGAATGCCTGCAGTCTACTCTACCTTTATGTCATACAATGGAGAATCTGCTTTATTTACACTTATACTTTGTACATGGTTCTTGTTTTTTTTTTTTTTTTTTTTTAAATAAAACAATGAAATCAAATTCGACATGCATTGGTTTTCACTCCCCTCTTCCGGATATTTTCAACTATAATCAGACTATTTCTAAAATGATAATACAAGATGTGGCCCATTGTCCCAGTCCGTACATGTATTATGCTCTTTTCACTGTTTCTTGGCTATCACTCTGTTGTATTCCTTGCAGCAAAACTAAGCAACCCCATCACAATGGGATTTACTAGAAAAGTTGAAGAATTCTACACTACAGGTCACATGACAATAGATATTGTAAAGCGGGGGGAAATATCAGTGTATTAGAAAACTATTTAGGACATGATGAAGAGCATTTCTTATTTTTGGTGCAGGGTGTTGCTAGAACCATTCTATATTTTTTAGTTTTTAGTTTGTGACGCAGGGGATTAATAAATTGGCGCACAGACTGAAAGGTTTACAAATCCCTAGTCTTGCTTTTAGCTATTTGGCTATTTTGCTCCACAAAAAACACCAAAAAACGTAACAGAAAAATAGAAGGGCCAGAAAACTGCTGCATTGACAAGTGGCGCCAAAATTTTGGACCCCAAAAAGTTGAAAGTGTCGGAAAACATAAATTTAGGTGCAAGAGGCACGGAAAGGTGTTAATAAATGCCTCCTGATATGTTGTAACGGAATTTGTCATTGGGATGTCAGTGAGATATTTTTGGCATATTTACATATGATTATCAAAGGAGCTTCTGTTTCTTTTAACTCCTTAGCACTCTGTACTAGTACAGCACTTCTAGTCGATGTCGATTTGGCTCATACAGAATAAAAAAAATGGGACTGAGCTTTAAGCTATAAACTGGCTACGTCCTGAAGGGGTTATTGAGATTTTGTTAGATAAACAATTTATCACCTTTCTAGTGGAAAGCCATTAAGGTGGCCATATAAAATGGCAAAATAGTAGTAAGTGCTGTAAAGGAGACAAAACACAAAAAACAACAGTTTTCTGTTGAAAAGTCAATAATGAATGGGAAGCCAGGGAGAGGCTTCTTACACGTTGTGAACTGCAACAGCACCCATACAATACATCATTTAATATGTACGATCAGGACTGGCTCCAGGTTTCCGTAGGCCCCTGGGCGACAGAGTCTCAGTGGGCCCCTTTGCAGTAAACTCCCGTGGCAGCATTAAAAAATTAGGAAACTAATACCGTCTCCTGTTCCCTAAAATATTCCCCAGTTAATCATTACAAACAGCCCCTCGTGGTTATTTTATATAAAGCCCCTTCCTAGTTATTTTATATAAGCCCCCCTAATCTCCATGGATTCCTGATGTGGGCCCCTCAGCAGCTCTGGGCCCTGGCACTTGGTATCCCCAATGCTGGTGCCAGCCCTGTGGATGATTGTCTATAATACTGCACTGATCATATGTTTTATTTTTTTATTGTTCTCTGTATTTTTGGTGATCTAACCAAAACATTGCATCACTGATGAAACACAGAATCTGTAATTTGTCGGTGATGCCGCTGCCATCCTCACCAATAAGAGGATGAACATAGTCAGAATCATGTATGTTCTTTATTCTCACATTACAAATTCTCAGCTCTTTATCAAAACTTTATGATGGCTTTTTACATGAAAAATTAAGCAGTCACAGTATGTTTTATAACCAATATCATATTACGTAACCAATATCTATACGGAATAGACTAGAGCACACATTATCCTTTTTGATTCAGAAGAGCCAAATTTATCTGTACAATATATACTGTATCTACATGTATGGCCGTCTTTCTGTCAGTGGCACAGATCTAGTTCTATGAATTGAAAGTACAGTATGACTCATATTTACTACTACTCAGAAGAATGCAAAAAGCCGATAGACCAAGAACATTAATAAATCATTTCACTTTTGATCAAAAATTCAAGTTCTTACATATTTTTCAAAGATGTAAGAGGCTGAGAAATTCTTATGTACTTTTTTAGGCTCCTATAAAATATTTAGTAATGGAAATGATTCCTGAGATAATGTATCAAAAAATGTTGTACCCATTTTGACTGCATTGCATCTGCTACATGTAGCGTTACAATTTCAGTGTGAAAAGTAAATGCAGGTTAACACATTTTGAAGGTTCTTTTTACAATGAATGCAAAAAGTCAAATTTATGATGGTGCCCTAGAAACGTAATAAAATTTGTCAATTCCTTTGTGGTTTTAATAAATGTATTTCTTATTAATCATTAATCCTTTCATCGTGTTTCTGATTTAATAAATAAAACTTCAGTTCCATAGTGGAAGAGAATAACCAAAAACAAAATTGGAGATTTGTAGTCTAGATTCTCTATAATAAGTCCCGCCCTCACCTTTCCCAATCATAGAGCACAGTATAAATTACCTATGTTTTGCAAATAAGATGAGACATGGGTTGAAGTGGCATGTAGCAACTTTCAGGTGAAAATCTGCTCCCTTCGGTACAGAACTTCATGCTGACTTTTACTGGCCATAAATTATTGCTCCTGCAGTCACCTGCAGGTGTCTTCAGATTCATGCAGCACAACCCCCACACTGCACCCCTAAAAGTACCACAGTCATTTATTGTATAATATCACCAAGATAACAATAGCCTGCCCCTAAATAATTCTTACACATCCCATACAGCACCCACAGTTATAGGACTCACCCAATACATTTTTTGCATGTAAGTATTGTTCCAAAATAATCTAGGGCACCAATATGAATAATGATATATCATTGTGCCTCCTTAATAAATTAAGCCTCCCTCAAGATGAGTTATAAAAGTATACTGCACTATATATTTATATTTATTTATTATGTGGGGGTTAATGAATGATGAAGACACTGCCATGCTGGGATCATTTTCATCTGTTTCGGTGTGTAATAATCTAGCGGCCTGTTCTGGCCACATCAACTACTAATATGACAGTTCACAGTGGCTAAGGAATCCCTTTTCTTAGCGTTGTGGCCAGTCTCCAGTGAACAGCTGCGGGCCCCATCCCACTATGAGTCCGATCGTTACTGGGATTACAATATATTGTATGATTTGGATCTTTTGCTACTATATGAGAGAAATGAGTGATAATGGAAACCTTGACTCATTTGTTGGTATATATTGCAGGGAAATGTAGCATTTCATGCTGGGGGTTAAAGTGAATGTCAGTAAAGACTTTCAACACATTGGATGTTCTAGAGACTAATAGACTTCTTATGGCCGGGTACACACTGGAGGGAACGGCTGCGGTAAGTACATAGCTGCTGAGGCAATGCAAAGGTTGGAATCTGCAATAATAAATGACATACGATGGAATTATAACCTGCAGCATGAATCATTTTTACATTGCAGATTTTTATGCAGCATGTGAATGGGATGTGTATAAATATCTTCCATGTTACTATGGTTGTAAATTGCTGCCCTTTGGCCGACTGTGGTTCCTGCAGCAATTACACATTTGTGCTCCTGGCTGTGACTGAAGACGCACAGGACCAGATATAGCAGAAAGGAGAAGTCCTTTCTATATTTCCCATAATAGATGTGCCGCAATGCAGGGAACTACACAGGTTGTTGAACGTATTATGCCTTGTAATCCAGGTGTAAAAGCATAAAACAGTTACAATTACTGGGGCACAGCAAGGTTACACAACACACGCCACTGTTTTGAAAAATGTGGTACAACAGGGCAGGACACAGCCCCAAATTAACTGTAACCTCTGCAGGAATACTGGCACAGGTAATAGCTGCAATCTCTATCAGGTCAGGCCTGGCATAGATTTCATTCTAATGCCCTAGTGCTGTTATGGAATTGCTAAGAGGTCAGTAAATAAAGCAGGTTATTTGCTGGTGCTGGGATTATTAAGAATGGGGCACAATTAAGTCCTGTCAAATTAATGTGACCTGTTTGGAATTTTTGGGATTTCTGTATCAGACCAGAGGTCATATTTTCACTTCCTGATGAGGAAACTCCACACTCTGTACCACAGCTACTAATAATTATAGGTTATAATTCTGGATATGACAGTGCAGACACCTGGCAAAAATGTATTAATCTCTTGGTAAATATAGTGGGAAGGGAAGTCACACTTTCCTCCCAGCAGCCAGAGATGGTACAGTAGCTGTCCATGTGATGCTCTCCAGATGTATCTTGGGTAACAAAATAGATATCACAGAGATAAATACATCTTAACGGTCATAATGGTTTCTGATCATAGTAAAGAGGAGGCTGCACTAAGAATGTCTCTCATTGTTCACTCTACTTGCATCTACTCTGCAATTGGGTAAAAATTAATTTAAGCAAGTAATGATCCTATGTTTTGTATTTACAGCATAAAAAAAATTAATGGTGGAGCGTCAATGTCATTTCATCTATTTGCAGCAAACAAAACAGCAGGGCATATTTTATTTTTCACATGCTTGTCTTTTGCTTCTGGGTTATGCCATTAATACGTGTTAGACCAGCAGCATAGAAATAACATGCAATGCTTTATAATATTTCGCACATGGCTGTTTTCCTGCATGATGGCACAGTAAATTATTATCTATATGAAAGCTCTTCCAGAAGATTCCAAGAGACTCAACCGGATATTAGATATAAAAAGACACAGAAAGAAAGTGACACATAGGATTTTACTTGTGAACGCTATTATGTCTCTAGTTATAGCTTATGTATCAAGTCTCGCTTTTTCCATAGAGGACACTGTGCTACCAGTGTTTTATAATAAGTAGTAGTATTATTATGATGATGATTATTATTATTAGCAATAGAAGTATAAATAATAGTAGTAGTAGTTGTATGCTTATTGCTATTATTATTATATTATTATCATCAGTAGTAGTAATATTAGTGTTATAATGATTAAACAAGCTTATCAGAATATAAGGAGCAAATTTGGCTTGAGACTTGGACTTAGGAACAAACTTCAACCCAAACACAAACCCCATTTAAATCAATGGGGACACAATTTGAACACCCAAAAATGGCTATAAAATGGGGGTAGTAATACGGATTGACAAATTTTCAAGTTTCTATTTCTGAATGTCAAAATTTCAAGATAAAATTTTATATATATATATATATATATATATATATATATATATATATATATATATAATAAAAAAGGCACAGCAGCACAATCAAAAAAAGTGCAAGGTAGGATGCTATCCTTCACTCTCACCAAAAAGAGTCCATAAATATCAAAAGAAAGCGGCAGCACTCCATATATATGTATGTATATGTATGCAAATCCTACGGGCAACTAACTACTGCTGTGGGAAGTGGGATGGTTGTGAAAGTGAAAATATTCTTAAAAATGAACAAATGGAGAATCTGATCTAGAGGGGGTTATATACCAATTTCTAGGAGAATTGAAGCAATATTGCTTTGGACCGAAAGACTTGGCTGGGTTCACACCTTGTTATTTGCCATATGTTGTAAGGACACTTCAGGAGGATTCTGAGATATCCTTACAACGTAGGGCACAGACATATGCCTATACAGTGGGATATGTCGCCTGGGGACACCCTCCCCCCGAATGCTGGAGGAGCAGTGTACATCCGCAGCAGCCTGCGATTGTCTGCTGCCGATGAACAGGGTGTTCCCCCAGTGATGTCACTGTCCTAATATGGACCACCAGGTCCTCCCTCCTACTGAGAGACTTATGTGCTTAGCAAGGGATGCAATATGCAGCATAGCCGCCCATTGCCGCCGCTGAGCGCATAAGTCGCTCAGGTGGACGCTGTGGGATGAAAAGACGGAGCTTGCTACGTCATTCAATCCTTTATTTTTTGGTGTACAGGAGGTACAGCGGCCAGACGGAGGCAACGACTATGCCTCCGTCTGCCACCATTTCCAATGTATACGCTTAGCACATACAAAAAATATGATGTGGACCCACCTCAATAAGCAGATTCCCTCTGCACCCATTTGGGCTCTCATTTGGTTACTTCTAGTATATACTATTCTTACTGATACTTGCATTAGCTCTTATATCCTTGTTTGTATGCTATGACTTCCAGTTTTACAACCATTTTGAAGTGCAATGTGAACACCTGCAAGAAAATTATCTTGCCTTGTAACCCAATTTCATTTTCCTGCTTTATTTTACTCGAGTTACACACAGACTATAAGGTTTAATGTATTCATCATTTAGTTTTGTTTGTTCATTTTATTATAACGTCAGTTGTCGTGCCACCTGTTGCTTTTTAATTTTCCTTGTCTCTCATATGCTTTACTCATTTCTCTAAATGAAATATTTTCTCAGCAACAAATCCAAACACAGTTGTACTTACCTTGAAAAAGTCATTATTTGCCATGTACTAATGAACTAAATACTGTAGAAGATTGGCCTTAGAAAAGATATTAAAACTGCCTCCTCTTTTTTTAGGCACTCTTCTATGTTCAGCTTTATTGCACTCAATAATAGCTACATACAGTAAATGGGTCACATTTACTGGCCAATTCTCAAATGTTTACATCCCTACTTTACTGTACATAGACAGCAGATACATCTATATCTTTGTTTTTAGATCTATATACACCATTTCTTTCCTCTAGAATGATGTCTTCACTGCCCTTTTGTCTATGAAATTATTGTTAAGATCTGCCACATTCCTTATATAATTACATCTCTATATTAAACTGCAGAACTTGACTTTGCTTCTTCGATATCTGTCGGCTATGAAGTATCTCATGGCATTTAATACTGATCCAGCATTCTCTGTGAATAAGACTCTTAAAGTGCCTGTCTACTTTTGCGTGTCCACTTTTGAATACATGTGATTCGAGCTATATGTGTCCTACCTCCATTTTAGACATTGTACATAAAACTAGGACAGCGGCCATGTTGGTACCTGAGCCCATGGGAGCACAGTTGTATATTTTATAATTTTAACTCCAGCCAAAATTTCTTTAATCTCTGTGACAATTGGATTTTAAAAATGTTGAGTTGTCATAAGAACCGGGATTAACAATAAATCTTAATTGCAAACACCATGAATAACTGTTACAGATGATCATTGTAGCCTAGAGCTAAAGTACAGCAGATTCTATGCAAAATGAAGATATTGCCATTAATTTGGGGGGAAAACGAGCACGAATTAGTTTGAATAAATTATACACACCATTTAATAAAGGAGGATTTGCGATCCCTGATTTTCGCAAATATTTTGTGGCAGCACAACTACAAAACACTATTGATTGTGATATGGAGAAGATTATATATACACTTGGACCAAATTATGACTATTTAAAGGGAATGAATATTTGGAGTTGATTGGAATCTAGGGTGACGGCAAAAGTAGAATTTAAGAGTACTTTTTTTTATTTCACCTAATGCAATAGATATGGGAAAAAATAAAGATAGATTTAGGTTGGGAAAGTTTTTTGTATGAAACACCCCTTTGGGGAGATGGGTAGTGGACGTTAGCCCCGTTAGAGGGATCTAAGTTCTGCTGGAAAAAGGGGGTAAAATTTGTACACCAAATAATAGATAATAGTGGGTTTAAAAACAGAAAAGGATATGTCTCTACAATTTAGTATTGGTGAAGGGGAGTGGCTTCGTTATAATCAGCTTTGGTGCGCCTTCAATGCGTCTCTTACTAGGGTTGATTTTAAGGAAGTACGACACCCCCTACTTAATGTATTAAGAATTCAGAACAAATCGAAGGGCTTATTGTCCAGATTGTATAAAGTATTGGACATTGATACATCCTCAAGTAATGCCCCATACTGTTATGAAAAATGGAAAAAAAGACATTCCAGATCTATCATTAGAGGAGTGGGATGATGCTATGGGCATGATTAACTGCACTACCAAGAACCTGTCTTATATCGTTTCCCAAGTTTTTCTAATCCATAGAGTCCATTATACCCCAAAATTGTTAAATAGGTTTGGGACTCCGGAACAAAGAGAAATGTCCCAGATGCGAGCTCGTGGACGCAGACTTAGTTCATATGATGTGGAGGTGCCCAAAGCTAAAACTTTATTGGGACGACGTACTAAGAGCTATAACAGGGCAAAGTGGGTGCACGTTCCCATATGAGGTGAAAAACTGCATTCTTGGTACAAAGATTGGTATATTGGGATCAAAAAAGGGTATACAGGCGGTCCCCTACTTAAGAACACCCGACTTACAGACGACCCCTAGTTACAAACGGACCTCTGGTATTTGGTAATTTTCTGTACTTTAGCCCTAGACTACAATAAACAGCTGTAACAGTTATTAAAGGTGTCTGTAATGAAGCTTCATTGTTAATCCTGGTTCTGATGACAACCCAACATTTTTAAAATGAAATTGCCACAGAGACCAAAAAAATTTGTCTGCAGTTACAATGATAAAGTATACGGTTCCGACTTACATACAAATTCAACTTAAGAACAAACCTACAGACTCTATCTTGTACGTAACCCGGGGACTGCCTGTATATGTCGCAATGAAGGGGCTATTAATGGCCCGCAAAGTGATATTGATATACAATTGGAAAAATAAAAAAACGCCTGGGCTCCAGGAGTGGAAAAGAAAGGTGGACTATATGCTTTTGAGTGAATCATTAATGAACCTAGAAAGCTGTTAGCTAGTTGGAGGCGCCCTCCAGAAAAACAGATGGTAAAATCATAGGATGCATTCTGAGTACAGTAGATACCTAGTCAGGATGGGGCCACCAGTTGCAAGGGGTGGGGAGGGGGGGGGGAAGGGGGTTTAAAGTATAATATGCTTGTGGTTCCCAGATGAGGTCACTTTTTGTTTTTTTCTATTCATTCTGTAATTTGCATGGGCTAAGACAGTGTTTAAGATAATTCCTTTAGTATTCAACAATTATTGTTATCTGTTACTCTGGCGGGGGGCCACCATGCAATATATTTTGTATTTGTTTTTACTCTGTTTTGTACTTGTAAATCAATAAAAACTTATAATTGTAGCTCCAGCCAAAAATTCTTTAATCTCTGTGACAATTGGATTTTACAAATGTTGTCGTAAGAACCGGGATTAACAATAAATCTTAATTGCACACCATGAATAACTGTTACAGATGATCATTGTAGCCTAGAGGTAAAGTACAGCAGATTACCAACATCCAGAGGTCCATTTGTAACTAGGGGTCGTCTGTAAGTCTGGTGTTCATAAGTCGCAGACTGCCTGTGTATAATTGACTTTATATGCTGTTTTCATACATATAGACTCCCTTATGTCATTTACAAGAATTCGTTTTTGTTCAAAATATTCTGAATCATTAAATACTGTAAGATGCTTTTGCCGCTTGCCCTTCTATTATTTAGATACATTCATTACCAAATCATTAATATGCAAATATTGGTAAAGCTAATTTTACAGATTCCCTTTTTGTTTTTGCTAAACAGTGCTAGCGTTGTTGGTAGCAGTGAGAATGTGTAAGAATATCTGAAACACATAGAAAGACTAATTTGTTCTGATTACACTGTAATCAGACTGCAACATGCAAAAATATTTGCATTTTAAGACGCATGGACATAAATATCACCGTAAAACATAGCACAGACTAGTCATTACACAATAATGTGACTGTCCTATGTTGGTCTTTCTCTGCAGTCGTCTTCTTCTGGCATGAAGACCTGTTACCGTGTTAGGCCCCTTCCGGACAACCATATATGGCCGCTATTGTGCGTGTCATGGTACGTTGAGCAAATTACGTTAAACTCAATACCTCCCCCCTCCACTCAAGAAGTCATGACAGTGTCCAAAGACTACCTTAAACCGTGATAAAAGTGCTGCAAGGTTTGTAATAAATAATTTCTCCCATAGTGTGCTAATAGCAGTAGTTACAGCTATAACTTGTTCTTGCTTGCTTTGCCACAGTTTTTGTCTGTGGATACCAATTGAGATCATCATTGTAGCTTCTTTCGAGGGCACCAGGAACAGAAAGAATTGCAGAGCCCTGAGGAGGAGCTCAAATAGCTCCAATGATAATCTAACCCTATCCGCACTTTCTTACTCATGTAGTCCCAGGAAGCTGAGCGCACCTGCTCGAGGAGGCTTTTAGTCTTGCCTGGTGAACTGCTGCATCTCAATAGGGAGGGTGCAACCATTTTTGGTTTGAGGAGTGTTAGGGAACTGCAAAGAATTATGGTACATGGGTGACCCAAAGGAATAGGAATAAGGAAAACATACAAAATGGGCAAACTGGAACTCTTAATGTTGGAAGGCAAATATGTGAAACATGTAAAACCTGGCTCCAGATGTTTTTTATTCTATTGTATGATAATAATAATAATTCCTTTATTTATATAGCACACACAGATTATGCAGCTCTACACAACGTTTGCCAAATGAGTCCCTGTCCCAAGGGGCTCACAATCTAATCAACCTACCAGTATGTTTTGGGGTGTGGGAGGAAACCGGAGGACCAGGAGGAAACCTACGCAAACACGGAGAGAACATACAAACTCTTTTCAAATGTTGACCTGGATGGGACTTGAACCCAGCACGCAAGCTTGTAGTGCTAACCTCTGAACCTTGTATAAATGGAGCTAAAAAAAACATTTAGTACCTCCACCTTCTCTTGGTCTTACGACTAAGGGTGGTGTCCCATCCAAAACGCGTCAACTATTTTCTGACATTGTGCACACTCTCACGTTTTTTAAAATCGATTATGGAATAAAACTCTAATGTTTGTAATGAATTCGCTGGAGAATACCTTTTTCTTTTTCCTGATGATTGTTTTATATTATTAATACATGGCACAATGTGGAATTATAGTTGTAGAGATACAATAGATGTATATCCACATTAAATCCACTATGCACGGATCACTGGCCATGGCTCCAAAATCCATCATTTTTTAATTAAATAAATTACACCTGGGCTCGCCAGATTCAGACCTTAAATGAGCTGCAAGATAAACACTCATAAAGTATACAAAACGGTAGATCAGATGTCACAAACAAATGAGTATCGTGATTTATTTTTTTGCCGTTAATTTAACATGACAATCTAACAGAGTAAGTATTTGGAAGCTGCAGATTAGTTAATGGGCATTTTACAGAATTACAATATTTTATTTTCCCAGAGGTCTGCTCTCCCCAGCTTCACATGCTGTCATATACAGATTGCCATCACAAACAATCCAGATCACAAGAATACTGCTGCCAGCTTCAATTAGTTACAGACATCCACTTGTCTTGGCTGTTTGTCCGTGATAGGCTTTTTCACTGTCATTCACTATGTTCTACGGCATATTCCTCCCGTCAGAGCAGGACTTTATTCAAAGAGCTCTACCTTGAAATACTCTGAGTTAATGTTAAGGTAAAACAAGATTTATTCGCCATGAATACCATAAGCAAAGTGATTTTTATATTAATGCATTTTTCATGTGTATGGGCCATAAGAGTGAATTTAAAGAAATGCATCCAGTTTATATACCAGCATTAAAAGCATTTTTACTACGTCCTCAAATGAATGTCAGAAATTATAAATGAAATGTGGTGATTTTAATAACAGGTGATCAGGCATTGCCGAGCTGTCATGATCTAAATCACCCATAACAACTACTTATTCATGCGAATGTACTTTAAATGTTAGACTATATTATGGGAATTACATTTGATTTGCCCATTATCTTAAATCATAGGCATTAGTAAATTTACACTGAAAGCACATACACAAAGAAATCCAATGTTCGCCAGTTAGTGTTTTTTCATGCCGCCTGAAGGGGACTTATGATTTCAGCAAACAAAGGCTATTTTCTTAAGGTTATTTTTGAAGAATATTCAAGATATTTTCCTTATCTGTTAATTCTTCCATCTTATTCTTCATATCATTCATATTGTAGTGTTAGAGCAGGGGTGTACAAACTTTTTGGGTATTGGGGTCAGATAACATGTTGGATGCAATAACATTTTGGATGATTAAAACACTAGACATACAGTTCACACATTGGTGGTGTAAACCTATAACCAACATATTAAGTATCTGATGGTACCATTAATATTAGAGGGAACTCTGGCAGAACAATAGAAGTTTTATGCCATGAAAAAAATAGCATTGTGAAGTATCCGTGGAAAGTACTGAACCACAGACTTGAAAAATAACACCAACGTGTAAAAGCCCTTACTTGGTAAAATAAATAAGCAAGTCATGCATGATTAAAAAAAGTAGCTGAAAACTTTTCCATTCCCTTGAGAAGAAGAAACTTGTGGGTTGTTGTAAGGATTTCAGCAGTAAACCTATTTTGTGTTGAGTGAAATCAGGTTGTAAGGGCATATCTAATGAAAGACATTTCAACCCAAAATATCACAAATTGCAACTTTATTGCCTCACTGTTCAGTGATGAGAAAGAATAAAAAATGATATTACTTCTATAAAATTCTGTATTACTGCTAGCTGTGTATGATTATCATGGAGCTGAGACGCATTCATCGTGAGTAGGCTAAGCTTTACCTTAAAATGTTTGCCGTCTCCAGGAAAACAACATATTGTATTACATTTCTTTCCCGTTCTTACAGAAATGTTTGCTAAAAAATGCAATAATTAATAAATGATAAAAGGAATCAGATAAGATAATGGGAACCTGCCACCATATTAAACCCCTAATCCTACATACAGTACCTTGTTTCTCCATTTGTAAGTTTGCAGGAAGTCTCTTTACATCTTTTTAATGTAACAGTGTGTCCAAAAAAGTACTTTTATTCCTTATTTCTTTATTCGGCATGACAAAGGGTCGTGGATCGCACTTTTGTCGGACTGTTTGTCTTTTTCTGGGATTGCACAGCTTTGACAGGTGTTTAATATGTGTCTGCACTGGGATTGTGTTGCACACAATCGTTTTTTGGCGCAGCTGTGCTGGCTTTCCAGCGACACAAATTGGGGTCCTCCCGTCGGACGATCTGAGTGATACGGACTTTGCGCAGGGTTTAACTTTCAAACTGTATAAAAAAATGGTGAACTCGTCAGGGTTGAGCGGGGAAGTGAAACATCAGGATATCAGGCACACAATCCTAGAGAATCGCGGAGTATTATCGTCGGACAATGCACTTTCGGTGAACTCCGTTGGACGGGTAAGTAAACGTGCTGCATTTTGCATTTGAAATGCGTTGCCCATTTTAAGCTTTCATGTAATGGAGAATGTTGAAAATATTGTCCATAAATAGAGCATAAAGCATTAATTTTAACAAGTTTGGTGAGTTTTGTCCTGTCACTGGATCAAGACAAAGTGTGCTGTGCTTTTATTCCTTCCCAAGGTACGGAGCTAGACTAAGCAGTCAGGAAACCCTGCCTCCTGAACGCTATTTGCACTATAGACCCCTCATCCAACCATCATTTGGCTTTTCCCACTGCAGCCTCCTCTTGACATAATGCCCTGGCTATCCAGAGTTCTCACACATACACAGTATCTACCACTTGAAGTTAGGCGCTCCAGTGAGGTATAAAGTAGGAAGTACCAGGTGATGGACAGAGGCAGAGTGTGCAGTGAAAACGGCAGTCAGGAGGTGGGGTTGACTGACTGCTTTAAAGAGAGTTACCTTAGATAGGCTAATCTTCTCCGAGAGCAAAATCATTGAGTACTATATTATGTAGGTTTAGAAATAGTTCATATTTAGCCTCCATTCCTTATTCTGTGCATGAAACTTACCTGTTTCAATACAGTAGAAAGAAGGAGCAGAAAAAAAAGAAACTGCTTTCCTTAATGAAGTGTATTACCAACTTTACTACTGTTCTATTCATTTCTGTGAATATGAATTGTTTCTCTCTGTGTTTGTATGGGTTTCCTCCGGTTATCTCCCACACTGCAAAACATACAGGTAGGTTGATTAGATTGTGAGCCCCATAGGGACAATGACTGATTTATCAAGCTGTGTATAGTGGTGCGTAATCGGTGTGCGCTATAAATAAAGGAATTATTATTATCATTATTATTGCTGCTAGTCTATTCAATAACACAGCAGTGCATATATGATCGCCTTCCCTGTTTGGGACTGACAGCCAAGATGAAAGGTGAAAATTTATAAAATGGGAAAATTCTTTCCCTTTTCCACAGTTTACTTGAGGCCTCTCTCTCCTTACCACAGTCACTGAAAATCAATGCTCCACCTTAGCATTGTCTCTCCCTCCATATTTTACAGTGGGGTTGTTTCTTACATACAAGACATGTGGGGTCATTTATCTTTATTTTTCTTCCTGTTTATTCTGTCTTTTTTTGAGAATTTTTTTGGCTCATTGCAATTTTTGCGCCTTTTTGGGGACATTTTGAAATGTTTCTCTTCAGTGAGACACATTTATCTTCTATTCCAAATTACTTTTAACATTTCAAATTGTCTAAAATTTGTGACAGGAATACTTAGAAAATGGAAAGAAGTTACGTGTGACATTTGTGCAACATTTTTGCGACATTTGATCTTAAAAAAATCCCCATTTAACAAAAGGAAAAAGTGAGATTGATAAATTACAAAAGAAGCAGACAGAAAAATGACAAAAACAAGCCAAAACAAACAGAGATAAGTTAAATGACCCACCATATAATTCAATTAATTATTTCATGTATTATAAAGTAACACACATGCCACAATTTTTACTATACCACTTGATGCCTTATACTAACTTACGAGGTTAACATCTGCTTTGGAGGTTCCAACTAAGATTTTGTCATACAATATTTTGGCATACAGTAAAATGATTACCCCAATGGGAGCCCAACAGGCATGTCAAACATCCAGCACTGCTCCAGTAAAGAAGCGGAACATATGTTGCGATACATACCCAATACTCATTTATTTGACCTCGCTCTCTTCTCTTTGATCTACCAAAAGGCACATGTAAGGAGAAGTACAGTATTAATGTGTTTTCTAAGTAAATATGGAGGTAGAAAAGAGAACTAAAATCATAAGGCCTTCATTTTACAAATAATATATTAGTGTTATATTTTTTGAGTCTACATATTACATATGGTCATGAGAACTTTAAAAGGTTAAGTGGTCTCTCTAAAATATAATGAAAAATACCTGCTAAATCATTTCAGATGTACTCATTTTATCTACTCTGCTATAAATGTAGCAAATCTATATATAGTTATTTGTAATGGATTGCCAACTGAGAAAATCAATGACAGCTGGACAGTATCTTAGCGAGCAGAATTAAGTGATAAAAAGAAGACTGAAGGAAGCTAAGTAGCTTTAAAAGTCAAACCACAGGCTCCGATTTTAATGCCAAACAGCCCCGTCAAGGCGGCTTATTTCCACAAATTGACGTTAAAAATGTAACAAGGTGATGATCGGTCTCAGCAGTTTCACAATCTGTATCATTCACACTTACCTTTACAAGAAATTTAAACACATTTCACATAAAATGTCCATTTATATGCATTTTTGCCACTTCAGTAAGAAAATGCATTCTCAAGCAAAATCACTAATTTTAATGATTTTATTTTGAGCCTTTTGGCAACCAACAGGCAATTAAACTGACTTTCAGAATTATTGATTAGGAGAATCATCGATTTCTTACAAATCACCATTCGGGGTTCAAGTAGATTTTCCTTATTTGCCGTTGTGAATCCTATTTTTAAAATATTCCCTGGTGAGAGTCAAGTTTTACCACCTTATTGTTTAATTTACTAATTTGTGAAAGTGCAAAGGGACGTGGAAATGGAAAAATAGATCTTATTTATCATTCCTATATGAAATGATTTGGCTTTTGGTACAGTCTTTTGCAATATTTAGATTTTTTTGGGGGGGGATTTAATAAATAGATAAAAGGATATAAATTGGGGGCTATACATCAAGAGTCTCTGGCCTTCACATATGAAAATTTGTCGCTTGCAGCGAGTGCAACGCCCCATCGGCCACACCCCCTTGAATGAAGGTGGTGGATAGGGGGAAATAATCACAAGTATAGCTAAAATTTTTCATCTAAGAGTATGGTTTCTTTAAGCCTAAATGCCATCAGTATAAAGATCTTGTTCTGGATATTAGGAGCATGACTTTATTAAATTGAATCTTCTGGGTACAATCCAAAGGGACTATGGGGGACATGTATCTTAGTTTTTTTTTTTCTTTGGTGTATAATTGAGACTTTTGGCAGGTCTTTTTTTGCACTTTGTATGATAATGTCTTTTTCCTTGTGTTATATGTTTAGTTTTTCTAAACCTGGCAGGCACATCCTTTGGCTTTTCTTTAAAGACTTTTTGTTGTAAATGTCTCAAATCCACATGGACAAAATCCATGTGAGGGGGAGATGTATACAGGAACGCATCCGTAGAAGTAACCAATAAATTTAAACGAAATGTGAATGCAAAAATTTATGAATTAAAAAAAAAAACAGCCCAAACTTTCAATGCCCAGTAGGTTTTTGTGCAAAATGTTAAATATTTAAAGCATGTGAAATAATTCCAATTTACATGTTAAAACAAGGTTCCTGGAAAAAAAATCCTTCCTTTGCACTTGTTCTGGACCAGGTGCCGATTTGTGCCTAAAAAGTCGCAAAAATAAGCAAAAAAAGTGATACATAATTGAAAAGTAGCACGGAACATCTGGAAAATAAAGATATATAAGGCACTGCACAAGGTGCAGACCAAGGTGTACTTGGAAAACTACAGCAGAAGTCGCAGTGAAAAGTCACATAAACAACAAAAGTCTCAAAAATGAGACAATTAAACTAACAGAAATAAAGATACATTCATACATTGTTATGAATTTCATGGTACTTATTCTCAATATTTATTTATAACATATAAATTGCATATGAAAACACCAGATATAAATGAAATAAAAGAGGAGAACAAAGTGCTGCCCTTACTGTATACTGCTTAATGTACAGGAAGGGGAACATTAAGTGCACAAAATATATAAAAACTATTTAAGTAAGTAACTATTTAAAGGTACGCCTCACATATTGTCCACAATGTTATACCTGGATGAAATAAGACAAACTTAATCATGATATTTATTTTATCATTTGCATTCTTCACTTTTATTGTTAAATTGAATTCTGTGACATTGGAGAAATACATATCTCTTCAATAAACCATTCATAGAACAGAATGAAATACGGTGACATTTCACCAATGGGAAGAGTACATAATAGTGGCAGCCTTGCATTATATATATTCAGACATAATAACCTTCTGACATAGAAAATACAAAGACAGCAATAGGCATCCACGATATGTATTGAATCTGGCACAGAATATAAACCAGACATTACATATCATCATAGTTGTGCATGTTGTGACATAGATATTGGAAGGTGCCCATGCGTCACATGTGCCGGTGAAATTAATGAACACCGTGCAACAGTAAGAGTTGCCCCGAGGCTCTGAAGCTACAGCTGCACAATACAAATGGTTTCAGTGCTTGGCTCTACAATATGTGCCAAGCATCCTGCTTGCAATTACTAGATGCAAGGCGATTAATGGTTTGCATTAATTATGTAGACCACATAGCAAAATGAAACAATTGGGCTCAGTTGTATTAGTTTCTTCACATTTTTTATTGCATATACTATAAATTCACAATTCTAATTAATGCGGTAATAAATATTACTTACCTTTTTACTAGAAGTATAGAGGTTTGGCCCCTGCCATTTCCTGTTAGGCTCACTTTTCTCATAGAATATGATGGTGTATTTAGAGGACAGTTTACACTATAATCTGAATGAAGTTGTGGGGAAGCTGCCTTTCTGTACTTTATGATAATAAAATAATAAAATGTCAATTTAAAAAAAATAAAACATTTTTTCCTCCATTGATTTTCCATGAAGTGAATCAGGCCTGGTAAATTGATTCTTTCATTTTATAGTTAAGCCAATATTTATTATATTCTTGTCTCCACTGGTTCTCTGACATAAGGATCATTCAGGCTTTCACATAAATGTCTTGAACCATAGCATTGAGTCGTCTTGTTAAATCCAGTTTATAACTAATTCTGTTAAAAGAAAACTGAGTTGTATTATTTTATGTACACATTTGGGAATCTATATATAAGTCACTTTCTGAGACTACAGACTCACTTATATAAAGTATGTGACCATAAGGTGCAGTCAGTGGGCACACAATGGGCCCATTAAAATGTTTACAACCTTGTTGTTGCTCAGACCTCATAAATTGTTAGGGGCTGTAATTCACCCCCCTTCATCTAGCTGACCACACATAGACACAGATAGTTAGTTTATAATAATTTTCATTATCTTTAGAAAAAGCATCTTAACTTGCAATGTACATATCCAGCCAAGAGGATAGGTAAGAAAGGACACATGGACTGATGATATAGAACAAGGAGCCTGTTTACGTGGACGTACATTTACGTACACGTTAAAGCATCCGTTGAGTGGCATCATCTTTGACAAAATCAACTTTGAAGTGAGATGTAAGTTAGTTGTATAAAGTTAGAATGATGGAGAGTTTGGTGATGAAGTCAAGCTTGCCCACTTCAGCAAGCCCCCTTCAGTGTCATTAATGGACCTGCATTAAAGGACATCATAAACGGCTCTAATAAAGTCTGGTGAACGAAGTCAATCAACACGAAGGGGGCGTTCTGAGGTGAGGAGAGTTTGACTTCAGTGCTTAAAGAGAATCTGTTACCAGATTTTACTCCACTAAACCACAATCCCTCCCAGGTAGGGTATGAAATGTCCTTTCTAGAATTCCCTCTTTTATTGCTTGCACTTGCGATTATTTTCCCCGATCCGGCCCCTTCACACAAGTGGAGCGTGATGTTGGGGGGCCCGCCCAGGCGAGTGGTAGGGATTAGGCCGCCCCGGGCCATTACTGTCAGGGCCTGGTATAGAAATAAATACTGCGTGGGACCACGTCAGATACTTCAAGAGGCTGAAGCCTCTTGGTGTATGGGGCTGCATCAGAGCAGCGTCGGGCATATCGTGCCTTATGATAAATTAACCTCTTTATATTCATATGTTTAAAGCAGTCTCTCGTGCTCAAAGAGCCAAAGTGAGCATTTACCATACCTGTAACACAGTTTTTGTGGCACATGGCCACGAAATTCTGATTTTTTTTCCTTATTCTGTCACTTTTTTGAAAAGTGGGTATGCATGGGCAGGGAGCAGGGGTGATGTGCCAGTCTACTTTATTTACTATAGATTTATGGTGCAATTTATAGATGAATGCTATGCCAGGACCTGGTGTAGAATTCATCCAGCTTCAAAAGTCAGAGCCTTTTAGTATATCCAGCAGTATGCCAGCAAGGGGAAAATTAAAACTGTTGAATTACACCCCATTTACTCCTTTGGTGTGCAGGTGCTGTTATCAGCAGTGTCGGCAAATGCCATGCAACTGAGTATTACACCTCTACAAAGAGATTCAGAGATTCAGCAAAAGATCCAGGTGTTGAGTAGTAATAGTAGCTGAGTAGTAGTTTGTTAGGTGATTTACCACTGAGAGATTCTCATTAACACTTTGTGCCATACTGTTTTTCTCTGTCTCAGATAGACTGTAACAAAGAAATTCTAAAGACAGGTTTGAGAACCTTTAACAAGCCAACATATATTCACATTTCCATTCGTTTAAGGGTTAACCAGTTATGGGACAAGTTAAACACATCTGTACTGTATAGTGTCAGGGTTGATGGTGGACTGTCAGGGCCATTGGGGTGGACCCACTGAACCACCGCAAGCCAAAATGTAAGCCGTCACCTTGGAGCAGAGTCAAAGTTGCACCAGAGGCCAACTTAAAGTGTAGTGGACTTGCTGTGGTGGGATACCACCGGGTCGCTCCAAAGACGCGACTTTGCTCGCAGTAGTGGCCAAGGCGAGGTACAGGAACGGCAGGCAGAATCAGGGTGGTGGTATGTCAGGAGGTCATGACAGGTGCCACAGGAACGGAGTTGGGGACAAAGCAGAAAGTCAAGACAGGCAGCAGAGAATCAAACTCAGAAGTGGACCCAGAGGTCACAATGGTAACCACAGGAGTGACAATAGGAAGCGTTCTCTGAGGCAAGGAAGCACAATGAACAGGCAGGGGTTACAGGAAGAGGCAGGCTATTTATCAGGTCAGCAGCCGGCCAGCGGTAATTAGCAGTGCGCTGGCCCTTTAAATTTCACAGAGCTGACTCGCATGCGCCCTAGAAGCCATCAATGAAGCATGGACGGGTGAGTGCAGCTGCTGCACAGAGGTACATGGGGGCACACGGGTGCGCCTGCGAACCGGGACATGGGTCGCAGGAGCACCGGTGACATATAGCAGCTAGAGATTAGCGGATCCGAACTTTAAGTTCGGGCCTGGGTTTGGATGCCTCCCACTAATAACAGCCATAGCTAGCAGGTAGGGGCGTAGCTGCCAATCCGGCATTATATATAGATTTTATGGATGCACTTGAACCCTGGATCCAAACTTAAAAAAGAATCCCGCTTTTCTCTAACAGAAACACATCTAAATTTAGAATGCTGAGGACAGAGCAACACCGCTTTTCATAACTGGATTCCAAAACATGTTGAGGGGGCATATTTTTTTAGACCCTTTAAGTATTAAGTTCCCCTTTAAGTATTACATTTTATAATAGCATCCTTATTTTATACCAGTGTGAAATGTGTTCTCTTTTCTTCTGTACAGAAAATTAGCACAGTAAATCGTTGGGGATTAGGCTGCTTCTTATCAAGGAAAAAGCCACAATGTAATAATGACATTTGATGGCAGAGAACTGCAGATACATCCCTTGTTGTTGAGCACATGAATTGTCATTTACTGTAATCACTAAACAGGGTCATCTTTACAAATATGGCAGATGTGTGATCTTATCTTCCAGCAGAGATGCACGTTATCATTGACAGACCGATGCCTTCTAATATTGCTGTAGCATTTCCTGTCGCTAACTTGCATTGATTAAATTTCCCAAGCTTTCATTCGTAGAGATAATTACATGCACTTGACGGCCTCTATTGCTGCCAGTTACAGTCTCTGAGGTGAAAACACTCAATTTCTTCAAATAAGTAGGTAGCAGAAAATGAATAGAGAAAAGTTACTTTTAGCAAATCAGCTGCTGCTGTAATTATCTTAATAGAAAGCCTTTCTGTAAATGCCATTCCCGGCTATGGAGGTGTATAATGATGTGTCCTCTCCTCTTTATTTCCATCTTCTAAATAATAGTATTTTTATGTAATTTTGTGGGATCTATATCAGGCTTTGTACAAACTTGCTTTTGGAAACAACCATTTTTTTACTGTTAGAAGATTTTTATCACAAGTGAATCACAGCAATTCTATACATTTTTCATCTTGTATCTCATGTGAGGTTCACAATATATTAAGGCCAGAGGCATCTCTGGGGGTTCAGCATAGGGAGGCAAGCCCACCCAAGTGGGCCCCCAAACCAAGTGTACCAGTATGGTACCCTACTGGTTCTCCTCAGGCCTCCTTATTAATAATCACAGGACATAATGTAGTGACATACAGAAGACATCTCACTACTCTTTTTTGCTAGCGGCATTTAGGATTTTTGAAAGAGAACCTGGATGGTGGATTTAAGACATTAAACTGCCCACAGGTCCTTATGGGGCATCCATAATTAAATGAGGCACATAGGACTCGCATCTGGAGCTCCTGGTGCCTCCTCTATCAATAAAGCTGGAACACTCCAGCTTCATAGTACATGTTACCTATAGCGTCTGTGCAATGAAGCCAGGGTGTACTACTCCAGCTTCATAGTACATGCTCTGTACCTACAGCGCTTGTGCAGTGAAGCCAGGATATACTACTCAAGCTTCATAGTAAATGCTACCTATAGTGCTTTTGCAGTGAAGCCAGGGAGTACTACTCCAGCTTCATAGTACATTCTGTGTATCTACAGCGCTTGTGTAGTAAAGCCAGGGTGTACTACTCCGGCTTCATAGTGCATGCTACCTATAGCGCTTGTGAAGTGAAGCCAGGGTGTACTACTCCATGCATACAGGATAGGAGTAGTAGTACTGTGCTGTGTCCATATATACAGGATAGGAGTAATAGGGCTGTGCTATACCGGATAGGAGTAGTAGACCTACACCTTCACACTAAAACACACACTTCTTACTGTATCCATTTTCCCTTCTAGACAGTATTAACCTCTATGTAGTAAAAGTGATCACAGCAGTGAAGGAGAAGCCCAACAGTGTAGCTAAAAGTTACAGGGATTCCCTCCCCCTTATTCACAGTACCACAAAAGTCACATAGATGCACCTGCAGAGTAGCCAGCAGTCACAGAGACACACAGTGATCCCCAGTAGTCAGTAGTCACAGAGATGCCTCCTAGAGTAGCCAGTAGTCACAGAGATGCCTCCCAGAGTAGCCAGTAGTCACAGGAATGCCCCATAGAGTAGCCAGTAGTCATAGAGATGCCCCCCAGAGTTGCCAATAGTCAAATAGATGATTCCCAGAGTAGCTAGTAGTCACAGCATACCCTATAGAATAGTCATCAGTTACAGAGATACCCCCAGATTAGCCAGCAGTCACAGAGTTGCCCCACCGAGTAGTCACAGAGATGCCTTGCAAAGTAGCCAGTAGTTGCAGAGATGCCTCACAGAATAGTCAGTAGTCACAGGGATGCCCAATTGAGTAGCCAGCAGTCACAGAGATGTCCCCCAAGAGTAGCTAGCAGTCATAGGGATGGCTCCAAGAGTAGTCAGCAGTAACAGAGATGCCCCCAGTGTAGCCAGCAGTGACAGAGATGCCCTCAGAGTAGGAAGCAGTCACGAAGATGTCCCACAGAGTACCCAGCCATTACAGAGATGCCCCCCATGGTAGCCAGCAGCCACAGGGATGCCACCAAGAGTAGCCAGCAGCCACAGGGATGCCCCCAGAGTATCCAGCAGCCAGAGGGATGTCCCCCTTCATAACCAGAAGCCACAGCAATGCCCGACAGAGTAGCAAGCAGCCACAGGAAAGCCCCCCTCAGAGTAGTCATTAATCACAGAGATGCCTCCAGAGTATATAGCAGTCACAGAGATGCCCCCAGAGTAGCCATTAGTCACAGAGATGCCCCCAGAGTAGACCAGAAAAGCTCACAGACACACACACACTACTTCTCCTTACCTAGTTCAGTCACATGCTTCTTAAATATCTAAAGGCCTAGAGAAACACTTGTCGGGATGGCAGGGAGAGGAGAGCTGTGTGGGGGCTTGTGTCTGCTCTCTAGGATATCTGGTGAAATGCTTTGTCAGTCTTTCACCTGATCTCCATCCCCTTTATTCCCCTTTATCTGACCTAGCAAGCCTCAGAGAGAAACACAGCTGATCCCCTGCCTGTGCGATTAGCTGTGTTTCTTTGCAAGATCACTGCTTATCAGTGGGCCCTTCAGAGTCCTGGGGGTCTAGAGCCACTGCTTCCCCTGCCGCCTTCCCCAGTAGCTATGCTACTATATTTAATAGGATGATTTTTAATGCCCAAGACAGTCAGTTGTCTGCTATTGACATAAAAAAACGACACTTTTTAACCCCAATGCAGACCACAACAGTATAGCTTTTGTTGGTGCGGTAGAGGCCATATAATGGTAGATTTACAATATACTGCAACACAGTCATAATGCAAATTATTGTATGAGTGACCTCTTAGGATCAAAGTATCCTAGTGGGCCTAAAATAATAGTAAATAAACGTTTTAAAAAATCACTTTCCTTTTTATTTAAAATTTTTGATAAAAAGTTATTAAAAGATAGTACAGTTATTAAAATCTTATAACTGAAATCATGGACCCACATTTATTAAAGTGTTGAACCAGTTTTTTGTTGGACCTTGCAATGAAAAGAATATGCAAACTGCTTGCACTTATATTTATGAAGTGTCTGCTCAAGTATTTTGTCACAGCTGCACCGTGTCTGCCTTGCCAGAATATTGTGCACATAAAGGGGCGCAGAATTGGACCGTGCGCCACATTTATTATAGAGACTAGACAGAATTGTGTCACACGATCTATGTTAAAGTTGCACAAAAAAAAAGTTGGCAGGCACTTACCGAGCAATGCAAGGGGCACAAGATTAATGAAAACTGTGCACCAGTATTTATTAATCTGGCACACTTGCCCTGCACACGAAAAACAATGTATTTTGAGATGTTTTTGAAAACTTTTTAAGGTAATAAGACAACCCAAACTAAATCAATTTTGAATTTAGTTTCTGTGATATTACTGACCGCCAGAATAAAATTGACATGTCAATTGGACTGCACAGTGATAACCATAACGACAAACCCCTAAAGAAAACTGTGCAACTATGTTTTTCCACCGCATTTGGATTTTTTCCAGCTTCCCAGTACAGAATTTTAAATGGTGCCACCAGAAGCTACACTTTGTCCTACAGATAAAAAACCCTTACTTGGCTCTGTTAACTGAAAAATAGACAGATGTGGAAGGATGGGAGTGAAAATTGAAAATGAGAAAAAAAAATCTGGTCTTAAAGGGATTTAAAGGCTATTCAGCTGAAGTTTCTTAAATATACTCAGGATATGTCAGAACTTACAAATTGTTCTAATGGGATCAGGTTTCAGGCTTCTTGTTGGAAAACCACACCCAGTTCTGCCTGTGATTGACAGCTCCATTTATGATCCTGGGAAAGCTGGGTGTGTCTTTGTACTCGTTTTGTCTGCAGCTGTGGTTTGAGTGATGGATGGCTGAGCCAGTCAGTGCTGGAGCTAGCGTCCATTACTGCCTTATACTCTGTCCAATCCCGTCATTGGGTTCTGGTTATTTCAGTCTCCTGTGTCCTCTAGTGCTATTCCTATTGCGGTTCTTGCTATTCTGTGTATTGACTTCTGCTTTGCCTACTGACCATTCTATTTGCTATATGAATCTGTACCTTTGCCGCCATCTTGGTTTTGACCCAGTTTGTATGACTCCGCTTGTCTGTATCTGTTGTTTGTCCCTCAGTATCGTTTATCTCCTATTGTGACCCCACCTTCCTGTCACAGTCTTGTGTTAGTTTCTGTGTACTAGTGTGAACACTGACCTATATCTGTATTCCGGTTACCTGTCCACTCCACCATCCAGCAGCTGCCAGACAAAGTAAATTTTCCCTGTCATCTTGTAGGGTCGCTCAGGGACTGTCAGTTAGGTTCCTGATAGTGGGTTTGCCCTTCTCAGGGCTGTTTATCTGCTTTAGGCAGGACTGTAGCCTGCAGGGATGTCACAGTGTGAATTTGCCACCACTTACCTAGTCTGACAGCTAGCGCCAAGCCTGGTTGTGGTTGCACGGTTGCTGGACAGGTACTGACAGGAAAACAAAATAACACATTCTCTGATTCACTGTTATTAATAAGAATGCAGCATTTCACTATCATTCCTGGTGTACACAATTTCAGTTTCCCCGGGTTTCCAACCCTGGATCTTCTGACTATAGGGTCCACAGACATTTGGTCTGATGCTGTAGAGCTAAGCTTTTCTCCGCTCTCTGTTCCCTACAGTGACCCCCACCCTTGCATTCCAGGATGAGCTCACACTGATAATCACACACTGACTGCTGGCAAACAACACATCACATCGTTATAAGAGCTACAAGCTACAGGCAGATAAGTTCTTTATCCGGGAGAGGGGTGGAGGGGGATCTAACAGTGTGTTGCGGAAGAGCAGAGATGTAGCAGAGCTGTCTGTGTCGTTGTGTGTAATTTGCATCTCATGGATCTCACCATCTCATCTCTGAGTCTCATTTCTCTTTATATGTGTCAGATTCTAGTACAATGTTCAGAAGGTAAATAAAGTGTTTATAAACCTGTACCCTGATAATCTAACCACACTGTCTGCTCACAGTGTAAACATTGTGTAGACATCACTAGGGGATTGAAATTTGAGAACTTTCTTTTGTGGGCAAATCCCTTTAAATGGAAGCTATAAACAGAAAATGACCTAATGAACCCTCATTGGCTATTTATCAGTAGATAAACACCTTCCAGTTCATATTTCTTTCATGGCCGAGTGTTGTGGTATCATTCAAAAAAATCAATGATGAAATGAGATGTAAGTTAGTTTTGTAAACTCAGGGAGGCAGAAGGTTTAGCAATGAAGTCAAGCTCTCCCCTCCTCAGAACATCTACTCTGATGTGATTAATGTCATGCAGCAGATTTCAAGAGAGCCTGTTATTTATGTCAGCAGGACCATCGGTTACAGTGATCGGTCATTCCTCGGCAACTTCAAAGCTAAAGTCGCCTCCTTTACATCTCAGTTCAAAGTTAATTTTCTGGATGATGCCACCAAGCTGGGCCATAGCTGAAACATCATCTGGAAGGTGTTGAGCTCCATGAAAAACATATTGGGGCACATTTACTAAGGGTCCGTCGGGCGTATTTCCGTCAGGTTTCCCGATTATTTCTGATTTGCCCTGAATTGCACAGTTGTTTTTGGTGCACGCGATCGGATTGTGGCGCCGGCTTTTATGCAACACAAATTGCGGTGCGTGGCCATCTGATTCAGACAAACCACGGAATTTAACTTTCAAAATTGTCGCAAGACATGCACTCACATACACCGGGAAGAAGATGGTGTACTCCGTTGTACTCCGGGGAAGCGACACATGCAGGAAATTGGGCACACGATCTTAGTGAATCACGGCAGCTCCGAATCCTCGTCGGACATTGCGGATCGGTGGCGTCAACATTACTTTTCTTGGGTGTTCTGCTGGTCAGATGTATCTTAGTGGTTTTTCCTTGTCGATACATGTGATCTTTGGTTATTAGCGAATTTGCGACCTTTTTAAAACAAAAGTTTCAAAAAGTCATAATCAGTTCTCGGCTAACTTCTACACATGGTTAGGGGCAGCAAAGATTTGCGCCAAAATGTATGACTTTATTTTAAAAGGTAGCAACTTGTACTGGATTCTGGTAAAAACTCAGGGAATATTGCAAAAAATTAGACAATGGAAAACTTCAAATGGAGACTGTGTTGAGCACAAAAAAAAAGTTGCAAATGAGCACAAGACAAAAGTTTGACATATGTGCCCCATTATCTTTTATTTTCTTTTACCCAATAATTCATCAAACCAATTTAACACAAAATTGTGTCAGGCTAATTAATTTAAAGGCTATGACTATTTAAATGACCACTGGATTTTTGCACCTATATATGCATATTATATTACATTTCCCAAATTTTATCATATTTTGTGATTTTATGTTGCCTTGAAATGCTGGTCATCTCATGACACACTTCTCCATGAGGAGAATGAATCCCTTCCTGGACTACATCTATGGCCTCTCACCTACCCAAACCAGTTCCATATAGTGGGTACGGAAAATATTTAGGGCCCTTTAACTAATTGCAGCCAATTGATAAAATCAAAAGTTCTTTTTTTTCTGCTCATTAATGTACACTCTGCATCCTATCTTGACAAAAAAACCAGAAATGTAGATATTTTTGCTAATGGTCATAAGTATTCAGCCCCTTTGCTCAGTAATGCGTAGAAGCTTCTTTTGTGCTAGTACAGCCTTGAGTATTCTTCTTTCTCACACCTGGGTTTGGGGATCCTCTGCCATTCTTCCTTACAGATTTTCTCCAGTCCCCTCAGGTTGGATGTTGAAGGCTGGTGGACACCTTTTTCGAATATCATCAGAAATGCTCAGTTGAGTTTATGTCGGGGCTCTAAATCATCAAGAATGGTCGCAGAGTTGTTCTTAAGCGGCTTATACTTTTAGCTGTGTGCTTAGGGTCATTGTTTGTTGGAAGGTGAACCTATGGCCCAGTCTGAGCTGCGCTCTTTGGAACCTTGAGTTCGGCAGAAATTCTTTTATAACCTGTGCCTTGCCACAATTCTGCCTTTGAGCTCTTTTGGCAATTCTTTAGACCTCACGATTCTCATGTGCTCTGACATGGACTGTGAGCTGTGAGGTCTTTTATAGACAAGTGTGTTTTTCCTAATCAAATTCAATCAGTTTAATTAGATGGACTCCAGTGAATGAGTAGAACCATCTCAAGGAGGATCAGAAGGAAATGGACAGCAAGTGAGTTAAATATGAGTGTCACAGCAAAGGGTCTGAATGCTTATAACAATGTGATATTTCAGTTTTTATTGTTTGATAAATTAGCAAAAGTATTTACATTTCTGTTTTTTTTCTTTGAATATGGGAGGCAGACTGTATATTACTATGCAAATAAAGAGCTTTTTGTTGATTTTACCAATTGGCAGCAATGAAACAAAGAGTGAAAACTTTTAAGAGGTGTGAATACTTTCTGTACCCACTGTATACTGCACTGACAAGCTGCAATGATAATGAAACAGAACTGTCTACATTTGGGTGCCCATTCATTTTGAAAAAAACTTACTGGTTTGGGTACTATCCTATATAGTCATAATACTTCTCAAAAGTCAGACGTTGATGTATATGGAGATTCCGTGTTTAAGACACAATGGGAGGTGTTCTATAGTTTTCCATTTTCTACCCCAGAAAACTTTCATATACCATTACAAGATGAAACATCTGGAAAATGTGGATGCTATCAAACTATCAAAATAATGTTTATGACAAATTTGGCTGCTACAGTTCTCTCCTGTATTTATATTATTACTATATGTAGTCTACAGTCTACTGTAGTCTATATATATTCTATTCTACAGCAGTACGGCTAGATGTCACAGGAATTAAAGAATTATCTCTAAGAAATGATTGAATAGTTCATTTGCTCCACATTACCTGCAGCCGTTTTGATGCAGGTCTTGAGGATTCTGCTCTTCATTAAGAAGATCTAGGTGATATATGGAGTATAAGAGGCGAAACTCTAGGGAAGAAATACAGCAATTTTGCATAACTAACTGAATCTAAAATCAATAATATACTTTACATATTGAATAAAATTTTTTTGGATAAATTAAGTTTGTTTCTTACTTTTCACAATATATTTGATCGATATTTGGAGTGTTGCCTCTTTATTATAACTATTATTTGGAACCAAGCCATGGAATCTACAGCTGTGCACCCACTGTCTGTTATTGGGAAATTATACAGGAGGTATGCTCATGTTTTTGTGAATAATATATATATATATATATATATATATATATATAATCTTTTTTAAATAGCGCCATCAAATTCCATAGCGCTTTACAAATCATAGGGGACATATACAACTATATTACATTACAAAGAACAAACATTCATATAGAACAATAGGAGTGAGTGCCTTGCTCACAATAGCTTACAGACTATGAGGAGGAGGTTGTATAATGGTCCAGCCATATTATACAACCTTATACAATATTATAAGGGAGCAATATAAAATAATTTAATAAATAAAAATGTGACATAAGCAATGTTGTTGACTGTTGTGCATAAGCACTAAAACCAAGAACTGTATAAACTAAATAAGGAATATTACACTGCATCGCTTTGTAACTGACAATATTGTATGTCGATTGCTTTGGAAAAACCCAATAAAAAGTATATTACAAAAAAATAAATAAAAAGGTTGCTGCTTGATCCAGCCATCAGCTGTCATCTGATTTACAGGTTCCTAGGTGAAAAAGACTGCAGAGAAGCCCGGAGCTTGGTAAATATCTGCTGGTTGCCACAGATGGGAGATAGGACATAGGATGGATTAGTAAAGGGAGAGTTGACATTTCAAGCAGTTAGTGAGTGTGATAGGCTTGCCTAAAGAGATGGGTTTTAAGAGCACGTTTGAAGCTTTGGAGGGT
Organism: Engystomops pustulosus; assembly: GCA_019512145.1. Lineage (NCBI taxonomy): Eukaryota > Metazoa > Chordata > Amphibia > Anura > Leptodactylidae > Engystomops > Engystomops pustulosus. The sequence goes on from CM033643.1 coordinate 42,331,332, forward strand.
GGGTATAGGTCTGCGAGTCCAGGGAAGGGCATTCCAGAGAATTGAAGCAAATCGGGAGAAGTCCTGGAGACGTGCATGAGAGGTCCAAATTAAGGTAGAGATTAATCTAATGTCACTGGTAGATCGGAGAGCACGGGAAGGGTGATAGATTAAGATGAGAGAAGAGAGATAGTGAGATGCAGCATTATTTAGAGCTTTGTGGATTAGGGTTATTATTTTGAAGTGAATATGGAGGGAGACAGGCAGCCAGTGCAGTGATGGTCTGAAAGACGAGCCTGGCTGCTGCATTAAGAATAGATTAAGGAGAGAGTTTAGTGGAAGACCGATTAGTAGTAGTCTAGTCAAGAGTGAATAAGTGCAACAATTAGCATTTAAGAAGTTTCAAATGTCAGAAACTGTCAGATTCTGGAGATGTTTCTGAGATGCATCCGGCAAGAGCGAGCAAGAGATTGAATATATGGTGAAAAGGAGAGGTCAGAGTCCAGCACAACCCCAAGGCAGCGGGCCTGCTGCCTCGGTGCTATAGTGATCCCACAGACCGAGATGGAGAGGTCAGGGTTGGATTGGTTAGTAGATGGTGGAAAGATAAGAAGTTCAGTCTTAGAAATATTGAGTTTCAAGAAGAGAGAGGACATGTTAGATGTTAGAGACAGCAGAGAGACATTCACTAGTGTTCTGGATTAAGGCAGGGGTGATGTTACATGCAGAAGTATAAAGCTGGGTGTCATCAGCATAGAGATGATACTGGAAACCAAATCTGCTAATGGTTTTTCCAATGGGGGCAGTATAGAGTGAGAAGAGAAGAGGACCTAGGACTGAGCCCCGAGGAACCCCGACACTGAAAGGAAGATGAGAAGAGAACGATCCAGAAAAGGAGACACTGAATGTGCAGTCAGAGAGATAGGAAGAATGCTGCCGATAGATACAGGAGAATGAGGAGAGAAAAGTCACCTTTGGGTTTTGCAGTGAGGAGATCATTGGAAACTTTAGAAAGGGCAGTTTCAGTGGAATACATAGAGCAGAAACCAGATTGCAGGGTTTCAAAAAGGGAGTTAGCTGAAAGATAGAGGGTTAGTCGAGAATAGACCAGGAGTTCCAGGAGTTTGGAGATGAAAGGGAGGTAGAAACTGGTCTGTAGTTAGTAGCATTGGATGGGTCCAGGAAAGGTTTCTTTAGTAAAGGGGTAACAACAGCATGCTTGAAAGAAGAGGGGACGACACCAGAAGAGAGAGGTTGAAAACTTTATTGAGGGGAGAAGTGACTGCTGGGGAGAGAGACTGTACCAGATGTGATGGGATAGGGTCACTGATGCAGGTAGTAGGGTTGAGCAGAGGAAAGGAGCCTGGACACTTCTTCCTCTGTAACTGGCTCAAAGGAAGAGAGTGAACAAGATAAGGTACCGGAGGGAAGTGGATTGTAGGGGTGAGTGGATTGAGTAATTATTTCCTGGCGAATACAATCAATTGTATTCTTAAAGTAGGTGGCCAGATCTTCAGCCCCAAGGTCTGTGACAGGTGGCTGCACCTTTGGTGTTAGTAAGGGTATCAAACAGCCTTTTGGGGTTGTTAGAGAGAGAGGATAAGAGATTAGTAAAATAGACCCATTTAGCAAGGTGAAGGGCATAGTTATAAGTTTTCACCATAAATTTGAAGTGTAGAAAGTCTGCAGATGTGCACGATTTTCTCTGCAGACGTTCGGCAATCCCGGAGCACTGCCAAAGGAAACGAGTTTATTCAGTGTGCCAAGTTTGCCGGCGTGTGTGTTGAAAATTTCGCATAGTGAGTGGTGCCATCTCATCTAGCGCGCTTCTGACAGTGTGATTATAGTGGTTAGTAGCCAGGTTTGGACAGGTGAAAGAGGATATGGGGGATAGTGCAGACTGTAAGTTTTCTGTGAGTTGGTTAGTATCTATTGCACGTGGATTCCGGTATGAATGATGAGTGGAAGGATTCTGAGAAGGTGAAGGATTATTGAAAGTAAAAGAAAGGAGATTATGGTCTGAAAGTGGAAAGGAGCAATTGGTAAAATCAGATATTGAAGATGGTCGGGTGATGACCAAATCAAGGATGTTTCCCTCACTATGAGTGGGGGAATCACAGAGTTGTGAAAGACCTAGAGAAGTAGTTAGTGCTAAGAGCTGAGAGGCAGGAGGGGAAATTGGAGTGTTAACAGGGATGTTGAAGCCTCCCATGATGATGGTTGGAATGTCACAGGATAGAAAGTGAGAGAGCCAAGAGGCAAAGTGGTCAAGGAACTGATAGGGTGAGGCAGGAGGACTGTATACTACAGCCACTCGAAGAGAGAATGGGCAGAAAACTCAAAAGGGTGTGGACCTCAAAAGATGGGAAAGTAAGAGAAGGTACAGGAGGAATGACCTGGAAAGTGCATTGTGGAGAGAGGAGTATGCCTACCCCACCTCCCTCCATAATGAAATTGTATGAAATAGAAGTTGTATTCCCATATTTTTTGTGCTGTACATTATAAATATAATACATTCCTATGTCATTTTATTTATTTAGTACTGTGTTTTGGACAAATAAATAGAATTTGCTGCGATTAGTATATATTGTAGTATCCATGTTAGCCAAATGAGTCAAAGCTGGCTATATTTTGAAGGACTGATTATGCCCCAGAAGAAGCAGTGGAAGGCTTACTTTTACCTTTGGTTTGTGGGTAAGATAAATCTTTTAAAATTCACAGATTTTCTTACAGTATTATACTATTTGCTATCCTTTCCTCTCTAAAAACAGAAGATTATACAGAGGAATACCATTCCTCAGTGGTGTAACTAGGAGTAGCAGAGCACCTTAGCAGACTTCTGAAGCTGCTTATTCCTTAAAAATATACACATTAAATATGCAATCACAGTTAGAGTACGTGAAACATCACAAATACACACACATAGCATATTCACACCCAATACCACAGCTGCTGGTGCCCCTCGACACTATGGGTCCCATAGTAGCTGCCATGGCTACTACCACTGTAGTTACGCCCCTACCGCTCTCTCTTTGGATAGGCTCTGTTTCGAGAGGCACTAGATGTGTTCAGTCATACCTCTTGAAAATTTAATATATCACTAATGCTTGAGCTTATAATCAGCATGGTATGTACTCACACTACAGAGGGGCATTTCAACATCTTATGTTTACGGTGTATGTGAAGTTGCTAAAAATAACTAATCGGTAACGGTTCCATCAGGGGAAAGAGGGTCTTGTTGTTATGATGCAAAACTACTTACAGATCTAGCGACTAGAAAACAGAATACAAAAATCTGGGTTTACCAAACATTTGTATTGAGGAATTTTAACTATTCCAAACTTTTTCAAAGATTGATTCTCCTTCATTTTCCATATGTTAGCTTTATGGGATAATGCGGCAAACAACCAGTTATTGGAAACATATATATTTTGTCAGATTCACAAAACTAATTGCCCTTGTTCAACATATTCCAGAAAGCAGAGAAACATCATTGTGTGATGATTGCCAATTTGTCATACACTGTTGTCTGGTTACGATTCAGCATATGGCCATTGCATCTAATGCAGCATAATAACCTTAGGGATTCTTTTATGCTATCTTTTTTGTTTGTTTCTTCTTTTTTTGTTTGTCATTTCTATTAACAACATCATTTCACTGACATATTACACACTTAAGGCAAGATTCACTATATATCCAGATGTTATTTTTCAATTGACGGTTCCAATATGTCTTCCATGGCCGGATTTACAGCTTGTTGGAAGGCGATAAGTAACACAGAAGGCAGTATTTATGTCTTTGTGTTTGGGACAGGCCCATGCTTACATTATAGCAAACCAAATGCATATAATATAGGAAGTGAGTTTTACGGAACAGCAAATGGAAGGTAAAGAGGTGGTTTACCTTGGGAGCAATCTTGAAAGTTATACCAAGTTGCTCAATTAAAATTAATTGTATTATTTATTATTAACGGATTATTCAGTGGATAAGGGACTAAATATTTGTAGACGCACAATTACATTAGTTACAGTGATCCTCTAAGCAATTTGTGGCACCACCATTGAAGTCCTAACTACCTGGTTTCTTGCATTCATTAGATCCTTCTTGCAGGCTACTCCTTTAGGAATACAATATTGGAGCGAATCCTCAAGTTTTATATGTAAAATTTAGTTCTGTGTGATATATATATATATATATATATATATATATATATATATATATATATAATACCTGAGGCTAAAGTTAGAAACTAACTTGGGCTGGTTTCATAAATTCCGTAAAGAACCAGGCTTATATCTAATAAAGAACAGGTAGCAGACAGAGGCTCCCCATGCTCTATTTCACTGGGGTTAGTGTAAGAGGTCTCTGAGAAAGTCAGGGTTATAAGTGAGTATTGTGCCGGAGGTCACGAGGACTGCTCTTGCCGCTTGTGCCCCTCTCTACCCATGCATCTAGGGGATGTCTGTGAAAATTGGTATAAATCTGACCTAACATACCCCTGGGGAATGTGGAATGTTTAGGATGTGTTAGAGCCTAAACCACCTGAGCCAACTGCAACATTGCACCACTTACAAATTGACTTATCATAATCAATTGGATTGCCTATACTTCCACACATCATTTTAAAGTTGGCATTTTCTGCTGCTAATGCATTATGTATTGTTGGTGTATGATGTTTTCGTCTTCTATATAGGCATTTATATTTTATCTCAAAGTTGTTTTTACTGTTGGTTTTGATAGGTCAAATAAATTAACCGTCTTGAGATTGTGATACCTTTTACTGGCTAACTTAAAAATGATGTTACAAGCAAGCAATCGGAGGCAGCACGGGGTCTTAGTGGTTAGCTCTACAGCTTTGAATTGCTGGGGACCGGGGTTCAAGGAGACAGGGACTGATTTGGAAAGCTCTGTGCAGCACTGTGTAATCTGTGAGCGCTATATAAATAAAGGAATTATTATTATAATTATTATTTTAGGTCCTTTCATGAGGAATGGTATAACGGGCTTTCTGAAGTGACAAAGATCTTATACACAATGAACAGAGAAGTAATGCAAAAAAATGTAAATAAAAATACAATAGCAATAACAAAGTTGAAATGAGAGGTCCTTAATTAGATTACATGTGCATTGTGATGGTTTATTGCCTCCAAGTTGATGACTTTGGAGTCTCTGATGACCCACTATCTCAGGATAACAATTGTTAGATGTTGTATTGGGTCATGAATACCTTTGATAAATTGAGTCCTGTGTAAAGAGTGTCAAAGAGGGTAATAAACTTGTATTCACAAATTTGTCTCTCATTTTGTGACTGGAAATTGCCCTTTACCCTTCATATCCAGGGTATTATGGCCAGGATTGCAGAAACAGGTAGATGTTTCTGTTCATCTTTTATTGTGTGGCAATGAGACCTCATCAAGGCTCTAAGTTTTTCTCTTGTCTCTCCAACATATAGGCCACCCACAGGACATTTTGTTCACCCAATCAATTCCTTGTAAGATGTCCTGATTCCAACTGGGAACTGGGACAGCAACAAAGGTGAGCTGAAAAAAACTAAAAACTTTTTTATTGTATTCACTGTTCATTCTACTAAGCTCTCTACCTGTTTGTGACCGTAACTGCCGAGGTAAATGCTGGTATCATAACAATAGAGTACTGTGCCTCCTATGGTGAAAAGTGTTGCTTAGTTCAATCATACTTGTCCTCATTATTGTATCATTCTCAAACAGGTACCAGTGTCTGGATTAAAAGCCAAACCAAAAACTGGCCCTCTTACAAAATGTCACAGTGTGGTTAAAGAATATAATTCTACATAAAACCAAAGGTGTAACATTTTATTCAGTATAGAACATAAAAGGCAAAATGGGACTCTGCTTCCAAGTAGAAATAATCCTGCCAACAAGTTCTAATAGTACCACATTTTTCATTACAATTTACCAGACATCCTGTAACCTGGTTGGAAGGTTTTATGATATTTTATACAAACGACACTAAGGAAATCGTGAAGTTTTATATGGCCAGAATGTATATTGTGACACTGTACATGTAGAAGAGTATAATACCAGTGAGTAATGTTTCCATTTTCTGGGATTATCATTTTCATTCTTCTTACAAAACAGAAGCTTCCTGTACTGTATATAACAATTGGCCAGAAATTATTGTATCCAAATAGGTTAAGCAACTTCCAACAGATCCTTCTGGAAAAGCATTCATAGATGTTGGCTGGGACTATTATTAGACATCTTCCTGTTTTGTTCTCTTTCATTACTTTCTGTGAATCTGTGACAAGACATTCCTATCATATTCTTGACTGCCGCTCATCACTGGATTTGCACCTCTGCTTTTGATCTCAGTCTAAGCTTGACTCATACTTATCAGTTGATATTGTATTGTGCCATATTTAAGTCAGGAATATGAAAAATGATCCTAAGCAATGCCTGACACTTCTTGTGGAGATCCCTGCTGATAACAAGTGATTAGGTTCTGCACTTCACTGCTGACAAAGGTGGTGCTTCATTGCATTGTTTAAACCAGGTGTGCACTTAGCCTGACACTTATATTCCCTGCCAACAGATGACATCAGGAGGATGACAGATAAAGTTGAGTTGAGTTTTGCATATCCAATCTTTTTTTATTGTGAAGTCTTATGGTACTAGGTTTCTCCTCTCTCCATACAACAGACATATGCAAGATTACAGAACAAAGCATACAAGTGTATGATACTTAAAGGGAAGATGTTGTTAGGTTTGTGGTTACTAAACTGTCAGCATCCCAGTGAGATACCTGCCCAGCAAACAGCGCAATCACAACCAGACTTGGCACAAGCTGTCAGGCTGCAATGCCCCTGCAGGCTACAACACTGCTTAAAGCAGATATACTGCCCTGATAATGGCGAACCCACCCATCATGAACCTGCTAAGAGACCCTGAGAGATGCTGCAAGTGGATAGCTAGAGCTTACTTTGTCTGGCAGCTGCTGGATTGTCAAGCAGAAAGACCAGCGTACACACAAGAACACCAAGGGACAGACAACAGATAAAGACAAACAAGTGTAGTTGGACAGATCCGGGTCAAAATAAACATGGCGGCAAAGCACAAAATCAAATTACCAGAAAGAGGTCAAGTAAACATAGCAAAGGTTGGATACACAGAATAGCAAAGTAATTACTAGCAGAAACAAGAAAAAGGTATGGGGAAACTAGAAGAACCAGCAGTCTAATGTAAAAGGGGAGGTATAAAAAGGGGGTCCTCAACACCGCTACCAGTAGTGACTCAATCTGCCATCCATCATTCTAGTAACCCTTGCTGGACAGGACTGGGCTGCAGAAAAGCTGTGTGTAGTTGATTCAGTCCCAAAACAGCAGCAACCTAGCTACATTTTACCTACACACAAAATTATGAGGAGAATCAATGTCTTGCAAGCCACCTTCTGTGGACAAAAGATAATTTTGGCATGGATGTTACAATCCCTTTATGAACTGGGGTCAATGATCCCAAATACTTTCACCTTACCTGTGTCTGTGGCCACGTTCTTAAAATTCCAAACAAGTCAGAGGGGTCCATTGATTTGAGTCTACTGGGACCCTGGCGAATGCACTCTGAGTATTATTATTAACAATATAATTGTTATGTGAAATTAACCTGACAGGTACCATTATAGTGCAAATGTTAATAATATCATTGGTTTGGAAGAATGTACAATATTTTGGGTATGTTCATGTAGCCTAAGTGGATTTGAGACAGCCAACCTATACTAGAAAATGTTAACCTAATGATTTTAGGTAAATTAAGGCCCAATAAACATAGGTAATTGAATATACAACATGGTGAAATCCCCTAGTTCAAGGTTTTATCAATATTCCTTTTTGCAACAAGTAGCTGGTCTACCTTACTGTTACAGAACTTTGTCTCTATCCCCTTTTCTCTGCTAGATTTTAATATATTAGTCAGTTTCTTGTAATAAGTAAATGTGAATCTGAGTTCTCTTTTTCGTCTCTCAAAAGGTAAGCGCCATATTATTTTTTTATCATTTATTTATGTGTTATTTTACCTTCTGGTAATAGTTTCCTTTGTAAACACAATCAAATCTGTCCACTCCAAATAGCCTGCTCCTCTCTTAGATATCTGTTGCTAGTGTTGGATCTGTCTACTGTCATATACTCTGCATACAGATCCAGTATCTGTCCTTGCCCCGTTGCATCAGCATGCACAATCCTGGATCCTGTCTGCACTCCTCTCTGCCATGCGATGAGAACGATTCCTGACAGGGGGATGGACAACTTCTAAGTGTCAGATGATTGGTGCTCTGTGAGGGCACACTCCTGAGTGCCCCCGCGGAATCATGGAAATTAAAGGCAGCCTATGTGCTGCTATGTGCCCTGGCTAATGTCATTGTTATTTTCCCTACCCCATCTACATTTAGGGTGTCACCTTCATACTTCCAAAACATTGTAGTAGTTAATTTAATAAATGATGCTCTCCGAGCATAATGCATTTAAAATTCTTTTACTTTATGATGAAGCGGCAAACATAGTCAGTAGTGCAACAGGCACACAATCTGCAAAAATTATTTTCAAGCAATAGTCTCTGAAATATAAGTCGCCCACCCACCCATCCAGCAGAGAAGCCTTAGGATCCAGAATGTGGTGTATGAGCTAGCCATCAGGCAGTGAAACATTTACAGGACCGCCCCTTTGTCTAAGGTTTCTCTGCTTACTCACGTTCAATGGATTACTTATATTTCAGAGGCAGATTTGGTGCCCCTTATGCTACTGACTGTCACTTCACGAGAAAGTAAAATAATTTTAAATGCATTATGCTTGGCGAGCATCATTTACTGAATAAACAATGTTCCCCACTCCTGCATTTTGAAAATGAATACTTTTCTGTGGAGCTTACAGAGGAGGTTGCCATGGGACGGAACAGGTAGGAAATTAGGAGTTCTAACAAAAGAGCGCAATCCCCAACCTGTGGGACAGGAATGGGTTGTCTCATTTTTTTTTTTGTCTCATACTTTTATAGTTTTTTTTTCTATTTTATACAACAAGTGCACTGTTTTACAATCAGCCATCAACCAACATCAATATTTTTTACATAGTTTTGTTCTTGTGACAATTTAGATACCCCTGAGTGTTACATTAATAAAAATGTAATAACGTAACGTGACAAGATGAACAAACTGTAACAAACATCTGGTAATATTATAGTTATCGAGAAAGAAAGTGCCTCTAATCTGTGTACAACACACAGTATATGTTGAGGTTGGGGGTTATTATATCCGATCCTTTTATAATGGAAATTATAATGGAACCTATTCAAGAAACCATTACTCAGTGAGGAAATATAGTATTATATATGTTAGAGATCGATGATTCCCATCTGTTCTCAGTTTTGATAATTGTTTCGTGAGAGGGCCAACCTGGAATCATACCAACAGTTGGCTAAAATTTCACTTATATGGTAGGAATTCTATGAGATTGCCAATTTGCTGCAGATTTGTTTCAATTAAGTGGAGCTTACCCTTTAAACTTTTCTTATAAATCAGCCCCAAAAACAACTCATGTACAAATAAAAGCTCTTGTTACCTCTATTGTTTTAATTGATTAATTTTACTATGCCAATCTCAGTTTTACAACCTAATTTTAAATGTATGTATTTTCTCTAATTCCAAAATGTATAAGACTGACATTTTCCAAACCAAGCATCTTTTGTGCTTCTACTTTGAGCAACACATTGGTTTGATGTATTTTTAACTTTGCTTTAATCCCAGCTTGACTTCAGCAAAGAAGAAGGTCTACATATGCCAAATGAGCTTTTCTGTACTTTGCAGCTTGGAAATTACTTTTTGTATGCTATCAATTTACAATGTTAAGTTAAATGAGATACAATATGAATACGGTTATTTCAGAGTAATCTGTCTATGTAGCTATTTGCTGGGACATATGGTTCCATTTATTTTGAAGTTATTATTTTGCCAGAGATGAGATTAGAAGCCTTAGAGATAAATAGCCAGAAGAGGGAGATCAAACATCATTGGATAGTAAAGAACTTAGCTATAACCCTAAAGAGATCTAAAGGAACTAAAGAGACTACGATATCAGCGTGAAATATGTTTTGTATTTTTATTTAAAAACATATCTCTAACTCTTGACTCCGATGCTCATACACTAAGGGCTGGCTATATTTTACTTGCAGAGGTTGTTGCTGAATGATATCAATTTTTTAGCCCAAAGCAGTGCAAAAATATAAATTGCATATTTCTTCACTAAAATACCATTCCAAAACCTCCGGCAAGCTGTTTCGATTGTGTTAAGAGATTACCGGTGTCTATCAGCTTCAAAAAGAGTAAAATGAAGAATTAATTAGCCGAGCTGCCACCTCTGCCACAGAGTGATCACCAATGTGATATTTTGCTAGGAATCATGCTTCACTCTAAAGAAATTGTGTTGAAATCTGACTTTAGGATTAGATTTTTCCCCCTTTGTAGGCTTTGTAAATACAAGAAAGGAGTGGGAATTGCTAAGAATGAGAAATTCAATAACAACACAGATACTTTTTAACTATATTTCTATATTACTGTACATCATTTACCTGCTCTAAGGTCTATTGGTAGATCAGAATCTACTATCTACTATTTCTTATTTTCCTGTCTATTTTCTGCTTTCATTTTTTTGAAATTTTAACTACTTGGATGGAAGGAATTATAAACAACTTTCATTTTTCTTGATATTTATGGCCCATTGATGCAAATATCATGACACAAACCCGAAAATTAAGTTTAACAAAAAAAAAAATCGGATCCACTTCTTAATCCTATCCTTCAGCCCCCCCTCTCCCTTGGTGCTGGTGTAAATGGGTTAGTCCCACACTATTGGCTGGGCAGGACAACTTCTCTACTGCAAACTCTGTAAGTTGCGGACACACATCAAGTTTGGCTGCCCAGTAGTCCTGGAGATCCTCTACCTGGGGTGGTAGAGTGCTGTCCAAGTAGGCCATCACCTGCTGGTGCAGGGTCTTCCTCATGTCCTGCTGCTGCTGGTGGCGGCTACCCTCCTCACTAACTGAAGTTAGTTAAACAAATTACACTTCATTAGAATCGATTCGCCCATCTCTAATTATTAGTATTTTTCAATACAACAATAGTCTTGACATTTATAGACATAGCCTACTGATGATATTTGTAATTATTTTTCTCAAATATATAGGTAGAGGGTGAGGATAATATAGCAAGGAGAGGGGGTTCACATGTTAGGTTTACATGTGAATCACACACAGTGCAACCCCCCAATAATGACCTTTGTGACCTTTAGGCAACCAAACTTGGTTTGTTTTTTTGTCTTAATCTATAAATCTATACATTCATGTAAAAGGGGTTGTGCGAGACTTATTAAAAAAAAAAGGTGGCCGGCAGGAGTGGCTCCAGGTGTCCCGTGCTCCTGTCGCCTCGGCCGTGTGCAACAAAAATGGCAACGCTAGCCCACCCATCCCTATTTACAGCATTGTGTATGCAGGATGGATGGCTGTCGGGTCCGGCTGGAAGCTGAATCCAGCGCTGCTTCTCCAGCCATGTTTGTTTACATTCTGCACGGACTGGAGTGATAGCAGTGCGGAACACCAAGAGGGCGCCGGGAGGTAAGTAAATCTTAATTTTTTTAAGAAGCCCCCTTCCGGCCACCTTTTGTTTTCTCAATAAGCCTCAGACAACCTCTTTAATCGTTAATATATTATATTGCCTGGGTTGGCTTCTGGATTTATATAATCCTGTTACAGATGAGGCTAATATTTAAATAGAGCTGGTGGCAGGTGAGTGAAAAGTGAATGTGGTACCGGAGGTCATGTGGACCCCTCTCTCTCACTTTCTGTGCCTCTCTGAACTCGTGTGTCCAATGGTTGTCTGGTAAAATAACTGCTAACTGACCTTGTATACCCCTGAGGAATACAGAAAGTTACAGGGGGTTAAAAGTAACAAGCTTTCAACTAATTCTTTTGACTTTCATGAAAAATATTGTAAGCAAAAATTAGGCAAATTTTATTATTATTCAGCAGTTCAGATTTTTTTTTACATGTCCGTAGAATAATTTCAAAAATACTTGATGGCAATTTCTACCCCTGCACCTGTCATAACTACAAACTCAGAGGGAAGGCAAAAAAATCCTGAAAAAAAATATGAAAATTGAAAAGAATAAGAAGAATATAAGAATATATAAGAAGAATAGAAAAGTGAAACATTGCTGAAAACTAAAATATTTTTCCATGTGGTGAGAGATTTCTTTCCCATCCAGTAAAAAAATAAAATGTTTAAATGTTTTAACTTTTTTAAAGAATAAATACTTTTCCAAAGTTCTGTGAAAATCATTTGGCTATTTAGATCTGTACGTTCATGCACCTTGGATGACACATTACGACTGGTAACATTATATCATAATACTCTGATGTCTGCCATGTTCTGCACTTCAAAATGTTCCTACTTTTCTGTTTTGTTCAAGGAACCTACAAATGTCCTTCACATTTTCCGAATTGTGCTCATGCTTCATGCTGACATTTGGGTTAAAGCTGAAAGGTGTTTGCAGTTGGCACTTCAGCATCCATTTCTGGATTTCGCTGACCTGTCTTTGACCCATACTTGGCTGCCACTAGCAGAAAACATATCAATTATCAGGAAAGACATTAAATTCACTTTATGATGAAATGATAAATTCTCCCCTGTTTGACAACATTTCAACATAACTTTTACTGAAGACATTTGTCACAATGAAAACTCTACTTTGACATTTATGTTTCTGCAAGGAAGATGTAAAAATTTGTAGCTCAAATGATAACAATGGGATGAGTTATTTCATTAGTTTTTGGTCAAGGATATTTTTTAAAGTACAGCTGCAAAGTATTAAAACTTTTGCCTTGCTTTGCACTAAACCAAAATAAGAAATTCACTAACTTGCACTCATTAGCTATCTGTACCTTATCTCTCTGGCTGTCTTTGTGTGGATTGGTTGCCATGGGAATCTGTAGCAAAACAGAGGAGAGGAGGGTGCTGAGAGGGGTTACTCCAGGACCTGCAGCGATGTCATATGCATGCGACTTATCAGCTCATCCAATTACATACCAGGTATGTAGCAGAGCTGTTTGTGTTTGAAAGATTGAATATAGTACAATATCAGTCCCAGTAGCTCCAGGACCTGCAGTGCTGTCATATGCAGGTGACTTATCACATGCTTCAGATAATCCAATTACATACCAGGAATGGTATGTAGCAGAGCTGTTTGTGTTTGGAAGTTTGATTATAGTAGAAATGTGTGTGTATGTAGGAAAGTGTGAATGCACAAATAAAGCAATAAAACATTAAGGTAATGTTAACGTATTCATAAATGTGATGTTAATGCATGCATTTGTTAACAGTGTTAATAAATATCTTAACATTGTGTTAATGCATGTTATCAGTCAAATCTCTTCTCAGCTGCTCTGATACATATGCAAACTCATGCATGTGTATACATACTGTGATGTTGCCATGTGTTCTTCTTCTTAGTCCTATTCAGGTGTTTTTTTACTATAGTTGGAAATATTTTAATATACATTTTTCTTTGTGATGCAATAGATTCCTGTATGATGCAAAGCTCCAGTGCTCTATGTCTTCCCTGCCTTGCTCTTCACTAGAGATGAGGGGGGAGGAACAAGATTGGGGGTCACAGTAAGAGGGGAAGATACCAGGGGGCCCACACTAAAAAGGGAGAGATGCTGGGGGACATAAATGCCGGGGGTTTACAAATTAGGGTGTCACAGTAAAAGGGGCAGATACCAGAGGGCCTACAATAATGGGGGGAAGATGAGGGTGCCAACAAGACAGGTTGTCACAGTAAGAGAAGGAGATACTACAGGAGCCACACTAAGAGGGGGGGAGTTGAGAAAGCCATAATGATGATGGGGTTCAACAAGATATGGGTTAACAGTAAGAGGAGGAGGTACATCACTGTATCTTTAGGGGTTGCTTAGTTGTTGATCACTATGGGTTCCAGAAGTTGGACCACTGACACATATTCCACACCCTGTGTATACGTGTAATGTATACGGCATACATATAACTTGTTGGACAACCCTTTAGAGCTAAACCTTTATGTTGTAGTTAATCATTGGACCATGGCATATGCGCCATTAGTACTGTACTTTTCATAGTGGAAGTCATAAGGGGGTGCAGCCCCATAGCTAGCGTATTCTATAATGGGTATGGAAAGTGTTCAGACCTAGAGATGAGCGAGCACTAAAATGCTCGAGTGCTCGTTATTCGAGACAAACCTTTCCTGATGCTCGTGCATCAATGGGGGACTCGAGCATTTTTCAAAGGGACCATGGTTCGGGAATAAAATTTTATTGAAAAAGAATGTCTTCTGATAAGTTAGCAGATGTATGCAAACATCTGCAATCTATTCTTCACTGTTCCGCGCGTATATTATCTCCCGACAGGTTAGCAGATGTGAAGAACAGTGAAGAATAAAATAAAAACAGTGAAGAGCGGGAGATACGCTGTCCTGGGATCCAATCCTCTTCTTCCACTGAAGTCTCCCTGATCTCCCTGCGCTGCTCCCCAATGCCTGTGCACTGCTCCCCGATGCCTCTGCGCTGCTCCCCATTGCCTCTACGCTGCTCCCCGATGCCTCTGCGCTGCTCCCTGATGCCTCTGCGCTGCTCCTTGATGCCTCTGTGCTGCTCCCCGATGCCTCGGCGAGCCCGTGCCCGGATTGCTATGACGCTGCTCCCCGATGCCTCTGCGCTGCTCCCTCGCACATTTACTAAGGGTCTGAATCATGTTTTTCCGCCGGGTTTTCCAAATTTTACCGTTTTGCGCTGAATTGCCCCAGGTTTATGGCGCACGCGATTGGATTGTGATGTGATACAGCGATACAGCGATACATCGGGTGCACGACCTTAGTGAATCGCCGGAAGACTCGAATCCTCATCGGAGAACACGACGCTGGATCGCGACAGGACCAGGTAAGTAAATGAGCCCCATAATTGTCAATTTATTTTATTTCATTGTTAAAAAGAAAAACTGTAATATCACATGGTCATAAGTATTCAGACCATTTTCTCAGTATTGAGTAGAAACATCTTTTGAGTTAGTACAGCCACAAGTCTTCTTGGAAATTATGCAAGTATTTCACACTTGGATTTGGGGATCCTTTGCCCTTCTTCTTTGCACATCCTCTCTAGTTCCCTCAGGTTGGATGGTGAACGTTGGTGGGGACCATTTTCAAGTCTCTTCTGAGATTCTCAATTGGGTCTAAGTCAGGCCACATGTGATTAATACCTATGTGCACTAGATCTACAAAAGGTCTCCCTTTATGTATATATAAAGTGATGTTTATTATGTCTAGCACAAACCAACACCATTTGATCACCAATTGAGATATATACCTATTTGCACCAGATCTGTAACAGGTCCCCATCCGACGGTCTCTCCACTAACAGCATGTAAGAAGTGCCCACTTATCTCCCACAAGTAGAAGGTCATTTTTATGCATATAATTTTATAAATATATTTTTTCATTCTAGTTCTACAGGTGCAAAACAACAATTAACCCTGCATAATACTACCGATGTTTAACATGAGAAGTCTATAAAGAAGCTCCTCAATTTACATAGATGCGGACTGCATTTGTGTATTTTCTTTCTCTCTACATATTGTTTGAATATTTGACATAAATTAATTTCTGTGCCTCTATTAATGATACTGTATTTATTATCCACAGCATCTGAGGAAGGTCGTTTTGACCGAAACGTCATGTATATGTATTAGAGTGGATTGGTACAAGAATAAAAGCATTTATTTTCAAAATTGTATTGAATGCCATCTTCCATATCCTTACTTGCATACGGGTTTGGGACCCTATTTTGGCACCATCAAATACTGAAACAGGAGTGCAGTGGAATTTCTACAAGTATTTAAGTCAGGGCTCTGGTTGGACCACTCAAGATTGGTCACAGAGACGTTCTGAAGCCTCTGCTTTGTTTTTTTAGTTGTGTGATTAGGGTCATTGTCTGAAGTACAGAGCACTCCGGAAGAGGTTTTAATCCAAAATATTCCTGTACTTGGCTGCATTCATCTTTCCTTCGATTGCAACCAGTCGTCCTGTCCCTGCCCCCATAGCATGAAACTTTCAGCAAAATGTTTCACTTTTGGGATTGTATTTGGCAGGTGATGAGCTGTGCCTGGTTTTCTCAACACATATGCTTAGAATTAACACCAAAAAGTTCAATCTTCATCTCATCAGACCAGAGAATCTTTCTCTTAGTCTGGAAACTGTATTCAAACTGTATGCAGGCTTTCATACGTCTGAGGAGAGACAGAGATCTTGAGGTTCTTCATTACTTCTCTTACCAAGGCTTTTCTTCCATCATTGCTTAGTTTGGCTGGACAGCCAGATTGAGGAAGAGTTATGGTCATCCCAAACTTCTTCCATGTAAGGATTATGAAGACCGCTGTGCTCTTAGGAACCTTGCATGCTGCAAAAATTTTTTTGTAACCTTGACCAAATCTGTGCCTTGCCACAATTCTGTCTTAAAGTTCCTTATGCAGATCATTAGAGCTCATGATTGCCATGTCCTCTGACATGCACTGTAAGCTGTGAGGTCTTATATAGTTGTGTGCCTTTACTAATCAAGTCCAATCAGTTTAATTTAACACAGCTGGGCTCCATTGAAGGAGTAGATCTATCTCAAGGGGGATCAGAAGGAAATCGACAGCATGTGAGTTAAATATGACTGTCACAGCAAAGGGTCTGAACACTTGTGACCATGTGATATTTCATTTCTTCTCGTTTAATAAATTAGCAAAATGATCTAAAACTACTTTTTTGATCTTATCAGTTGGCTGCAATATAACAAAGAGTGAAAAATGTAACAAGAGCTAACTACTTTCCAGACCCAATGTACATAGTCCGCAATGTTTACAGGTTCATTAAGAAATTTCTAAAACTCTAAGTCTTTTGAACCAATTTAACACTGACTTCAGCATGAGCTGCACAGTACATGGCCAGGTATATTTTTGGCCTAAGACAAGAGACATGCAAATCCAAGCTTGCTGGCACATAAGGAGACAATGCTAATTAGCTATGTGGTGTCTTCTCATAACGGACCCTAACATTCTATGACCCTTTTGTGGTTTATGCAGCAATTTTATATTGTCACGTGACTCTATTTTTCTTAATATGCAACCACTGCAGTGGTTTGAGCTATTCCTATGCCAAATGATAATTATTACCAATTATACTGACTGTTGAAGTTTTATATTCTTCTATATAAAATATGAGTAATGTTTCCTCTATCACCTGTAAAATATTGAGAACAAAGAGCTAATAAAGACAATGTAGCTGTAGCCGGGAATTGGAGATGAATACTTGAAAGTTAATAGCATAATTTAAATTAGTGCTCTTAGGAGACTGATTGAAATGCTGAAACATAATTGAAAACTACATTTGCTGTTAGAAATATAGTCAACAAGGGCTGAACCTGCAGAGTTCTAATATGGTGTCTTTAAACTTTCTGAAGCAGTTTACTCATCTGGACAAACCCTTCCTTGATGTCCACGAGATGTCTCCTCCTTCTAGATGTACCGTAGGCCAGGTATATCATCCTAAATTAGTTGGCAGCTTCCTTAAAGGGAACCGGTCATCAGAAATTGGCCCTAATAAACCACTACCAGTATGTTGTTAAGAAGCTGATTCTAGATTCATGTTTCTTTCATTGCCTGGTGTGGCATCATCCAGAAAATCAGCTTTGAAGTTACATGTAAATTGGTTTAATGAAGTCAACAAGGAAGAGATTTTGACACTGAAATGAATCTTTCCCTGCCTCAGAACGTCCCCTCCACTGTAACTGATGGTCCTGCATCCAGGAACATCATTGACTAGATCTAATGAGGTCCAGTGCATGATGCAATCACAGGGGAGGAGGAGCTCAGAGGCCTGACTTTAGTGTTTAAATCTCCGCCTCCCTGACTTTAAGCCACTGTTTAACATTAAACAAAGCTGATTTTCTGGATGATACCACCAAGCAGGACCATAAAAAAAATATGATGAAGAAGCTGTTCAGACGCTTGACAATATGCTCATAGTGTTTTATTTCTGTTGACAAGTTCCCTTTAAGGTAATTTATGATTATGTACTTCTCCTATTAGACATAAGTCAATTTCCTGCAAGTCCCTTCACTTCCCCTTAACTGCTAAGGTAATATGCATGTAAATTTAAGGTTTTTTTGATAACGCTGATTCTCACACAATATTGAAGTATATCATAGTGATCCTGTCTCTGCTTAAAATATTGGTGGCAGTTTGTGTAATGAAATTAAAATGACAGGTTCCCTTCAATACTGCCATCACTGAAACATTACTCATAATGTGAAGCGGTCTACTAACACCCAGATATGACTGAGACATACTGTATGTACCATCACCTATACATGTGTAACAGGTGAAAGTGGTACTCAATATTCATACATAGATGAGTCACCTACAACAACAGCAGGATCAAAGTATTCAAATATATTCACTACTGTATAAAAAAGTGAAAATAAGTCACAGTATAAAAATCAAAGCTTTCTCAATGCAGTAAAAATAAGCATTTCCTGGGCATACAATTAAATCTGACTCTTACTAGTATTGAAGAAATTTATATCATAACAGGCCTTGTGGAATGTATCTAAGCCAACAATATCCGTAACTGTTTTGATAATTGATAACTGGTTAAAGTGTATTGTGTGTTCCATTCCATGTGTTTCGTTCTCATCTATCCTGCTTTTTCTATTGGCACACATTACATTGAGATAGTTGGGAGTAGATGGGGAGGATAATCATACCTAGCAAAGGTGTGTCAGTCAATGAATGGTCATATGATGCCATGTTGAGGCATCATGGTATTGATAAAAGAGCAGAGGGGAAGAATTAGCATGGAAAAGGTAAATAAAGATACATAATTTTTTTAAGGAAGGGAGAGGTTGGTAATGGCCCACATTTATCAGAACCAGTGCAAACTGTGCAGTTTGCCTGTGAAGTGTGCAGAAGCGCCAGATCTATGATTTGTGGTGCATGTTCTTCATGAATCTGGCGCACCCTGCACTGCTCCAACATAGTCCACCAACTTTTTTTGGTGCTCCTTTAACATAGAACGTGCAATACAATTCTGTCAGACACTGGATGATAAATATGGCCCACAATCCGACTGTGCACCAGATCGCCCATTACAGTGCAGAAAATTGTGTGTCGTGTTGGGTATAGTGCAGTCGTGATCCAAATATGTCAAGGACACTTTATAAATACATGTCCATGCATTTTTCACAGACTTTAATAAATCTGGGCCTGTATGTCTAAAAAACGTATGGGCGTCCGACACCTAAAAGTGTAATCTTTGGGACTTTTTGGTTACAGTTATTTGAGCAATGTTTTTATCACTATTATATAAAATTTAGCTTTTAAAAAATGATATACTGTGCAATAGCTTCAGAGAGCCTCTAAACAACACGTGAAAACTGTCAAGCTGCAAGGCTTCTCCTACTTCCTTTAGAGATGAATACAAGGTGACCTAGATCTATGACCACATTTCTCATAGTAATAAGATTTAACAGCATCAACTCCTACCAAGATCATCACATGGTGTTAAGTTAGTCATATATCTTGCTTAGATTGTCATTTTAATCATACATTCATTTACTACCCTAAAACATCTTAATTGATTTACACTACTGCAGTGGTGTTATAATGGCTTAACAATGGGTAGTACATGTATATATCCTGAAAGCTACTATATATTTCATGCCACAAAGTAGGATATGTCTCTATTATTAAGTATGGTGTATGCAATTCTTTGGTAAAGAAGTTGATAACTGTGAATAATTGCAGCAAAACATTGATTTTAATAGGTGAATTCAGGCAAGCATATAATGAAGATCAAATCTATGTAATAAAGATGGATTCTACCTGAAAGAACAGAATCCCATTACCCTTTATAGAGAAAACGTGGAACAAAAATTTGTCTAATAAAATTTCTTTGTATGACAAATTTCTCTATTAGGAATCACATAAACACTGCCTTCCAACCTAAAAAACTCTTCTCATATTTGTCAAAGGAGTAAATCGCCTTCAAGGTATTGTCCTATGCATACTATCAGTGAAGATGCTCGAGTGAAGATGCTTATCATCTATCTCCTGTCTATAAATCTATCATCTATCTGTCTAGTTATCTATCTCCTAATCTCCTATAATTTGACTACTTCCTATCTATGTATCTGTCTATCTAACCATTTATCTCTCTAGCTTTTTGTCTATTTATCTACTGTATCTATCTATCTATCTATCTATCTATCTATCTATCTATCTATCTATCTATCTATCTATCTAACTTCTATCATCTATCTAGCTATCTACAGTATATATAATCTACTTAATATTTATGCATCTATAAATCTATGCATCTTTCTTATTTATCTTCTATCACCAATCTACCTATCATTTGTCTATTCTCATACAGTCCCATATTACAGATTGCCTCACCATACTACTGTTTGCCTCTTACTGACTGCGACTGGGGCCCCACTATTAGTTTAACTAGGGCACCACTTTGTCTCAAACCTGCCCTGCATCCTATATTCACAAGATAGATAGGACAATACATCCTCTATTCACAAGTGACAAGCAACAGATTTTTTTTTGGGGGGGGGGGGGGGGGGTTACGATTGTGACCTCCAGTGATTTCCCTAAATGTCATCGTACAAGTGCAAAGGGGAATTAGTTACTTCTATCTGGCTGTGCAAGAAGTGATTCGAGCTCCAATACCTTTTGTTCACCATCCTTGATGTTTTGGTTTGCCATTCTCCCAAGTGATGGGGGTAAGTTGTGTCTATTTTGCTCCTAAAATACAAAATTTTAATTTTGAGTATTTTGTTAGTACTGCATTTTGCTAATCCACCTTTGGCTTTCAACATTGGCTGAATCTTTTTAGGCATCCTCTTAATCAGATTCAAAGCCCATCTTGTCTGAAGTCTGATCCCATTTCCTTTCTACACATTCTCAGTGTTGTGTATTCTAGCTGAATGACTTAGGTTTCAATACAGGATTTTTTTGTCACATTCTGTTCTATTTTTTGCAACTTTTTTGTTTGCATTGGTGAACTTGAGCTTTAGTAGGCTACTTTTTCTCCAAGCTAGCAAAGTTCAGCATGGTCCAGTTTTCCAGTGTTGCCCCTGATTTATATTTGAAATAAAAATGTTGATATTCACAAGTCACACATTTGCACACATTTACAAAAAGTAAGCCTTTCTTTGTGCAAAGAGCTGGACTTCCCTGCAGACCAACAGACTCATGTGCCAGATACAACTCTGCCTAAGATAAATCAAGCACGCCCCAACTGCACCCCCCAGAAAAAGATAAATGACCCAACTGTTTTTTATTCAGCTCTACTCAGACACCCATCAATCCTGGTAAGAATCCAAGCCGTTCTTTGTGAAACAACCCCATATGATCAGGCTCTTTCAACCAAACTTGATGGTTCCCTCAGTTTCTCACCTCATTAGCCCCTTTTACCTTTATTTTTATAGAACAATTGTTCTTTCAAATTACTTCAAATCCTCCATTTCCAATCTTCTGCTGTCCTCTTTTCATACTTTTTTGTCACCTGTACCTGAAGTTTCTTATGACAAAATTGAAGTTGTAGCTCCAATATTTGGAGTGGATGCATGGACTTCATTTTGTTTTCTTCCAAATGTCATGACACTCACATGATGCAGTTTGGCAATTTTCATGCCCAATAGATGTTTTACTATGTAACAAACACTTGGTGTACAAAAGGTCAATTCAATGGAGAATCAATATGAAGAAATAGGAAGTGGTGAATTTTGGTGAATTTTGGTGAAGAGATGTATTCTGTTAAGGACAGTATGGATTTATTTTGCAGTTAATATTACAATAGCTAAATATTAAGAAATAAAACCCCATGTGAATGTGGCCCAAAGGTTTTAATTATTTAAAATTTAATATAATAAAAATGCAATGATTCCACTGCTTCATGATTAAACATTTATTTCCTCCACAAGGACTTAGCAAGATTTGACTTTGTAATATAGACAATGTGATACAAACTCATCATCTGATTGGTGTAGGTGAGCTGGAGGTTGAATTGATTAGAAATATAACCCTCTGATATTGAACTGAAGTAGATTCTGGAGATATTATTGAAATAGGAACTATTATAGCCATGGTGAATTAGTCTAATTAGTCTGCAATAGTTAAACATTTCAGATCTAAAAGCTGCTTCCTCTGCCAGCATTGATTAAATAGGAGACGGTCTTCTGAACGTGGAGCGATTCTACCAATCATGCTGACTGTATCCACAGAGAATATTCTGATGCTATTGGAAAACCAGCAAACATTTATTTAGTGGTGTATAATTACATTTACAACTTGCTTCTGCTTGGTTGAGCAGTAATGCAAGGCTGAAGTCTGCAATATTTAAAAGGTCCAATGGTATGATGTTGTAGGGATAAGTTATAGCAATACATAGCATACAAAGGTTTACCAGAATTATAGACCTTCATAAGAATATTATTAGCACTGAGATGTAGTACAGGAAAGATATTTTCTCCACATCTGTACACACAAGTTGGAGAGGGATAGTATATTTAGACGTCCTGAAGGATCAGGTTACAGCTCCTAAGTACAAATATCTATGGAAATTGTAGAGGAGAAATAGGGAGCCACTTTAAAGGGAGAGTAGGACAAAACAGAGAAGCAGGAGCTGCATTTAGTTCTTCTATCCAACTTCACTGCTCAGTACTGCCTGTATATTGCCTTTTATGGTGATAAGGGTTGAATCCAAAAAATGCTACAAATCAGCATAAAAATTAACCCTGATGGCTTTATGCAACCCAGCATAATAACTGGAGTGCCTATTGATTTTTGAGTATTTTTCAGAAATGCTATATATGTCCAAAATGAGAATATTCAGTAGTGCACAAGCCATGAGGCGAGTTGAGCCACTTGCCTCAGGCACCACCACCAGCAACAAGATGGGGGGGGCAGCATTAGGGGCACAGTTATCTGCTACAAAGCAGGACCTGCCGAAATAGTCTCTCTTCACACCTGATGTTGGCATGGGTGTGAGACACTTCATGAAGTATTCAGTAACTCAAAATAATAACCTGATGCATTACTATGAGATTAAGGCTGGAGAGAGTGCCGTTCTACAGCTCGCCTCAATCAGCAGAGAGTTTAGTTTCACCCCTGAGAATAATCCTTTAATAGATTCAGAAATAGTAATTGCATAACAAGTGCTTTACAACAAATCAGTATTTCATAACCCAACCACAATTCAGTTGACAGATTAACAGGCAGTCTCCATTATTCCTTCAATGATGGCATTTCAGGCAATGTGTCAACATAGCATTCCCATAGTGACCATTTATTTTTATAAAGTGATATTGTTCATGGTTAGCAGTACTATCCATTGCATTACTTCTATGAATTATTTTTTTTACCTATCCTGGATGGTTTGTCATTGATCTCTACAATTATATGATCAGGACAGCCACATCTTGGAAAATTCTCCTTCTTCCAAGTCTTGTCATTTTACCTCTTACCAACATGTGACATTGTATTATGTCACATGCCTCCTGCCGGGGTATGGAGAGGGCTCACGGGCTGCATATTGCAGCAAACACCCACTGGTCAAACCCCCAGCCAGCTCACTGTATTATCACCATTCCTATTCACCCTCTACACGTCAAACTACTCCTAGAACTGCCATGTCCAAAAGTTCTTGGAGTTAGAATAACAACCTAGTCTTAAATGTTGAGAACACTAAGGAAATGGTTCTCAACATGCGGAGGATAAATTTAGTCACAAAACTTATTAAGATCATAGGTCCAGCTATAGAACAGATAAACTTCTACAAATACCTGGGGTTCTACGTTGATGATATATTGGACTGGACATCAAACAATGATGCTGTGTACAAAAAGGAAATCTCCAGATTGCAATTGTTGCACATCTGTCATAAAATCCTCATAATGTTCTACGAGACTACAATCGTCAGCATCATTTTCTTAGCAGTAGTTTGCTGGGAAGTCATCATGAAAGGTAAGATAAACAAAATTGTTTAAAGAGCGCAGTGCACAATTAGAGTATGGTTGAGCTTGTTTGAACATATTTGATGCGATAGATGCCTCCATAAATTTGAGTCTATCTTGTAACCCCATGTATCCCCCTATTTGAGTGCACCCTCAGAGATCGCTACCGCCAGTTGAGAGATTCCATTACTCTTTGTTCCCTAAAATATCTGAACTGTATAATCAGCAACTGTATACCAAAAAGTGTTGAACTAATATTGAAACCATTAGCACCCTATGACACCCTCCACTTTGCTGTAATGTCCAAAATAAATTCCTCAGTAATATTTTTTTTTTTATTGTATTGTATTGTATTGAAGTGGGGTTTGGTGTTGCTCTGTACTTTTGTGAATATAGGAAGACTCCATCTTAATTACACTGGTGTGTTTTGGAATTTTTGACCATTTTCTGTTACATTTTAGATCTTAAAATGAAGAGTGTTTAAAAATTGCTGGATTGCTGGATATCAATGGTGAAGTAACACAGTGGGGGACACTTTACTTTGTAGATTAATGGATAGAGAAGATAGCTGACAAATAGGCGGTTCTAACACATGTTATTAACACTGTGAGTGTAGAGGACCTTTCATATTGCCTATTGATGGACCACCATGTGGATCACACTGAATTTGGGGGACTCTGGTCACATTGTGAATTGATGATTTTATTTTACTGATGTCTTTATTTATCCTATTTCTGTAGTATCTGCCTCATGCAAGGAAGACTCTTCTCAGAATTTAGGTGAAATCTGGAAGACAATTGTAAAGTTGTTTGATTTGTGAGAACATAATGCTTTGCTGCTCCATTGACATTTAATAGAGGTAGATAGACAACTGAAATATTTGGAAACACGATTATTAAAAATGAAACAGGGCGCTGTGCATTGAATACAAATTCCCATCCGAGATGCTTTGTAATATACTTACAGGGTTATTGAAAACGGTTTTATTGATTTGTGGTTATTTTATTCAGAGCTGAAGAAAAAAAAGAAAATCAATGGTGTCAGTGAGACTTAACTTTCTGCATCACTTCCTGCTCATACGGTTCTCATTAATGGACACTTTATCAATGCATATTTTCTTAAGTTCATATTTTGCATTTGCAATTGCACAATCAGTGCAAGGAAAATCTAGTGCCTTGGACAGATTTATTGACTGTGTGTTGCTCATTGGAAGGCTATAGTCAGATTCATTAATAGTTTAAATAAAGCAGCCAAGCATTGCACATCTTGACAGCTATAAGAGATTCACTTACACAATCCACAAGATAAGCCTCGGCATACTCTACAGAAGCCCGGTATTAAAATTCAGCCAAGCTAAATGATGTCCTTGACGGATTTCTGAAAGACAAGCAAGCCGCATCAGATTATTATTAGAGATGAGCGAACACTAAAATGCTCGGGTACTCGTTATTCGAGACGAACTTTTCCCGATGCTCGAGTGCTCGTCTCGAATAACGAACCCCATTGAAGTCAATGGGAGACTCGAGCATTTTTCAAGGGACCAAGGCTCTGCACAGGGAAGCTTGGCCAACCCCTGGGAACCTCAAAAAGGATGGAAACACCACGAATGGACAGGAAACAGCAGGGCAGCATGCATGGATGCCTCTGAGGCTGCTTAAACGCACCATTATGCCAAAATTATGGGCAACAGCATGGCCATGACAAGTGACAGAATGAAGCTAGATAGTATCTAAAACAGGCCATAATTGACCCTGACACTATAGGGGACGGCATGCAGAGGCAGCGGCAGCAGGCAGAGGTGTCATGGCGACATACCCTAAATGGACTCAGGCTTCAAACCAATGGGTGGCAGAGAGGAACCAAAGGAGGTGAGCAAGAAGTGCTCAAATAATATCGGTACATGATAAAAGTTTGCCAGTATATTTTGTGGATTACACAGCAGGGTGGCGACAAAGTTAACATGGAAGCCATGAAAACAACCCAAAATTCTGCCTGACACAGCTCGTTTGATAAGGGGACCATGTATGGAGGCAGTGAACTAGTAGTAGATTAAAGGTGCTGCAGTTAAAACTATGTTAGTTGGATCTTGGCATGGAGCTGGCGCTCCGCTGCCAGACGAGCTTTCGCCAATCCAAGCCCCTGTCTCTAGGCTACTCCCCAAACAGCACTTTTGTATAAGATCAAGTGTAGTAGCGTTCTTATAAGTTTAGGATATGCCGGGTGAGGGGAATGTAAACAGATACGCAAGAAGCGCATGATGCGCATGGAGCTGGCGCTCCGCTGCCAGGCGAGCTTTCGCCAATCCAAGCCCCTGTCTCTAGGCTACTCCCCAAACAGCACTTTTGTATAAGATCAAGTGTAGTAGCGTTCTTATAAGTTTAGGATATGCCGGGTGAGGGGAATGTAAACAGATGCGCAAGAAGCGCATGATGCGCATGGAGCTGGCGCTCCGCTGCCAGGCGAGCTTTCGCAAATCCAAGCCCCTGTCTCTAGGCTACTCCCCAAACAGCACTTTTGTATAAGATCAAGTGTAGTAGCGTTCTTATAAGTTTAGGATATGGCGGGTGAGGGGAATGTAAACAGATGCGCAAGAAGCGCTGAAATAATATCCCTAAATGGTAAAAGTTTGCAAGTATATTTTGTGGATTACACAGCAGGGTGGCGACAAAGTTAACAACTTTGATGTGGAATGCCCTGTAATAGCTCTTGGGCGGTGTGCCTTTTATCGCCTAGGCTCAGCAGTTTCAGCACCGCCTGCTGTCGCTTAGCGACGGCACTGCTGCTGTGCCTAGAGCTACCGACTGATGGCGCCATGCCCACGGATGGTAATTCGGAGGAGGAGGAGGTGGAGGAGGGGTGGGAGGAGGTATAGTAGGCCTTTGAGACCTGGACCGAGGTAGGCCCCGCAATTCTCTGCGTCGGCAGTATATGACCAGCCCCAGGGTCAGACTCGGTCCCAGCCTGCACCAAGTTAAGTGTAGTAGCGTTCTTATAAGTTTGGGATATGGCGGGTTAGGGGAATGTAAACAGATGCGCAAGAAGCGCATGATGCGCATGGAGCTGGCGTTCCGCTGCCAGGCGAGCTTTCGCCAATCCAAGCCCCTGTCTCTAGGCTACTCCCCAAACAGCACTTCTAAGAACCTTTTGTATAAGATCAAGTGTAGTAGCGTTCTTATAAGTTTAGGATATGCCGGGTGAGGGGAATGTAAACAGATGCGCAAGAAGCGCTGAAATAATATCCCTAAATGGTAAAAGTTTGCCAGTATATTTTGTGGATAACACAGCAGGGTGGCGACAAAGTTAACAACTTTGATGTGGAATCCATGAAAACAACCCAAATTTCTGCCTGACACACCTCGTTTGATAAAGGGACGATGTATGGAGGCAGCTATATGGACGACTTTTGGAGGTAGCAATGGAGACAACGTGTGGAGGCTGCTATGGAGACAATTTAATTTGGATAGTGCCTGTATGTGGCAGTCCCAAACATTTTTCAAACCAGAGGAGCAGGTAGGTGGCCCTCCAGTAAAATGGAATAGATTGAGTGCCTGTATTGGCAATCCCAAAACATTCTGTATCAACGCAGAGGGTCAGTAGTGGCCCTCTAGTTAAAATGGAAATAGTTTCGGTGCTTAGTGTGGCAGTCCCAAACAAATTCTTCAAGAAACCAGAGGAGCAGTAGGTGCCCTCCATTAAAATGAATAGATTGAGTGCCTGTATGTGGGCAGTCCCAAAAATTGTTCAAACCAGAGGAGCAGGTGGTGGCCCTCCAGTAAAATGGATAGATTGAGTGCCTGTATGTTGGCAGTTCCCAAAAATGTTCACCAGAGGCAGTAGGTGGCCCTCCAGTAAAATGGAATAGATTGAGGTGCTATGTGGCAGTCCCAAAATTCTTCAAACCAGAGGAGCAGGTAGGTGCCCCTCCAGTAAAATGGAATAGATTGAGTGCCTGTATGTGGCCGTCCCAAAAATGTTTCAAACCAGAGGAGGCAGGTAGGTGCCCTCCAGTAAAAATGGAATAGATTGAGTGCCTGTTATGTGGCAAGTCCCAAAATTCTTCAAACCAGAGGAGCAGGTAGGTGGCCCTCCAGTAAAATGGAAATGATTGAGTGCCTGTATGTGGGCATTCCCAAAACTGGTTCAAACCGAGGACCGGGTAGGGTGGCCTCCAGAAAAATGGAATATGATTGAGTGCCTGTATGTGGCACTCACAAAAATTGTTTCAAACAGACAGAGGACCGTGTAGGTGGCCCTCCAGAAAAATGTAAATGCATGAAGTATAGCAAGAGCATGGGGCCCTGTCAACCAACACTAGCCATTTTGGCAAGTACATGCACTGCAGAAACTACAGCCACCAGCAGATCAACCAGAAATCAAATATATAGAACGCTACTGTAGGCTTCAAGAAGCTGTTTGTATTCTCCTATGGCTATTTTCTAGCCAAGTATCAAAGGAAGCACACTACTATGCCAGATGAGATGACACTGAGTTATTGCCTAATAGAAATCCAACCCCTACTGAATTTTCCCACTTCGGTCTTTGCTATGGATATGTGTGCCACTAAGAGCTAAACACAACGGTAGCAAGTCCCCCTGCTAATTCCTCACAAAATGGTAAAAGATGCAAATTAAAATAAAAAAAGTAGAACGTTATTGTAGCCCTAAGAAGGGCTGTTGGGTTCTTTGAGAATCACTCCTGCCTAACAGTAAGCTAATAGAACACCCTAACGCTTTCCCTGACCAGCAGCAGCTCTCTCCCTAGCGGCATCCAGAGACAGAATGATCCGAGCAGCGCGGCCAGCGGCTAGTCTATCCCAGGGTCACCTGATCTGGCCAGCCAACCACTGCTATCGACGTGTAAGGGTACCACGTCATGCTGGGTGGAGTGCAGAGTCTCCTGGCTTGTGATTGGCTCTGTTTCTGGCCGCCAAAAAGCAAAACGGCGGGAGCTGCCATTTTCTCGAGCGGGCGAAGTATTCGTCCGAGCAACGAGCAGTTTCGAGTACCCTAATGCTCGACCGAGCATCAAGCTCGGACGAGCATGTTCGCTCATCTCTAATTTTAACATCAACAGCAAGTATCATTTTACTTGTAAATGTATACAGCACAGAAACTGAGATAGACAATTCCTTGTAGAGATCAATAGGGAACATTATATTTCAAAGCAAACATGAAAATGAGTCTAACAAACCGTTTATATTAACTCAAACAGATAATTTTATTGAAAATCTGCAGTGATAATTTAAAACATTTTGAAAATGTACATTTGCCTCTACATTTGCTGTATCGTAGTAAATAAGATTAGGAAAAGTCATCAGTCCATCAAGTCCATCCATATATAGTGTTAATCTAGCGGAAGGTAAAAAAATACCTGCAAGGCTGATTCAAATTGTCCCAAAAGAGGGAAAAAAATCCTTCCTGACCCCTAATATGGCAGAATAACCCCCTGGATTAACGGAAACTATTTACAAAAAGTTTTATTCTCATAAGATGTGATGTTATCGCTCTCTAGAAAGTCATCCAGGCCTCTCTTGAACATGTACAAAGAGTCCGCCACAACTACCTCCCTGTAGAGGATGCTCCCTGTCTATGGTGATGGTAAAGCCGTCTCTTCTCTAGGTGTAGAGGATATCCCCTGTCTATGGTGATGGTAGATGTTACAATGGGGAGCATTTGTGATTGTGCCCTGGGCAACTGGAAAAATATTCTGACTTCAGGGATGGACTTGCTTGATAGAATCTGCCCTATGGGTGCGGCGGTTTGCCTGATGCCTGTTCAGAGACATATGAGGCACGCATTTGAGTTCTCGTTATGTCCATGTTATGGTTTTTAGAAAATGGAGATTTGAGACAGGGTCTAGCCTGCTTGGCAATGTGGAATTGGCGCCAAAAAGACGCGTGAGGATATCTGGATGAGAAATAGGAGGTTGTTTGTCATTATGTGTCCATTTGCATCAGGAGATGAAGATACTGCAGCTGCGCCACAAAACCGTGGCCAAATGTTGCTTACGAGTGGATACCTATATTACATTGACTAATTGATCGTTATGATATCGTTAAACCTTACAGTTGAAAACCACAGTGTTACAAAAGGGAATTACTCAAGGGATAGTTAAGTAAAATCATATGACCATTTACTCCTATTGTAAAGTAGTAATTACTTTCATACGGTTATATATACCAATAGATAGAAAACGTAAAGAACAGGACACAAACAGGAGCCTTAAAGCTAGATCCAGCCAGATATCCCCTACCATTTCCTGATCTCCCTTCGAATTACAGTAAGCAGGTAATGTTTTTAGCAGCCTATGGCCAACTCTTTTAGCAATGGTCAAATTAAAGGAATTGGGGACATATGGTACCTACAATATATATTTGGTTTTTTCATGATGCATTGTAGATTAAAATCAGTATCAACAGCTATCCAATGGTCTAGAACATTTACTTAAAGGTGATGACATCAGATAACAAAACCATGGATTCCACATGGTAAAGGAAAATCAAGCAATAATTTAGGGTTAATATCAGATTTTACAATAATTTGCCTTCAGCGTTAACCAGGCGCACCAGGCGTTATAGTACGTCCCGGGGTAGATGCTTTAGCGCACGGGGACCGTTCTATAACGTCCGGCTTCTGGCACCGGCTACGAACGGAGCCGGTACCGAGAAGCAGCGGTGTCAGCTGTCTGTGTACACGCCGAACCTTGCGCTACACCCGCGTGCGGCAGGCACAGCGCCCTCTCCGATCGCGGTGGTGTTACCCCCTTGCACGCCTGCGGTCAAACCCAGTGACCGCGCGTCGATCCGTGTAGGAGGTGTTTTGCGCTGGGATCAGGATCCACGTGCTCGTTCCGGGGATCGATCCCTTCTGGCGGCTACGAGGACTGGCAGGTGCCCGGAGCTGCACGGTCTCCTTGGCAGTCAAGACCCCTTCAGGGTCTGACTGTAACTGACTGGCATGCGCAAGCTTGCTCTGACAGTTTACACTGCCTCTACAATGCAAGATTAGTATTGTAGAGGAGCTGTATTGAACTTAAAAACAGTGATAGAGCACACTGGTTCAAGTTCAAGTATTGTATAAGTAAGAATATGCAAAAATATTATCAGGACAATATATAATATAAAATAAAAAATAAAGACATAAAAATTATAAAGCCCCTATAAAAGTCACTTTCCCTAAAAAAACTTAATAAAAGTATAAAAAAAACACAAAACCCCCCGCATATTTGTTGGTTCATCTCGCACGTCGTATACTATCTGCACTTATAAACAAAGTAGAATCGGTACGGACCCGCCGCATCCCCACCCGCCCGGTAACACGCCGTTCGTGTTATCGAAAAAAACAACCCGCAAAAAACGATTCCGAAAAAGAAGATAATTTTTAATAATACCTATAAAAAAATGCTCTAAAAAGTTAATTGAAAAATGTTATTGCACTCCAAATAACCCATAAAAGACAACTCATTCTCGCAAAAAATAGCCCCTTTACCAGATTGTCACCGGAGAAAAATAAAAAAGTTATGCATATGAAAAGATGGTGATTGGTGATGCTAAACAATGAAACAAGATTTCTCCCAAAATTGGTGTTTTATTCAGTACAATTGAATAACATACACAAAACCCCCAATATTGGTATCCCTGCGTACGAACATCTGCATAATAAAACAGATCGTTATTAGAATCCGCAAAAGGGAAACCCGATAACAAACAAAACAAAAAAACAGTCCAGATCATTTTCAATTATACACTATAAAAATGCTCTACGAAAGGGATTAAAAAAACATGTTATGCAACTTAAATAGACCACTAAAAAGAACAATTCCTTCTCGCAAAAATAGCATTAAACCGATTTGTGAGGCGAAAAAATAAAAAGTTATGCATTGAAAGACGGTTGATGCTAAAATTAACCACCTTTTTTGCCAATTACCTTTATGCCCGTAAAATAGAAAAAATAAAAAAAAATCCTATATAAATGAGGTTCTTTTTGTCATGCGTCGGCGACCAGAATATAAAAAATGAAATAGTATAATATTTTTATGGCTTATGGTAAGCAGCCAGCCAAAAAAAAAACAACCCCCTATAAAAATCTTCCTGAAAAGTGATGATTTGTTCATTCCCATCCACCAACCAAAGAGTTAATCAAAACTCTCACACTATAGCCTATAGATTCCCCAAATTACGTAACCAGAAAAGTGCATCCTATGTGGCAAAAGAAATAAGCCCTATTAGGTCCTCAATAACAAAAAGAAAAAAAATTATAGCCGTTACAAGTGAATTAGTCAAAATCTGATTTGAGCTGGGATGGCACCTCCTTCTTTCATGCCCGCCGTGTGCGCCCATACAGCAGGTTACCGCCACATGGGAGTATCCGTGTACTTGGGAGGAAATTGGGTAACAAACTTGTGGAGCTTATTCATAATCCATTGTAAATGTTTAATTTTCCACCCCAAAGAATGGGGTTGTGTATTGTGAAAAAATATTACACTTGGCAGACTGCACCCTCCATTTGTTACCACCCGAGAAAAAACGTAACGCGTGAACAAACCTTCTTAGAAAGTGGTTTTTTCATACGTTGAGGTGTGTAGGTTTCCACAAAGTGGGGTAATTTGCGAGTCTGCCGCTATTATTTAGGCCTATCAGTGCAATTAGGAAGTTGAGCGGGTCATTCTAGAAACAGGTTTTGGTGAATTTTACAAAAAAATGTTGAAAAAATTGAAAACTGATACTAAATTTGAGCCTCCATAAACATCTAGTAAAAGATATGGGAATCGTAAAAAAACATGCCAAATAAAGCAGACATTGGGAAATGTAGTTTGATATTTGTTGGGGAGCTTGACTATTCTGCCTCCACAGTAGAGAATGTTAGACCGTTGAAAACTTAAAGAAATTTTTCCCAAAATTTTGCGCAAATTTTGTTTTTTGTCTTACTAAAACAAAAAGATATCATCCCAATTTTTTAAACTAATTTGAAGACAATGTGTCACGAGAAACAAGTTCTCCTAAAATCCGGGAATCTAATAGCGTTCCAAACTAGGACCACTTTGTTATGTGACAAAGGTTAATTTGAAAGAATGGGGCCGCGTCTTAAGGCTAAAAGAGGTCCGAGTCCCGGTAGGGTTCACATACATTTCTACGTATGGATATTATTAAAATTCCCCAAAAATAAAAGTAGGTCTATTGTACTGATTTCTTTTTTTTTGATCAGGGAGACCCTAGGTTTTTGTCTTCTCATTAATTTCGTATGAACGTCCGCCCACTCTCCTTCACTTTTACAGACTAGGCGATGAGGAACCTTTTTTGGCTGGGAAATAAGAATGGAAGGACCCGTTTCCACATACCCGGACCACGGAGGTAAGGTGAGTTGCGGGCTAAAAAACCGTGGACAAGTCATGTTACCCGATTGCAATTGCAATCGTTGATGGCCAGTGGAGTACAGAAGAATATATTTTACCGTAGTTATTTGAGCTTTCAGTAAGCATTTTGGATCCTATCAAGAAGTGGATGTACAATGTTCATCCCTGTAAACAGCTAATATCGGAGAGAGATGCCAAGAGCCAAGGACCAGTCCTGCTGCAGGGCTATGGAAGGCCCTGAAGTCAGCAGACACAATTACAGATGAATTATGGTTAACATGACTTACTTAAGTGAGTTAACTAGTTTAATGGTTCCCGCATCTCTCATACTACAAACTGAGTTATATCAAGACCCGCCCATATATAAACAATTAACGCAAGTACCACCCGACCCAAGGCATGGGGCCATTTATCCCTGATTTTTCTTCTGTTTTTTCTTCCGTCGTTTTGGTGCATGGCAAATTTTTACGCCTTGTGCCCTTGGACACCTGGCTTTTTATCTGTACGACAACATTATCAGTACCTATTCCACAGATGCTGCTACATGTCGCCAATAACATTTATCCTTAGAATTGTCTCTATTTGCAGCATTTTTTTGGTTGCAAAAAAACTCCAGACCAAGCCATACTTAAGGAAGGAAAATTATGGAAAGAAATCGAAATTACCTCTGAGACATTTGTGAACACTTTGTCCGCACAAATTTTTGTACCATAGGTTTTAAAAAGAGATATGTACAAAAGAAAACCCATTTAACACAACTGAAAAAGTAAGATTGATAAATGTAGAAACCCCAGACAAACTAGCAAAAAAATCAGAGAAAGATAGAGGATCCCCATGGTGTATATTTATTTTTTTCCAAAGCACAGTTGCGCGGTCATTTATCTTTAGCCGGACATTGTGCTGTCTTTTGCTTTTCTGTATTTTTTACTTGTTCATTTATCTTAGAGATGTGGCTGATTATAATCAGGCAGCTGAGTCTTTGATTAGGATGTGTTTATTATTCGAATTTTTAATTGTGTAATGATCAATAAAATACCCGTCCTACTAAACGTCCCCCCTCGGCTCCCTTAGCATCTCACATTTGAGCGCAACCCTCAAACAACATGCAGGTCAAGATAAAAAATCTGATCGTTTACAAGGGAACACCCACGGTCAGTTAAACTAACTCCAACATTAACCTAAACACTATTTTGAACAAACGATACACTCAAAGCAGTACAAACTATCCTTTTGGTGTTCCCCTACAGCCATCGTAGAAGTTCCACTTTTTCCACGTGCCATATTCACTTTTATTACGACAGGGTTGCCATGCCTACACTTGTGGTTGTGTACGACTTGCTAAGGAAAATGCAGCCACCATCATTCTCCCCTCCCTCAGGAATTCTCTTTAGCCAGTCAAAACAAGCTTCTATATTTCATTGCTGGAAGCGGGGGGAGACAATAAGGTTAGAATATTTGACTTCAGCTGAAGAGAAAGCACTGACACTTAATTGTTCAATCAGAATGCTTGGAAGCAAAAGTTGAGCTGCCAGGTTTTCTTATGTAAAAGGAAAAATATTTATAGCAAATATGTGCATTTACCACAGGGAGATGGGTACGAAAAAATGAATGAAAAAATAAAAATTAGAAAAAAGTGTATTCTTATTTAGAATTTAGGTTTAATTTGTCAATTATAGCTCAAGAAACCACCTGGTATGAAATGGTTATGAATTTAAAGTCAATAGTCTTAAAGCCTGATATTTATAAAGAAATGTGTCATGTTAACAATTTTTCTTAGATTTGATCTTTTCTTAATAATTTATGTTTGACATTTATTGCAGCGTATTTAAAGTTCAGATCAGAGTTTTTCACTAATTCGCCTTCAGCGTTTAATACATCTTAGTCTGGTATAAAAATTCTCAAATAAAGTAGGTAATTGTACTGATTTCTTTGTTTTTTTTTTTTTTTTTTATCAGAGGACATATAGTTTTTCGCTCTAGGAATCAGAAAACGTTCAGCAAAGATATTAATATTTTACGAAACTAGCTGAGGATCCTTTGGGAAATGATTATTGAATGATTTCAAGTAAATTATGCTTTTAAAGACTATGGGGCACATGAATCATAGTGTCAGCTAGGCACATTGTCAAACTTTAGCGACTTTGCCATTTTTGAACCATTTTTACTCTGTTCATGTTTCAATTACGCCCTGGTTGAACCCTTTGTGCAGTGTGGCCTTATGTATCCATTGTTTCCAGATGTTCCGCGCAACAGTTTGCCATTTTTTCACATTTTGGTGCAATTTGTACTGAGTCAGGGGCAGGTGACCAAAGGAAAGTTTTTCAGAACTCGATTTTAAACATGTAAATTGGAATTATTCACGGGATTTAACTGTTTAACATGTGCCAATAACCTATTTTGCAAACTACTTTTTGCATTTTTTTATTGGTTACTTTAAGGGTGAGGTCACACGTAGCGGTTTAATCATTTTTGAATGCATTTTAAACAATTACAACAGCGGAGGAGAGGTGATTTGCCTTATTCATTAATGTTAACATTTGCATTTACAAAACGCCATTTAAACGCCAGTTAACGGCATGTGTAATAGTGCGTTTACTATGCATTTTGCTAACATTCAAGTGTTAACAGTAATGTAATTAGGGAATTCAAACTCTCCTCATCTGTTGTAATAGGTTCAAAATGCATTAAAAATGAAACTGTCAGTCACCCGTCCAGTCAAACGCGCAGACTCAACCAGATTGGATCTAGCTTGTGTCAGACTAGTAAGGAGGGAACTCACTCTCGATTTGTCATGCGGTTCCTGCCTCTAGAAAGAAGATAAATGCCCTGATAAGGGCGAAACCCACTGTATCTGGAACTAATGACGGTCCTTGCAGGGACCCTACAAACAGGACCGGGGACACTGTACTCTCGTCTGGCAGCGGACAGGTACGGAAAATAACAGGTATCGACCAGTGTTCGTACTTGGTAACAGATACAAACGCAGGACCTGAACAGGAAACCGGAATACAGGAATAGTCTAGTGATTAACATGGTGCACAAGACTGCAAATCATTTTAGGACGAGACAGGGACAAAACAACCGACAGATAGGTGCTTCAGGCAAGATAATCACAAATCAGATTCCCGATAAAGGGACAGGTAAGGTGGTTATACACAGGTGTCAGGTCAAGTCAAGCAGATTATCATACCAGGTCAGAGGTCAAGAATCAAGAATATAATATTACAGGTAGGTCTAAGGAGCAAGCAGATTATATACAGGTCAGTACAGCTAAAGGCAGACAGGCAGAGAAGGTCAAAAACAACACGGTATAAACCAGGTCAGGTAAAGATCAAGATCCGATCAAGCAGTAGTATACTAGGTCAGACTCAAACTAACCAGCAAGGTAAAGATGGGGAATGGGCAGGTATGTAAAGCGGATCCCGGTATACCCTACAGCAGCACATGGGGGAACTGTCCATCAGGCTATTAACCCTTGCTGGGCAGGACAGAAATCAAGGAGCCGGGTGTGTCTCAGTAATCCCCAAAACACTAAGATAAGCCAAGTTAACACACAAATACACACCATATTTACCACCACTGCGGATTTAGAGCGATGTTCAGGCACGGACGATACAGCAACATGTTAAAAGCAAAAATAAAAGTAGTGTCCGCTCCGGTATATACCCCCTACACAAAGCTTGTCGTCCACTCCTGTAAAACCCCTCATATGGCCTTGTATGCCTCTCCTGTATTTATAACCCCTCACATGGCTTGTATCTCTCTGTATATAACCCCTCATATCGGCTTGTGTCTCTCCTAGCAATAACCCTCCTCAAATGGCTTGTGTCCTCTCCTGCATATAACACCCCTCACAGTCTCGGTCTCTCCCTGTTATAACCCCCTCAGACATGGCTTGTATCCTCTCCTGTATAGAAAAACCTCACATGGTTGTGTCCTCCCTGCATTATAACTCCCCACTCACCGGGTCTAGGTGTACCGTCTCCTGGATATAACCCCCTCATCATGTCTTGTGTCCTCTCCTGAAAACCCCCTCGTGGGCTGTGTTCATGTTGGATTTGAGACATTTGCCAACAAAAAGTCTCAAAAGAAGCAAAATTTGCTACTGCCGGATAGGAAAAACTGAATCTGTTTCAAAGTAAAAGACAGGATAAGGTGCAAAAAAAGAGCCGCCAAAAAGTTCTCTAAAAATCCCCCTCAGAGGACAAAACCATGTACATGTGGCCTATGTTAGTTAATAGACAAATACACATATTAAGATAGGAAATTGATCAACGTTTGGAAAATCGTACTCCAAAGTATTGAGGACGTAATGTGCATATTATAGTGTTTTTTTCAATATTGGTATCAATGTTCTCTTCTGACACAGATCTGGTGGAATATAAATTTTTGTTATTTTAAAAAATGATAATAAGAGCAGCTGTTTAATTAGCAGAACGTCAACATTAACCTAAAGGACACCTGTCATAGGTCTGTGTCACTTGTCCTGTCACTTACACCTGGTGGGGCAAGCTCCCAAGGAGCCATCCCGCTTTATCTAGTCAATTCATCATGATCATTGGAAAATCATCATCATTTCTTATTATGCAAATGAGGGGGTCACACTCGCGCTCAGAGGCCAGTGAATGGTAACCCCTGCCCCATCCCCCTGGCCATGTCTGTGTTGTAGTCAGTATATAAAGCATTGCTGTGTGTTGGTTGCATCTGCTGGATGGCTGCATCCTCCTAATACCAGTACATGTTCTGCGTGTAAACATGGATGCCTGGAGCTGTTGTCTCTCTCTAACACAACACATGCCCACACAGGCTGCAAGGGGGGTGTGGCGATCCAGCAAGCACATGGCGCAGTCACTTACATGGAGCAGCTGCCGTCCAAGGCACTGGGGGTGTGGCGTGGTACTCAGGGTACGGAATGGTACGGTGTGTGCTGACAGTACGGCCAATGGCGTCGGGATGTTGTAATATATTGAGTATACTCATAATTTATGGTTTATTTGTGGTCCCCCAGCAACAGTGGTGAATTGCAGCTGTCTTATTGATATGAAAATATCATATATGCATTTATTTATACACCATAGCTAAAAGACATATAAAAAATATATTTTGGCAACAGAACAGAATATTTTGCTTTTGTAAGAAAATTCTTTGAAAGTTATAAAAACTACAGCACAATTTTTCCAAGGGATGTCATCAACCACAGATAAATCTAGGGCTTAAAAGTTAAAAAGGTGGATCGCCGACACACGGAGGTTATACATGTTACATAGAAAAAACACCCCAGAAAGATGAATCAATCTTTCAACTGGACTGACAATAGAATCATCTTCATTGTAGATGAAAGCCGAGAAATAATTACTAACACTATGTAAGTTACATACACACAGAAAGACGATTGGGTAGGATCGGGGCACAAATGATTGGCGTCCTCATTGGGAATTTTGGCACATTTTAATTTTATTTAGTATCTTTCAAAAAGCTACGGAATTTTGGTTGGGTAGTGTTTGTAAGTCAAGACTATGTTATGATATGTTTATGTGAACTTCCATATTAAAGCAAGAAGGGAGAGATATTTTGATGTTTGAAGAAGGTGATATTTCCAGTAGGAAGTGACAGTGTGTGGATGGAGATTGAGAGCTCCTGTGAGGCAACTTTATTTATGACTTTAAACTGGATATGTGGATTGAGTCCCTACCTGATGAGTAGCACCAAGTGCGAAGTACCAGTGTACAGGCAACACAGAAGTCATTATTTAAAATTACAAAAAAGTTCATTTTAGTAAGTTTCATCATTTGAGTTTTATGTCTGAGATTGTTAAAGCTAAGTACCTTAGTTTTAAGTACCGAGGCAATGTGAATAACATTCTGTTGAGATCATTATCGACTAGCAAGCTTATGATTGCGAACACTAAAATGCCGGGTGCTCGTTATATTCGAGGACGAACTTTTCCCGATGCGTCTGAGTGCTGTCTCGAATAACAACCCCATTGAAGTCAATGGGAGACAGAGCGACTCGAGCATTTCAAGGGACACGAGAGTCTCGGCAAAGGGACGCTTGGCAAAACACCTGGGACCTCATGAAAAGGATGGAAAGACACAGGAAAATGAGACAGAGGACAGCAGGGGCAGGCATGGTGCCTCTGAGGCTGCTATAAACGCACCAATTATGCCAAACATTATGGGCAAAGCAGCATCGGCCATGACTAGTAGTGATGCAGAATGCTGAAAGCTAGAGCAGCATCTCTTAAAACAGCACATAATTGACCCTGACACTATAGGCGCAGCAGATGTCAGCGCGCCGCAGGCTGGAGAGTGTCATGGCGACATACCCTAAATGGACTCATGGCTTCAAACCAATGGGTGGCAGAGGGAAACAAAGGAGGTGAGCAAGAAGTGCTCAAATAATATCGGTACATGATAAAAGTTTGCTCAGTATATTTTGTGGATTACACAGCAGGGTGGCGACAAGTTAACATGGAAGCCATGAAAACAACCCAAAATTTCTGCTGACCACAGCTTGTTTGATAAGGGGACCATGTAGGAGGCAGTGAACTAGTAGTAGATAAAGGTGCTGCAGTTAAAACTATGTTGTTGGATCTGGCATGGAGCTGGCGCTCCGCTGCCAGGCGAGCTTTCGCCAATCCAAGCCCCTGTCTCTAGGCTACTCCCCAAACAGCACTTTTGTATAAGATTCAAGTGTTAGTAGCGTCTTATAGTTTAGGATATGCCGCGGTGAGGGGAATGTAAACAGATGCGCAAGAAGGCATGATGGACATGGCTGGCGCTCGCGCTGCAGGCGAGCTTTCGCAAATCCAGCCACCTGTCTCTAGGCTACTCCCCAAACAGCACTTGTATATGACAAGTTGTAGTTCGCGTTCTTCCAAGTTTAGGCTGCTGGTCGGGGTGTGGTGCGGGCGAACTGTCCCAGCTGCCGCCCCGCCGGCGCATCGCCCTCCTCTCCTCAATCGGTCGTTATCCGTTTGCCCGTGATCTTTTGTGGCCATGTCACCGCCCAGCAACTCGTGCCGGTGGCGACCAAAGTGAACACCTCTTGCCTGTGTGGAATACCATGGAAAAACAACCCAAATTTTCTGCATCTGAGACACCTCGTTGTGATATGGACGAGGTAAGGAGGCAGCTATATGGACGACTTGGGAGGCGGTAGGAATGGAGAACAAGTGTGGAGGCGGTGCTATGGAGACAATTGAATTGGATAGTGCCTGTAGGGGCAGTCCCAAACATTTTCATCAAACCAGGGAGCAGGTAGGTGGCTCCAGTAAAATGGGATAGATTGAGTGCCTGTATGTGGCCAGTCCCACAAAAATGTTTAGAACACCAGAGGAGCAGGTAGGTGGCCCTCCCAAAAGATGGAATAGATTTAGGCCTGATGTGCAGTCCCAAAATTTTTCAAACCAGAGGAAAGCAGGTAGGTGGCCCTAGTAAAATGGAAATAGATTGAGTGCCTGTACTGGCCTCAGTCACAAAAATGTTTTCAAACGCGAGGAGGCAGCATGTAGGTGGCCTTCCTCCGTAAAACGGAAGTAGATTGGGGCCTGATTGTGGCAGTCCCAAAAATGTTTCACAAAACCAGAAGGAGCAGGTAGGTGTGCCCCCAGTAAAAATGGGAAGAGATTGAGTAACTGTATGGGGCAGTCCCAAGAAATTGTTTCAAACCAG
Organism: Engystomops pustulosus; assembly: GCA_019512145.1. Lineage (NCBI taxonomy): Eukaryota > Metazoa > Chordata > Amphibia > Anura > Leptodactylidae > Engystomops > Engystomops pustulosus. The sequence continues at coordinate 42,372,435 of CM033643.1, forward strand.
AGGACGGAGAGTAGGTGGGCCCTCCGTAAAAATAGGAATAGATTGATAGTGCCTGTATGTGGACTCCCAGCCCAAAATTGTTTCAAACAGAGACCGGGTTAGGTGGCCCGTCCAGACAAAATTGAAATAAGTGAGAGCTTATGTACCTACAAAATGTTACACAGAGGACTAGTGGGTTGGCCCTCCGAAAATATGCTGCTAGAGAAGAACAGGCCCTTGATGCCAGTTTTCCTCTGCTTATACTAAGTACAAAGAGGAGGAAGAAGGCAGGAAAATGAGGAGGCGGGGAGGAGTGGATCAATTATTCAGGTTGAGCTTCCTTCACTGCTGGGGAGATGGAAATTCTGAGAAATCCAGCCGTTATTCATTTTAATAGCGTCAGGCCTGTCAGCGCTTGTCAGTCGACAGGCGTGTACGCTTATCGGTGATGATGCCACCAGCTGCAACTGAAAACCCATCGGACAAAGACGCTAGCGGCAGGCAGCAAGAACCTCCAGGCGTACAGCCCAGTTTCGTGCCACATGTCCAGCTTTGAAACCCAGTAGGTTGTAGGAAGCTGTGTGATCATTTAGGACGATGGTATGGTCAGCTACGTACTCCCTCACCATCTTTCTGTAAAGATCAGCCCTACTCTGCCGAGACTCGGGGACAGGTGACAGTGTCTTGCTGGAGGTGCACTAAAGCTGGCAAAAGCCTTGTAAAGCGTACCCTTGCCAGTGCGACAGCTGCCTGCTCGCCTACTCTCCCTCGCTACGTCCGTCCCGCAGAACCTACTGACACGATGCCGGCTAGCCGCTGTCAGAAGGGAAATACTGTTTCTCAAGCGTGTGCACCCGGGCTGCTGGTATTCATGCATTCTCCACACTCCTTTCCTCTGCAGGGATAGAGGGCAAGATTTTGCTTGTACCGTGGGTCCAGGAGAGTGCAACACCCATTAATCGGTGCTGAATAAATTCTTTGAACGCGAGGGTACCGGGATAGGCAGCCTAGCTGAAATCTGCCATATGCGCCAGAGTACCAACGACGTAAGAATTACACTCCCTCACTGGCCTGACTGTCCATTCCTCTCCCAACTCTCTCCAACTCCTCTCTTCTGCCCTACACGCTGAACAGTGAAGGACTCAACAATGGTCCCCTCTTGTGCTCGCCAACATTCTCCTCCTCTTCCTCTCATCATCCTCCACCTCCACCTCTCGATATGCGCTGAGAAACACCTACGGTGCTGTTGCTTATCTACAACAAGGAAGAATTCTTCCCCCGTCTCTTGTGACGAGCGCAAGCTTCCGACTTCATGCTGACCAGAGAGTTTTTCACAGGCCAAGCAGCGGGTGGTGAGGCTATGATGGCGCATCGCCACTGACCATCGTTGTTGACTCCTCAAAGTTACTCAGCACCTGACAGATATCAGACATCCACGTCCACTCCTCATTGTAGACTTGAGGAAGCTGACTGACCTGACTACCAGTTCTGGTGGAAGTTGACATCTGGCAGCTCTACAATCGCTCTGCGCTGCTGGTAAACTCTGGATAACATGTCAGTTGTTGAATTCCACCTCGTGGGCACGTCGCACAACAGTCGGTGAGCGGGCAAGTTGGGAGGCGCGGCTGCCCTGAGAGTGGCAGCAATCTGGGCTGGACTTCCTGAAATGCGCACAGATGCGGCGCACCTTCGTGAGCAAATCAGACAGATTGGGGTATGTCTTGAGGAATCTGCACTATCAGATTTAACACATGGGCCAGCATGGCACATGTGTCAGTCTGCCGAGTTGCAGAGCGCCACCAGGTCGGCCGTTGTAACACACAACCATTCCCGGCTTGAGGTTCAGCGGTGCCAGCCCCAGATCAGTCTGCGCCGTGATGCCCTGTAATAGCTCTTGGGCGGTGTGGCCTTTGTCGCCTAGGCTCAGCAGTTTGAGCACCGCCTGCTGTCGCTTAGCGACGGCACTGCTGGGTGCCTAGAAGCTACCGACTGATGGCGCCGTCGTGCCCACGATGGTAGTTTCGGAGGAGGAGGTGGGAGGGGGGGTGGGAGGAGGAGGAGGCATTAGTAGGCCTGAAACACCTGGACCGAGGTAGGCCCCGCAATTCGGCGTCGGCAGTATATGACGCAGCCCCAGGGTCAGTCTCGGTCCCAGCCTCCACCAAGTTAACCCAATGTGCGTCAGCGATATATAGTGGCCCTGCCGGCAGCACTCGTCCAGTGTCCGGGTCAGGTGGACCTTGTCAGAAACGGCGTTGGTCAGGGCACGGATGATGTTGTCTGACACAGTGTGGTGCGGGCTGGGACGGCACATCGGGAAAAGTAGTGGCGGCTGGGGACCGAATACGAGGGCGGGCGGCCGCGCCATGAGGTTGCGAAAGGCCTCGGTCTCTACTATGCCTAGGATAGGCATTCCAGGCTAAGCAATCTGGAGATGTGCACATTAAGGGCTGGGCGGCGGGTGGGGTCACTATATTTGCGTTTCCGCTCCAGCGTCTGGGGTATGGAGAGTGCAACGCTGGTGGATGCTGTGGGGATCGTGGAGGCGGATGGGGTCGATGGGGTTTTGGGCCGGGTCGGGCAGGGGCTGATACAGCTGACACAGGGGAGGAGCAGTGGTGTGCACGGCCGAGGTGAACGGGCTTGTTGCCATGAGTGGGGGCTTAGCATTCATATGCCTGCGCATACTGGTGGGTATTAAGCTGTAGTGGTGGAACCCCTGCTGAGCCTGGTTTGGGCAAATGTTGCACACCACAGTCCGTCGGTCATCCGGTGTTTCCTTAAAGAAACCTCCACACTTCTGAAGATCTAGCCCTCGCCGCAAGAGCCCTCACCACGGGAGCTTCACTAGTTGACAGTGGCGCTGATGCAAAGCTCTGGCCCTGCCTCTCCGTTCGGCCCCACACACTGCCTCTTCCAACCTGTTCAGGTCGAGGACTCTCCTCCGTCTCAGAAGCACGTGTTCACCCGGCCTCTCACCCACTTGGGTCGTGACCTCATCATCCTCCGATCCTCAGTCTGCTCCCCCCTCGGACTTCTGCCCTGACAACAACTTCCCCACTGTCTGACAACCGTGTCTCCTCAATCGTCGGAACCTCTTTACACACTTCCACTACGTCAAGAAGCATAATCACCCACAGACCTGTGACTGGTGGAAAACTGGGCATCGGAAATTGCTCAGCAGCAACCGGACAAGTGGTTTGTGACTGTGGGAGGGTCCAGAAAAACGTTCTAGGCCCGAGTATGCCGGTTCAAATGGCAAATTTCTCTGGGAGGGGCAGACTGGGGGGGAGGAGGCTGAGGTGGCAGGAGCTGGAGATGGGGATTTCGGTGACATGGGTGGACTGCGTGGAAGACTGACTGGGTGGACAATTGTCGAAGCATTGTCAGCAATCCACGACATCACCTGTTGCACTGTTCTGGCCTCAACAGTGCTCCACACGAGTCCAGTAACTTCAGACATGAACCTAGGGAGTGTAGCTCTCTGCGGCGTTCCCTGTCTCCCTCATATGCAGGTGGTGTCTCACCGCCCAGGCCCACGGCCTTGACCCCTGCAGTAGTTGGACGCCCACGTCCCCGCCCTGTCCTCTACCCCTAGCCTGGGTTAAACATTTTTAAAATGAGAGTTATAAATTTTTTTTTTTTTTTACTTTTTTTGTTTTTTTTTGTGTGTTTTTTTGTGTGTTTTTTGGTTTTGTTTTGTTTTTGTTTTTTTGAGTTTTAGAACCAAACATCCTATCCTATTGCTATGGCTATTTTTGCCAAGTATGCAAGGAAGCACACTACTATGCCTGATGAGATGACACTGAGTTATTGCCTAATAGAAATCCAACCCCTACTGAATTTTGCCACTTCAGCCTTTGCTATGGATATGTGCGCCACTAAGCGCAGAACACAGCGGTCGCAAGTCTCACTACAAATTGCTCAGAATTGGCAAGTACATGCACTGCAGAAACTACAGCCACCAGCAGATCAACCAGAAATCAAATATATAGAACGCTACTGTAGGCTTCAAGAAGCTATTTGTATTCTCCTATGGCTATTTTCTAGCCAAGTATCAAAGGAAGCACACTACTATGCCAGATGAGATGACACTGAGTTAGTGCCTAATAGAAATCCAACCCCTACTGAATTTTCCCACTTCAGCCTTTGCTATGGATATGTGCGCCACTAAGCGCAGAACACAGCGGTCGCAAGTCTCACTACAAATTGCTCAGAATTGGCAAGTACATGCACTGCAGAAACTAAAGCCACCAGCAGATCAACCAGAAATCAAATATATAGAACGCTACTGTAGGCTTCAAGAAGCTGTTTGTATTCTCCTATGGCTATTTTCTAGCCAAGTATCAAAGGAAGCACACTACTATGCCAGATGAGATGACACTGAGTTATTGCCTAATAGAAATCCAACCCCTACTGAATTTTCCCACTTCGGTCTTTGCTATGGATATGTGTGCCACTAAGAGCTAAACACAACGGTAGCAAGTCCCCCTGCTAATTCCTCACAAAATGGTAAAAGATGCAAATTAAAATAAAAAAAGTAGAACGTTATTGTAGCCCTAAGAAGGGCTGTTGGGTTCTTTGAGAATCACTCCTGCCTAACAGTAAGCTAATAGAACACCCTAACGCTTTCCCTGACCAGCAGCAGCTCTCTCCCTAGCGGCATCCAGAGACAGAATGATCCGAGCAGCGCGGCCAGCGGCTAGTCTATCCCAGGGTCACCTGATCTGGCCAGCCAACCACTGCTATCGACGTGTAAGGGTACCACGTCATGCTGGGTGGAGTGCAGAGTCTCCTGGCTTGTGATTGGCTCTGTTTCTGGCCGCCAAAAAGCAAAACGGCGGGAGCTGCCATTTTCTCGAGCGGGCGAAGTATTCGTCCGAGCAACGAGCAGTTTCGAATACGCTAATGCTCGACCGAGCATCAAGCTCGGACGAGCATGTTCGCTCATCTCTATTTATAATGGAAAAGCTTTCTCCAGGTGACAGTCTTTTGACAAAGTGGCAATGGTGACACAAGTCATCATTTTATGGTGGGCTGTGGAAACTACAGATTGAAGGGCAATTATTATGGACTTTGTGACAGTTTTTTGGCTTTTTTTTTGTTGTTGTTGCTTGTACATATGCTTGTGCATAGTTATTATATGTCAACAACACAATTTAGCTTTTTTTTGTAGCTCAATTTTGGTGCAGCTCCACAACTTTACCTGTACTTTTAGTTTCCCAACAACTTTTTTTACGCAATTATTGGCACATAATTAGACCAACAAAAAGCAAGTCTACCAACTTCTAAACCCCTTCATGAATGTAGTGTGACATTTTGGCCACTTATTAGTTTATTTTATGGTGTGCCAAACACATCAAGGCTATGTGCAACAATTTAAAATCACATTGTGAAACACTGTTAAAATTGGGCACCAAAAAACAACACCGAGAGCCATTAATAACAAATGCACCCTCCCCTTTCTTTTTGTCACCTCTAGATGTTTGCATCTGTGTTTGCACACAAGTGGAATTGTAAGGGCACAGTGGAATGGCTGCAGGAATTTACAGCAGCAGTAATCCACATGTATCAGAAATAAGCCGCAACTGGCTTGTTTCTGATGTGGACACTGTTGCAATTCTGCTGAAGCTCAATCTTTGCTTTACAAGGAAGGAAGATTTAAGATATTATCCAAAAAGAACTAATCCAATCTCTGCTGTTCTAGGAGAGGTAATCAACCATTAATCTGATTTTCACTTTTAGACCGGAGAAAGGAAATCATAAAGTAACCAAACTAAACAGATTTCACCATGTCTGAAAACAACCAATAAGTACAAATTGGGACTCATTTACTAAGGGTCCAAACGCCGCACTTTGGTCAGGTTTCCCGAATATTTCTCTTTTGCCCTGAATTGGCCTGGGTTTTTGGCGTACACGATCGGATTGTGGCGCATTGGCGCCGGCTTGCATGCGACAGAAATCGGTGGCCGTGGCCGTCGAACAACCTGACAGATTCGGACATTCCGCGGAATTCAAAAAAGGAAATGTGTCGCAAGATGAAGCACTCACATGCACCAGGACGCACAATCTTAGTGAATCGTGCCGGACCCGAATCCTCGGGTAAGTAAATCTGTAAATTACATCCCTAAAAACATCTGTGTGCAGATGAATTACCAACTTTACTTTCTTTACATTCTTCAGAATTAAAGGGGTGTTTCCATTTCAGCAAATAAATGCTATCGTTTGAATAATGAAAATTTATACAATTTTCCAATATACTTTCTGTATCATTTCCTCACAGTTTTCTAGATCTCTGCTTGATGTCCTTATAGAAAGCTTCATTGTTTATCACCAGTGGACAGAAATCTGACCATGGTCACACAGGTGCACAGCTCATTATAACCCACAGCTCTAATTACTCTGTATGATACTAACGAGCTGTGCACCTGAGTAACCATGGTCAGATTTCCATCAGTGGAAATAAATCATAACGCAAGCAGAGATCTAGAAATGTACAAGAAATTGATACCGAAAGTATATTGGGAGAACTGTATCATTTTTCATCACACAAACAATAACATTAATTTGCCAAAATGGGAATATCCCCTTTAAACTGAAGGGATATTTCAGAGTTTCTCAGGGCTGCAGCAGACAATACAATCTCAGAACAGACTCAATTAAGGCAACAGTGGCATCCTGTCTTTTCAGAATGACAGATAATCAGTAGATATGATGGGGGATGTGACATGACATGTGCTTTCATCTGGAAAGACAATCCTTCTGGATGCCAAACATCTTGGAAACAGAACAGAGAGCTTCTCCAGCCACAACTAATCTTTCCATTACTGGTGCAGTAAACATTGCTGTATTGCACACCAAAGACTAAAATGAAGTTAATGGAGTAGGGAGTTAAAGTATTGGAGATTTTAAAGGGAGATATATATATATCTATCTATATATATATATATATATAGATATAGATAGATAGATAGATAGATAGATAGATATAGATATAGATATATATTAAACTCTGTGTTCCCTAAAATAACACCTAACCCCATCTCACAGAAATAAGCAGGCCTGTGAGATGGGAAGCTGACAATTCCCCCCTTAACCACCCTCCTCCCCACCCCACCCCCCCTCTCCACCTCGCAATGAAGTCATCTCTGCACCATGCAGGAAGGAGTGAGGGTGTCGCCAGTAAGGAGAGGTGCATATTCATTTTTATTTAATCTGCACAGTGAGGCCTCCATTACTCCCCAGTGGGGGCATGACTGCCTGCTCCTAGGGACATTATTTCTGGGGGGCATTACTACTGGCTACTGGGGGCGTGACTGATGGCTACTAGGGGCATTATGTCTGGCTACTGAGGGCATTATACACGCCGCGGTCAAGCATGACCGCGGCGTGTAAGGGTGTTCCTGCTGTGGATCGGATCCCCCGCGCCGCTTACCAGGGGATCCGATCCTCTTCTGGGCAGCCCCGAGGACTGGCATGTGCCCCGGAGCTGCCCGGTCTCCATGGCAGTCAGACCCCTTCCGGGTCTGACTGTAAACTGTCTGAGCATGCGCCTGTACACTGCTCTAAAATAAAATAGTATTGTAGAGCAGTGTATTGAACTTAAACCAGCGATCAGAGCATCACTGGTTTAAGTTCAAGTATGTATAAGTAAAAATATGCAAAAACACTTAACACTACACATTATACTAAATAAAAAATAAATACATAAAAATATAAGCCCCTAAAATGTCTCTTTCCCATAAAAAAACTTAATAAAGTATAAAAAACATAAAAACACAAAAAAACCCTGCATATTTGGTATTGCCGCATCTGTAACAATCTGCATAATAAAACAGAATTGTTACTGGACCTGCACGGTAAACGCCGGAGGAAAAAAACGCAAAAAGTGTTCCGAAAAAAAGATAATTTTTAATTAATACCCCATAAAAAATGCTCTAAAAAGTGATTTAAAAAGTGTTATGCACTCTAAAATAAGCCCACTAAAAAGAACAACTGTTCTCGCAAAAAATAAGCCCCTAACCAGATTTGTCAGTCAAAAAATAAAAAAGTTATGCATATGAAAAGATGGTGATGCTTTAATGAACAAGATTTTCTCCAAATTAGTTTTTATTCAGTACAATTGAATAAAATACACAAACCCCGCACATATTTGGTATCCCTGCGTCCACAACAATCTGCATAATAAAACAGAATCATTATTAGAGCCGCAAAGGGAACCCCGTAAAAAACAACCTCAAAAAACTCTCTCTGAAAAAAAGCTGATTTTTTATTAATGCCCTTTAAAAATGCTCTAAAAAGAGATTTTAAAAAGTTACGCAATCTAAAATAAGACCACTAAAAAGAGCTATAATTCTCGCAAAAAATGAGCCCTTAAACAGATTTGTGAGGTCAAAAATACAAAAGTTATGCATATGAAAGACGATGATGCTAAAATTAACAACAATTTTGCCAAATTACTTTTTATTCAGTAAAATGGGAAAAAATAAAAATATTATAAATGAGTATTTTCATAATCGTGGCGACCCATAGAGTAAAAATAATATACTATTTCATGGTATGGTTAACGGAAAAAAAAAACATAAAAATTTTCCTAAAAATTGATGATTTTTTCATTTCCTCCACCAACAAAGAGTTAATTAAATCTCACCAATTAGCTATAGAGGCCCCAAAATTATGTATTAGAAAAGTGCATCTCATGTGGCAAAAGAAATAAGCCCCTATAGGTCCTCAATAAAAAAAAGAAAAAAATTATAGCCTGTACAATGTGACATAGCAAATCTGATTTGGATGGCGCCTCCTTCCCTTCTATGCCCGGCCGTGCGCCCATACAGCAGGTTACCAGCACATATGGGGTATCCGTGTACTCGGGAAAAATTGGGTATCAAACTTTGTGGAGCCTTTTTTCATTTAATCCATTATAAATGTTTAATTTTCCACCCAAAATGGGTGTATTGTGAAAAAATATTACAATTTGCAGACTCCACCTCCATTTTGTTTTAACCCCTATAAAACACGTAAAGGGTTAACAATGGGGTGTAGTTTCCACAATGGGGTAATTTATGAGTGTCGCTATTATTTAGGCCTCTCAGTGTCAATTAGAAGTTGAGCAGGTCCATCTAAGTACGGGTTTTGGCGATTTTACAAAAAATGTGAAAAATGGCACCCAAATTCTGAGCCTCATAACATTCTAGTAAAATATGTGGAATCTTAAAAAACCATGCCAACATAAAGCAGACATTTGGGAAATGTAAGTTATGAATTTATTTGGGTGCTATGACTATCTGCATCAAAAGTAGAGAATTTAGAACGTTGAAAATAAAGAATTTTTCTAAATTTTTGCCAAATTTTGTTTTTTTTCATAACTAAACGCAAAAGATTTCATCCAAATTTTTAAACTATTTTGAAGTACAATGTGTCACGAGAAAACAATCTCAAAATCCCCTGGATATCTCATAGCGTTCCCACGCTATAACTACTTATAGTGACACAGGCCAGATTTGAAAAATGGGGCCGCGTCCTTTAGGCCAAAAGAGGCTGAGTCCCCTAGGGGTTAATGAAATGCAGAGGCTACTGAGGCGTGTACTAGCGTTAGCTCCAAGTGCCCGGCCAGGCTGGTAAACGCCCCAGTAGCCTCTGCAGTTAGTTTGCATATTACTAAAATAACGTTTTTAACAAGTTAGGTTCCAGGATTATTAAATTAGAGATTAGGGCAGAGGCAGGAAGCATCTACCATCAGATCTACTTCTGATAATAGATAATAGAATCTTTGTGGTAGGTTTCCTTTAGGGGACTTTGAAAGGCAGAAAAAATAAAGTCCTAAAAATTACAGCATTATAGAAACTACACCCCTCAACCAATAAAATAACGACTTCTATGAGGGCTTGTTAACCCTTTAAGTGCTTCACAGGGGTTAAAACAAAATGAAGGTGCAATTTTAAAATTGTAATTTTGGGGAGGGGGGGGGGGGAATGAATGTATTTTTCAAAAAATGTTCACATTCACAGTGTATAAAATACCCAAACACTCCACAAAGTTTGATACCCAATTTCTCCTTAGTAAAAAAAATGCAAAACCTGACAAAACCCATTGAGAGTGCAATGCTAGTTCTACATGCCAAAAGCATGCGCAGGACACACACATGGAAATTGCTAGTGTGAAAGGGGGCTAAGATTAATCAGTCAAGCCCAAAACCTTACAAAAAATCCCCAAAACTAGACAAAGACCCATTTTACACTTGCGTTTTTCACATTCTTGTTCTGCATTTTTTTTGATGTGCAGAAACCACATTGCAAAGTGTCTGAGGACAGATCTTTTGTAGTTGCTCATGGCAACCAATCAGAGCTCATCTTTCGTTTTCCCACAGATTTATAAAAGTTTATAAAATTAAAGCTGAGCTCTGATTTGTTTTACATGGACAACTTTAACAGTTTTACCTGAGACACTTCTGATACATTTCCCCCATTGTATTCAATTAGCCACATTTATCAAAAGCAGTGCAGTCTGTAGTTTGCCTCTACATCGTGAAGAGTGCGCCAAATTCATGAATTGTGGCGCACTTTCTTCATGAATCTGGCACACCCTGTACTGCTCACGAAGTGTGTATCATTATTTTTGGTATACTTTGTTCACGCTGCAGAATTGCGGCTCAGAAACAATTGTGGCACATGTTGAACCAAATGGTGGTGCATGGTCCGAATAGTTTCAAAGTTTAAAAAAATATGATTTTTTTTTTAAATGATCCCTCTTTCCATAGGACATATATGATAGATAAATCAACAGGTAAACAGGTAAAATCACAAACATATTAGGTATCGCCATATCCCAAAATGTCAGTTCGATTAAAATATAAAAACAATTATTCCCCACATTGTACCCCGTAACGGAAAATAGTGCTTACATTTAAGCGCTATTTTCCGTTACGGGGTACATTGTAATCAACACTTTTTTTTTACCATTGGAATAAAATGTGCTGAAAAGGCGTATAATTTTTTTTTTAAATAGTATAAATGAAAACGTCATCCCATCCCGCAAACAATGACACCGTACACTGAAGTATCAAAAAGTTACAGAAGTCAGAATACAACAAAGGCATTTTTTTATTTGCCCATGAAAGATGGATTTCAGATTTTAACCCCCTAGGCATGTTTACACAATAAATATAATTTTTAACCTGTTATAGCTCCTTTCACTCAGTGATGGTCAGTGTAAGATTCCAAAGTGTGGGTGGGGACTCTCTAAACAGACACTTCATGATCCCTCTGTGCTATTAGTTTCTCTGTGCTGACAATGTGCCAAGAGTAAATATTATCAGGATCCAGGGATCCAAGAGTAATACAAAACACAATTACACTCTCAGCTCTGCTATACACCTCCTTCCTGGATAAATACCTTATCTTGCCTGTAGCTAGTAGAGTAAGTCTCTGCACAGTTCTACTTGCTGGCAGGAGGTGCCTGTATCTAAGCTGGTCTTGTAATGAGGGGGGGGGGGCAGGAGTTAGAGAGTACTGCAGTGTGCAGAGAGGAGAAGCTATTAATCAGAAGAATCTGATCAAATTTAAGGTCGGGTCCAGGGGCAACCAAAATGTAAACATCAGGACTAATAGAGACAGGTTGAAATTATATGTGTGAAATGCTGTATTCATGTTAATAACAGTGAATTAAGTAATGTGTAAAAATATTTAATTTTGTTATCCCTTTAATGCAAGGTTTTTGAATTTTTTTTAAAGGTATTAAGACATAACTATATAAAATTGATATCACTGCGATTATACTGATCCAAATAATATCATCTGAAAGCTGTCCAAATAAAGCCCCTCAGAATATGGCACAACTGTGGTGGTATATACTGTAAACCCCCCATATATAAATATTCCACATAGCTTTGTAAAAAAAGGCATCAATGGCAAATATAATCACTGCATATTCCACCTAGGGGCATAGACACTGTCTGAGTCATTGTAAATAGCGAGTTTGTGTGAAGCTTGAGAGAATGTTGGAGATGGGAGTATACAGGATGTCTTTGACAAGTTGTGGAGGCCGTCATCATGGTGATCATAACTGGAAACAGAACAAATGGGAAAGTGATGAACTGCAATCACAGACCATTAACTGTGAGTCATTTCCATTGATTGTGCTACATTTACTTTTTGTTTTGTCATATCTATAGTAAAGCAAAGTTATGTCACATCTATTCTATTATTATAGTATCTTTTACTGTATGTCATTATTAGTTAGAGGTTGACTGACCTACACTTACAATTATCTTATAGCTACCTCAGAATGACTCAGTTGGAGTGTTGTGATTGTCCATGGGCCACATGTATCATAGTTTTGTCTCTCTGAGGTGAATTTTGCACCTTATGTATGATCCTGTCTTTTTACTTGTGATACATGTTCAGTTTTTCCTATCCTGGCAGGCGCAAATTTTGGACACAAGGCACGTGAGGGGGTTATATACAGGAGAGGATGCAAGCCACGTGAGGGGTTTATATACAGGAGTGGACATTACTGTTAATTTGGGATGAGAGGAGATTTTCCTAATTTCACTACTTTTAACATTTGAATGTACAAAACGCATAGTTTATATATAGTATAATATAGTTTATATTGCGTTTTGTAAACACAAATGTTAACAGTAATGAAATAAGTCAAATCGCCTCTCCTCAGCTGTTGTAATTAGTTTCAAAATGCATTACAAAATGCAATTAAACAGCTACGTGTGACCTCACCCTTAGAAGTTACCAATTTAAAAAAATGCAAAAATGGAAGAATTTTGACAAAAGAGGTTACTGTACAAAATGTTAAACATTTAAAGCATGTGAAATCATTCCAATTTACATGTTAAAAACGGGCCCATGAAAAAAAAATTCCTTTGCACCTGCCCTAGACCATGTGCAGATTTGCACCCTAAAAAGTTGCAAAAAGGCACTAAAAAGTGAAACTTAAGTGAAAAGTCACACCGAACATCTGGAAAACAAAGATACATAAGGCACTGCACAAAGGTGCAGACAAGGTGTGCTTGAAAAAGAACAGAGTTAAAAGTCGCAAAAATGGCTTCAAAATGGCAAAAGTCGCTAAAATGAGACAATTTGGCTAGCTGAAACTATGATACATGTACCCCCATATAACTTGAACCTTCCAGTAACATTAGCGGTTTGTGTATAAATTCCTCAGTTTTCTAGATCTTTAGAACTTCATCGTGTACCTCCTGTAAATAAAACCTGGTCAATGATCATGTGTAGAGATTAGCAAACCTGATGTTCTGTTTTGGAGTTCTTGTTTGGCCACTCGACCTGGACGTATTGCCAAATTTGGCAGCTGAACCGCCAACGAACTAGCCATGGCTATGATTGCTCTGAACCCCAAACCTGAACTGGAACGTCGGGTCCGCTCATCTCTAGTCATGTGATGTCACACAGATGCACAGCTCGTTATAACACACAGTTCTGATTACTCTCTGTGATATAATGAGCCGTGCACCTGTGTGACATCACATGACCATGGACTTGTGTTTATCCACTAGAAGTAAACATAGAAGCTTCCTATTGAATGACAGCAAGCAGTCAACTTTTCAATACACAAACAATATCAATTATTTGTTAAAAGTGGACAACCCTAACAAAATGGTGAATGGTTATCATAGCTAACATTAAGTCTGCAGTCTCTCAGAATATCCTAAAAAATCCTGGGATTAATAATGCATTTTTATGATAATTAGGTTACACTCAAACATGATAATTATTTACTCAGTACCTTGACATCTTTACAAAAACCGGAAATAGACATAAAAATTGATGCAATGGTGGATAAAATCAATCTAATAATATTATTAACATTTGTTGCAAGCATGTCTTCTGGTGCATAATATAGGCAAAAAAAAATAAAAATTCATACTAAAAAAATAAAAATCCTTCTTATTATTAGCTTCTGTTTACACAAGTACTTTTGTATAACAGGTATGTTTACAAAGTAAATCAGAAAACTTATAAAAACTATGATAAAAAGACCATATGATTACAAATAATATAATTAGGATTATTGCTGCTATTAGAAAATCTGCTACTTATATTGCTTTGCGGTTGTATTAGTATATATATTACTAATGCCTTTACTTTATGAAAAGATCAGAAGGAGCCTCAGAACACAGCATGTCCACAAATGACAGGAGGGGGCTAGTTGCCATGAATATACATTAAAGCTGATCATTTCTAAGTTATATTTTGGCGGAGAGGGTTGAGAATGCCTTTGATCACTGTTCAGAGTGTTTAAATCCTCTATTCTCATTCGTGATAGAGACTTCATGTGTTCAAAAATGTGAAGAGAAGAGGTTTACTAAGCTCCTTTGCTTCTCCTATGTTGTATGAACATTAGAATTTGCAAACACAATGAACACAATGAACACCTAATATTGGTGCATTATGTTTATTACTTTGCCCGTGATGCAGAAGGCCTGTTATTGGCTTCGGGAAACAGAGTATTTACAGAAGGTTTAACACATCATTCTATGTCTTATCCTAGGTCTGGCCTACATTATACCTTTCATTTACAAAAATAAAGAAAGATGGGTGAATGCGGATGTGAGATAACCACAAAATCGACACCAATAATTGTGTGCAAACATTCTTTTCTGCAACCAGTAGAAGAGGTATGTGCCCATGTAATGAACTCTTAGTTACTGCAGTGCCGTGATCTAAATTTGCCTTAGCTGAAATGATTCACAAAACCATTTTGCAGTTCCAATTTAATGACACGTTGGCTCAGACTTATTATTCAAAATGTGCCTGATTTCAGGCGCAGTTTGCACAAACATAAATGTGTAAACTGTTGCACATGTATTTATGTAGCGTTTCTGCCAGTATTATGTTGTGGCTGCACTGTGTCTACTGCTGTAACACAATACCGTCCACCTAAAGAGGTGTTTCGCTGCTTATTTGCAGTTTATCACGCTCTGTAGTGCACCAGAAAAAAAGAGCTGTATTCAGTTTATGTGCTATGGGGGCGTGCAGGGTGCACCAGATTAATGAAGATTGCGCACCAGTATTCATAAACCCGATGCACTCCGCACACTAGTGAGGCACGTAGTGTAGTATGCCTCACTGTTAATATATGATTTGTACATTGCAAGGCTTTTTTTGTTTTGTTTCAGGGGCTAAGTATTTCAGCTGGAACTCTCTGCAATTAGAAACTTAAAGTGTCTGTCAGGGACCAGGGGTAGTGGACCTGCTGTACCACCTCAGATGATGATGTAAGCCGACACCTGGGAGCGGAGTCTAATTGGTACACGGTTTTCACCAGAGCCCACAGCAAAGCAGGTTGGACTTGCCGCACCGTGGTACCTCCAGGTCGCTCCACAGGCATGACTTTGTCCGCAGTGGCGGCAAAGGTGAGGTACAGAGTCATGAGGCAGAACCGTGGTCGGAAACTGGCAGAAAGTCAAGGCAGGCAGCACAGGATCAACGTCATAGCCACAGGGAACAGAACAGAACAGGGGAAAGAACTGGGGTCACAACGGGGTATACTTTATAATTGTCGCTCCAGACAAATTCCTCTTTGCCCGGTGACAATTGGATTTTCACATTTTCATGGGAACAAGGATTGTCAATAAAGTCTCAAAACAGACACAGCTGATCATTGCATCCTGGGACTAAGGTAAAGCATCCAGAGATCTTCATCAGAGGTCACAGTGGGGTGGCTCTGGGACCACCTGTATATGTTTGGATAGGGATTTATATTTTTTTAGCTGAACATTTCTCGTTTCGCCATGGAACTGCATGACTACTTTTTACTCCCCTTATATATACTATAGAAGAAGAAATAAAAGCTGTTTTGGGGGATTTTTAAAATCCCAGTAATATCTAAAATAACTTCTGATTTATTTTTCTACAAAAGAACCAACAAAGGTGTTAAACATACACCCAGATGACATGTTTCTCATTAATTTGCTTGTTCAAAAACTGTTATAAATGGAAATGTGAATTCTTTGTGATACTTACACTTTATTTTTTGATTACTAAAATACAAATAGTTTGTTGGTGAGTCAAGTGTGCACCCGAATAGGTCATACATATTCATAGTTATGCTGAGGCCTTGTACTTCATAATTTATCATTTATATCAGTAAATACTTTCCATTTGTATGCTATGTAGTTTGTCGAATCTATCTGCATAATAAGGGCATCTACATATTATTACTGCACACAATGCTACAAGAATCTTAGCCTCCATGATTTCACATACACATATCACAAATTCAATAGGTAGGATTGGTTAAAGGGGGATTCCCATTTCGTCAAATTAATGTTAATGTTATCTGCTTGCTGTCATTCTATAGAAAGCTTCATTGTTACTTCCAGTCCAAAAAAATCTGACCATGGTCACACAGGTGCACGGCTCATTAGTATAACACAGAGTAATCAGAGCTGTGGGTTATAACGAGCACCTGTGTGACCATTGTCAGATTTCTGACAATGAATCTTTCTATAGAATGACAGCAAGTAGAGACAGAAATTCCAATTAATTGATCGAATTAATGGATACTCGCAGTCATCGGCACACCCTTAGAGTGCAGGAACTCATTTATAGCTATATCTGTGTGCCCTTCCTTCAGCAGAGATCATAGGAGTTGCTAGAGTCCAATGACTTTGATAGTAGGTCAATAAACTATAGCAACAGCCAACAGGTTACTACAGAAGAACGACACTGGATCCAGGGGAGGTGAGTATAATTTAGTTTTTTTTATTATAGGGAACTTATTAGTGGCCTAATTTTTCACTAAAGGCAGGTTCCAAAAGCCCATTATACCTTAATTTCAAAGATGCCTTTGTCTCTTAACATGGCTCCCTTCCAGATGTTGGTGGTTTGTATGCAGTTTAAAACAAAACATATTTCTCTTGCGCTAGATGGACAAAGCTCACTGTGAGAATTTCTTGCTGTGGTGAGCTGACATCAGCGTGGGAGGGAAGGGTTGTGAGTTGGCAAAGCCCAAAACCAACTACAGATATTCCAGGCTGCTGTTGTTTTATGGTATATTGTTAACTTTAGAAAATAGAAAAGTGCAGCTCATTTTATTTTAATTATTTTTTTTATTTTGAAATGATGTGGGATCCCCTTTTTCTTTCACCAGCCAGATGCAGTGTTTATCAAGTATTATTGGAATTGGAGAGCACACAATTTTTTGTGCCAGACAACAGACACTCATTTGTAGTTATTGGGGTTCCTGCTTTCCTCTAGAATGGAGGGACTTTCTTTGTCTGTGAAGTCCTGAGACACCAAAGAACAAGAATAGCCCTGTCAAGTAAAATAAATGGACGGGCAGATCATGCTGGAGGACAACAACCATAACAATAAAATCAGATAAGTTAATTACTGAAAATGAAAAATGTAAATTTCATTTTGTGTGTTTCCATTTTTCACTTTCAGAACTTTTCCATGTACAGAGATGTAGGAGGGCCTGCTTCTGTGTAATATATTGTCCTTCCTAGTGACTGTATTTCATATTCAGAGCTGTGTACTGGGAAGCTGGAGAAAAATTCCAAATGTGATGAAATTGTAGGAAAAATCTATTTGTGCCATTTTCTAGTGGACACTGTTTTTATGGCATTCACTGTGCACTGTAAGGGATACTTCCTCTTTATTCTTTGGTTAGGTATGATCACCTTAATAATACATTTATATAGGTTTTACAAGATTGAAAAAGAATTAAAATGTTTGTATCATATTTTTTTTACACCTTGGTGTATGAAGCTGTGTAAGGTGTAATTCTTTACATGATAAGCTGACGTTAGCGAAAAAGTGGTAACTTGGATCTTATTTTCTGTTACGGGGTTCAGCACTGGGCGTAACAGGTTTTAAATTTTGATGGATCAGGATTTTTAAGATGCGGTGACCTACTCTTTTAGGTCCCTTAGGGTGTTGGAACACTAGGGGGTCTGATGGTTCATGTAATATACTGCAATACAAGTTTATTGCAATATATTATGATATATACACTTGGGAATATTAGATCCTGCCTCTGGCATGACGTGATAAAGAGTGTTAATTGGCAGACATAGGATCCTCCCTGAGGCTCTCAGCTGTCATAGAAACCAATCAGCAAAATGTAATGATGTTATGGCCACTGCTGTTTATGTAAGAGGATTGTCTTTGACCACAGCAGTTAACAGCCGTAACCTCTTCAGGACATAAATGTATTATTTGCAGTCCTTCAAAGGTTTTTGTAATGTGTGTGTAAGTGTGGGGGGCAGGATATTAGGAAAATTTACCAATATACATCTATTATTAGTTCTGCTCTGCTTTCTTGATATGTAAAGTGAAGCCTCCTGTCTTTTACCTCATCAGTCAGACATTCCTGTCCATCTGCGGCCATTTTATGGAAAGGAGTGTCTGACTAAAACTGAAATATGAAACTGATACATGATGGAGCAGTTTCCTAAGGGTGGTAGGGGAAACCACTCCACTCTGGCCACTCCCTTGGGACTAGGGACACAGCTCTGCATACAGAAAGGTAAACTTTCATCTACGAGGATATGGGGGAGTCAGAAAAAGGGCTCCTGATGACAGGTTCCCTTTAATAGATGTTGAAACTATTAGGGCTAAGTGGCTACAAATAGTTCAGTGTTTTCCATGAAGAGAAATCAGTCTGGGAGAACAACCACAAACAAGAAGCTTTACTTTGGTATCTATTCAGTGTCTCCTCAGTATTTGGTGAACATTTTCTCCTATTTTGTTTTATTCCGAAAAGAAGCAAAATGGAATGTGGAGTAAATAGACTTTTTTTTTAATAAAAAAAATATTTTTCTTTTATCTTCATCGCAAATGTACCAATCCTTTTGTAATAACCTTTCAGTGATCCATGTGCTATAAATATTTGGTTTTCAAACACAACCTCTTCTTTTGTTCTGTGTAGAATGAAATTGCTACAGTATTTTGTCACATTTTATCACTGAGCAATGGAAAAATCCTCAGCTATAAATGCTTTCCTACGACACCAAAAAGTGTCAAAAGTGTAGCACAACATCCGAGTGCACAGACTTAGTTAATTGACATGGCAACAGAATGTACATTTTTCTGCCAGTTGGAAGCACATTTGGAAACTAACATTTTCTGTGAGAGCTTTCCAACTCAGGGACTAAGATTCTAAGATTGTAACATAATATATTGTAATAATGCTGTATTATCTAGTCACTTGGGTAACACAGACATATAGTCTATTAGCAGGGGAGGAGTATGTCATTTTTTGATGGGAGAACATAGGTAAGATGATAGAGATAAAAGAAAATATGTCGGCAGGCGCAGCGCTGGGGAGAGCTTGTAGGAAAGGAACAGAGTTTTTCCTTCTTTCTAATTAAGTCTTGCGGGAGCAAATAACCAAAGTATTGGCTTAAATACAACAGATTCATTATTTCCATTAGACTCAAACCTAACTGCGCTATTCAGAATAGCATGAAACCTGGTAACATAACATCAGATAATGAATCTCTCAGCAAATTTTCATAATTGAAAGATTGGAAAAAATGGATCTACTATGAGCATATTATTTGACATCCAAGGGTCAATATACAATGATAAAATAATCTCTTATAATCGTAACGAAATACCATTTTTTTCGCACTATAAGGCGCACAAAAAATCCTTTGATTTTCTCAGAAATCAAAGGTGCGCCTAATAGTCCACTGTGCCTTATATAAACTGTACTTACAGACAACACGCCTTGAACTTTGCACAGGTCTGCCACCTGCTGGTCATTCCTCCTTATAATCAGGTGTGCCTTATATATGAACCTAGACGTTTTAGCAGGCATTTATTGATGGTGCGCCTTATAATCCGGTGTGCCTTATAGTCCGAAAAAAACCTCATGTGGTGGGTTCATATGGTTTAATAGATTACCAATGGTTTGCTGAAAAATGTGACCAAATCTGCAATTGAAGTTTTGAATGAAATGTTAGAGGTCAAAAGTGAGAAGAATTGAATACTTTCCCTTAAGTTCATGAAATGCAATTTTCTTTTTAATACATATATCGTCAACAATGCCAGAAATGACAATTATTGCACATTACTGCCCTGTAAAAGCAGACATTTAAAAACTAACCCCCACCTGACTCAACTTCCTTCTCTTTAGTCATTTTCAGTTTTCCACCTTAAGGACGTACTATTTATATTTTGTACATAACTCTGTTCAATGTGGAAGGTTTCTCAACCATTTATGTAATATCTTCAGTTATGTAATGGAGATAACAATCAGCATACAGATAAAGCCAAATTTTTAAATGATCTCTAAGCAGGGGTGCACCTAGCCTCCCTGCAGCCTGAGGCGAACTATAGAAAGAAGCCCCTCTCCACGTGGCCAAATAATTATAATGTGATGAAATTGTTAAAAAAATATTTCTTTTGGACAAAGGTTTTACTGCTTTCACTGTTCGCTCCAAATGACACCTTCAATCTAATCCTTGGATTGGTATGATCACACGGATACCAAATTGATGTAAGCTTTATTGGGGGGATGTATTAACGCACTTGTGCCACAATTGGGGTGGTTTTGCGCCTAAAACACTGTCTAAAATGCCTAGCCTTATCAAGGCTTTTAAACCATTTCTTGGCAGCTTTCCGACTTGTCCGAATAAGGGCCGTGGCCTTTGGTAAATGGGTGTGGCTTGCGGGAAATCGTCCGTGTGCCCAAAATTCTGCCGCATAGTTTAGACCAACTAAAAGAAGGTCTAAAGTAGGAACTGACAGTCTTATCCTGCACCAGAATTCATCATGACAGTGATAAATCTGGCGCAGAAAAAGACTTGTGTTTTCCAGCTAGAAACTGGCGGAACCTCACCCAAGGGCTGCCATAGCAATGATTGGCACCCCCTGAAGACGGCCCGGGGGGGGGGGCAATCGTGGGGGAAATAAATGCAGGTTAAATTCTGTAGTCGCACTGACCGCTGCATTTAACGGGTTAAACACTTGCCATTGGAGCCCACTCCGACTGTGGGTGTTACACTGCTTGTGGGAGCTGTAATATGGCCATGGTACTGTGCAGCAGCAAGCCTATGATCTGACTGCATTGCTAATTACACAGCACAGTTGTTTTTGGGGCAGTCCCAGGACTGGCCATAGCAATGTGGTACCAAATACAAAAAGGATCAACTAGCGATCCTGAACTACAGACCCGTAAGTCTAACTGCTGTGGTGGGGAAAATATTTGAGGGGTTTTATTAGAGATGCTATCCTGGAGTATTCACTGTGCACAACCTTATAAACCAGCATCAGCATGGTTTATGAGAGATCGGTCCTGTCAGACTATCTGATTGGTTTCTACGAGGAGGTAAGTTCAAGACGGTATGGGGGACGCTGTGGATGTTGTATCTGGACTTTTCAAAGGCATTTGACACCGTTGCCACATAAAAGGTTGGTATATAAATGAGACTGCTGGAGTAGGAGAAAATCTGTGTACTGGTAGTAATTGGCTTAGTGATAGAAACAGAGGGTGGTCATTAATGGCACATTCTCAATTGTGTTATGTTACAGTGGAGTGCCACAGGGGTCAGTATTGGGGCCACTTCTTTTTAATATTTTTATTAATGACCTTGTGTGGGTTTACACAGTCAAGTTTCAATATTTGCATATGCTCTAAGCTGGTAAAGTAAGAATACTGAAGGTCGATTGTTTACATTACAGAGGGATTTGTGGAAGCTTGAGGGATGGGCAGAGAAATGGTTGATGATGTTAATGTAGATAATGTAAGTTATGCACTTGGCCATGAAACAAAATTATAATGTATGTTCTAAACGGTCAATTCTTAGTAAAACTGAAGCTGAAAAGGACTTGGGGGTATTGGTGATGTAAACTAATTTTAGTGACCAGAGCCAGGCGGCTGCTGCTAAAGCAATAAAATAATGTATGTATCAGAGAGGAATGATTCTCATGAATAAAGACATAGTTCTGCCCTTATACAAATCCCTGGTCAGACCACACATGGAAATATGTGTACAGTTTTGGGCACCAGTATATAAAAAGGATATAGTAGAGCTGGAACGGTGCAGAGAGCAACCAGGATTATTAGGGAATGGGGGGACTAGAATACAATGACAGATTACAAAATTTGGGATTATTCAGTTTAGAAAAAAGACGACTGAGGGAGACCTCATTACAGTACAAATACCTGAACGGACAGTACAAGGATCTCTCCAAGATCTTTTATACCTAGGCCTTGACCAAGAACAAGGGGCATCCTCTACGCCTAGAGGAGAGGCGATTCTACCATCACCAATAGACAAAGGTTCTTTACTGTAAGAGCAGTGAGACTTGAACTCCTGCCGCAGAGGTTGTTTGGCGGACTCTATTACATGTTCAAGAAGGCCTGGATGACTTTCTGGAGAGAAAAATATCACAGGTTATGTGGATAAAACATTTATTTAATTCTTGAAGGTTGGACTTGAGTGACTTGCGTCTCCTTCCAGCCTTATATATACGAGATACTATGATACTAGTGAGACGATTCCCTACAGCCTGTCAACCCCTCCTTCTGTAGACAGACACAGAGCCAGGAAATGCCACAGTCATAGTTATTCATGGTGGCATGTCCTGGCTTAACAGCCTTATACAGTGTCCAACTCCTGTATGATGCTGCCGCCCATCCTCCACCATGGGCGCCGTCTGAGGCAGGATTCTTAGATCGCTTCATGGGTGGTACGTCCCTGTCTCTAAGTTTTTAAAAAACTTTGCATATACCAAGAATGCAAGAAATTGATTCCATCTACACTTACTTTGCATCTTATTTCTCTCTTTGCCCTCTTAATATGCCTAATGAGTACATATATGTGTGTAGCATTACTATGGTACAGAGGCAGTAGTTGCATAGGCCTGGATGCCTGATGAAGCTCCCAGTATGGAAGAGGGTGGTGTGGGGGCATACATAATTAGAAGCCCGTGCTTTTGCTACTGGCTGCTAATTATAAGTTTCTTTTCTAGGTGATCCCTTGTGTCAACAGTAGCAGGGGACATCGCAGGGATTGACATCAAGAGGAGCAGAGGTGCGCATTTCTAGTCTTTTTGGGGAGCATCGGAGAGGTTGGTGTTGTCACGTGAGAATTTAAGCCGCTTGCATAATGTTACCTCCCTCAACCAGCATGGGAGGTATGGGGGCGTGCATAATTAGCAGCCCAAAGTGCCAGACATCAGCGTCCCCACACTTTGCGCTACTAATTCTAAGTTTCTTTTCTAGATGATCCTGGCTTGTCAAGACTAGCAATGGATAACACCGGGATCAAGATGAAGAGGAGCGGAGGTAAGTATTGGCGAGTATTTCAACGTTTTTTTTGTTTCTTTTATCCTTCATCAGGCATCTAGGCCTATGCAACTGCTGTTTCTGTACCACAGTAAAGCTACACACATGCATATGTATAATTTATTATGCATAATATGTATGCAATTAGATATCTACTATAGACTTTTACATTCATAGTTCACTATAATTTAACATTGTAACAAAATAAGGTTAAACCCCGTTAAGATTGCCCTCAATTTTTTTTATGCAGCTAATTCCCTTTTCAAATATCTGTTCCCAGACTATTTATTGGAACAGTGCATCTGTTATATGTCATTGTATCTTAATTACAAGTGTCCCAATTTCAATTTCTTTTAAAACTATGTGCACAGTTCTAGAGCCAATTCCCTATTTCACTTTGCATAAGGCACTAAACAAATCTTAAGCACAAATTATTTTCTGTCACTAAAGTGCTGGTTGGTTTTCAAAGTAATTATTTCGAGGTCAGCGCTTCTATGTTACTGTGAAATTACCAACGTAGAAAGAAAAAAAAATCAAGCAAGTCTCTCTCACAGTGGCCATCTATGGGTTGATGAAAAAAAATGGCAAATGTTCACATTTCTTATGTCTATGAAATCCATAGTACAGCTCATCTAGCCATTAGTGTTAATCTATAAATCATCTAGAGTAGTGTTTGTAGAGCCAATTGTGTTAAATTACTTAAAAAAAAGGTGCGGGCAAGTAATACAATCCATGCTTGAGAATATGAAATCCCCAAACAGCAAATCATAGCAGAGTTTGTCAGTTGAACTTTGATATTCATCATTGTACAATTGCAGCTAGAGACATCACGGCTGACACGGCCCTCAAGGTAAATTGCAGACCATGGAGCCGCAATACCTATTCAGAAACTGATTTAGAGTTGGCAAGGGGACAATTTTCTTACAGTACAGCACATCAACACTCTGTTCTAGCTACAATATATTGCCGGTCACATTATCTGTAAATATTTTTCACTGGCCTGGAAGGTCTGATTTGTAGTAGAAATAAGGAGGTAAAATCCATTATCATACCTATTGTGCTAAGATAAGGAGAGCAATTGGCATTTGCAGTGACAGCACTAAAGATGAAACGATTAGCAAGTTCCAGCTCATGCAGAAGTAATGGCGAAATACAAGACAATATCTAAATAAAACTTACAGACTTATGTATAAGAAGTCTCTGCAGTAACAGAGAGAGATGGGATATGCAAAGCAAAGGAAGAATGTTTCACCTTCAATAGCAGAATGTATACAACAAAAAGGTGGAAACTTTAAAATGTGTAAGAAGTTGGGGAGAAGCAACAGTCCAAACTAGAAACAAATAAAAGACTAGTTAATCTGTGATAAGTCATAAGCTTTACCCCTGCTGATCACGCTAGGGATCAGCTCTTAGCTATGGGGAACCTCTCTCTCTTGATCCCCAAACACACACGCAGGGGCACATTTATCATATGCTGCCACTAAGCGCTCCCTGCCCCCCTGCATCTGCCACCTCCAGCCTCCTGATAAACCTGCTGGGTGGTTGCACTATACTGGTCCAGTCTGGCATAGAACTGCGCCATAGCCTGCGCCTGAAAAAGCATTATGTGACACCAAGGGGTTTCCTAATTTTAGGTACTTTAGGTTTGTTCTTAAGTTGAATCTGTATGTAAGTTGAACTGTATATTTTATAATTGTAACCCCAGACAAAAAATTTTTTGGTCTCTGTGACAATTGGATTTTAAAAATGTTGGATTGTCATAAGAATCAGGATTAATAATAAAGCTTAATTGTAGACCCCTTTAATAACTGTTATAGCTGTTTATTTTAGCCCAAGGCTGAAGTACAGTAAATTACTAACAACCACAGGTCCGTTTGTCACTAGGGGTCGTCTGTAAGTTGGGTGTTCTTAAGTAGCGCTACGCCTATATATGACAAAACTTGGGGAGGGAATAGGGGGTGATGACTCAATATGATGTCCAGGATTAAAAGCCCAGAAACGACCAGGTTAAGTATAGGTTTGTTTGCTATTTATCACATTTTATAATAGTGGATATATTTATGGATAGAGACTAGATCACCAGACCATTAATATTTCTGTTAATTTCTCCCATTAAATAAAGGAAAAGAATGAAAATTTAACAGGCAAGTTACAAATTTCATTGACTGAAATAGATTTTTCACCCTTCCATTGTAGAGAAATCATCTTTATCTTGTAGCCCATGTGCCCTCTTTCTACATCCTCAAAGGAAATCTAGCATCAAAATCAAGCATGAAAAACTAGTGACATATAATCATAGACCCAGGCACTGAGACTGTGGTAATCTTCTTATATTTTTTATCCACGGCCTCCTTCCTTCTGAAAACAACTTTTATAATAATGCTAATGACCCTGAAGGGCTCTGATGGGTGTTCCAGAGCACCTTAGTGCTGTAGTTTCACAGACTATTACAACGAGCAGATAAAGTGGCATATTCATTCTGATAAAAACAGTTATTTTCATTAACCCCAAAATTTTTGCATTGCTGAGAAAAAAATGCTTTATAAAATTATGTTAATTAACCTCTGCCACTCTGGGATGTGTAAGTTAAGGTGATTGGTACTCTTGGCTCATTATTATGTTTGCCAATAGTGGGGGTCACTTATTAAGGGCCCGATTTGCGGTTTCCCGGCGTATTACCCGAATATTACCGATTTGCGCTGATTTTCCCTGTATTGCCCCGGGTTTTTGGCACACGCGATCGTATTGTGGCGCATCGGCGTCGGCATGCACGCAACGGAAATCGGGGGCGTGGCTGAACGATAACCCGACGGATTCGGAAAAACTACTGCATTTTTTAAAAAAAAGTGTCGCGGGACACGCGCTCACCTTCACCAAGTATAGGATGGTGCACTTCGGCGGACCTCAGGGAACTTCAGTAAAGCAGCGACATCTGGTGGACGTCAGAGGAACTGCCTTAGTGAATCGCCGGAAGACCTGAATCCACCGCACAGAACGCGCCACTGGATCACGAATGGGCCGGGTTAGTAAATCTTTCCCATTGTGCTTTGTGTCCCTCACCCCATTCCCCTATCTGAGAGATGCTGACTTAACTTGACTCTAGGCAGGTTTTCCTAAAACTTTCCAAGAGCTTGCTGCCATCACCGACTCTCGGTCAGGGAAAATAGAGGGAGGGGCAAGGGAAGCAAAGCACAATGTAAGAGTACATAATTATCTGAGCCATTTGTGCCTTATCTTACACTCCATAGTGCACCAGAGGCTTATAAGTAGAATTTTATACAGCGTTTTCTCAATGATGCAAAGGTTTTGGGGCTAATGAAAAGAACTATTTTTTGTCAGCATGAAGACACCGGTTTGTAATTTAGCTCAGCTTAAACCACAAGTACGTAAGTGTTTCTTTTCCTTTAAAAAAATCTAAATTAAAATATTGGGGGATATTTATCATATGCTGGCCCTCGTGCGCCAGCATATGATAGCCCCACCACTGCAAATTCGCAGCCCGTTACATCAAGAGGCTTCTGCCTCTTGATGTATCGGGCTGCCAGCAGCGCAGCGTTTATCCTACGCCAGGCAGGGCAAAAAAAAAAAAACGCCGCCGGCGACTTTTCACGTAAGAAAAGTCGCCTGCAGCAGCAACACTCCCATCCGGCCTCGCCCTCCGCTCGGCCGTGCCCCTCCTTCACGCCCCTTCACACCCCACTGCGCGTGAAGATGGAGGATCGGGGCAAATATTCGCAAAAGCTAGCAATAACCTAGCATTTGCGATTATTTCAGGGCCTCTGCACCACTGGCGGTGCGCAGAGGTTCATTGTGTCTACTATATGTAACACATTCTTACAGAAACTGCTACTTGTAAAAATATCACTTGCCAAGGTTAAGAATTAGTCTAAACAAGACAGTTTTAATGTTTCACTCAAAAATATAAAAAAGTGAAAATATGTGTGATGAAACATAATTGTTCGCTTCCATCATTGCATTACACATTCATAATTGGTTTATCATTTCCCATTTAACTATTTTACATTGTTCAGAATTCACAAAGTACTTAATACAATTCAGAATACAATCGCTGACATGTTATTTTAAGAACCATTCGATGCTCTAATATTAATTTCCATCTGGAAAAAAAACTGTTCAGGTGAATTATCTGATAGCACAACACTGAGAGACAGAAGTGGTCTATTAAGCGAGGGAGGATCTGCAGTATAGGGTGACTTTCGTTACCTTCTTCACAATGTTTTATTTTAACAGTGGAATTTGTCATTATGTGACAGATCTGATAGATTAGAAGTACTGTCTTCTTTTTCTTTTGGCTGTTCCGTACCATTTATCACAGAATGACCTTGTAAAATCTTTTATGTTATTAGCTTGACAGAAGTCCTGTACTTGAAGAACATCTAAAATCACATTGCTTTATATTCCATTTCCATTAATATGCATTACCAAGTGGGCAGCTAGAAATTCTGCCACATTTAGTAGCTTTTAAGATTATTTGTAGTTTTTTTTTCCAGTTGACTAATTTCACAAATAATGTTTTTCTTAACACAATTAGTGTTTAACCGGTTAAGGACCGGGCCCTTTCCCGTTTTTTGATTTCCATTTTTCACTCCCCACCTTCAAAAATCTATAACTTTTTTATTTTTACACATAAAAAGCTATGTGATGACTTTGCGTAACAAATTGCACTTCATAGTGATGGTATTAAATATTCCATGCCATGTACTGGGAAGCGGGAAAAAAATTCCAAATGCAGTGAAAATGGTGAAAAAACGCATTTGTGTCGTATTCTTGTGGGCTTGGATAATACGGCTTTCACTTCACGCCACAAATGACGCATCTAATTTATTCTTTGGGTCAGTACGATTACAGGGATACCAAATTTGTATAGGTTTTATAATGTTTTCATACATTTACAAAAATTAAAACCTCATGAACAAATTTTTTTTTTTTATTTTGCCGTCTTCTTGTGCTTATAACTTTTTCATACTTTGGTGTATGGAGTTGAGGGTGGTGTCATCTTTTGCGACTTTTGATGATGTTTTCAATGATATTATTTTTAGGACTGTACGACCTTTTGATCACTTTTTATAGCATTTTTAATTTTTTTTAAATGGCAAAAAAGTGCCAGTTTTGACTTTGAACGCGATTTTCTGTTACGGGGTTAAACGCAGTTAAAAACCGTTATCATATTTTGATAATCGGGCATTTTCAGATGCGGCGATACCTAATGTGTTTATGATTTTTACTGTTTATTTATATTTATATCAGTTCTAGGGAAGGGGGTGATTTGAATTTTTAGGTTTTTTATTATATTTTTTTTTTCTAACTTTTTTTAACTTTTATTTTTACTATTTTTCAGACTCCTAGGGTACATTAACCCTAGGTTGTCTGATCGATCCTACCTATACTGCCATACTACAGTATGGCAGTATATGGGGATTTTACTCCTCATACATTACAATGTGCTGATAGCACATTGTAATGAATGGGTTAACCCGAAGTAGCTTCGGGTCTTCGTGAGACCCGAAGCTACCATGGCAACGGATCGCCGCTCCCCGATGACGTCACGGGGAGCGGCGATCCTCGGAATGATCAGCCACGCCCGGGAAGCCCAAGGTAGAGGCAAATAGTGAAATGGAATAAAGATTCCAGCTTTTCGCCTACAAGCCTTAGTCTTTATCAAGACTAAGGCATTTAGCCAAAACGTGTTGATCGTTACCTGTGCTTTATTTTTATAAGATGACAAAGAAGCCTACGCTGAAATCTTTCTTTTTATTCAAAATTTGTTGTCTGGTTGCTATTAAAACCACAAGAACTATAACTTTCATTATTTGAAGAATGCAGATTCAGTATGGTACTTAGGAAACAGGATTTGGAGCTACCGTTGTAATGAAATTGTATGAGGCCATTTTGAAGCTGAGGAATACACTATTGACTTTCAGGAATGTCCTCTTTGATTTGCTTCTTCCCTTTCCTTGTGTTTTCATGATAGTGTTCTTAAGTTTATATGTAGTATTTGACCAAAAATCACCCAAAGTTTTCTATTATGGTGTCTTATAACTTATTTATGATCTAGAGTGGCAATTTGTATAATTTGTATAATGATTCAAAGCAGAAAAACCTGAATGATAAACTAGCAAGAGCTCTTAAAGGGGTTATCCGGGTTTAAAACATTTTTTATGGCCGGGCTGGGGAGGGATAGTTAAACATAACAAACATGGACTTACCTCCTCCGGCGGCGCCGATGTCCCGCGCCGCGGTCACTTCGATCCGTGCCCCTGTAAACAAACAGGGGCACGGAAGCCGCGCATAGGGAGCTTCCGGTCCGCGTTGTGGACGGCTCCTCCCATCCGTCCCTATCTCTCAGCGTTGTAAGTGCTGGGAGATGGTGCACATGGGAGCATCCAGCCGGCCGGAAGCTCCCTGTGCGCCGGTGTAATGAAACCAGCGCACCGAGAAGACGGGCTGCGGCGCGGGACATCGGCAGCACCGGAGGAGGTAAGTACATGTTTATTGTGTTTAAATAGCCCTCCCCAGCCCGGACATAAAAAAAAATTTAAACCCGGATAACCCCTTTAAGAAAAAGACTCTGATATACAGGAAAGAATTAACCACTAAGCCTCAATGTGCCTGTTCACCTACTTTTTTTAATCCAAAATCCCATTTGAATGTGAATAAACAGTGCCTGGTTATCGCCGGGTTGTGATGCTCTGCAACCCAGTCCTCTATCTACTACAAATATAACACAAGCAGCGTGCAGTGAACCAAGTAGAAGCACCTCAATGGGAGTTCACTCTTTAGGTGCCAACCGACAGAATGGTCATTACATCAAAATTAATTACTTTGTACCTATTTTCCTCTGCCATCATAATGCAGTTGATTGCTTGGTGCCGTTTGTAGTGAAGGAATGCTATGGGTTTAATGAACACCCCTATGTTCGTCATTATTCACTTATAGATAGGGACTTTCTAATGGGCAGTCTGACAGTTATACTGACAGTGTATAATACACGGCATTACAGTAGTACTGTGTTTTTATAAAGGCTAACATGATCACATTACAAGATGGGAAAAAAAGTGAAATAATTTTGAACATGACATTTCTGTGAAATAATAATTTATTTTTCTTATACCTTATGTGTGTTTTTTGCTGGCACTGTCCAATCAGTGCTGAAGGGACCTGTCTAACATTTTGTGGATTGTCCATAGTTGTATCAGAGTCTTCTAACAAGAATCAGGCTTTTGAGTAAGTTTGGCTTTATGGGAAACAAAGTCTGGACGAAACGTAAGCCAGTTCCCCAAACCTTTGGTGGATTGTGTGCTTAGACAATGTATAGGTGTTGTACCGTTAGTCAAGTAAATCTTCAACTTCACCATTTCAAATTTATTTATTTTTTAAGACACTTTTTGTGAATCTACCCAAAAAGGCTCCCTGGAGCCGAAACGTTGCTGTACCTCACTGTACTTTTGAAGTATGGAATAAAAGGAACACTTTTTTTCATCACTTGACCATTGCTGTCTCGGAGTGCTGCTTACTTCTCTGGATTGTATTGTTGGAGGACCTGGGGCCCGGTCCCTGTGAGCGTGCACCAACCGCCATACTTGGATCTTTTTAAAGTGTGCTGCTTTTGCATTTCCTTGAGTATCTATCTATCTATCTATCTATCTATCTATCTATCTATCTATCTATCTATCTATCTATCTATGTAACACTCCAGCACAGCACATGAGGGCACAGCTTGCAGACTTGGAGATTGTCTCCTTCCACTTCCTTGTGTGAGGTGATGGGGGGAAGGGGGGCTTGAGTTTCTGTCTGTGTAGATTATGTGTGTATACACAAGTGTAGGGAAAGCTGAGGAGAGATAAGTGTAGGTGTTTGGTCAATACATTAGTGAGGGCTTCTCCCTGCACATGACTGAGTGCTGGGGCAGTGAGACATGAGGTGATCAGCTGATTGGAGGGAGAGAGATGGGGGTGTATCTCTCCCTTAGCTTCTTTCTGAAGACGGGATAAGCTTAGCAACAGACATATGTGAAATTGCTGACATCTAGGGGAAGTCTGCAGAATACAAGAGAAAGGAGCAAGATTTGGGTAACTAATCCAATTGCAAATGTGCTTAAAATTACCTGCCCTACAACATATCAAAAGTTTTTTTGAAAGGACGGTTACACTTTAAGGTCTGCCTTGCTGCAACTTTATAAAGTTTTTATGCTGACCTTTTCCTTCCTTAACCATAAAGCGCCATGAAGAATTGCAGCAATCAAGCTTTCAATTCTCAATTAATATGCAGTCAGTGAAACTAAATAATGACATATAACATGGAGAATAATCAAGCTGTCAAACTCCAAATTAGCCCAGGCATAAATGGCAGGCCATAGAAAAATAATTGAATATAAAAAACAATCATAGAAGGGACACTGTGAATGGAAGTATCTAAACAGTGAAAGGCCATCTGTGAGCAGACAATTGGGAGGATTTATGAATAATTCTGCCGTAACTATTGGCTAAATGGATTTTATTCTCATGGTCTTGTATCTTAATAATAAGAAATGTGCAAACCATCAGCGTTATTACAGAAACAATCTGATTTTGATGTCACATTTTAATGAACAAACAAAAGTAGCGCTACAAGTTTTCCAGCATGGGAGAAATACAAGCACTTACACTGAGAATATGATTGTTTTTCTTATAAATGTTTGTATTATAAATGCAATCACACATAGTAATTACATGAGGTAATACAACCCATGATATACCAGAGTTAAAGAGATTTATACAATAAAAGTTTTGAAAGATCTAAAACTGGTATAACTTCTTCGGGTGTGTTATGGTCTGTGTGCTCACAATGTTCAAAAATAGAAGTACATAAAAAGAATAAGACATGAACGGAGCATTTTACTAAATTTGTGGTACTAGCAAGTTGCAAGATTGAATAATACAAATTTATTTAAAAATATTTTGTGGGAATATTTCCAACTTTTTTATTTCTGACACTGTTGAGAATACAAGCAGTAGGCACCCACTTGGAGAACACCAGTTGGGTTCTTATAGACTACTACAATTGTATTGGAAATTAGTATATTACACCTCTAGTGCTCTAAAACAAAGATTTTTCATGTAAAGTTCCTAACTCTTTTATACATTTATTTTCATCACCTCCTAGATCGCTGGGACGAATAAAGGCAGCATTATACTGAAGTGAATCAGAAAAGATTCAGATTTGATTTAGAGCCTGAAAAAAGCCATTCATACCGAATGTTCGAACCAATGAGTAGATATGTTCATCTATACTACATATCTATGAAAAATGTTTCCAATACACATAAAGGATTTATCAACGCTTCTATGTCAGTTTTTGGTGTAGATGCGCTGATATCATTTATGGGTGTGAAGGAAGCATAGAGGGGCGGGCTGCCGGCGGAGTGGGTGGGCATGGGGCATTCCGGCCCTGTGCCTGCGTACTTTAAGAACCTTTTTTACGCAAAACTAAAACAGGTTGATTGCACGAGCTCTGGCGTATAATACATTTTCACAATAGTATGCTTCCACAATGGTTCAAATCTGTCGACCAGTGGGGCTCATACATCTATAACATTCATAAAATAAACCCACTAATTTCAACAGGATGGTTGATGATCATATATAAGACCTCTAGTGGAAACAGAGCCATTTCAACACTCAATTCTTTCATGCACACTGTTCTTTCGTTGAGTGTAGACTCCTTTCTGCTTCTGATAAGCCTCCGTATAATTGTACACGTATCATGCTTTCTCATGTATTCCCTGTTACAGCGAAAGATGTCAATAACTGAGTAGGGATCCACGCCAAACTCCTAAGCATAGAAAGAGCAAAAATATAAATTAATAATTTATAAACTATGCACATTATTTTTCACAGAAAACTACATAGAAATTCTCTCTTGCTCTACAATATATGGAATTTCTATGAGATTAAATATCATGTTCATATTTGGGGTGACAGTTTTATTTTAATACTAATGCCCCACCATTTCATACACTGAAATGCGCCTCCTTTAGTCTATTCAGAGGATTTACTAAACCACCGTAGGTGGAGCAAAGAGATGATTATCAGCTTCATTTGTGTTCTGTATTTAACTTTATATTTCTGTTCATTCATCGTTTTACGATAATTTGTACATTGATATATCGAGAACATTTTCTGGCATGCGAGCCTATTTATATTATCATTGACAACGCTTACTTGCCTTCATGCAAGTCTATGGTGCCACGCTCCAATGTTCTTACTATGCTCCCCAATTGCTTAATAAAGTAATGTTTACAACAAAAATGGGATTTACTAAAACAAGTTTCCTTCAAATAGAAAACAAAACATCAAAGATACATGAAAAATGTATGAACCTATATCAG
The DNA here is from genome assembly GCA_019512145.1 of Engystomops pustulosus. Lineage (NCBI taxonomy): Eukaryota > Metazoa > Chordata > Amphibia > Anura > Leptodactylidae > Engystomops > Engystomops pustulosus. Next base: position 42,406,075 of record CM033643.1, read on the forward strand.
GAGGTGGTGAGAACCTTCATCCCTGCATTTTTTTCTTTTATCCACTGAAAATTATTGATGTTTTCTTTTTATTTTCTAGAAGTAGGAACTACTAAAAGACATATAACACTCATACTTAGAGATGTCTAACCAGGAGGACATTTAAACAATGTATTCCTACATATTTAGATATAAGACACATACAGTAATTGATAGATGGATAGATAGATAGATAGATAGATAGATAGATATCGGTCCCCATGCTTACTAATGTTGCCATCTCTAAGGTTTTTCGTTAAGGCGTGAGAAAGTCGTCAGATGGCAGCTGAAACACAGCTTTGGAATAAAGGCCACCAGTTTTTTTACATATCTCTCAGTGCTGCCCTGTTTGTCTTTTATTGTCTTTATGTACCGTATACACTCGAGTATAAGCCGAGGCCCCTAATTTTAGAACCCTTTAGGGCCAGGCCAGGCGCCCGTTTACCCAGCACATAAAAAAATATACTTGCATACTCGCCTTCAGTTGCTCCTGATGCTCGGCACGGCTCCCCGATGCTCCAGTCCCCGCAGCTCCTCTTATTTCTCCTCTCTGCTGTAACAACCGGCAGAGGCTCGTCCATGCGCTCCACTCTGCTGGTTACAACGCTGCATCAAAGTGTGTGCCGGCCAGCAGAGAGCATAGCCGCGCCTCTGACAACTAATACAGAAGAGATAAGAAAGAAGAGGAGCCGTGGGGAGCTGCACAAAGAATCAGGAGCACGAGAAGTTGAGTATGTAAGTTTATTTTTTTATAGACTTGCCTATAAGCTGAGGTTGTTTTTTCATAGATACTCCAAAAAAAATTAGACTGCACTCCAAACTTCAAAAAAAAAATGAGTGGGTGCTTTATTTACCCAAGTGCACCTGCTTGTTTTTTTTACACCAAGTTTGGAGTGCAGTCTCATTTTTCTTTGGAGTTTAATTGGCTGGTGTGTCAAGACCAGACTGGGATTTGCACCCACAATGTTTTTTGCTATTGCCATAATGCTGCTGAACGTGTAACTTTTAGATAGATAGATAAATAGATCGATATAAAAATTAAAACAATTCAGCTGCACCAGTTAAGAAAAAAAATTGGGTGCTCAACCTTCAGGTTTGTTAAATCCTTTCACATATAAAAAATCAAAAAATGGTGGCACTCCAAGTGCCACTTTGGAATAAAATAATTCCTTTTTCAAAGAACTTGGAGTGCCACCATTTTTTGATTTTTTTTAGATAGATAGATAAATAGGTTCAGTGAAGAGGCAGCACTCCTTGCAGTGGTGAAAGGGGTGAAGCTTTATTCCATAAAAAGTGACGTTTCGTTGTACTGTTACACCTTTATCAAGCATACTATAACAAAGAACTATAACAAAGAATCTATAACAAAGAATAACAAACAGCCAACTTTTTAAGGACCAACAGCCCCGCTGATTGGTCAATGGTAAGTGACAGTAATACAGTGTACATCATACAGAAAAGTGGCAAACAAGTAATAATATTATTCATATACATGTTATAAAGTGACCAGTAGTGCCAATGCATTATTATGAAATGTGCCATCATCATAAAGTGACAGAAGTAAACACGTCTCCCTCTACTCATTCATGAAAAGCAAATTGTTTATGCTTGACCACCTGTTGTATCACACCGTGTTCAGCGCCAAACCTGAAGTGTATATTTTGACCTCCGGAAAACCGAGAGTGAGGTAGTCGGCTTGGTTAGTGCATGTGTATTGAAGCTATGGAGTTGATGGCGGGCATCTTGGATAAGGGCAGCCCTCTTGTTAGACCAACCCCAATATGGCAAGAGGTAAGTATTAAAATACCATTATTTTTAGCGCACGTTATGTGGATCAGCACATGTTGTTCGCCCCTAGTATGCAGAGGACTCACTCGTGCCAAGTACCTCCCTAGTGCCGCAGGATCCATCTTCTACTTTTTAGATAGATAGATAGATAGATAGATAGATAAAAGGTACACTTCTCTTTACTTTTGGTCAATCAGGATCCCTTTTGTTAAAGGATCTTTTTGAATTTTTGGGAATTAATATAGAATAAATTGTTTGATTATATGAACTGTTTAGGTTCATCTCTTCATTTCTTCTAGGGTTCTTCTAATGCCTGCCTTGACACAGTGAACTTATCTTTATATTGATTGTGTGCCTTTTTATTTTCTCATACTAAAAAGTGGAGTCAATTCTCAGTAGGATTTCGATCACTATGTACTTTATTGGGGATGAAAGGCTTTTCTTTATGAACTTCTTAGCCTTTTAGTAGCTTGTATAATTGAAAAAAATCCCATAGTGCTGGTAACAAATTCCAAAACTCCACTTTACAAAAGTGCCAGTCAATAAAGTGTAGACGTACAGGACAATTGTTTATTAGTCATCGTGGTTTAAGACTGACAGGATTCACTGGAAAGTAGAGATGATGTATTCTGATCAATAGCATTCTAGATGCTGAAACCAGAAGTCTATGGTACAAAATGAACAAATCTTTTAACAAATAAACAATTGATTTAAGCCAAAAAATGCTAGTGGAAGAACTTAAAGGAAATCTATCATTAACGTTTACCTAGGTAAACCAGAACCACAGCCTGTTAGATTTAAATCAATATTGCAATAATGTTTTTCTTTTTCTTTTTAGTGAGTATTCTATAAAAAATATGTTTTATAGTTATTCATATGGCCCAGAAGTGCTTCTGAGGGCGTTACCAGAGCCCTTTGAATACCCTGGATAATATTTGCAGCACTTCTGCAACATTTTCTTCATATTCCAACCTCTTCTCATGTACACCACATTGCGCAGCTACCTGCTTCTCAATCCAATCCAAGGCTAATGTCACCGGCTTTCGGGAAGGGCCAGAAGTGCAATGTTTTGGGTGTGTAATAGTCAATGAAGGGAAACTGGGTGGGGCTATGGTTACACGCCACTGAAATACTTCTGACTTATTTACATATTTATAAAATTTATTTTTATATAGAAACAGGCTATGATGCTAGTTTCTTAAAGATAATTATACTGATAGATTTCCTTTAACTTGTCTTACTTTAATAAGACTGCTTGTCCTTGTCAGAAAAAGGATGCACAAAAGCCAGACCAAGTTCCAATACCAGCTACATCATCTAAACTAAAAAGGTTCCTTAAGGTATTTGCTTCAGTACAAAGTGTCATATTGGCTCAATTGGCATTCTTTTTTCATATGAAGCCCAATGTTGTCCTTTGTGCACAAAACTCTGTGTAACCCCATAAACCATGCAGAAACTTTGGTTCTTTTCACTCATCTTGTTGCAGTGAGAGTTGGTGATTTCTAACTGAGACAATTTTTTAAAATTTTATTAATATATTAGTAATAAAATTGTAATAGCTACATTTAGAGCAGCATATCTATACTTGATAAAACTTTTTTCATCCATATTGATGAACATATGATCTGAACATTTTAGAATTCAATTTTAAGTAGTTATCTTAAAGAGGTTGTCCGAGAGTAATGAAAAAAAAAACTAAAGGTGGTCGGAGAGGGCTGCTTAAAAAATAAAGATCTACTTACCTTCCGGTGTCCCGCGCTGCTGTCGCTCCGACAACCTTCCAGCCCCCATACACAATACTTTGAATAGGGACAGGTAGGCGTGGCCGGCCACGGCCGGCCGGAAGCTGAGTCCTGCACTGCTCCGGCAGCCATGTTTGTTTACATGGCTCCAGGACTGGAGCGACAGCAGCGCGGTTTTGGGGTTATTTTATATATTACCCCTTGTAGCTTACAAAAATTACAGATAAAAGTGACATTAATAGGAAAATTTTCACCTTTTTCATTTTTAGGGCCTAATTGGATCATTCACCTGTAGGGGCAAATACATATATTCCACATTGCAAAATTCTGTAAGGGGTTTGAGTTCAAAAATTAGGGTCACTTTTTGGATTCTTATCTGTTTTATACCACAAAATTTGGCTTCTAAAGGGTAAACATCCATCTGTGTACCCATACAACATTTTATGTACACATGTGGGGTACTTCTACACTCGAGAGAAATAGGTTTACACATTTTGGGGGGTTATTGCATTTTTTTTTATCCCTTGTAATAAAAAACTAGGGGTAAAATGACCTTTACCTGAACTAACAATTTTGATCCCACTGGTTATTATATGTTGCTGCCAAATTTTCTCTCTTCAAACATTTTAAAAGGTAGATGGAAGGCCCATTAATAACATGAAGAAGGGTCTTGAAAAGGGTTGTAGCTCGCAAGAGTTGTGTCATTTGAATACTTAAAATTTGAAGCCAATTTGGGAATGTTAGCAAATATGGTCACACAGCATGTCTACAACACTCTGGAAGTCGGTGCAGCAATTCAAGTTGTAACCGAGGCATGGCCGGAAGCTGAGTCCTGCACTGCTCCGGCGGCCATGTTTGTTTACATGGCTCCAGGACTGGAGCGACAGCAGCGCGGGACACCGGAGGGCACCGGAAGGTAAGTATATCTTTCATTTTTTTAAGCAGCCCCCTCTGGCCACCTTTAGTTTTTTTTTCATTACTCTCGGACAACCCCTTTAATATCATCCCAGACATGAATTATTTTTTTTACTAAACGGCATCTAGTTTTTTTAAATCCCTGGAAAATTGATATGACCTCTCAGAAAAGTTTGTGAAACCTTCTGGGATTCCCAGAGGAACTCGTTAAATGTTTGCCACAGCCGTGGTACCGGAATGGCTGGAACTCTCTGAGTGCCCAGACACTATAGGTAACACTTTGCACATGATCATATGAAGCATAGATATTCCTCCTCTTATGTTCAGCACCATGTAGCACCTGCAGCTCATTGTTTTTAAAGAAAAACCATGAGGTCCTTGCTGCTGCTTGCATGTGTACTGGGCTCAGAGCAGGGTAAGGACTTATATAGATGTTATCCATCCATTTGGGAGCTATATCAGACTACTCTGTGGTCTTGTGCAGGAAAATGACCTTGGTAAGACCTCTTGATTATCGCTTTGCAATTGTTGCAAATTGTTGCATAATGGGCCCATTATGTTAATATCTATCTATCTATTATGCAGATACTGATCTGGTTGGCATCAGGGCTTATCCTGTTTTATGACCTACAAAAGCTCTGAAATAATTGGAATTACTTGTGAACCTCTAGGAATTATGATTTTTTTACCCTCGCACCACCTTCATGCCCAATGGAGGTGGAGGCAACCATGGCAGGCGGCGTAGTGTGCTAATTGGTTATGGAACAGATTATAGGCACAGGTAATAGTGCAATTCTTTGCCTGTTAGGAGCTGGCTTAGAATTGGCCCACAATGTAACGGGCCTCCGGAGATGCCAGGAAGGGGCTGCAGAGGTTGGGTTTCTCATCATAAATTCTACCTTGGGTGTTTATGTAAAAAACAAACAAAAACATAATCACAGCCCTGAACTAACAATTTTGATCCCACTGGTTATTATATGTTGCTGCCAAATTTTCTCTCTTCAAACATTTTAAAAGGTAGATGGAAGGCCCATTAATAACATGAAGAAGGGTCTTGAAAAGGGTTGTAGCTCGCAAGAGTTGTGTCATTTGAATACTTAAAATTTGAAGCCAATTTGGGAATGTTAGCAAATATGGTCACACAGCATGTCTACAACACTCTGGAAGTCGGTGCAGCAATTCAAGTTGTAACCGAGGCATGGCCGGAAGCTGAGTCCTGCACTGCTCCGGCGGCCATGTTTGTTTACATGGCTCCAGGACTGGAGCGACAGCAGCGCGGGACACCGGAGGGCACCGGAAGGTAAGTATATCTTTCATTTTTTTAAGCAGCCCCCTCTGGCCACCTTTAGTTTTTTTTTCATTACTCTCGGACAACCCCTTTAATATCATCCCAGACATGAATTATTTTTTTTACTAAACGGCATCTAGTTTTTTTAAATACCTGGAAAATTGATATGACCTCTCAGAAGAGTTTGTGAAACCTTCTGGGATTTATGATCTGACTGCATTGCTAATTACACAGCACAGTTGGCAGATCCAAACTGATTCCCTACAGCCTGTCAACCCCTCCTTCTGTAGACAGACAATCTTTCCTTCGTATTATTTTTACAGAATAGCCTTTTTACAGAACATCCTTTCTATCAAGCTTATCAAAACAACACAATTTAGCGATTTTGTGTCACAAGATGTATATCATATATGTGTCCTTACTAGAGATGAGCGAGCACTAAAATGCTCGGGTACTCGTTATTCG